>CM053769.1:260562437-260607437 GCA_028658325.1 Potorous gilbertii | reverse complement strand
AGATGCTTAACATTCAAAGGGTCCAGGTATAATTTGGGAAATTGTCTCATTTTTTTGACATATGGCTTCCATCCAGGAAATTCCTTTTGTGTGATATCATTTAGTTATCCTTAGATATACGTAGTTCACAATATTACAGAAGAAATTTTTATTAAAAGTAAACTGAAACCAAAGTGCAGACCCTTGACTGTGCGACCATTAAAATCAAAGATACATAAATTACTAGAGTTGTAATCCCAAACATAAAAGCTCTTTTGATGGACTGCCCCTCTCCATCCACTATCCAACATCCTTTCCTGGACCATTACATCTTACTAATTAAAAGGAGGATGGCATTTTCATATCACATCCTTTTTTTCCCCTCTGATTTTCTGTCCTTGCACATAGTGCTCTGAGATTGATAGCATAGTTATCCGGTCTACCAGGTCCTCAGGCAAAGTGAAGATGAATCTCAAATGTTCTCTACTCTTTTCTATGCTATTTCCCCAAGCAAGATGAAGGTAGATCTTCCTGTATTCCTTCCCTCACCTCGTTGCCAATATTCTCCTTTTCCTCTCTCTCTCCTCCAAGCCACACCAGTTACCAACCATAACCATCTCCATGCATGTCCCTTCATTCAAACACATTTTACTCTTCAGTTATTCAAAGGGAACAAGGGAAAACACTCTAGCATTTACTGTACTTCTGAAATTAAAACAAAATTGTGGTCCCTAAAAATTATACCAGTACAATAACTTTCCTTCCAGACTTCCCCTCCCCCCCAATAAAAAGAATACATTCTACTATGGAACTAGAATTCTTTTGATCTAACCAACCAAGACATTATGGAAGACCTTCGTAGATACTGATTCACAGGCCTTGGTATAACTTGCTTGGCAAATCTACGATCCCATGATGTAACACTTAAGTAATGACCTGCCATTTCCATATTAGTTGTTTGGCTCCTGGTGAGCCAGGTCCAATTCTGTGGTGATCATGTCCCATTTCTTTTCCTGTCAGCACAAATGGGAGGTCTTCACCTTATGTTTGAGCCCATCTTCATTGAGCATCAACCCAGCTTAACACAATGAACATAATTTCAAAGACTGATTCAGAATTATGGAGTTTATTTACTTTATTGATGATACACTTTCCATGGAACACCCCAAGCTTTCCATGATTTTTTCCTTTGTCAGAAACCCTGTTCCATTGGAATTCTACATTGACTTTGCTCTCCTCCTTCCCCCTCGGAGTCCTGTTCCTGACTGCACTTCAAAACCAGGCCCCTGCTGCCATTTTATTCTAGAACTTCTCTGAGATCCTGGGGGGGTCTCCTTGCCATGGAACATCTAACCACTCCTATTTCCTTCTTATTCTGTCATTAATATTCCTCTCAAGCTCTTCCCCTTTCTCCCACTGATGAGTTTTTCCTGAGCCTCCAAAGCAAGACTCCAATCTCCTCCTGGCCCTATTCCTGAACTTCAAAATCAAGTCCCTGTATTAGGTACCATCATCTCTGCTCCCCACCTCATGCTCTCATTAGGATGCAAGGTCCTTGAAGGCAGGCATTGTCCTACCTCCTAGAAGGCTATGACATACAGAACATTCTTTTCATATGACTATAGATAGCTTAATTTCTTTCTCTGAAAACTGCCTGTTCATATCCTTTGGCTATTTATCAATTGGGGAATGACTTACATTCTTGTAAATTTGACTCAGTTCTTACTTAATAGACTTTTCCTTCCTTCCTTGAATCAGGAATCATCTTGACTTTTGATACATAAGACAAGGCCATCTGTCAATGCTTCTCCTTGACTTATACAATGTACTCATAGTTTTTCAGGAGAAACATTCACTTCAGCCTAACAGCTGATGCTAGTTAGATAATAAATCGACAGACTAATGTCCAAGTATACCTGAACTAAGGATGTAGAGCCTAGAGAACAGAAGACTTGGGTGGGAGGATCTTAGTGGTAAATGATAGCTGCCTCCAAAACATAGCAGATCCTTAATAAATGTGTTGATTATTGATTGCTATAGCAGAGAGAATAGGTTTATTATGTTTGGTCCCAAAGGGCAAAGTCAGGAACAACAGATGGAAGTAACAAAGAGTTAAATCTGGACTTGAGATAAAATCCAAATCTTAGCACTTTACATAAATGAAATAAGCCACTTCAGAAAATGGAGGGTTCCCTCTCACTGAAGGACTTTAAAGCAAAGCCTATGTAGCCACTTGTCAAATCCAACATAAGGGAGAATCTTATTCAGATACAGATTGGACTAGATGGCTTCAGAGGTTTCTCCCAACTATGAAGTATGTTATGATTCAGTATTCTTTACCAGGTAATGGATGACTGACTTCATTTCTGTGACATTAACTCTCCTTAATTCCAGTAGAAGTGACAAATATACAGGAGCTCAATCTCCAATCAATCAGGGAGTATTTATTAAGTAACTGCTATGTGCCAGGCTCTGTGATAAGCAAAGGGGATACAAAGACTAAATGAAATAGTCATTACCCTCAAGGAACTTACACTCTATTGAAGAAAAAAATTCTACACAAATAAATATATATGAAAATATGCAAAGTAAATTATTTTGGGGGTAGTCATTTCACTTGAGTCAAATTCTGAAGTCTAATCAAAAGTATTTATTTTGAACCTCCTATGTGCTAGATACCAGAGTTATAAAGAAGTGGGGATATAAAGACTGATACTCTAAACAAATTAGGGGAGAAAGGAATAGGGTATTCTTCAGATTTATGGAGAAGGGAGAAATTTTTGACTAAACAAAAGATAGAGAACATTATGAAGGGCAAAGTGGATAATTTTGATTACATTAAATTGAAAAGGTTTTGCATAAACAAACCCAATGCAACCAAGATTAAGAGGGAAGCAGAAAACTGGGAAAGAATTTTTGCAACTAGTATCTGTGATAAAGACTTCATTTCTAAAATATATAGAGAACTGAGTCAAATTTACAAGAAATATACATCATTCCCCAATTGATAAATGGTCAAAGGAGTTGTCAAAAGGCAATTTTCAGAGGAAGAAATTAAAGCTATCTATAGTCATATGAAAAGAATGTTCTAAACCACTATTGATTAGAGAGATGCAAATCAAAACAACTCTGAGGTACCACATCATACATATCAGATTGGCTAACATGACAAAACAGGAAGATGATAGATGTTGGAGAAGATGTGGGAGAGTTAGAACACTAATTCATTGTTGGTGGAGCTGTGAGTTAATCTAACCATTCTGGAAAGCAATTTGGAACTATGCCCAAAGGGCTATAAAAATATGCATACCCTTTGACCCAGCAATATCACTTCTAGGACTGTATCCTCAGAAGATCAAAAAATGGGAAAGGGTCCTACATGTACAAAAATATTTATAGCAGCTCTCTTTGTGGTAGCCAAGAACTGGAAATCATGGGGATGCCCATCAATTGGGAAATGGCTGAACAAGTTTTGGCTTATGAATGTAGGAATACTATTGTGCTATAAGAAATGATTAACAGGCCTGGAAGGACCTATATGAACTGATGAAGACTGACAGGAGCAGAAAACCAGGAGAATTTTGTACACAGCAACAACCATAGAGTATGAGGAATTCTTCTGGTAGACTTAGCCCTTCACAGCAAGGGAGTGGGGAGAGAGGGGGGAAATAGAGAGAGGGAGTGAAAAAAAATCCAGGATATATGGAAGTGATTGTAGAAAACTGAAAACAAATATATTAATTAATTTTTTAAAAAGGGGAAAAACACAGTTTAATGGAGTAGACAACATGCAAACAACTATACACAAGTTATGTACAGGAGAAATTGAAGATAATCAACAGACAGAAGGTACTAAGATAAAGGAGGACTGAGAAACAATTCTTGCAGAAGGGAGGATTTTAGCTAGATTCAAAGGAAGGCAAGGAAGCTAAGAGATGGAGATGAGAAGGGAGAAAGTCCCGGACTTGGGGGGGACAGCCAGTAAAAAAGCCCAGAGTCAGGAGATGAAGTATCTTTTTCAAAGAACGGTGACAAATGGATTGCGGAATATGGTGGGGGGTAAAGAGTAAAAAGACTGGAAAGGTAGGAAGGGACTTTGACTTGCCACTTAATGCAATCCCTTTCCTCATCCTTGTATGTGTCCAGACACGGGTTAGTGTCAGAGATCCCTAGTTAGAAACCTGATGTGAAGGATCTTAGAACGCTCTATATCCCTCAAGTGATTATCCAGTGGCCCCAAATACTGACGCATTCTAACAGATGGGTTTTCCATTTTTAACATACATGACATATCAAATGCAGAGCCTTATAATCTCCTTAGCAGTTATCTTTGTTTCTCTGTGTCTGAAACCTGAGGCTCCTGTAGCATTTCCATAGTAGATGCCAGCAGTGTTCAAATTGCTCCTTTCTTTCTAAGTTTGTTGCCTTAGAAAAATAATGCCAAGTTCCCATATGGCATCCACTTTGGGCACACTTATAATATCGATCAGAGAGCCTGGCCTTGGTCCTGGGTTCATATTTTTGGTGACATGTTTATTTTCAGAGCTGGAGGAGCAATCTTCAACTCCAATAGTTCTGCCATAGGCGTAGTTTGGACGTGTGATTTCATTAGTATAGAGAACTCTTGGGTGAGTAAACTACCTCCAACAAAACACATTCAAGGCTCTCCATCTTATGATTTTAGAGCATTCTCTAGAGTACCAAGAAATTAAGTGGCCTAGGTCTCCCTTCAGTCAGAAGTGGGGTTTGAACCCAGGCTGGCCTGACTCCAAGCCTGGCTCTCTATCCATCTTGTCATGTCACCTCTCTTGTTTTTTTTTTTAATATCTGATATAATTCTCCTTTTGTCAGTTTTGTTCAAGCGCTCAGATTCCGAGGTAGCAAGTGTCATAATTACTTTTCACATTCCTTCTCTATCTCTAGGTATTTCTCTACAGGGAATTCATAAAACCATTAATACCTCAAAAAACTACCACTGATGTGACTGATACTTTCTCCTAACACTTTCCACAGATGCCACATTTGCCCAGGGTATCCGAAGCAGCCTGCAGGATCTTTTCAATAGTGTTCTCATGACAGATCAGTAGGATTAGCACAAGGAAGAATGCTTTGTGCGGGCCTGCATTCAGCCCAGGGCACCAGTCTTTTGGCAGCCAAGAAGCCATTTCTATAGCTCACACTGACCACACAGTGGTCTAAGGCCCACTAGTTCTATGCTCTCCAAGCTTTGAAATCACGAATGCGTAAGACAGCCATTTCAATGGATAGCCCCAGGTGAGTCCCTAGAATGTAACCATGAACCAGAGACTCTCGACAACAGAAGCTTTGCTTAGGTCTTTTCCCTTTATCTTTCTGAATTATTACTATTCTCTGAGCTCAGGGTGATGAAGATTTGAGGAGAGAGACTGATAAATCAGATTCTAATGGTTTAGGATATGGGAGAGGATAACTGCCTTTCTTTCACTGGGAGTCTAAGGTAGGAATCATGTGCAACAGACAAAATGCCATGCAAGGGGTCAGAGGGGTATGAGAACTGTAGGCGCACAGACCAGAGTTGTTGTCAGGAGGTCAAAAGAGTCCAAATCCTATCTCAGACATTATGACCTTGGGACAGTCACCCTGCCTCAGTTTCCTCATCTATAAAATGGAGGGAATCATAGGACTGCCTCACAGGGTTACTGGGAGAATTGAGATAATCAGTCTAAAGTACTTCACAAATTTTTAAGTGCTATTATACATATATATTAGCTATGATCTGGGTTAGCAGATTCTTTCTTGTCCCGTAAGGGTCAGACTTGAATGAAAAGTGATAAGGCACACGGGACCATTACCCTGGATATTGGTCTTCTAGTATTCCACAAATAAGAGCTCCCAGGAGAGTAGTTTCTGGAGATCAGTGATAAAGAGGCAACCTGTAACACTGGATAGAGAAGGAGGAGAGAGCATCATGAGTTCCATCCCTGACAACTGTTGTGACTCCTGTCAGATATGTGAGATTCAGAGGAAGATTGGTTTGTCTCACCACCCTTCCCTCTGAGGGCAAAGAGGAGGAGGTTTAGGAGATGGCTAGAGGTAGATGGCTCCCTGAAGAAGCAAATGACCTATATTCTTCCAATTCATTAATTGCAAGAAATGATATGCTCATAGCCTATAAATCTATGAATCAAGTCTATAAATCTATGAATTCAGGGATGAGGTGAGAGTGATGGAAACAACCGGTTTAGTGGTAAGAGGAACAGTATAAGTATCTACAGATTGAGTGCCCTCTGATGGCCAACAGGGATAAAATGGCATTTCAGGAAGTCTATACCATACATGTGGCAGAGAGACTCCAAAGAGACCAATGAGTTCCCACCTTTTGGGCATCCAAATACTCTCTTACTTTCCAGATACATTAACACACTGCAGGCTTAGGAAGACAGCATTCAAGTCACACAACTGAGAAGCCCTAGGGAAGGTAGACCAATGCTTGCAGGTGACACAATAGGAAGACTTCAGGTTCACTCTGAGGAATCTTACTTTCTTGACTTACTAACCCTCCCCCCACCAGAAAACCTGGAAAAACACATACATGATGCTGCTATTGGTCAGTCATTTTCAGTTGTGTCTGATTCTTAGTGACTCCATTTGGGGTTTTCTTGGCAAAGATACTGGGAGTGATTTGTCATTTCTTTCTTCATACATGCATAAGTAAACATACAGCTCATAATATTAGGGGGGAGAGATTATTACAAGAAAGAAATAAAAAAAGAGACACTTGAACTAATGTTCAAAATACATATGTAAATCCTCAGTTAAAATCCCATCTATGAAGGCATCTCCAGGAGAGGTACCCCACCTCTAATCCCAATCATCCTTCCTTTATCTCTTCTCCCTGTCAGTCTTTGGGGAAGATGGTAGGTTGGTTTTTTTTTCTCTTTTTCTCAAATTTTCTGGTGTTTTGTTTGTATATATTACAATAAACTAGAAATTACATATATATATGTAATTTCTAATTCTTTGATGCCTTCTCATCAAGCAACATGAGGGTAAAACCTCCAGAGTCTTCCTCTTCAGTCTCTGCTACCAATCTTTCTTCTTGACAGTTTTCCCCTTTCTATTCTTCAGTATGAATAAGTTACCAGCCTCACCCATCACCACGAATGCCTTCTGTCAGGCACACTCTATTCTGCCAGTTACTCAAATGGAAGAGGAAACGGGAACGGGAAAAATATCTAAGTATTTGTTATATTTATAAAGTTGTCCATATATGTGTGTCTGGATATGCATGCATATAAGTATGTTTACATATTACATATATACAGTTATTGTGGAGTACATCTGTGCATATGCATAGCCATATATATGTGCAGACATATGTATATACGTATGCATGTATATATGTATACACACATATACATACATATGAACAATTACATCAGTATCTGCATATGTACGTGCACCAACACACACCTAAAGGACAGAATATGACACAAATCCGGTCATTAGCTTGGGCAGATGTATCTCTGTCTAGGAGTCACCAGGATCCTTCCTTGTTCTACCTACTGGGCCAGTTGTGCATCTCTCAGCAATGATTACTTGGCTCCCCAGGTGTCTCTCCACCACATACACTCACAGCATCTGGCCCTGGCAAGAGCACAGAAATCCTCCTCAAGCTACAGTGAAGAGGGAAATGAGAAAGGAGAGTGTCACCAGGCTAGGTGAAGCCAGTTGTCTGCCTGACAAGCTTTTTCAGTACACATGTAATCATCCCAGTAGGGAGGTAGGCTGTCTCGCTGAGAAGATCATAGGATGTGCCTAGGCAGGGACCCACCCTCACTCCCTCAGCCCTCCCTGTTTTCCTGGACAGCCAAGATGAGGATGCCCAGAGGGCGAAGCTGTTCATTCATTTCACTTTGTATAATATCTGGCCCCACACTTTCCATTTCAAGTTGACTTCATATGCATACTGTGCCCTTCAGGAACATGGCAATTCATTATTTCCTAGTCACTGCAAAGCTCCGCAGAATAAAGCCTTCTCACATCCTAAAGAGCCTCCTGTTATCATATCTATCACCAAAGTGGAGGGCAGGTGAAAGGGAAAGGAAGAGAAAAAATCCCAACCTGTGCCCACACACACACACACACACACACACACACACCCCTGTTGTAGAGCCCTCCCCAACAGTCTCTCAATCCAAGGGAGGTTTCAGTGTCCACATTCCAACAAGGCAAAAAACAGATGCCAAACTCGGATGCTGACCCCTTTGAAAGCATCTGATGGAGTGGTTGGTTCAATGTCAGGGGGTTCCAGAATACAGCAGGTAATAGCTTGTTTCTAAATCAGTGGAACCTTATTCTAAGTCATCTTTCCCTCTGCCACTTGAGGTACTGTCTTCCTGTGGTAGGAGGAGGCTTTACATACTAACTCCATACTGGCTCAGGAAGTAACAAAGATGTCTCTTTCTCTCAAGCTGAGAGATCAGGTGCTGGTCTCTGGGTCAGTTCCATGGATGGAAGAGAGTTGAGGTCCTGGTTACTGTCACACAGGAAATATGGAATAAGGAAAGAAACACTGGACATGGAACAAGATTTATTTAAATTCTAGCCCTGTGACCCTGGGCAAAGAGTATCACCCCTTTTCTGACTCAGTTTCCTTCTTTGTAAAATGAGGTGTTGCATCAGACGTCAGCTGAATTTTAAAAAGTATTGATTATGTCCCTACTGAGGACTAGATAGTGTGCTAGGTACTGGAGACAAGAAAACAAAACAAAACAGCCCCTGCTCTCAGGGAACTTCTATTGGGAACAAAAATGAAATGATAACTGATACTTAGCATTTCAAAGTCTACAAAGCATTTCATATACCATATCACACTGGAACACACTCAATAGCCCAGACTTCCATGATTTGGGTGGGGTAGAGAACAGAGGTAGGCTATCTTCAGATCAAGGTTCTCCCTCCACCACTGAAGGCTGGCAGTTTCCCTGCAATTTCTGGTCTTCCTTGCTTGGGGCACTGATACGTTATATGACCTTATCCAGGGTCACTCGGGCAGCTCGGGTCAGAGGCAGTAGCTCTCCATCATTAATCTCCACTGTCTCTCTCATGTCAGGACCATTAAGCACTAAGTATTTAAGGACTGCCTGTCACTCCTTTGTCAGGACTCTCCATGTTTGCCACAGAATGATGTATACTCACCTCTCTACTTACAATGTTAACATATTATCTGTTTATTTGTTCAGTTAGGTGATACAGTAGAGAGCGCCATGGGTTGGGAATCCATCTGACTATTTATTGACTGTATGACCCTGTGCAAGTCATTTAATCTCTGTCTCAATTTCTTTAATTGTATAATGGGGATATTAATAGCTTCTGCTTCCCAGGGTTGCTGTAAGAACCAAATGAGATAATATTCCTAAAGTGCTTAGCATAATGCCTGGCACAGAGTAGGTGCTTAATAAATACTTGTCCTCACCCCCTCTTCCTGCTCCCTTGCCCCTCACTGCTATACTCCTCAGTGTAGTGGGAAGTCCACTGGATATGAGCTCAGAGGATTTGGGGTTTGAACTTCAGTTCTGCCACTATCTGTGTGACATTAGGTGAGACACATAACTTCTCTGGGCTTCAGTTTCCTCCTCTGTAAATTAAAGGGTTGGACAAAATGACTCCTAGGATCCTTTTAAGTCCTAAATCTATCTATGCTCATCAATGCCATCCATCCCAAATATGCAAAAAGGTACTTATTAATATCTCCAAAAGGACAGAGTTTTGCTTAAAGCTGCAAAGAAGTCAACTGCGCAAATAGTTTCTTAGACCTTTGGGAAATCACCAAAGAATTCCCAACAGAGTTCAGCTGTTTTGCCCAATCAAGGATAGATGAAAGTCAGACAGGAGGATGAATCTCCCCTCTGAGCCCTAGTGGGGCAGCTTCCTTCTCACGTTACAAGGGAAAGTGTCAAAGAGATAAAGTCTTCTGGCTCCAGGCTTCACCAGCCAATATGGGGAATTCATTCTCAGGTTCAGGCCTAGGATATAGTCAAAATAAGCTAAGCCAAGATCTGGGAAATGGGTAAGAAAAGAGGCAGACAGGAACTGGGAAAATGAGCCCTAGGATTCTTTTTTAATATAGTCTGAGTGCAGTCCTGTCTGGAATGAGTAGGGATTTAGTAACATCTCCAGATCCTCTTGGGCCTTGGGGAGATGCAAAAGCACAGGCCTTCCAGGCTGGAATTCTACCCATCCTCCTCCCTGTCTTGTACTTGACCATTTACCCAGCACAGGGCATCCCCCCAAAGTGAGCTCTATCAAAAAGAATTTATCACAAGCCTTTAAGTAGCTATGTACAATATAAATACTAAGTATTCTCCTGCTGCTTTCAAGCTTCCTGACCTTCCCCATTATTCTGCATAAAATGCTCCTCATGCTGACTCTGGAAAGGGAGAAGCATTATTTTTTGCTTCCCCCTGGGAAAGGAAAGCTGGGGTCATTTGAGGGAAAGAGGACTCATCCAGGCTGGTTCAAAAATAATGTGCAGAGATTCAGGCTACAAAGTAAAAAATGAAACAATCCCTGCATATCTGCTTACAATATGTACATGTTTGAGGCCTTCAGGTTGAAGGGGAGATATTTAACTTGAGAAGACTGAAACAACTTGTTAATTGGTAAAAAAAAAAAGTTACTAATCATGTATTACTCTCAGGCATTGTGCTAGGATCTGGGGTAGAAAGACAACAGTGAAATAGCCCGTGCCTTTAAGGGGCTTATATTTTATTATTCCACTTGGGAGAAACAATTTGAAAAAACACAAACACACATATGTACATATGTATACACACACCAAAAATGAACAGAGGGTTGTTTTAGGAATACAGTAGCAGCTGAGGGACACAGGGAGAAACTGAGGAGAAATGACAGCTGTCTGGGTCTTTGAAAGTTTGTCATAGCTAAAACAGGGATTAAATTTGGCTTAATTAGCCCCAAAGGCAGAAGTGGTAGTAAAAGCTCAAAGTTATAAAAAGGAAACTTTAGGCTTGGGGTTTTTTTCCAATTAAATCTAATTTTTTTTAATTGAGAAATATTTATATTTTCTCCATTCTGACTTCCCCCACATACACACACACCCGCCCCACCCCCACAAACACACACTTAACTATGGAGAGTTAAGCAAAAACATTCCACACTGGTTATATCCAAAAATGAATCCTACATATTTAGTTCATCACCTCTCTGTCAGGAGGTAGGTAACATTCTTCATCACCTGTCCACTGGAATCATGGTTAGTCATAGGTTTTTTTCAAAGAAAATTTCCTGACAATGAGAGTTGTTCAAGAGTGCCATGGGCTGCTTTCAGAGGTCATACGGGTTTCTTTTCCACTGGAGAGTTTCAAGCCAAGGCTGGGTGGTGACTCTTGGAATATGTCAGTTTAGTGATCAATGAAGTGCCCTCCAGCCCTAAGTCTATGATCCTACTTGACATGAAGGAGATCCTAGGTTTTCGCGGGTTATGACAGTTCACTCTCAAAGTCAGAGGCATTAGTGATGAACTGTATGTCTATCATCTAAGGTCCAGAAGATCAGTCTAGTTATAATTGGAAAGGCTAATCACCAAGTTATGTGCAAAGAGAAAACACTAATAGCTAAAATATATAACACAAACTTGTAAAGTTCTATATTCATGCTTTATCATTTGACTCTCAAAGGTGCAAAGGACTCAAATAGGTGCAATTATCCCCATTTTACTGATGAGGAAACAGAGGCTGAGAGAGGTTAAGTCATTTGCCCGTAGCCACACAGCTAATAAGTCACTTAGGCAGGATTTGAACTCAAGTTTTCTTGCCACCAAGTCCAGTACTCAATCCACTACAGCATGCTGACTCACAATTCAAGTCATTCTATGAAACTGAGACATGGGAAAGACATTAGATTAGAAAGACCAAGGCCACCCACTGCATTCTGGGCTATCTCCAGTCACTTTGACCTTCCTCTTGCACTAAGCTCCAAAGACCCTGGAGGAAAGTGGCACTGAAGATTTTGTGCAACTCTGTCCATTCAAATCCAATTCACATGCAAGTCAAGACACCACCCTCATGATGTCATCAGTCTTCCTATAGAATAATGAATGAAATAACTGGATGATTATGTACTCCAGATGGGGCCTTCCTAGGTCATTTCCCCCAAGTTGTAACTAGGAAAGGAAGGAAGAAACTGAGGGGAAATGACATTTTGGAACAGCTATAGTAGGGACTTTTAAGGAGTCAGTAGTGAGTTGGGAGTCTAGTTTTAGTGAATTCTCCAGTAAGTCTAAGACAGGAAGAAAGCAGTCCCTGATTTCCATACTTGCAAGTATTTGATTTGGACTTGAAAAAAGCCCAGCCTAGAGGAGAAGCAAATCACTTGTAGGATGCTCTGATGGCAGAGTGATATTAAAACTCCTTAAGTGAAAATCATTCAAGCTCCCCATGCTCTCTGGAAACCTGAAGAATCACCAGCATGGCACCTTGTTACTCTTTAACTAATACTTTTCTATTTCCTGCAGAGTAAACAACTTGATTCCATTAGATGTTGTAAAATATTTACCAAGCTCTGGAGAAATCTCTCTTCTCCCAGGCTGAGAGAATAAACTCCAGCAGGGAAAGAAAGCTCAGGGCAAGACCTGAGGACAAAAATCAGCTGAGATGGTATGGGTTTCCAGTTGGTGGATATTCGGAATATACAGGTCCCAAAACAAAGGCATTTAAGTCAAGAGGTAAAAGTGAAAAAGGATGAGGAGTTGCAGGACCCGAGTTTGAATCCTAGATCTGCCAGTGAAATACCTGTGTGAACTTGGACAAGTCATTTCATCTGTCTTATTCTCAGGTTTCTGGTTTGTAAATGGGGCAGGGGAGAATGTATGTTTCAAAATCAATTGTTACTCTAAGAAGTAACATGCAAAAAAAAAAAAGCCAAAGCCTAAATGGAAAACTGTATACGCCTTCTTTCTAATGGAGGGAAAGGCGTTGGTTCATGTCTAATAAAGGCTGATGCACTTCTGTACTATGTATGGGACTACTCATAATGAAGAGGGGGCCATTGGGGGAGACTCTAACCAAATTGAGGGCAACTAGGTGCCACAGTGGATAGAGTGCCAGGCCTGCAGTGGGGAAGGCTCCTTTTCGTGAGTTCAAATCTGTCCTGAGATGCTTACTAGCTGTGTGACCCTGAGCAAATCACTTAATTCTATTTGCCTCAATTCCCTCATCTATAAAATGAGCTGAAGTAAATTCCAGTACCTTTGCCAAGAAAATCCCAAATAGGGTCATGAAGAGTCAGATACAACCGAATGACAATTGGCCAAAATCAAGTCAATGCCAAATTAAAAGACAGAGAGACAGAGAGAGAAAGAATGTTGGAATCAATGAGGAGGAAAGAGGCTTTCTGCCGTAACAGAGAAAAAGGAAAATCTTAATGAGATAGGAGGAATAGATCAAAAAGAAAAAGAAAGAAAAGAGGTGAGAACTGTCAGACACAGGAATGGAACAGAGAAATTGAACAAACTCGATGCCATCCGGGTGTCCCCAGACACTGGGGGGAGGTTGCAGAAGCTGCACCAAGGAAGCCTTTGTATAAACCTCTGGGAAATTTTATCTGGGCAGCATCCATCACACATTCTCTCCAAGGGAACATGTGTGCATTTTTGTTGAATGGAATGTATAAACAAGAAGGAATATCAAAGAAATGCAGTGATCTCATTGCCTGGGATGGTTTCTAAATGCTGATACTCCTTGCTTTTTGTGAACCAGGACCTGACTCCTTTTCTGGTGTCAGCCCCATTCCTGGCCCCCATCCTATACCTATTATAGACTCCAGGCAGATAGTAAAGTGATGAGTGATTGTACTAAATGTGTCCCTCAAAACTCCATCCCCCAGCTCCTTCACTACATGCCAGTTCTGGGCCTGTATTTAAAGACTTTCTTTAACCCCACTCCTGGCCTTGACTCGGGCTCAGAAATGACAGGTGGAAAAAAAACCAAAGGATTGGAGAGACCAGGATTCAAGTGAAGCACTGATCCTGGGACAACCAGTCACTTCATGTCTTTGGCTCTCAGTTTCCCAATATGTAAAATAAAGGAGGGGATAGCTGACATTTATGGTGTGAAGTATTGTGTTCAGTTCCGGCTGCCACATCTTATGAAAGACATTGATAAGAATATAAGCGCCTTGGGGCTCACAGGGACGTTGCCATTCTTGTCTTTGTATCCTCAGTGCCTAGCACAGAGCCTGGAATCTGATAGGTGCTTAATGAATGTTTGTTGAATGAATGAAGCTAGAGAGAATCAAGGAGAGAGCTGAACAGACAGGGAGAGGAGAAGGGAGACGATGCCATACAAGGATCAGTGAAGGATCTAGAGATGTTTAGGATGGAGAAGAGAAACTCAGCAGGATATGACAATAGTCTTCAAGAACAGGAAGGACCAGAGTTCAGCTAGGAAGGAGCTGATTTGCTCTTCTTAGCCCCAGTACAACTAGGAATGATGAGCAGAAGATAAATTTAGATTCAATGAGTTGGCAAACACTTCCTTACTATTACAACTGTCCGAGAGAGAGAGACTGTCTCAAAAGGTAGTGGATCCTGGAGAACCCTTGCTGGCAGTGTGTATACCTTATTATAAGTAGGGCCGATGCCTGGTGCAGTCCTCTCCAGCTCTGGGAGCCTAGGATTCTCTTTCCCAGTTGTAACGTGTGATTCAAGACCTTCCCTTTGGTGCCACTTCTGCATTGAGTCCCCTGTGATTGTAATCTATGCAACTTTACCACACAGTAAAATACAGATGGGGCAGAGACAGGAAGACCAGTTCAGAGACTGAAGAGGAGTCCAGAGAGCCTCTGTGGGAATAGATAGATGTTAGAAAGACTGAGGATAAACATTAGATAGATAGATGGATTGATAGATAGATAGACAAGATAAATAGATAGATAAGATAAACAAGATAGATATAGATAGATAAGATAGATTAGACAGATATATGGATAGATATATGATAAGTAGACGGATAGATGGGTAGGTAAATAGAGAAAATATTTATTAAACACTTATATGTAAGTCATTGTGCTAACAAGTACAAGGGCTACAGATCAGAGCAAATAAGACATTCCCTGTGGGGAGAGAGTGATTGTTAACTGCCAGGTATAAAGTATCTCCAAAGTATCCTCACATAATCACCTAAATAAAGAGTTTATATTGATTGGCCTGAGAGCTTGTCTTTCTTTATACTCAGAACTGACAGTAAGTGACAACCACTCCAGAAACGGCTTAGTGGACCTTTTTTTGTCCCTTTCTTTTCCAACAGAGAAATAACATCTTGTCATTCCCTTTATACCCCACCCCCAACCATATACAGATACACAAGCTCTCTCTGTCTCTGTCTCTCTCCCTCCCTTCTTTTTCTCTCTGTTTTTGTCTGCCTCTGTCTCACTCTCTTTTTGTCTCTGTCTGTCCTCCCTACACTGCATTGACAGAATTCCACAGTAATGAAAATGAACATTCTTCCTGCCAAGGTGACACATTCATTTCATTCATTTTGAACATCACCTTAGCCAATAGTCAGGCACAAAGAGACTACCTCATTTGGATCTGGCAGTGGGCTTTCCACTGATACCTCCTGTCTTGCCAGGAGCATTCCCAGTGCATCTGAGCAGGGAATGAGATAAATGCATAAACAAACGTAAATTAATGACAAAAGCATTTATTAAAGGCTTCCTATGTGCTAAGTCTGAGAATATAAATACAGAAAGCAAAGAAAATACCTTCCCCCAAAGAGCTTACATTCTATAGAGGGATACACTTCCATAGGAAAGCAATGGGGGGCACGTTGGTTTGGAAATTTAGTGGGACAAACCAGGAAGAGTGGCAGGGTTGATCTGACCAAGTTTTCTAGGACCATTCCCCTCTCCCTACCATGCCTTGGAGGTTATGGCCAGAAACAGACATGAAGCATTACAGGTGCAGTCTCTAATCTAAAGAGTGATATGATACCCCAGAATTTCCTCCAGGGTGAAAAGGTGGTTGGTGAAGCCATAGAGAAAAAAGAATGAAAGAAGCATGGATGGGGCTTCTTCTGGAAGAGCAGTCCTCAAAGAAAGGGAGGAAAAGGGTACAGCAGAGAGAGATTGAGCTCCAGTAGTATGAACCGAGGAGTTTGGAATCCAACAAAGGAGATTTAGAGACAGAGGGGCCTCTAAGGTCATCCAGTCCAATCCCCAATTTTACAGTTGAAGAAATTGAGATGAATTGCCCAAGGGCACACAAGTAGTAAGCAGCAGTCAGGATTTGAACTCAGGTTTATTGACCCCAAGTCCAGTGCTCCTTCCACTGCAAGTCATTGTCTCCCATTATCAATGCTTGCTACATTGACCTTTCACCTCCCCATCTATGCCATATCAACTGCAGTATTTCCTACTATATAATGATAACATCTACAAAACTTTCAAAAATGGCAAAAAAGGAAAGATCTTATATATAAAGGGCCATGATAGAGGCTCACATTACATTATGTAATATTTTATGTTTTCTGAGCATTGTTCTTACCATAGCTCTTTCATATGGGGAGTAAGTATTAACAATTCTCATTTTGTAGATAAGGAAACTAAGGGTCAAGGAAATTCGGTGACTTGCTTTCTGTCACATACTTAGTAAGCTGAAGACATGGGTCTTAAGAGGCAGCAAAAGAAAGCAAGGAAAATTCTGGATTCTGAGTCACAGGATCTGAGTTTGAATCCTGGGTCTGTATTTACTATGGGTGTGGGTTTGGGCAAGTCACTTAATTTCCGGAAGTTTCTCTTTCCTAATCAGTAAATTGAAAGACTTAGCCTACATGAGTTGTGTAAAACTCAAACAGAAAAGAAGCCACTAAATCATACTGAAGCTCTCTAAAGGAAACAGTGACTTTTTGTGGCTGTTCAGTAGTTTCTGTCATATTCAATTCTACATAACCCCTTTTGGGGTTTTCTTGGCAAAGATACTGAAGTAGTTTGTCATTTTCTTCTCCAGCACATTTTACAGATGAGGAAACAGAAGCAAACAGGCTAAGTGATTTGCCCAGGGTCACACAGCTGGTAAGGGGCTCAAACCATATTTGAACTCAGGAAGATGAGTCTTCCTGACTCCAAGTCTGGCAGTGTATCCCCTGTGCCACCATATTTCCCTATACTGACTTAGAAAACCACATATTAACATAGTCTACATTCTATTGTATTTTTTAAATTGGATTAAATATTCCCCTATTACATTTGATTCTGGTTTTACCAGCTATGAGTTACATGGCTGTGTTTAACACTTCTGACCTAAGATGATCCCTGAGATCTCTTCTAGCTTTAAATCTATGATCTTGAGATTTTAAGACACAATTCTTCTGGGATTTGTTGTTATCATTCACCTTCCTTTTTACCGTGCTGGCTAGTGGAGGAAATGAAATTTCAAGGATCAAATTACTTTATAGGGCAGTTGACCATTTGGCTGCAAGACCTGCTTTAGAGGGGAAAAGGAAGCACTATCCCTCATGGGTATTTTCCCCATCTGCACTGTGGACACCATCAGATCATAGATTCATTGCTAGAAGGGACCCCACAGGAAATAATCAAATCTTCTCACTTCACAGATAAGGAAACGAAGACTCGGGGAGGAGAAGAAAGTGAAACACAGAGAAAAGTTATGATTTTCCCCCAAGGTCATAGAGGTTATAAGCAACAGAAAGGGAATAGAACTAGAGAAAACGACTCAAAAACCAGTACTCTTCCCTCTGCCACACAGGTCCCTTTCTACACTCATTAACACAACCCTTAGCTTTCTTAGGAAGCTACCACAATTTGATCTCTGAGCTAATGATAGACCTAAAACCAGCCTAGACAGGAGCCCTAATTCTCTGGGTATTTCTGAAATGTGGCCATTTGCCTCAACTAAGCTGCTCATTTAAAAGAAATGTTTACTGAAAAGGACAAAAATAGCTAAACTCCACTCTTTTCAAAAAGAAAAGATAATCGGGATCTTGCCTCTTACTTTATCGAGAGAATTAAGACATCTGATGCGAACTCCCCTCATTTTCTTCATTCCAAACCCCTGATATCAATCCCCACTATCTCTTCCTTTGCCCCTAGGCTCCCAAACTTTCTATATGTGCCCTTGATCCAATAACTGCCAGTCTTCTTTAGTAGAAAGTATACTCAATCATCACACAAGTTTTCTACCTTTCCCAATTAATTGGTTCCTCCTCTACTGCCTTCAAACATGCTCAAGTTTCTCCTCCATCCTAAACATACACACAAAAAAGACCCTGCCATGCCCTCCAGCCATCATCCTACTTCTTCCTTTCTCCTTGAGAAATCTGTCTACATTCACTGCCCCATCTCATTCATTCCTAACTCTTTGCAATCTGCCTCTGATCTCATCACATAAGCAAAACAGCATTTTTCTCCAAGGTTACCAAAGATCTATTAATTGCCAAATTTGATGGTCTTTTCCCAAACTGCCGCCTCTCAACCTATCTGCTGCATTTTACAATACTGACCACTCTGTCCTTCCTGACATATAGTGGACACTTAATAAATGTTTATTGAATTGAAATGACATTCTGTCCTTTCTGTGGTTTTTTTTATCGTGCTCTCCCCAGTTTACCTCCTACCTACCTGACCATTCCCTGTCAGTCTCCTTTGCTGGTTCATCATCTAAATGCCGATCCCCATCTCTATAGGCATTCCCCAAAGGTTCTGTCCTGTGCTGTCTTCCCTTCTCCCCCATGCTTCTTTCCTGATAAACCTTATTAGTTCCCAAATGTTTGACTATCATTTCTCTACAAATGACTCATCAATCTATATATTCATTCCCAGTCTTTCTCCCAAGCTTCAATCACATGTCACCAACAGCCTTTGCATTGGTCATCTCCCAAGTTTAGAGTGTACTCCCTTCTTATTTTCAGCTCACAGAATGCTCCTTCCCCTTCAAGACATAGATCTAGCAACATCATCTTCACGATCCCTCCGATTCCCACAACTGCTAGTGCACTCTATCCCAAGCAACCTGGTATTTAACTGTTCTGTACAAATGTGTATTTATTCATTTTATGCTATGTTTACTTTTTAGAAGTAAATGTTGTCTTTCCCATTAGAAAGTGGCTTGACGGTTTTACTCTGTCTTACATTTTCAGTGCCTGTCTCAGCACCTGGCACAAAAGTACTTAATAAATACTTACCAATTGATTGAAATCCTGTACACATGTTCAGGCTTTACTCACAAGTGTAGTTGGTTTGGTTTAGTTTAGGTGTTTAATTCGTCTCTTTTTAGTGGGGGAAAGCCATGGATGACTGCACAAGCTGTTAGTGGAGCTGGTCTACTCTTTATTATAAAACAGACAGTCACACAGACAGAGGATGCACTGGCTAGAAATATCTTCTTTTCTCAGACATCCACTTTCTTCAATGTCTGGGCTGCACAGCTAGCTTCCAACCCACTCTTCTAAATACCAGACAATATGGTTTCTCCCACTCCTGGCTTCCTTAACTGACCTTACTACTTTCCAGGAGTTCAGTCAATTCACCAGAAAATTATATTCTCTTTCCCAGATATCCTGATTAGTACACACGGTTTCTTCTTCCTGTCATGTGTTCTTAAAGAGAAACATTAAGGTTTGCTTTTCTTATGGTCATGGTGGAGGAGTTAGTGAAATAGGTGTTTTAAGAGTTGTTCAACACTGTATAATTACAATGAACAAGCTTGGCTCCAGAGTTTTAAAAAATGCACCTCCCTTCCCTAATTGCATAGAGCAAAAAAATATGGGTTTGGAATGGACTATTATATACACTGTTATGTCATATGCCTCTCAAGGAACATTTTCTATTGCTTTTCTCGTGCAATTATTGGCTGGTAATGTGTTACAGCTTGCTCATGCCCACTATGTACCTCTTCTTTTGCGCTTTAGATAGGGTACATCCTCCATGACAGTGGCAATCATCTTTGATACTCACATATCCTCCTCTTTTACATCTCGTTTGATAGTTTTACATCTTACTTAACATTAATAAACAGATAGTCATCAAACAAAGTTATATCTATTGTTACATCATTCAAGAAATAAAACTACTTTGATGTTTAAATAGGAAACACTTTGTTGCTGGTATTTTGCTGCAGTATACATTTCAAATGCTTTTTTTATCATCAACAAATAACAAACACAGTGGATCTTGTGATTCCCTACCTCCTTCAGTCAACTGTGTAACTGTAAAGATAATCTGGTACACAATATTGTTTACAAAACCCTGCATATTTCCTATAGCACTTCTATCCAGGGGTGACCATGAGGATTATTTTTTATGTAAAATGTGTAGATAGGAAAGTAGACATAAAGGTTGACGGTGGGTAATATTCTCTTAGTCACCTTTATTTAGGTCCAATATCTTTTCAAAGTCTTTGGTACCTTCCCCACTTTCAGATGTCCTGAGAATTCATTCTTCAATGCCTTCAAAATTATGTCCCTTCCAGCAAGGGCCTCCCCTGAACACACTTGGTTGTTAACCAGTATATCACAGACTGGGAATATTAAAGTACTTATGTGGTAGAGTCACTGAGGAAGCTGGTGATGCAGGAAATTTAGAGCAAGGCTCAGAGTCAGGAAGACCTGAGTTCAAATCTGACCTTAGACATTTACTAGATATGGGACCCTGGGCAAGTCACTTAACCTCTGACCGACTCAGTCGCCTGAGTCTGTAAAATGGAGATAACAGCAGCACTATCTCCCGGGACTGCTCTGAGGATAAAATGAGATGATATTTATAGTGGTAATCATTGTGCCGGGAACACTGTAGATGCTTAATAAATGCTTCTTTCCTCTTTCTTTTTTCCTTCGTCCGACCTTCCCCTGTCACTGGTATTGTTAAAAACTTCACAGAACTTCTCCACTTTTGCTCTCTTTCTTCTCCTTACAGTTTCATCCTGAAATGTCCTTGGGATCATTTTGCTTAATTGTGATTCCCCCAAAACTTTCTACACACTTAGTTTCTTCCTAATTTTTAAATGGAATAGAATTGCACACATTCTCCTACAATCCTCCTCTGCAAGATCTTACAAAGAAGTTTATACTCCACAGTTTGACTGTCATATCTTTGACATCTTCACTTAATGAAGTGTTTTCTAGCTGAGACAATTTTCTAAACTCTTTTGGTCTCCCTGCTGTATCAACTGATTTATACCAGTTAAACTTCCTCAGAAAATAGTTAAGTCTGAGACAACTTCTGTTCTTTTATCTCTTTCCCATTTTTGCTTGAATATATTGGTCAAGTTACATTTTTTCCTCATTTTATTCTTTCCTGTAGTTTGTCATTCATTTTTATCTTTAACAAATGAGTAGTCTGATGACACAAGGACAAATGATCTGGAAACAACTCGCACAACAGTAACCAGCTGTTTAAAATACAGACAGCTTCACTTTCGCGATCTTATTTGTTATCTATAAGATCCACCACTTCCTGATGCATTCCTAGAAGAAGGTGTACACTACACTCAAGTACAGGGCTTCGATGTGCTCTACAAGCCTCTTACCTCTAAGATTTCTTACTCTTGAACCATGTTCTCCAATACATTTTTCACTATCCTCCTCTATGCCCACATTAGCAATGAAGTCACTGATATCAGCATGCTGATTTAATTATAGGGTCTTTTTTTTTTATCAATTTCTTCATATAATTTTTTTCTTTCTCCCTTTGTCAGTGATGTTGGCATATAAGCTGCAATTATTTTAATGGTAGATGCAGGACTAAATTACTATTTCACAAGTTGTCATGGCTAACAAATTAATCCAAATTACCATCCTATTGATGATAAGTCTTTCTACATGCTTAGTATCATGCTAGAAGCCTTTTCCGGCATGGTAGAATTTCCCAGGGCTTGTGATCCATTGGCATAGCTTTTGAGAACCCAATGAGAGTTTCTTCATGGAATTTTCTCAGTTTTACAACAGCAGAACTAAGACTTAGAAAGGGGAAGCAGGTTTCTTGGAGCCACACAACAGATCAGTGGATCAGATAGGATCTAGCCACTAAATCACCCATTAAAATTGGTATTGGATTGAGAAATGAAAAATAGAATAAGCTGACCTTAAAGGAAATTGCATTTTAGAAAAGCAATAATGTGAATAAAAACTGACAATAACACTGCTAGCAGTGAAACAGTGAGGTATACTGGAAAAAACAAAGAACACAGGATTGACATCAGGGGACCTGTATTTTCTCATCCTAGCTCTCCCACTAATTATCTATTTGTCTTTGGATGAAGTTTACTTTACCTTACCAGGCCTCAGGATCATAAACTGTCAAATGATGGGACTGGACTACAAGGAAGATCTAAGATCTCCTCCTGCTCCAAAAGTCCAGGCTATAAAGTATCTGTCATGAATTAAAATCTTTTTCACTGCTATTAAGCATATCATCCCTACACCATTAATAATCTTGGGAACGGTCAATGGAAATCAGGAAAGTATGAACCCACTAGCAAGGCTTAGGAGATTGCTTCTGAATTATCCTATTTTTTTAAACAAGCTAAATTTCCTGAGTAGTTGGTCTCTTGAAAGTAGAATGCCCTCTAAATGGCATTTTAAATACTTGAATAAAGGGGATGTGTGAAATCACAGCCTTGTCATTTTACTTTGGCTACCAGTCGGCCTTTACAAAGTAAGAGCTCAGGCTGCATGAGAGCCTGGGTCCCAGAAGCCAAAGGTTCCAATAGCCCATTAACCAATCTGTGAGCTATGCTGCTCCCCCTGTCACAGGGACATTCTTTCGCTCACTTCACAGTGAGCTGGGTTCTAGCAGATGACTTTCTGTTCCAGAGGTTTGGACAGTTCACTGGCAAAGAGATGGAGCTTTGTGACTGGTAGATCCCTGGGGTTAATCGATGTTACTGGGATGGTTATGATGGTGGGATACTTCTATGAATTTTAGTGAAGAATATATCACCTCTCTGGCCTCAGCAGGCAGTCAAGTAGAGGGACAATATGAGCATGACAACCAGCTGTTCTATTTCTCTCAGAGAACTAACATAGCCAGAGGAAAGGAAGAACTGGAGAGTAGTCTAAGAGTCTGAACAAAAACCAGAAGGCAAATAAAACCTAAACAAACGAAAACCAAAATCCCAAACACACCCTCCAGCCAAGTTGTAATACTATAGAGAGAGAAAGGTTTAGGATCAAAAGATTAAAAACTCTCCTCACTTTTTTTTCCTCTGCAATCCAACAACAATACTATACCTTGACTTAGGAGAGATATGTTCTTGAAAAGTTAGTTGCAGGTAAATAAAAAATTGTTGAAAAAGAAGTCATGGGAATAATGAGGGGAGTCAACTAACTAAAACAATGCTTTCCAAAATGCTTTGTAAAATATTTTGCCAAATAAAACCCTTTAAATTGCCTATTCTATTTAATGACTTCAAATTTGGGGCATATTACATTGCCTAACTCACTTCTGTGCCATTGGTGATTTGGCTACAGGGTTCTTTAATAGATATGGGGGCCATTTGGTCAATGGACCCAAAAGGAGCAGGGGAGTTACTGATCCCTAAATTGCATGGAGGCAGTTGGATTTTTCTCAGTCAAAAGCAAGGATGGTTTCTGAATTCAAGCCCTTATGGGTTCACTTAGCCCCCTCCTCCTGCCAATACTCCTACCAGTGATATTACCATTCTGTCCCAATCTCCTACAATCTTAACGTCAACATTATTTTTGAATCTTCTCTCTCCCAAATCTCACACATACCCCACAACATCCCTTGTATTCATCACTCACTTCCTCTCCTCTCTCACTACCACCACATCCACTCACACCCTCATGTCTCCTCACCTAGATTAGAATAGCAGTCTCCCAAATGGCCTACCTGCCTACAGTCTATCAGCTCATCAATCTGCCTCTCCAGTGTATCCTTACAAACCATTTCCTGAAGAAGCCTGTCCTCATGCACTGCTCCGATCAAGTTATTCTCCTCAGCAACTTGAACCACCTCTATACTGCCTACCATATAATGCTCTAAGTCCTGATTCTACAAAGCAACTCGTACCCAGATGTCCAGACATACCTAATGCAACCCTCTGACAGGTCCAAGTGCTAGCCTAAGTAGACCACTCTCCTTCTCCTATTTCTGTTGCACCCTGTGTTGTCTCTGTGGCTTTGCTCACCTTTGCTCCCATATCTATAGACTCTGCTCCACCTCCATCTGCCTCACTTCCTCTATTTACAAAACGTTAGCTATGACACAGTATATGAAAAAAATCAGAATTAGGAATTAGAGGATGTGTGTTTGAAATCTGGTTCTTCTACTTACTTGGTGCCCGTGTGAACATGGCAGTCATTTTAGTTGGGTCTGTTTCCTGGGGAGCTATGTAGATAGAGCAGTAGATAGAATACTGATCTTAGAGTCAAGAAGACTCCTCTTCCTGAGTTCAAATCTGACCTCAGATACTTACTATTTCCCTCAGATTTCTGATCTGTAAAATGACCCAGAGAAAGAAATGGCAAATCAACCCAGCATCTTTGCCAAGAAAACCCCAATGGGGTCACAAGGCGTCAGACACAATTGAAGAACAAAATCTGTTTCTTCATCTGCAAAAGGAATGGTTTAGAAAAGCTATCCCTCGTAGCTCTATAATCTTCCATGAAGTCTTCTCTAATTCTACTGATCAAAATAAAAATTCTCCCTCCTCACTTTGCCTGAAACTCTCTTTGGCAATTATTTCTTTTCTCTTTATTTCAAACTTTTGTTTTATTTTTAATGTATACTCCTACTCCTCTGGTGGAATTTAAGCTCGTTGAGAACAAGGACTATTTCATATTTGATTTTGTATCACAATTAACCTCTTACAATTATACGCACTAGGTACCTTACTACATATACACAGTGTTTGCCACACAGTAGGTATTTAATAAATGTCTATTGATGAATGTTTTTCACTCAATTACACTGTAAGTTCCTTAAGACTCTACATATATCAGGCACTTTCTATAATTTCATTGAATGAATGAATAAGTTCTAAGAGGCGAATCTTTCCATTTATACTATATTGAGATTGGTTAACATTTGCCTTGCAGTAATTTCAAAGTATTCTCTAATCATTTCAAAGAACAACTGAGTGACTGGCTGATGATCAGTATCTTCATTTTATACAGATGAGGAAAACTGAAGTTAAAAAAAAAAATCAAACCAACTTTTAAAAATATTTATTTATTTTTAGATTTCAACATTCATATCCACAAGATTTTGAGTTCCAAATTTTCTCCCCATCTCTCCCCTCCCCCCACCAAAAACACATGCATTCTGCTTGCCCCTTCCCTCAATCTGCCCTCCCTTCTATCATACCCTTCCCTTCTATCATACCCCTCCCTTCTATCATACTCCTCCCTTCCCTTACCCCCATCTTCTCTCTTTTCTTATAGGACAAGATAGATTTCCATACTCCATTACCTTTATTTCTTATTTCCCAGTTAGATGCAAAAACAATTCTCCACATTCATTCCTTAAACTTTGAGTTCCAACTTCTTTCCCTTCCTCCCTCCCTACCTATCCCCACTGAGTAGATAAGCAATGCAATATAGGCTATATATGTGAAGTTTTGCTAAAGACTTTCATAATAGTCATGTTGTGGAAGACCAACTATATTTCCCCTCCATCCTATCCCCCATTTATTCTATTCTTTTTTTAGACCTTCTCCCTTCCCTAAAGTGTTTACTTCTAATTACTCCCTCCTTCCATTTGCCCTCCCTTCTATCATCCCCCCACTTCACTTGTCCCCTTCTCCCCTACTTTCCTATAGTGTAAGATACATTTTCATACCAAATTGAGTGTGTATGCTATTCCCTTCTTAAGCCAAATATGATGAAAGTAAGCTTCACTTTTCCCCTCTCACCTCCCCCTTTTTCCCCTTCATTGAAAAAGCTTTTTCTTGTCTCTTTTATGAGAGATAATTGGCCTCATTCATTTCTCCCGTTATTCTTCCAATATATTCCTCTCTCACCCCTTACTTTTATTTTTTTAGATATCATCCCTTCCTCTTCAACTCACCCTGTACTCTTTGTCTATATGTGTGCGTGTGTGTGTGTGTGTGTGTGTGTGTGTGTGTGTATGTGTGTGTATAATCCCTCCAAGTACTCTAATACTGAGAAAAGTCTCAAGAGTTACAAATATTATCTTTCCATGTAGGAATGTAAACAGTTCAAGTTTAGTAAGTCCCTTATGATTTCTCTTTCCTGTTTACCTTTTCATGCTTCTCTTGATTCATGTGATTGAGATTCATATTTTCTATTCAGCTCTGGTCTTCTCATCAAGAATGCTTGAAAGTGCTCTATTTCATTGAAAGACCATTTTTTCCCCTGAAGTATTCTATTCAGTTTTTCTGGGTAGGTGGTTCTTGGTTTTAGTCCTAGTTCCTTTGACTTCTGGAATATCACATTCCAAGCCCTTCAATCCCTTAATGTAGAAGCTGCTAGATCTTGTGTTATCCTGATTATGTTTCCACAATACTTGAATTATTTCTTTCTGGCTGCTTGCAGTATTTTTTCCTTGACCTGGGAACTCTGGAATTTGGTTACAATATTCCTAGGAGTTGTTCTTTATGAATCTCTTTCAGGAGGTGATCAATGTATTCTTTCAATATTTATTTTACTCTCTGGTTCTAGAATATCAGGGCAGTCTTCCTTGACAATTTCATGAAGGATGATGTCTAGACTCTTTTTTTTTTATCATGACTTTCAGGTAGTCCCATGATTTTTAAATTGTCTCTCCTGGACCTATTTTCCAGGTCAGTTACTTTTCCAGTGAGATATTTCACATTATCTTCTATTTTTTTCATTCTTTGGGTTTTATTTGGAATTTCTTGATTTCTCAGAAAGTCATTAGCTTCCATCTGCTCCATTCTAATTTTTAAAGAACTATTTTCTTCAGTGATCTTTTGAATCTCCTTTTCCATTTGGCTAATTCTGCTTTTTAAAGCATTCTTCTCCTGATTGGGTTTTTGGACCCTTTTTGCCACTTGAATTAGCCTACTTTTAAAGATGTTATTTTCTTCAGCATTTTTTGGGTCTCCGTTAGCAAGCTGTTGACTCACTTTTCATGATTTTCTTGCATTGCTCTCATTTCTGTTCCCAATTTTTCCTCTACCTTTCTCACTTGATTTTCAAAATCCTTTTTGAGCTCTTCCATGGCCTGAGACCACTGCATATTTATTTTGGAGGTCTCTGATGGTAAGCATTGTTCTTCCTCATCCCAAATGATGGAAGAAAATACCTGTTCACCAAGAACTTTCTATAGTCTTGTTTTTTTCCCCTTTTTTGGGCATTTTTGCAGTCAGTTACTTGACTTTTGAGTCTTTGTCAAGAGGAGGGTATACTCTGGGGACCTATAAGTTCACAGTTCCTCCAAGGTGGCACAATCAAGGGAGAGGAGTAAACTCCTACACTCTGGTCTGGGAGCTACCCCAAGCTTTTCTGCCCAGGATCTGCAAGTACAATTCCCTCTCCACAACAATAGCCTCCAGCTTCAGCATGCCAGTGCTCCTCTTCACCTCAGGGTTGCCACTCAGGGCTGAGACCCAGCCCAGCTGCTGGATTCCCCCAGGGTCTTTAGGCTGAGGGCTACCAAAATGGATGCTGCCACCTCAGCAACCACCTCCACAGCTCTGAGTCTGGGTTCAGACCACATTCCCTTCTCACTTAGGTGAAAGAGCTTTCTCACTAACCTTTACAGCTGTCTTTGGCATTTGGTGGGTTGAGTAATATGAGAATTGTAGCTGCTGCCTGGGGTTCCACCCCCTGAGGCCTGCACCCATCCTGTCTGAGCCATGCCACACAGGCAAGGCTGAGCTGTCTCCATGTGCTGCACTCCACTCCAAGACCGGTGCAATAGACCTTTCCTGTGACCTTCCAGGTTGCCTTGGACTAAGAATCTCTTTCAATCTGTTGTTTTGTCTGCTGCTCTAGAATTTGTTTAGAGTTATTTTTTGCAAATATTTTATGGGCTGTGTGGGGAGAGTTCTTACAGATCATCCTTCTACTCTACCATCTTGGCTCTGCCCACTCCCCCAAACCAACTTTTAAGAGACACAACACAGTGCTAGGTTTGAAACCTAAATCTAGTCATCGGTAGCAAAATCTACACTAAAGGGGAACTAGAAAGTATGATGATTTTCTAAAGCTTAGCACTGGGATTTCAAGTTAATTAAAAAATAGAATGAGTAATCCCAGCTCAACTCACCCACCCCCATTCTCCTAGCTGGATTTGTGTAGAGCAGGGGTAGGGAATGTGGCCCTGAGATCACATGTGGCCGTCTAGATCCTTGGGTGTAGCATTTTGACTGAGTCCAAGTTTTACAGAACAAATTCTTTATTATTTGCTCTGTGAAGTTTGAATTCAGTCAAAGGGTCACACTTGAGGACCTAGAGGGCCACATGTGGCCCTGAGGCTGCAGGTTCCCTGCCCATGGTGTACAGTGCAACCTACTAAGCTAAACCCACAAATAAGGGGTCAGTTGCTAAGTAAAGCATATATGAACTTAGGTTCAATTTTTGATCTCCAATATTGTAAAACTAAGAACAAATCTGGGTAACATTTTCATAACTTTACGGGGCTTGAAAAATAATCATGAGTCAACCACCCAGTACTGCATGGGAAAATTCTACTTCTTTCTTCCATCACATCCACGCATCCCCCCAGTTCCATCTTCTAGGCAGCACTGGTACTAAGTCATCTGCCACTGTTTCCCAGAACGCTCTACAACTAGAGCCAGCAATCCTTTCCAACTGATTCAATGCAGAGAGTGGAGGCCTTTCAATGTTACATTCTCTTGAGTGCTGAAGCTAAAAATTACTCAATACAACAAAATCTGTTCAAAGATCACCAGGTTCTTTGGAAGGACATATATTTATTTGGGAGGAAAAGAGATAGAGCACTAAGCCTGGAATCAGGAAGACCTGAGTTCAAATCCAGCCACAGAAAGTTACTAGCTATGTGACCCTGAGCCTGTCAGTTTTTGTCTCAGTTTCCTCTTCTGTCAAATGGGGATAATAACATCAGCTATTCCCCAGGGTTGTTGTGAGGATCAAATGAGATAATATATATGTAATAATGAATAATATAATAGTAAGCTTTCAGCATCATGCCCGGCACATAGTAAGCATTATATAAATGTTAGTTGTTATCATTGCTGTTTTTATTTCTAAAGAGTGACTGCTCAGGACATTAGAATGTTATAAAAGCAAAATGGTGAACAATAATCACAGATCAGAGAATTATAGAAATTCAGAGTTGGGAGGGACTTTGGGGATCATATACCTGGATCTGTACCCGAACAAGCATCCCCTCTTATAATATCACCAACAAGCAGACTCACTCTCCTATTCAAAAATCATCAATAGCTCCCTATCACTCAGCCTAACATGTAAAACCCTATGCAATTTGGCTACCATTTATATTCTTTGTCCTATATCACATCACTCTCCTTTACCCACTCTCTGTTCTAGTCAAACTGGACTATTTGACACTTTTGGATATATCTAATTTATTAGGAAATCATTCCTCCTACAAAACCCAAAGCTGCTTCTCTGCAACTTCCATTCATTACTAGTCCCTAATTCTACCCTCTGAGGCCAAGCAAAATAAGTCCTCTTGTACCTTCCTCCCCTCTGGGTATGTTTCATCCAGTGACATTGACCTTTTTGTGGTTCCTCACTCACAACATTCCATCTTCCAACTCTGAGCACTGGTAATTGCTGTACCCATGCCTGGAACTCATTTCCACTTCTTGGCTTCTTCACCTTCTTTCAAATTTCAGATAAGGTCTCACCTTTTGCAAGAAGCTTTTCCCAGTCCTCCCCTCAGTCTCAGTGGCTTCCCTTTGAGATCACTCCCAACTTACCCTGTATATACGGTTTTTATACATAATTGCTTGTATATTATCTCCCCGTTAGACTGTAAACTTCTTGAGAGCAGTGACTGTTTCTTTTTTATTTTTCTCATTCTTTGTATTTATGCCCAGTGCTTAACAGGGTGCTTAGACACAGTATATACTTAAAAATCCTTGTTGATCGACTCTCCCACCCAAATTCCTTTCAAACACTCAGACAGCTATTTTGTCCCCACTATTCTCTATTCTAGGCTATACTTGACCAGCTGCTTCAAATGATCATTGCATCACTGGTTATCCTCCTTTGGATCTGCTCCAGACGATCAAGCCCCTTCCAAAATGCAGCAAGTGAACAGAATTCTCTAGAAGTGGCCAGACCAGGGCAGAATTCAGAAGGAATGTAATGTCTCCTGTTCAAAACATTACATCTATCTTAATGTAGACTGAGTTTATGAGAACTCTTTTTCTGCCATGTTTCACAGTTGACTCCATTTGAGCTCATAATTCATTCATCAGCTCCCTCGAGTTTTGCTTTTCTTTTCAAGGAATGAGGGAAAAAATTATTAAACTATTGTTCCATAAGAAATGGTAAGTAGGTAGACTTCAGAAAAACCTGGAAAGACCTGAATGAACTGATGCTGAGTGAAGTGGGCAGAACCAAGAGAACACTGTACACAGTAACAGCAACATTGTGCAACAACTGGTAGACTTAGCTCTTCTGAGCAATGTACTGATCTAGGACAATTCCAAAAGACTATGATGGAAAATGCTATCCACATCCACAGAAAGAACCATGGAGTCTAAATGTAGATCAGAGCATACTATTTTTTCTTTTTGTTGCTGGTTTTTTTGTTGTTGTTTTTTCTTTCTCGTGGTTTTCCCTTTTTTTCTGATTCTTCTTTTATGACATAACTAGTGTGGAAATATGTTTAATATGATCATACATGTATAGCCTGTATCAGATTGTTTGCTGTCTTGGGGAGAGAGGAGGGAAATTTAGAGCTCAAAATTTTATAAAAGACAAGCAGCTAAAAATAAATAAATAAGTAAATGAAATTTTTAAAATTATTAAGTGATTATGCTACATGTTGAGTACTGTAGAAACAATCAGAAAAAAAGCTGACACTGCTTTCAAGGGGCTCACACTCAGTATGAAAAAAATGAATATATACTAACGTATTGATGCATGCTAATTGAGTGTTGCTGTGGTCCCTGCAAAGACTGTAAGAACTCAGTTCTAAAACCAGTGAAGCTGCTGGCTTCTGGCCCCTGGGAACCAACCAAACAGAAAGTGATTATAGCTCCAAAGAGAGATGATTCTGAATCCAGGACCACCATTTGGAATTCTGGTTTAGAGCACTTGCTGAGAAATGCAACAGCACCCACCTCCTCAAAAGGTCAAATGAAAATATCCCTCCATCACCAACTGAGCAGTATGCTTACTTGTTTTATTGGAAACCCATTGTTGCTCCAAATCTTTTTAACATGAATTACTGTATAGCTGGACCTGCCCGGCACTTTAAAATAAAATAGCCAAATAAGAAATCTGCCCTCAAAAGTCAGCAGGACATAGAGATATAGGCAACTGAAATGAGTAAACTAGAGTAAACAGAATACATGCAGAGGTTGGACTGAAGTCGTAAAAGGGATTTTTGTTTTGTCATTTTCAGTTGCATACCACTCCTTTGGGACCCCATTTGGGGTTTTCTCAGCAAAGAGACTGGAGTAGTTAGCCATCTTCTTCTCCAGATGAGGAAACTGAGGCAAATGGAGTTCAGTGACTTGACCAGGCTCACACAGCTAGTGAGTATCTGAGGCCAGATTTAAATTCATGAAGTGCAGTCTTCCTGATTCCCAGCCTAATCCACTGCACTACCTAGCTGCCCTAGTTAAAAAAAGGTGGTAAGCCTTGAATCTGAAGATCTGATTGAGTTCAGTGTCACTGCAGATGACCTTGAACAATGTCATTTCAACTTGCTGATATGAAGCGTTCTCATTTGTAAAACAGCCACAAATATAGCAGCATTACTCCTGTCCTAGGGTGGCTATGAGAAGACAGTGGCTATGAAAAAATGCTGTAACTTTGATTGCTATTCATACATAACATAAACTATCACTGTTGTTATCGAGGGCTGATACTTAGAGATGGCATTCCCTGACTGAGGTTTGGGATTTAACTATGGTTTGCTTTGGCAATTTGGGTATTCATGATTAAAAGGAAAGCCTTCACTTACCCAAGTTTTAAAAATCTCAACTTCTTTCCTACACAGCAGATGCCCTTTATTTACTTTTGTTCCCACAGGGAGAGTAAAACAACTTGATGACTCGGGCTGCTTCTTCCTCTGTCCCAGTATTAGTTGGACACTGAGTGGTTTGCTTTTTTAGCAGCCAGGATTCAATCCAACCCCCAGGCCGAAAGTAATACTTGGCAATAAAAACAGAAATCACAATCCACTTCTAGGCTGAAGAGAAATGATAAAATGTTTTCTACCCCTCTCCTAAAATACTATTGGTCCTGAATAAATAACAGGTGTGCAATCTAATCAAGTTCTTTCTACTTCTTCATCCTTAGCAACTGATATTAGTGGGGAAAACCTGAAATGGTTTTCATGGTAATCTCTTTGCAAATACTTTACACTAGTACTAAGCAATGTATGACCAAATGTCCCATGAAATGACATTTCTTATTGACTTCATACATATGATCAAGCCAACTCTACCAATTTCTTTTTTTTTGAAATATAACTGTAAACCACTCATTTTCTTCTTTCTCCTGGTTTCATTTATAGCCAGAATATCATTATTAATCCTTAGTCAATAAGTATTTAAGTGCTTCTTGTGTGCCATGAACTGTGCTAAACACTGGACAATTTGGGTCTTCTGGTAGTATGCAAAATCATTGAGCAATGAGAAAAGATGTCACTTTTACATCAATAATTGCCTGTTTAAAATGAATAGATGGCCTAAAAATGTGATTCTTACTATCCTCTCCCCCATTTTCTAACACTGACAAGCGCCACTCAAGAAGGAGAAAGAAGCTATAAAGAATTGAAGACCTTTTTGTAATTTTCATTGTTTTAGAGGTTGTTGTGACCAAAGAATTCATCACTGGGCAGACTGTTTGATAAGACCTTCCAAATTAAATTAAGATTGACTTTAATAACTGCAATGCAAAGGCGCATAAAAGTGATAATGATGATGTATTTACATGAATCAGAAAACATGGATCAGGATCGTCGTTTCTGTTCTCCAGGAGGACAATGACATCAGGAAGGCGGTGCATTGGATTTAAGTGAGGGAGGGCTGTGAAAAGTCACCAGCCTCATTTTCTCCTCCACAGCCATCTGAATCCAGACCATAGCCTTTTTATGCAAAGGTCTTTCTCAGGTCTCAGTTTGTCTGAGGCAATGCCCATTCAGTGATTAAGGCTAGGTAAAAAATGAGGTAAAGAATAGCCTCTTTTATGTAATTCTCCCCCCCAAAAAAAGTCAACCAGGGAGGGGAAGACCCTCAGGGTTTCTGGTCAAAACAGAAACAATTGCTATTTACATTCACTCTGAGACATCAGGTCCCAAGCAATGACCAAGTTAGGCATCGGCTGGGACCTATTGTTGGCCAATCAATGAGTGCCAGGGTGATTTAGGTTAAGACTTAGTCCTTAAGAAAGAAATCTAGCTCATAAACCTCAAGATATCTTGCTAGGTTTCAGCAATCAAAATTTATATTCCTTTCAGCAGAGCAACTGCAGATCAGGAATAATATATAAGAAAGGCAAAAAGACATAGAAGGCACATTTCTATGACATGAATACTTTCTTCAAGAAGGGAACTGGGAAGCATTACACCTAAGAAGTACCAGACAATATCCTTTCTCCCACCCCCACCCTCTCAATAAGGCTGATTGTATTACAAATGACAAGAAAAGACTCATTATTGATGTAGGAATCATCCCTGAATCAGTTGTCTATGTACAGTCAGATCATTAACTCTTAGAGCAAAGATCAGAACTGGAGTAAAACTAGAAAAAAGAATAATGGCAAAAGAGATGTCATGCAATTGAAACAGTTCAATTTTGATTCATTTAAATGCATTATTGATAATGAAAACTTGGCAATGGATATCAACACTGATAGCAAGAATTTTATACAGAAGTTTAATAGATGTAGCTCATTGCCATAAACCAAAAAATGCTAAAAAGCACCTTATTCAGCAAATACTTGATTTAAGAGGTTATGGCCAAAGGCAACCCTGGTTCAGAACGGGAATTGGTTTATACGATCATATAAAAGAGGATAATGGACAATTATGAGCAGCAGTGCCTCATAAAGTAGAAAGAAGCAGCAAAGAGTAAAATCAGTACAAAGAAAGCTCAGCAAGAGATCCATCAAAGTCATTCCAAGGACACTTAAGGATGAAAATGGAAGATAACAAACAGAAGAAAAATGGAAAAGATCTGCAGCAGTTTCCACCATCAAGGACATAATGAACACCAATAATAATAGTTTCACCATCAAGAAAACAGAAACACCGTACCTGGGCTCTGACATTAGAAGTATTAATGGAGTTAAAGAGGAGGGAATGGCACTATGGGAAAAGAAGCCAGACTGCACCAAGTCTACACACAGAGAAAGTCCCTGCTGGATGTTACAGAAGAGTAGGAACACCAAGTACTACCCAGTCAATGAGCATTTATTAAGTACATACTCTATGTTGCACACTGTGAACACTAAAAATACAAAGAAGAAACATAGTCCCTCTGCTCTCAAGAAGCTCACATTCTAATAGATTACTACACAAACAATAATTCACATACAAGATATATAAATCATAAATACATACACAAGATATACATTCATATACAAGATGTGGGAGGTAATCTCAGGGGGTAAGTAGTGGAATTGGAGAGGTTAGAGCAAAGGACTAGGAAAGGTCTCTTGCAGAAGCTGGAATCTGACTAGGAGACAGAGTCGAGAAAGAAGAGCATTGAAGGCTTTCAGAAGAGCCAGTGAAAGGGTACAGGGTAGGAAAGTGTCACTGGATCATAGGGCACACAAAGAGGAGTGAAGTATAAGAAAATTGGAAAGGTAGGAAGGGACAAGATGGTGAAGCCAAAAGCCAAACAGAAGATTTTATATTTGATTCTGTAAGTAATAAGGAACGACTGCAGTTTATTGATCAGGGGAATGATGCAGCCTGACTCTCACTTTGGTGGCTGAGTGCAGGACAGACTAGATTGGAAAAAGACCTAAGAGAGGGAGACCAACCAACAGACCACTGCTATAGTCCACATATAAGTTGATAGGACCTGCACCAGGAGAGGCAGCTGTGTGAGTGGAGAAAATGGGACATATTCGAGATATTGTAAGGTATCAATTTTCAAGGTACAGTAGGTATAGAAATAAGAGAAGATATCAAAGGTAGAGATAAAATCTTATGCAAATGTGGTGACAGAGTGAACCCCAACAATTACCAATCAGTATTTCTACTAACCTATAAAACATTTTCATGTGAATCAAGCATCAAGGACACCCTCAAACAGGGTATTAGTGACGAACAGGTAGGCTTCTGCAAGTGGTATTCCACAATGGAACACATGTTTAACATCAAGCAATTCCTACAGGATCTAGAGATATACAAGATCCCACCACACTTACTGAGTGATGATTATGAAGACATGCAATTTTGTGGAACAAATATCACTTTGGAGGTGCTCTTGCAAAATGGTCTCTGATGTATACATCAAAATCATTCAATATTCCTTAAAAGATAGAAAGAACATTCTTCTCATATCCATAACAATCAAGCGTAGCACACAATATAGAGATACATGCTTGTTAAAGACATTCATCACAGTGACAGAGGACATTTGGCATGGAACCAAAGTTAAAGAAAGATTCCTTGTGGATGGTGAATTCTTCCAGGTAATCATGTTTGTGGATGACAACAGGTGAGCTGCATCAAGCCTTAGAAGATGCTAGAAACTCCTAAAAGAGATACAGAACAACTCAAAACAATTTGTCCTGACTGTCTATTCACATTTTGATGCTGCTGTTGAGGATGTTGTTGTTGCGTCTCTTCAATTATGTCCAATTCTTTGTGGCCTCATTTGGTGTTTTCCTGACAAAGATACTAGAGTGTTTTGTCACTTCCTTCTCCAGCTCATTTTACAGATGAGGAAACTGAAGTAAACAGAATTAAGCAACTTGCCCAGGGTCACACAGCTACTAGGTTTCTGAGGCCTGATTTGAACTCATGAAGATGAGACTTCCTGATTCAGTTGGATAGATAACTTGCTGGTCACTACATTATCTCTGGGACAGGGTATAAAATAGACAAACAAGTTAAAGAATTTTAACAGAATTTAACAAAATTTAATCAGAATTTAAAAGGCCATAAGTAGGATGGGTTGTCAAGCTCCTAAGACTTCTCCTAGAAATGGGGCCCATCTTTTTGTCATATGACAAAGAGGCATAAAACCACTGAAGAACTAAAAGCAATGCACAAAGCAATGAAGGAGCATATGATGTGAGCAGGTTGCACCGTGTAGCAAAAGAAAAACTTCAAAGAACAAGAGCAAAAATGGGGATCATTGAGGAAACATGGGATATGTAAAGGAGACAGGCTAGTCCCTGGCAAGGGATGACAAAGGGAATGCCTGAGTACTCCACTGTAGTCTCTATAAGGTCAGGAAGAAGTAAAGAAGGACCTCCTGCACAATGGGTGCTGAGTGGGACAAACGTTATGGAGCATGGGCAAGTCACCTGAGCTGACGAGCATTGAGGGACAGACTGAGATCCATATATTGGAGAGAGCATCCAAATTCCTAACACTGCAGATCCATTTTAGGGTACTCCTCCTCCAATAGGCTCAATACTTCAATGAACTCAGGACCTCATCAATGTAGGTTCTCCTTCTGCACAGGGTCTTCCATTTCACCTCTTCTTCTCCCCTGTGATGTTTGCCCATGTCCTTCTACAAATCCACAAAAAGGAAGATTTCAAGAAATGTGCTAGATTTAATTTGATATCCAGATTTTAAAGGGATGTAAATGAATTTTTACCTTTCTCTCAACTTGCTTTCCTTGGCTTTTAATGGGTATTTCACATTTTCAAAGTTCCAGGTCATCCCCGTCTATCTCCCCTAAAGTCCTTTAGGGTTATTAATTCCTACAAGACTCCGGTGAGGAAGGGAGATGTTATTAGCTGTACTTCACAGATGAAGAAACTTTGAGGCAGAAAGGTTAAGTGACTTTGCCATGGCTGATGAGCAATTCAGTATAGAGTGAGGATTAGTACGCAACCTCCCTCAACTAAACTGTTAACATTTCCAAACCCATGAATTCTGCCTACAAGAAACATGTAGTCATTCATTTATCCAAACAATCTATCAGTGAGCATTTATTAAGTACCTAAGTAATGGGCCAAAGCACTTACGCTAGGTGATGGGGATAATAGATGGAGAGGAAACCAACAGTCCCTACCCTCAAGAAACCTATAATTTTTTGGAGAAATAACATGCATTATACAAAATATAAACATAGTAAATACAAGGTAATTTGAGGGGAAGGTACTAGCAGCTGGGCCCAGCCTCATGTCTCAGGTCGCACTTGACCTGTGCTTTGAAAGAGGCAGGAGGGAAGATGGAGCACATTGCAGGCAGAGTGAATAAAAGCCACATCAGAGTATTCTGGTATTCTGACTGCCAGAGTGAGTTTGTTGAATCAATGATTAAAATACAGGTTTCAGTTTCAATAATACTCATGACCCATACACACATGGACACACCCTTAATATCCATTATTCCACATCTGAATATCCATTTAAAACAAGCCCCACTGAACTTAAATAAGCTTAGCATAAAATGCACCCCACTCTAGGTAAAGCGAAAGTCCTATCAGAGAGAGGGAAGAAACTGATTATATACTCCTGAGCTTAATAGAGGAAAGCAAATCCATTATGAATAAATTGAATCAGCCTTCATGGAGCAAAAGATACCAGTTCATAAAACATTTGCTAATCATTAACTACCGTCCTGTTATTAACTATTACTAATAGCAGCTACTCAGATCTGGAGCTTCCCTGGCTTTCAAAGTGAAACTCCAGGATGCCAACTGCCCTGGGGTAAGCCATGCCACACACAGCCAAGGTGATATATTTAAGTTAAATAGCATTCTCGATTAGTTTCAATAGATTTGGCCCAGCAGGGTCACTTCTCTGTATTGGGAACAGGAAGATGGGAGGCAGGCAAATGCAGCCCTATTCAGGCGAATTACCTGCTACAATAAAGTAACCGTGAGTGATGCCCAAACCCCACCAGTCGCATTGATAAAGATCACAGTGCCTTCCCTAGGAGATGTCCAGAAAGCACAAAGCACTTTTCAAACCTTAAAATGCTACCAACAAAATGTTGTCAGTGTGGTTAATTTCTTTTGAAAGGGAAGGTATGTACTCAGTATCACCCAAACTTAAACCTACTCATTTTGAGAAAAGAGTCTGATTCAGAATAAAATATTTATGAGGAAGAGCAGGAGGAGGAGGAGGAGGAGGAGGAGGAGAAGGAAAGTGAACATTGACATGGTGCTTTAGGGTTTGCAAAGTCCTGCAATGCATGCATATATGTACATACATAATAAATTATCTGAGCCTCACAAACACCTATCCCCATTTCTGAGAATTCAACTGGGAACAGCCTACACAAATACAGTCCATTAGACAAAAATGTCTTTCTTCAAAAATTCAATTTAAGAAATCTGAATTTTGTGCGCATGTGCACCTTGGATTGCTGGCATACTGTTGTTCTTTAGTCGTTTCACTCTTTGTGACCCCATTTGGTGTATTCTTGGCAAAGATACTGGAACGGTTTGCCATTTCCTTCTCCAGCTCATCTGACAGATGGGGAAACTGAGGCAATCAAGATTAGAGCACACTTCTAATAAACATCTGAGTCTGGATTTGCTCACAAAAATGAGTCTTCCCGACTCTGAGCCAGGCACTCTACCAACTGTGCCACCTAGCTGACCTTATAAATACTTGTTGAATTGAATTTCCCAGGAAGTAAACATCCTACTGCGAGCTTCCTCAGCCAAAGAAGAAAGACATCTATTTGTGAGGAGTCTGAGCATCTCCTTCAATCAGAACAGTTTAAGTTGAAAGCAGTTAAATTCAGCCAGTTCAAAACTACCATACTCTATCATTTCTTAGAAATTTTTCGGCTGTAACTAAATGGCAGTAGGGAGTTGGAAGGCGTATTTCTTTTTAAACTACTCCTCCAGGTTCTCCCATGGGAATAACTTAACCTATGTCTTTATCGATCTTTAGAATGAAACGAGATGGGTTGGGAGAAGGGAGAGGGTGGCAAGAGAGCAGGGAAAGAAAGCAAAAAACTGTTAGCACATTTAAAGTGATTTGTTTCTTCTCCATGGCAGATTAAACCCTCTGCAGTTGCAGGCTGGCTGAGTTTAGCTGCAGAGACGAATATCTAAAGAGATCTGACTGTGTCTGGAAACCACACAAAAAACTGACCCCTCCTTTCACGAGCATTACAGAGGGTCTGGTCTCTCTAAGGCCTTGGAGAAGCACAGCTTAGATCAATAGGTCAGCATATTTTGGGTCCTACATTAAAACCAACTCCTATCTTCAATCCATGAAAGTGGAATTTAATCAAGGACTGTATTGTATTTTTAATTGCTTCATGCATATATGTCTTGTCTCCTAAAATAGGTTATAAGCTCCTTGAGGAAAGGGACTATATTGCATGCTTTATGTATTATCCATAGTGTATAATGCTGGGCACACACGACATAGGATCAAAAATTTAGAGATAGAAGAGACCTCAGAAATCATCTAGTCTAGTCATTTCATTTTATCAATGAGAAAACTAAAACTTGGAGACTGAATTGCCCAAAATCACACAGGTAATAAAAATTTTGGTGCATTGCTTGCACCAAAATCCTCTCCCTCCAAATTCAGTGCTCATTCTACTATACTACAGTTCATCTATGGAGGTGGTGGTGATGGTGACAGTGGTGATGCTGGATTAATATGTTAATATAATCTGACTTGTGACATCTTGAATTAGCTCATCTATATTTGAAAATCTGACACCAAATCCAATCTATATTTGAATATCTTGACAAAATCCAAACAGTGAACAGCTGGGATACTCTTACAAAGTGACACTGACATTCCATTTAGAGTTTTGCAGATGAATGGTGCTGGATATGTGAAAGAATATGTGAAAGAGAAGATATATATCTATAATGTATATAGATAGACAGATAGATAGATAGATAGATACATACATACATACATACATACATCTTGGATCCAGTCAGGTTTTCCTTTGAAGAAAAGGATAATTTCTTTTCGAACACTTAGTCATATGGTCGTGATGATGGCTGTGGGTGTACATGTACATGCATGCACATATACTCCATCTTCTCTGGTTGGTAAAATTGCTTTCCAGATACCATAATTCCAAGCACTTCAAGAAAGAATCTGATGTTGCTTTTCATTATTAGCTGGAAGGACATGGACATCAACTTCATCTGATACTAAAACTCTCTTGACCTTTGGCAGAACGCAAACATAGTTCTCCTACATAATTTCAAAATATTGCCACATATCAGCTAAACAATCCCAATTTTTAAGAAACCTTAATAGAGAGATTCACTAAGATTCACTTCTGGGTTCTCTGACTCCAGATCTCTTATTTTTCCCCTGTACCCCATAGTATTCTGTTTTAATGAAAGAATGGATAAATAAATGAATATTGCCATGGAATGGATTCCAGTCATGTTTTTAATTGTTATGATAACCATTAGTTAACCTAATAAAGTTCTCACTTCACATGTTTTTAGACGCACCTTACTTTACACCGCAGAATTCTCTAAAACTGAATTGCTGCATGTGGAAACACATTTTAAGTACATGGGGTAGGGGAAGTCTTGCTATTTAAAGTAATTCTATGATGGTGATTCCTTTCATAAAGTTTTTTGATTCACATACACAATTTCAGACATGTACACACACATACAGACACATACATGTACTAAGGTAGATACATATATATTTACATATTACCTATATATGCACATATACACATATCTATACACATCTATACATGTGTGGGTGTCCCCACCAACAGAAGTGCGAGTCGCACAGCCAGGGGTGCAAGAGAAAGAATCTAGCTGTATCCACCCAGCCTGTAAAGCACTGCAGATCTCTCAGAAAGCCAGAGAAATCAGATGGCTGGAACTCCAGCTGTTATGCACCAGTATTGTCCCACCAGCAGAGTGCTTCTAAGAAGCAGCCTTTAAAGTTCTCTGTGCAGTCATGTAAAAGTAATAAGAGGTTTATTTATGTCACCTATTCAGGGTGAGGATGAAAGGAGTAGAGAAGGGAAGCCTTTAATTAGAGCTCTTCCTCTTGGAAATGCTGACATGTGTTGGACATGAAGTACATCTTGGCCCAAAATATCATCCCAAGGATCCCAATAGAAGGATAAAACAGCCGCCAAAGTTGGTGTCTGTGCATCCTACAGCTGCCCTGAGGGGATGTTGTCACTCTGGATGATATGGGGGTCCTTCCCTGGGCAAACACCTGCCAGTTTCAGGCTGGCACACTCACTGTCCCCATACACCTTCACCTTCCAAATTATCCAAGAAGGAAGGAGTGGGAGAAAAACTTAGGTGGAAGAAGAGAACTTGATATCCCAGCTCAAGTAAGGCAAGGGTCTGGAAGGTTGCCAGAGGCAAGTCTTATCTTGCTGATAAGGATGCTGAAAATAACATAGCACTGGAAGCTTTTTGTGGCTAACATGCTCACATACAGCCTGTAATTATCCTGTCCCTGCTCCACAAACTAGTAACAGTTTTCAATATACTGTTTAACACATGGAGATTACACACACACACATTACATATGTAGTTATAAACATATGCGTGAATATATGTGTGTACATATGTATACATGTATACACATATGTATGTGCCTATATATACATACATAAATACATATATTATAGAGAGGGAGAGATTAAGATGAAGACTGAGAAACAGAAAGAGAGAAAGAAATTAAAAGAGATTCTGAATCTTAAAATGCAAACCAAGGCAGAAGGAATTCTTGCTCAGGTACAGGTCGTATTATATGACAAAGAAGTACCTTTGGAGGTGTTTTGATTAAGGTAGGAGAGTGGCACACTGGACTGAAAACTGGATTTGGAATCAAGAAGGCCTAAATTCATATCCTGACTCAACCACTTACTAACTGGGACCACGGGCAAATCACTTAACCTCTCAGTTTTCTTATCTATGAAATAAGGGGTTTGGATACAATAACCTATGAGGTTTCTTCTAATTTATGTCCAGCTGAGCAGAGTGCAATGCATAGAGTTATGGAGGCTGGAAGTTGGAAGAGATTTCTTGTCTAATTTTACAACCTATACAGAAGCAAGATCTCTGGCCCCTCTGGATTGAACAGTCCACCTTTTGCCTATAAACACATCCAGTAATGAAGCTTCACTACTTTAGGAAAATATCCTCTTTCACTATTGGACAGTTCTAAGAGAGATGTCATTTTTCTCAGCCCTTTCTTTAATATATATATATATACATATATATATATATGTATATATATATATAGACACACACACACAGAATTTCTTTATCACCCAAACTGAGTGACACACAAACACTAAAATATTTTAGGCAACACTTTTTATGGAAGCAAAATTTTTTTAAAATACTGTAAATAAACTCAATGTCTATCAGTTGGGGAATATCTAAATACTTTTTTTGACATAAGAATGTGATGGAATGCCCCTAAGAAACGAAAAACATGGAAGAATGCAGAGATGCATGATTAGACACCTGTGTACTGATGCAAAGTAAGGCATGAACAGCAGAACAATATATCATGACTACAACAACACAAACAGGCTTACAAACTCAGGTCAATTGCAATTCCCAATCTCATTCCCAGAAAAGATACTACACTATACCTCTAGGTGTGGAAGGATGGAATTAAGGACTACAAGGTCAGAAAGGCGTCTATTCAGTTAGACAATAACTCGTCTGATAGTTTTGTTTAATTGGGGTTCTTTGTTACAAGGAAGTGTACAATGGTATATTTGGATGTAACTGCAGTACAAAAAAAATCAAACAAAAAATCTACTTTGGTTTAAAAAAATTCAGTCTTGCGTTAATGAATAAATATCAACTGGGAAGTTTAAAAATAAAAATGTCCATGTTTGGATAATCGGTAAGACCCCTTCCAATCCAAAAACTCAATAATCCTATGAGCTTCTATTCCTGCCTTCTCAACAGCACCTGGCATTCTAAGTAAAATGGCCACGCTCATGGTAGAAGGCAGATAGGGCATTTTTAGAAAAACAGAAAGGTTAAACAGACTGTGCTTATGTCTGCATGACACTATATTCAATTCTCACTAACAAAGCCCTGACAGGCTTCTCTATCAGAGTCTCTGAGTGTCTCTTCCTCAACAGTATAATAACTAATTAAATGAATCATCAATTAATTAAATAATTAGTTGGTTGATAATTAAATAATAAATTAAATTTTAAAATAATAATAATAAAGTAACGAGACCTAAATAGGGAAAGGTCCCTTCCTCACTGGAGGCCTTGAGAAGGAACAAGAAAAATCTCCTTTTAAATGACTATCCACTGTTGTTTTTAATCCCATCCTCCTCAGTACTCATTACAGCTGTCATTTGTTTCTCCTGTCCCACCGGAGCAATAACACTGCCTTGATCAACAGAACACAGGGCCACTTATAGGGAAAAGAAGAATGCATCAACCCTATCAACCCCGGAATACAACAAAGAAAAGGTGAACGGCTTAATCAAAGAACAGCAAAGATACTATGCTTCCTCTCCCTATAAGGTCCATCCTTAAACGCTGCCCACAAATTCAACTACAAAGCTGCAGGTGGAAGAAGCAAAACAAACAGATCAGCCACCTGGACTCATGGATCTGTACTTTTATATGGTACAGCAGCCACTACGGATACGCATGCATATTTCCAGGGAAAATTCCCAAAATATAAACTCTTCCTTAAAGATGAAACCAAGACATTTATCCAAACACCAGAAAGCCAAATCCATCGTAGTAACAAAGAAATCTATATACATGATCAATGCAGGGAGCATGGCCATCCCCAAGCCTCCCCTCCACCAGGCCTCCCTTAGGCAAAACCACTCTCTCTCACCCAGGCTAGCTTCCCTGCTCTGCTCTGCCTGCTCTCTCCCAGCTCCACTTCACTCTCTCTGCTGCACCCCTCCCGCTCCACCTATTTGGCAAGCTCCTTCCACCATTGGCTCCGTGTGACTCAAGCTGTGGGCTGCGCCAGAACTCAAAGCAGTCACATGGGCCTATTAAGGGGCAGGAAAGATCTTCAAATTCCATTACCATTACACATGGCAAGGAACACAATTCCATTCCAATAGTAGCTTGTTCTTACCCACCCATCTGTCAAGAGGTATTCACTGAGCATGCAGCGCTTGGCATTGAACCCACAGCCCATGATGGAGAGAAGGGGAACTTTTGCTGGGTGCAGGTTAAGAAGGAGAAGGGAGTGTAAGCAGAGCTCCACTTTCCTGAAACATGAAGGCAAAAGCAAGAAGTGTGGCACAGTAGGAAGAGTACTGAACTCACACCCAGCCCGGGAGCTTGAGAACAAGTCTCTTCACATCTCCAGACCTCTGTTCCCAAATTTTTTAGATGGGAATAACAATACTAATTCTCTCAAAGGATTTTTATGGGGAAACCATTTTACAAATCAAAATCCTGCTACAGAGATATGTTGATTAGTGAAGCAGCGGGGGGCACAGTAGATGGAGCACTAGGTCTGGAGTCAGGAAGACTTGAGCTCAAATTTGATTTCAGATACTTAGTTATGTGACCCTGGGCATGTCACCTTAAAAAAATAAACAGAACCTCTCTTTTTTTTAAGTTTCCTTATCTGTAAAATGAACTTGAGAAGAAGAAGAAAATAAAGATTCATTTTCTTGAGTTCAAATAGGACTTACTAGCTAAGTGACCCTGGGAAAGTCAGCTATTTGCCTCAGCTTCCTCATTTGTAAAATAAGCTGGGGAAGGAAATGGCAAATCTTTGCCAAGAAA
>CM053769.1:260443483-260561937 GCA_028658325.1 Potorous gilbertii | reverse complement strand
CACTGGCCAACTAATATTTGAGTAAGTACCAAAATATGTATTGCTTAAAGGCTCAGTTAACTCATTCATTATGGACATAAATATGCATTTTTGTGCTCATGGCAAACAGTACCATCAGTTTTGGGGAGAACTAAAACTACCCTTTGGCATAGGGTCAGAGATCCAAGAACAGCAGACTGAGGCTGGGAAGGGGAGAGAAGAAAACAAAAAATAGTTACCCCTGGAACACCAGAAGATCATAGCAACCGCAAAATCTGGCACTCTGGGACTTAGGTCCAGTTGCCTCCAATCTAGTTTCAATTCTTCCTCTTGGGGATGATATGCATCAGGATAGGAGGAATTGAATCATCAGGTACACTAATATATTCTTCAGAAAGTGAAGAAAATATACTGATCAACATGGCATTCTTCAGTTCTTGATTTCTATGCCAAGTTTCCTCACTATTCTCCTGGAGCACAATTATATCTTGGCCAGATTTCCTTTCTTCATTGCTTCTCCTGAGATACCTTATTAGACTATGACTCTCTGTCCCCAATTATTTCAAATTTCTGGAGAGCACATGGCCACAAAACTGGATGGACAGGTTTATCTGTCTATTGCTTATAACCTCCAAAGGGGAAAAAAAAAACTCAGTAAATTGGATGTACTACTTCTGGCTTTTCTTTAGCTAGAAGCAGGACCATTTGTTTTCCATTTTTGCCACTAGCTGAGTTGTCCTGTAAGTGAGGCTGGTGACCTTGCACAGACCTCCCTCACTCAAATCCAAGTCAAAAGCAAGTTATGTCATCAACTCCTGATGTCATGGTCCTCTTGGAGAATGAAGGACAAACATAAGTCACAACCCAATAAAACCCTTCCTTATAGTAAAGAAAAAAAGTTAATCAGAACTGACTAACACAGTGACTTGGTTTGACCATATATAGACTATCCTATACCCATAGTCCTCTACTTCTCCACTTAGAAGAAGGAAGCATGTTACATTCTTGTTCTCCAGAATCAAGATTAGTCACTACATTTGATATGAGTTCAGCTGCCTTGGATCTGCACGTGTTTTTCACACCCCACTTCTATTGACCTATTTGCATCAAACCCACCTTTCCAGCTTTAACTCTCACTACTAAGGTAGTATAATATAACATGGCAGTATGACATACTAGAGGTTCTAGAGGCAGAATCAGAAGATCCAGGTTCAAAACCGCTTCTGACATACACCCACTATATATCATTTAAATTCTGAGTGTCATCTATAAAATGGGGACAATAACAACAGCATCTATTTCCCCAGCAATCCATCAATAAGTATCTATTAAGCACCTACTATCTGCTAGGCACTGTGCTATGACTTATATGTCAAGTACTTTGCAAACCTTAAAGTGCTATATAAAGTCTGCTACTATCATCACTGCCTTTTGTACACCCCATATTCTAGCCACACCAAACAGCTAGCTATTCCCTGGACTCAGAAACTTCAAATATTTTTGTGAGCCAGTTAGTCAAAAAGCATTTATTAAGTGCCTATAGCTCTGAGGGATACAAAAAGAATCAAAAGACAGTCTCCGCCATCAAGAAGCTCACAATCTTCTGAGGTGTCCCTCCTACTTGCAATGTACTCCCTTCAACTGTCTCTGCTTCCTATGGAGCCTTCAGGACAATCTTCTCCCACCCAATACCTTTGGAATTTGTTCTCTTTTTCCTCAAATTACCTCATATTTACCTATATCATATGTATGTATATATATATATGTGTGTGTGTGTGTGTGTGTGTGTGTGTGTGTGTATACATATATATACACACATATATACATATATATCCTAGTGTCTTCCAGGAGAATATAAATAAGCTGCTTGAGGCCAAGGCAGGCATAAATAGATACTTAATAAGCATCCTTCAATTTGTAAGTATGTAGTTTACAAAACATTACAAGAACCCAGGAGGCAGCAACTACCATGAGAAGAACATTGGATTTGGCATCAGAGGGCTTGGATTTGAATCCTGCCTTTTACTTGCTAGGACTCCAAGTAATCTATCTCACCTTTCTGTATCTCGGTTTCTCCATTTATAATATGAGGGTGACCCAGGACTCAATGACCTGTAGCTTCCACTGAGTTCTGAATCTCTGACTCTAAGTAGTACAAGTATTATTAATCCCATTTTGCTAATGAGGAAACTGAGACATAAGGAGTTTGTGTCTCTGCACAATAAAGAGATCTCTCCCCGTAGCTGTTAAAGAGTCTTTCCTCTTACAGAGGCCTGATCATGTCATCCCTAAACTCAACAAAATCCAGTGGCTGCCTATTGTTCTAGAGATCAAATATAAACTCCTCTGTTTGGCATTAAAAGCTTTACAACCTGGCCCTATCCTATCTTTCAAATCTTTGACTTCTTTCATTAATCCTTTCCACAATTCAGGTCCAGCTATACTGAGTTATTCACATAAAACACTGTCTCCTGTCCCCATGCCTTTGAATTGGCTGTCCTCCATGTTGGAAATTCTTTGCCTGCTCATCACCATCTCTTAGAAACCCCTGGCTTCCCTCAAAATTCAACTCAAATGCCACATTCTGCAGGAAGCCTACCCTCAAAAACAACCTCTTTAAACCTAAAGCATTGTTGGTAGAGTTGTAAACTGATCCAACCATTATGGAGAACAATTTGAAACTATGCCTAAAGGGCTATGAAACCGTGCATCCCCTTTGAACCAATAATACCACTGCTAGGTCTGTACACTGAAGGGATCAAAGGAAAAGGACCCATGTGTACCAAAATATTTAAAGCAACTCTTTCTGTGGTGGCAAAGAAATAGAAAACAAGGAGATGCCCATCAGTTGGGGAATGGCCGAACAAGTTGTGGTGTATGATTGTGAAGGAATATTATTGTGCAGTAAGAGATGATGAGCAGAATGTATTCAGAAAAACCTAGGAAGACTTGCATGAACTGATGCAAAATGAAGGGAACAGAAACAGAACAGTGCATACAGCAACAATAACCCTAAATGATCAACTATGAATGACTTAGCTATTCTCAGCAATGCAATGATTCAAGATAATCCCAAAGAATTTACAATAAAAAATGCTATGTACCTCCAGAGAAAGAACTTGATGAAGTCTGAGTGAAGATCAAAGCACACCTTTTTTTAAGCTTTCCTTGTTTTCCTTGGGTGTTTTGTCCCGTTATTTCTTTTACAACATGACTAATATAGAAATGTTTCCCATAATTGCACATGTATAATCCTATATTAAACTGCTTACTTTCTCAATGAGGGAAAAGGGGAAGGAAGGAGGAAGAGAATTTGGAACTCAAAAATTTTTTAAATTACTGTTAAAAATTGTTTTTTGTGTAATTGGAAAAAATTAAAATACACAAAAATAATCTGCCCTCAAGTCACTCCAATGGCTACTGACTCCTCTGCTCTCTATTTCTCTATTCTAGTACCTTCCACCGACCTTGTATGTACCTATTTTGTGCAAGATATTTCCCCCATGGAATGTACAGTTCTTGAATAAAGGGATTTTACTATTATTTTTATTATTGTTAGTCTTTATCGCTCCAGGGATTAGTCAAATGTCTGGTATACAGTTGGCACTTAATAATTGCTCTGACTGACTGGTGGAACTTAGTCCAAAACTGAGCTGTCAAGAAAACATATTAGAGATGAGATTGTTGGCAGCAGGAAAAGAAAAATATAGCTTTTAATTAAACAACAGCAGAGGAAAGAATCCTTCAAAAAAAATTAGAACATCAGTACGAAGACCTTGAAAATGTCACCCAAGAAATATTTCCTTTTTCTTAAGCAGTTCTCTTTCTATCATACTGATTCATGCCCACCTGATCATTTGTATGTCCAAGATCTGTAAGGACTAGCTTCCAAAACTACTTAACTCTGATCTTAATGTCCTAGGCAGCAAACATTAACTTATTAAATGGCCCTAGATAAAAAAGTTCTGGGAAAAATTAAGTTGCATAGGCCTGCTACAGAGTGGGGATAGTTGCATTATCAGAAGGCATCAGAATCCAGTGAGGACCACACCGTATATCAGTTTGAGCAGGGTTCATGGCATGCAAATCTCCAGAATTAAAACACCTAAGATTCTAGATAGCCACTTGAATTTAGGCAAAGAGTCAAAGCATTCCCAATACTGGATCAGAATCCTTCGACTTCTGATCAATATGAATTCTTGTATTCTCAACCAAAAGGAAGTGGAGAGAAAGACAATAAACATGGTTACAACGCCTACTACATGCCAAAAATTTTTATAAATATTATCTATTTTATCCTAACAACCCTGTGAGGTTGGTGTTACTAGTATCCCCATTTTACAGTTGAGGAAACTGAGGCAGCAGGGGTTAACTGACTTGCCCAGTGTCACACAGTTTGTAAGCATCTGAGGCCAGATATGACCTCCTGACCCAGCATTCTATCCACAGCACCACCAACTGCCATCAGCTTGGCCTTTAGAGGAACCATCCTGATTTCTCAAACCTCAATTACCTAGCCTGAGTCAAAGGTTACTAGCACATGTTGGCCTTGCTGACATACTGTTGTCCAAACTCTCAGCCAACATGGCAGGGTAGTCCTCCCCTAGGGGGGCTCCTGAAACCAAGTAGCTTCAAAAGTGCATTTCTATCAAAAAACTATCTTCACTATAGAGAAGAATATCTAAACTCCAAAAAATTTTGGGGGGGAAAGGTTTGGTGACTGCATCGTAAGCCCCAGAGAGCACCTTGAATTCCCCAAAATTTTCTGGCCATGCAAGAAAAGGTACTCTCATGTTGATCTGAGTACAAGTTATCAGTGGACCTACTGGGAATTGCTCATAGATTGCACCAAGAAGGGCACTCTGATTCATGGATGCCAGTTTCAAAATGAGCAGTGTGAAAGGTTTCTCCAGGAGCTCTGGAAGACCTTAGACACTTACATATTCTATTCCCTCTTCTGTGATTTAATTTGGACAATTTATATATTTTTTATAAATATTCATCCATTTCACTCAGATTATTAGATCTATTAGCATACAGTTGGGCAAAATAGCTCCTAATTAAATTGCTTTAATTTCATCTGTATTGGTGGTGAATTCACCCTTTTCATTTTTGATATTGATAATTTTTTTCTTTTTTTTTAAATCAAATTAACCAATGGCTTATCTATTTTATTGTTCCTCCTCCCTATAAAACTAGCTTCTAGTTTTTATTTCATATTAGTCCAATGATTTTCTTTCTATTTTTATTAATCTCTCCTTCAATTTTCAGTATTTCTAATTTTGAGCATTTTTAATTTGTTCTTTTCCACTTTTTTAGTTGTATGCCCAATTCATTGATCTGTTCTTTCTCCATTGTAAGTATTTAGAAGCACAAATTTTCTCCTAAATAGTGCTTTGGCTGCATCCCATAAATTTTGATAGTTTGTCTCATCATCATTCTTTTTAAAAATTAATTTATTTTTCATTTCCAAGATTCACTTCCATAAGATTTTGAGTTTCAAATTTTCTACTCATTTCTCCCCTCCCCCATCCAAGATAGTGTGCAAATTTATATAGGCTCAACATATATATATATATATATATATATATATATATTCATATTAAACCTATTTTCACATTAATCCTGTTGCAAAGAAGAATTAGAACCAATTGAAGGAACCACAAGAAAAGAAGAAACAAAAAAAATGGGAACAGATCTACATTCAGACCCTTTTTCTGGATGGGGAATAGCATTTTCCATCAAGATTCTTCTGGAGTTGTCCTAGACACCTTGCTATTCTCTGTAATAAAAATTATTTATTGTTTCTGTGATTTCTTTTTCAACCCACTCATTCTTCAGGATTATGTTAGTTTCCAATCAATTTTTAATCTATGGTCCTTCATTGAATGTAATTTTTATTCCATTATGAACTGAAAAGTATGCATTTAATATTTCTGGTTTTCATCATTTGGTTGTGAGGTTTTTATGTCCTAATACATGACCAATTTTTGTGTAGGTGTCATGTACCTGAGAAAAATGTATTTTCTTTTTTATTCTCATTTAATTTTCCCCACAAGACCTTAGACACTTAAAAACAGAACTAACTCACCAGCAGATTATCTAGCTTGGCCATCCTCCTCTTGAGTTGGTAATTTTGTTTAACAACTTAACAACAGCTAACATTCATATAGCACTTATCAGATGCCAGGTATTGTGTCAAGCACTTTACAATTTTTTTCCACTTAATATTTATAACACCCATAAAGCTTATAACACCAATAATACTATTATCTCCATTTTACAAGATGAGGAAAATGAGGCAAACAGAGGTTAAGCAACTTGCCCAGCTTCACAGCTAGTAAGTATCTGGGGCTGAATTTGAACTCAGATCTTCCTGACTCCAAGCCCATAACTGTATATACTGTGCTACCAAGCTGCCCCATAGCTTGGTCTATATCTTCCCTTTGAACAAACCCTTCTCTATACACTAGGTTTTCTAGATAGTATTTCTTTCCAATTACATGTAATGACAATTTTAAATATTGTTTTTTTTTTTATTTTAAGTTCCAAACTTTCCCCCTCCATCCCTCATCTCCCCACTCCATAACATGGTAAGCGATTTGATTTAGGTTATATACTACACTAGGTTTTCTAACCAAGCCATTTATAGAGTCAATGACCATGGAATGCTACTCAGCCTTATGCACCACACCAGAGATGAACAGAGAACACGAACAGAACATCAACCGCCACCAAGAATGCACTCCCAGGGAGCCCTTGACCTAAGACTCATGGCCTCCTGGTAAGGTTTACCCTCCCTACTCATATCTATACACTATGTTACTAGTGTTCATGACAATAACCTCATTTGGAACCCAAAATATATTCTCTTAATCTCCACCTTTCATTACTCATGGCAAGTGGGCAAAAAGAAAACACTGTGCCTGGAATCCTCAATTCACAGAAACATCAGGACTGCCTCCAGTGTCTAATGGACTAGCGGGATCGCAGCCCTGAGAAGAAAATAAAAGCTCTTCCCCTTAGATGCTGCCCCAGCAGGCTTGGGGTTTGAAGGTCGTGGACATGTCCACAACTTTAAAAATCGATGACGTTTAAATTGAATCTATGATGCTATGATCAATGGGATAGGCTGAGTCCTCAGAAGGTGATTGATTACAGCCAGTGGCAAGGTGCAGCAGTATCCAAGACAAAGGCGTCTTTACTTCTAAGGAGCAATATGGGTTCAGACAAAGGATCAGCTCCTTGTATTTGGCTCCAAATTTCAGTATTCTAGCTGCACTTTGGACTCTATCACTTATTCTGCTCATCTCAACCACTGGCTATCAGGACCCAGTGGTCCTTCTGGTAATGGAGCCTCCTGGCATTCTGATACATCTGGTGTCCTAAGCCCCACCTCCCAAGCCGTAGGAAAGGATTATCCATTCTCTCTGCCTAGGGATTTTCATAATTACTGGCACCTGCTGGTCCTGCCTCAGGCAGAACTGGACACATGGGACCGGAGCCATTTGCTGGAAATGTCACACTCGGTGGACAGCTGGAAATTTCGATTAGTGTGAAGCAAAGCAGTCAGAAAAAAAGTGCCAGGCAGTCAAAAAAATTAACAGAATGGAAGTGACTTCTAATGAGCAGGCATCTCTAATGAGCACCCTAGGGAGGAGAGGGTGGACAGAAAAGAGGAAGGGGAAACCGGAAGGAGGTGTCACTCTGATTTGTCTGTGGACCCCCATCCATATACGATCAGGGTTTTTGTTGGAACCTCAACCATGACTGAGGGATTTCAGGGAGCATGTGGAAATGGTGCCTATCAGGCCATACCTTGAAGAAAGGAATGAAGAGGCAGGAGGCAGCCAAAAATAAATAAAGAAAGTGGTCGAAATAGCAGCTGGCCCTCAGCCAGCAGTAACAGGCCCTCCTAATTCCCACCCACCACAATTCCCCCTCCTTCCTTCCCAGGCATCATTCTTTGACATCAGTAAGGTTACTTCTTTGTACTCCAAGTACAAGGATTCTGGTCCTTGCAGTCCCTCTTGTTCTCTGTCACTGCTGGATCCATTTTAGGCACTATTAGGTATTCTCTCACAAAATTATGATATAAATTGTACATGTGTATGTGCACATGTGCATGTGCACATGTAAGTAATAGCAGTTTGAGAACTAACCGGCTACTACTACTATTTTGTAGTTCAGAGAACCATGAATTTCTTACCAGACCTGAGACTGATTTAGAACTCTGGCAAAGTTTGGGCCACTAGGCTGACCAGAGTCACACCCTGGAGTTCTTAAAGGTGCACACAATCTTCAGGAGGCAGAGTGATAGGAAGGAGCAGGCACTGGAAGAGCTGAGCTATAGCAGCCGAAATGGAGAGATACATCATGAAGCCCTACCCTATACTCACAGGACATCCAGGCCTGGAATCAGGAAGACTCATCTTGCTGAGTTCAAGTCTGATGTCAGACACTTACGGACTGTGTGACCCTCGACAGGTCAGTTTAACCCTGTTTGACTCACCTGTCAAATTAGCCAGAGAAGGAAATGGCAAACCACTCCAGTATCTTTCCCAAGAAAACCCCAGATGGGGTCACAGAGAGTTGGACAAGACAGAAACAACAGAACTACAACAACAAACCTACACTTAGTGAACATAGCCAAAAAGCTTCTGAGGAGCCTGGGAGGCCGCTTCTCTCTCAGCCCTTGCCATCCTCACTCCTCTTTAGTCAATAAATGTGTGGTGAACAGCTACCATGTGAAAGGCACTGTGTTAAGAGCTGGAATTACAAGGAAGAGAAAAGCAGTATCTACCTTCAAAAAGCTTATAGATGTATGGAGGAAAGCAATACGCAAAAGGAAGCTAAAATGGGGGTGTGGGATCATGGGGTACTCCCTAAGTAGAGCTACTGATAGAAAGGGAAGAATTACCTTAAAATTCTGAGTCTTCCAGAAGGGAAGGCTTTGAGATGAGTTTCATGCTCTGCCTCCAGCCCTAAAGTCAGAGGGGAGAGTGTTAAGACCTGTTACTGTACAGTCGTTATCCATCATATCTGACTCTCCATGACCCCATCTGGGGGTTTTCTTGGCAAAGCTACTGAAGAAGTTTGCCATTTCCTTCTCCAATTCATTTTACAGATGAGGAAATTGAGGCAAACAGGACTGAGTGACTTGCCCAGGTTTGCACAGCTGGTAAAGTATCTGAGACCAGTTTTGAACTCAGGTTTGGTGCGCTGTCCACTGAGCCACCTCACTGCCCCACGTATGAGGTAGGGACTGTTATTATCTTTTTTATAGAAAAGCAAACTGAGGTAGAAAGAAGTTGAAGTGCCTTGGTCAGGGTCACCTAGCTAGAAATGTCTAAGACTGGATTTGAACTGAGGAAAATAAGTCTTCCTGATTCTAGGCCTGGCACTCTATCCACTCCCCCACTCAGCTGCCTTCAACCTCTTATTACACACACATACACACACACACACACACACACAATGTACACACACATTCACACAAACATAAATATATACGCTATGATTATAGTGATGCCCCCATTCAACGTCAGCTCAATTTAACCTCTCTGACTGGCACAGAACATCATTACAATTTTAGACCTACAAGGAACATCAAAGGCCACCTGCTCCAACCTCCTCATTTAACAGATAAGGAAAATGAGGCAGAAGAAAGAAGAAAAAGGCATTGTCCAAGATCACTCAGCTAGTAAATGAGAGAGGTGGGATTTGAACCCAGGTCTTCTGACTGTAGTTCCTGCACTCTTCTCACTATATCACACTCCCTCTGGAACTTTGACCGAGAACTGAGATCAGTGACAGTGGATATGTTAACAAGATCCTGACTGTCATACAGAGGTAAAGAAGCAGATTTGAAATCAGGAGACCTGGATTCAAAGTCTAGTTCTGCTCCTTATTATTTGTGTGACCTTGAGGAAAGTCTTTGGGCCATTTTCCTGATCTGATAAATGAGGGGGTTGAATTAGAAGACCTCAAAAGTCCCCTCTATCTCTGAAATGCTGTGATAAAGAACAGGACATATAACTAGGACAGTATAAATCTTAAGTTTCCTTAAGGCAAAGGAATTTCATTTATCTTTCTTTGATCAGGGAGGAAAGGTCCCTTTGCAAACCTAGTCTAGTGACTAGAAACGTTGATGCTCAGAGTTAGCGCTACAAAACTGGACAGGATCAAGTAGCAGGAAACCAGCGTTCAAAGAAACTCTTGGAGACAAATTGGGGTGATGCCAGGATGGAGGGAAGACCTCAGGGGAAGGCTCAGAACACAAGGTACCAAGGAAGGAGGTAGGTTAGACAGAGACCCTAGCACGGGCCCTTAGAGTCCACTGATGGAGAACAAACACCCAGGGAAAGAGCAGGGAGGTGTCAGACTGAACCAGGTTAAGAGTTCATGTGGGTACATTTGCTGGGGGTAGGGGGGTGGAGGAAGGGCAGAAGAGAGGGAGAAAGGAAGTACCCTTTGGTGGCTTACTAGGTTCAAAAGTTAATCTTGCCAACTAAGTGTTAAACTTAGTCGTTTCCATCTGCTAAAGGAGCACTAATATTTACAGTACCCTCTAAATTTTGGTGCTCTGAGATGAAGCTCCAGTCAGTCTACCGCAGGTATAGCTCTATCCAGGTCCATTCATTCTCCTGGGACTTAGAGAAACTTGTTAATTCACTGATAAAGACTAAGTAGGTATTGAGCCAGTTTTTGGAAATGGAGATGTAGAAGAGATTGGGTACAGTACTGAAATTTACTTTTTGCCAAGATAGCACCTAGGTGATTTCTCTCCCCATGAGATTTCTAAGCCCCATAAATCCTTCTCTGTGGCATTAGGACTGGGTATTTCCTACAGCAGCAACTTTAGTATGGGTTCTTAACCCAAGTTCTAAACTACATCTTGAAAATGCCTAACAAGATGGTAAATATCCAACCAGCCATACCATGACATCCTTACTTCCACAATATCTCCCATGTTGTCCCCTTTTCATTATTCCTACAGGCACCTCCTTACTTTAGGCCCTCCTCATCTCTTGTCTTCACTACCGCAACAGCCTTCTAAATTGATCTCCCTGCTTCAAATCTTACCCAAAAAGGACAACGCAGAATCACCAAGTAAGGCAGGTCCATGGAAACATTCGAATCTGATTAAAATGATGCATGGAGGAGCTTAAACTCAACAGAGTGAAAATCAATGACCCCTGTCTCAAGCATGCTCCACCCCATGCTCAGTGCTAACTTTGCACTGTTCTCACTAACAGAAACTGACAGAAGAAACAATCAATTAGGTAATTTGTTAATGACCATTGATCTCCTATTCCCTTTACCAGCTACACTGTAAAAAAAAAATATATTAGAAACCACAAAAAACTGTGCAGTCCATGGGAGTAAATGAATGAATAAAAAAATTTATTAAACACTTGCTATTTGCAAAGCACTTTGCTAAGCCTGAGAAAACAAATAAAAAAGCACGATTGTCCATAGTCTCAAGAAGGTCGCATTCTAATGGGGAAAATGATAGATATGGAAGGTTTTAGCTTCAAGTCAGATAGAAAGGCCGTCTAATTGTGAAAGTATAGCAGCAAAGCAGATGGCACTGCATTTCCACTGATAAAATCGTATTTGTTGAACCGTATGACAGTACCAAGGGCTTCCTCTTCCAGATTTCCACAGCTGTGGTTTGTGAGGAGGCTGGGGCTGTGGCATGTGCAGAAGCAGGTTCCAGGTCACATCTCCACAAGGGCTGATTCCTTGGGTGACAGCTGCAGAGACAGCCTGGACTGACGGACTGCCACTCCCAGGGCACTTGGCTTCTCTGCCAATCAGGTTCAGTTGGTCAATAGTTAATGATGGTAAAGAAAGTGGGTCCCTTCTCCACAGAGACTTCTCCCTTCAATGATGGCTTCATGTTGGAAGCTGTGAAGGTAATATATGAGGCACACCTATTCCCAAGGTTATTGGGTAAAAGGTCCTGGGCTATCGCCAGTGGAATCTAATGGGAGATGATGGCTCATTATCCCCACTAGAAGGTCCTCAAGTTCAGTGGGATTCATTTGGGGTAGTCTGTGACAACTGTGGCCTTCAAAATCCCTGAGGATACTTAATAGGTCCTGGGATAACTCTTTTTACCTCTTTATTCTCTCTCTGTGGCAGCAAAGATTGGCCTACCTTCTCCCTTTTACTGTAATTATTCATTTTTCCAACAGGGATTCTCTCTTCCTAGGTCAATAAGGGAAAAGGATGCTGTCTCACAGCTCCTTCCTTTCCCTCCTTTCCCTGCATATAACAGTCTGTCTTTCTGAGGTTTTCTGAGACATTTTACTGCTTTGAAGCTAGAAAGTAAATAGAGGAAAGAATATGAGAAAAAACAAAAGACAAAGTTTCAAAATTTTATCTTTTTAAAAAATGAATAGTATTTTTCCAATTACATGTAAAAATTTTCAACATTCATTTGTTGAAAGATACTGAATTCCAAATTATTCTCCCTCCCTTTCTTCCCCCTCCCTAAGATGGAAAGCAATTCAAAATTTTATCTTTTCTCAAAAACTAATTGAGATCTACATCCTGGTAAATGCATGCGAATGGCGCCAGATCACTTCACTTTTAGCTGACATCTTGCTCCTTCATCTCTTCCTTCTTATTATGAACATTACCACTTCTCTCCTGCTGCTGGTCCCCCATGCTCCAGATCATGGTCACCACCATCTTTTTCCTTTAATTCTGAATCTAGCTGAAGTCCAAAGCCAAACCCCCAGAACCAGTGTGCCACGATGCCACTTTCAGACGCTGGCACTATGCCATCTGACTTTTCCTAAATGTTTGTCTTTGTTAAAAAACATCAGGATTCCAAAATCAATTATAAAATATTTTTTAATAAAATAGAAATGATTTAACTGCTTTAAATCCTCAGTCAAAATTTTTAATGAGGAAATCAATGCAATGAAGTTTACTATCTTTTCATAAAGCTTTAATGTGAACAGCTTAGAAAAAAATGTAATTTTCACTTTCTGAAGTTACATGCTATTCATTTTTCTCAGCTAGAATTGGTTATTTTTTCCCAAATTAATTTTGGATCTTTGTTCTAAAATTTAATGACAACGAGGTTACTTTATTTATAAGCATAAATAAATAAAAGCATATTTTCTTCTTTAATTTTATATATTTAAATTATAAATGTCAAATATGCCTTTGGTAAGGTAAAATAAAGAGGTTATTTAAGTCAGTTGAATATAAGAAAAAACTAAACTATTACATAAAGGAAATAACTTACTTAATCTTTACATTTCCTCTCTGCTTTATTCAAAGATTGAAAAATAAAGATATGCTTTCTCACATTTTCAGATCCCAAATGATTTCCTAATTTAGACAAATGTATTCAAAATTAGAAAACAGGCTTATTACTTGAATAGAAGAAAGGCTGTTGTTTAAAGTATTGTTTTCTTTTTAATAACATACAAGTGGCCCCTGTACCTGTTTACTAGTATTATTTTAAAACTTCACTAGTAAACATTTCTTGCTTGGGTCACCCTTACTATTTGAATTTTTTATAGCTGACATGTTATTTTTAAGCCTCATCTTAAATTAATGGAAGAAGTCTGGCACAGGGTAAAGAGTACTGCAACCGAAGTCACAAGACATGAGCTCTGCCATTAATTAGTAGTGTAGTGTTTGGCAAGCCACTTAACCTCAGACTTGCTCTCTTAGTCTGTATCAGTGTCTTCATCTGTGAAAACAAAGGTGCTGCACTAGAAGTCTCTTGAGTTCTAATATTTTATGAACCTAATATTACCTGTAAAGTGTTTCTGATGGTTTATTTATTTCCAAAATGGAATTTAAACAAACAAATTTTTAAAAATACCATTCTCAATCAAATCCATTCAACCTAGCAGCATGGATTTTCAGTTCCTTCCTTTGTAAAGTCAGAGGGATGAACCAAACTAGGGGTCACCTCCAGCTTCTGATATATGATCTTAAGACATCTGAAAGGGGTCTTCTGGGGAATATTACTATCAAAATTTTAGGGATACATTCCAAATGTATCTGAGGTCACCATAATAACCTTTTACCAATTCATCATTTATAAATCTCCCTATTCAATCCCCCATTCAACCTCTTTATATTACATCTCTCAGCTCCTGACATTATCTCTGACTGTACTCCATACCTGAAACACTTTCCTTCCTCCACTCTGACTACTGACCTCCAAGACTTCCCTTAAGTTTCAATGAAAATGCCATCTTTTACTGGAAGCCTTCCCTGACCCCGCTCAATTCTATTCTCCTCTGGTTAATTATTCCCTATTTATCCTGTAAATAAATTGCTAGGTATATATTTGGTTACTTGTCTCCTCCATCAGACTGTAAGCTTTTTTGGACAAGGACTTCTGTCTGGTGCCTGAACATTTTTTTGTTGTTTAGTCATTCCAATTGTGTTTGACCCTTTGTGACCCCATTTGAGGTTTTCTTAGAAAGATACAGGAGTGGTTTACCATCTCCTTTGCCGGCTCATTTTACAGATGCTAAAACTGAGGCAAACAGGGTTAAGTGACTTGCCCAGGGTCACACAGCTAATATGTGTTTGAGGCCAAATTTAAACTCAGGAAGATGAGTCTTCCTGACTATAGGCCCAGCACTCTATCTACTGCACCACACCTTGCTGCCTTCCCTAGCACATAGTAAGTGCTTAATAAATGTTTATTAGTTGATCAATTCAACCTATAACAATACCTACAGTTCTTTCCATTTACCATCCACAGGAAAAGTAGCATTTTCTTTTTATTAGCCCTAAAAGTATCTCTTCCAAACTTTAAGGGAAGCTGAAAACAAAGGGGTGGACTGGGTGATCTTACACGATTTCAGCCTTATGATTTGACAGTGTTGTAAGGCCCAATTAACATTTTCCAAGCCTTGCTGATGGTCTGAAAGTTGTGGAGTGGGGTCATTATCATTCAAGTTTTCTTGTTCTAATGAGTGTGAACTTTCCGACGATAGCTTATGCCTTCCTTTTCTGCTGTTTCCATTGTTGACTAATGAGCATAATTGGCCCTAAGCTTTTTTCCTACGGCCTCCCTTGACTGTCACTTCTCTATGACAATTTTCCTTTGCTCAAGATCACCTCTACTGAGTTTTCCTGAGCTGCGCCTGTCCCCCACCTGGGTCTCGTGGAACAGGCAAGGGTGGATCTGAATGGAGAGCATGAATGAGAGCCTACATGACCAAGGCTGTTCCACCCACAGGCCAGCTTGGACTGGGCAACGGAAATGTGAACTGCAAGAGAACAAACATGGTGTCATACGTAACAAGCAGGGTTTAGTTAGGAATACCTAAGCTCATATCCCATCTCAGACACTTACACTGGCTGTATGACTGATGCTAAGTGCCTTAATCACTCTGGGCCTCAACTTCTTCCTTACAAACTGAGGATTATGATACTACCTGTAGTACCTACCTAGGGCTATGGTGAGGCTCAGGTGAGATAATGTATGGAAATTGGCTGTCAGAGTGGGAGCATAAGGGAAGCTGAACATACTGAAACGACTCCGGAACTGTGGTACTGCAGAAACTTTCTGAGATTCCCTTGGACAGCAAGGAGATCAAATCAGTCAATGATTAAATGAATTCAGGCTATTCACTGGAAGGTCAAATACTGAAGTTGAAGCTTAAATACTTCATTGGAAAAGCCCCTGATGCTGGGAAAGATTGAAAGCAAAAGGAAAAGGGGAAAGCAGAGGAAAAGACAGATAGATAGGGTCATGGAAACCATGAACATGAATTTTGACTAACTTCAAGAGAGAGTGGAGGATAAAAGGGCTTGGTTGCCTATGGTCCTGGGGTCTTGAAGAGTCTGACATGACTAAATGCAAATGCTTTGCAAACTTTAAAACACATGAATATCAGAGATTATGAAGGGGATCATTTGAGACAAAGGCCCACAGAAGTAAAAGGTGGTAATGTGGACAAGGACAAAAAGCTAAAGAACAGAATTGGTAACTGCAGTAAGAGGGAAGTTCAAGAAACAGGTGCAAAATCAGTTTTGAGTTTAAATACGAAAAGGAACAATACTTGCTTTATTTTTTAATACACTTTGGCTTATTTTGTTAAATATTTCCCAATCACATTAAAAAAAGCATAGAAGTGGTACTGTTGGGACAAAGGGTGTGCACAGTTTTATAACCCTTTGGGCATAATTCCAAATTGTTCTGCAAATGGTTGGATCAGTTCACAACTCCACCAATAGTGCTTTAGTGCTGAAGGGGTTGATTTTTGAGGGCAGGTCTCTTACAGAACATGGCATTTGAACTGAGTCTTGAGAGAAGCCAGTGTTTCTAAGAGATGGTGCATTTTAGTTGTTCAGTCTTTCAGTTCTGTCCAACCCTGTATAAGGTTTTCTTGGCAAAAATACTGGACTGGAATGCCATTTCCTTCTCTAGTGGATTAAGGGAAATAAACATTAAGTGACTTGTCCAGGAGTCACATAGCTAGAGGGTGTCTGAAGCCTGATTTAAAGAAGGTCCTCCTGACTCCAAGTTGAGCATTTTATCCTGAGTCACCTAATGGCCAACAGCGTATTAGTGTCCCAATTTCAAGTATGGTCAACTATACATAGCACTTACACTCTCCAACACTCAGTTTTAGCACAATTGCATGCTGCCTTGAAATATTAATTATTGTTTACTGAGTTTGTTATTTTATTCATCTTTGTATCCCCTACTATGTGTAGCACAGTATTTTTAAGAATAGTAGGGTACATGGGAGTATATCTCCCCAAAATCCCTCAAAGACTACATGAATCTCTCTATTTCTCTATCTTTCTATCTCTGCTTTTAATTTCAGAAATACAAGTCTAAATAATAGGAAAACATTAATTTTTCATGGGTAGATTGATCCAATATAATAAAAATTACAATATCATCTAAATTAATTTACTTTTTTGATCTTGTACCAAACTCTCAAAAATATTTCATAGAGCTAGAAAAAAGTAATAACATTCATATGAAAGAATCTCAAAGGTAATAAAGTGGGAACAGAGAAGGTCTACTGTATCTGTATTTGTACTATACCACAAATGATCTGAAACTAGTTAGTAGAACACAAACCAGAATCAGTGGAACAGATTAGATAAACAACATACAGAAGCAAATGAACATTGTATCATCATATTTGATATACCCAAAGACCTCAGGTACTAAGGGAAGAATGAATTGTTAGCAAAAACTGATGAGAAAGGGACAGCTAGGTGGTGCAGTGACCAACCCTGGAGTCTGGAGGACCTGAGGTCAAACCCAGCCTCAAATCCACACTTACTAGCTGGGTGACTGGGCAAGTCACTTTAACCCCACCAGACTCCAAAAACAATAAATGGGAGGGAAAACTTGGCAGAAATTAGATTAGATTTAAACTACTTCCTCACAATCTATACCAAAATAAGCTCTAAATGGATACATGTCCTAATTATAAACAAATAAGAGTAAGGAAGAAATTATCTTTCAGATCAATGGAGGGGGGAAATGTTCATAACTAAATAAGTGATAGTATCATACAAAATAAAATGGACAATCTTGATTATATACAATTAAAAGTTGTTATACAAAAAATTTTTTAAAGAAATAGCTAACTGGGAAAAATCTTATCAACAGTTTCTCTGATAAAGGTTTTATTTCCAAGATATATTAAATAGTTGATTATTTAATAAATAAGATATATTCAATTTATTCATTTCGAAAGTTTGTAAGACATATTCAGATTTATAGGGTGATAGACCTCAATAGATAAATGATATTATTTTTTCCAGATCTAGAAAATAATTGATAGTTTGGTATGGCACTAAATAAGTAAATTAATTTAGGCACAGCTGTCAGTTTTATTATATTTGCTCAGCCTACCCACGAGCAACTGATGTTTTTCCACTTCCTTAGATCTGACTTTGTTTGTATGAAAAATGTCTTGTAATTGTGTTCATATAGTCCCTGGGTTTGTTTTGGTGGGTAAACTCCCAAATATTTTATAGTGTCTACCCTAGCTTTAAATGGGATTTCTCTTTCTATCTCTTGCTGTTGAGAAAATTTGTGCAGGTTTATTTTGTAACCTGCAACTCTGCCAAAGTTGTTTATTATTTCAAGTAGTTTTTTACTTGAATCTCTGGGATTCTGTAAGTATACCACCATATCATCTGCAAAGAGTGATAACTTAGTTTCTTCTTTGCCTATTCTAATTCTTTCAATTTCTTTATCTTCTCTAATTGCTACAGCTAACATTTCTAGTACCATATTGAATAATAGTGGTATAATGGACATTCTTTTGTGTCACCCTTGATTTTACTGGAAATGCATCTAGTTTATCTCCCCTGTATAATGTTTTCTGAAGGTTTTAGGTAGATACTATTTATTATTTTATAGAAAGTTCCCTTTATTCCTATGCTCTCCAGTGTTTTTAACAGGAATGAATGTCGTATTTTGTCAAAAGTTTTTTCTGCATCTGTTGAGATAATCATGTGGTTTCTGTTAGTTTTGTTGTTGATATGACCAATAATGCTAATAGTTTTCCTAATATTGAACCAGCCCTGCATTGCTGGTATGAATCCTAACTGATTGTAATGTATTATTCTCATGATAAGTTGCTTTATTCTTTTTGCTAAAATCTTATTTAAAATTTTTGCATCTATATTCATTGGAGAAACTGGTCTATAATTTTCTTTCTCTGTTTTGGCTCTTCCTGGTTTAGGTATCAAAACCATATTTGTATCATAAAAAAGAATTTGAGAGGATTCCTTCCCCAATTTTCAAAAATACTCTATATAATATTGGAATTAACTGTTTGTTAAATGTTTGATAGAATTCATTTGAAAATCCATCCAGCCCTGCTGATTTTTTCCTAGGGAGTTCATTGATGGCTTGTTCATTTTCTCTAAGTATTCAGCTTCCTCTTCTGTTATTCTGGGCAATTTCTATTTTTTAAAACACTCATCCATCTCATTTAGATTGTCAAGTTTATGGGCATAAAGTTGGGCAAAGTAATTTCTAATTATTGTTTTAATTTCCTCCTCATTGGAGGTGAATTCACCCCTTTCATTTTTGATATTGGTAATTTGGTTTTCATCTTTCTTTTTTTTTAATCAACTCGACCAAAGGTCAATTTTATTAGTTTTTTCATAAACCAACTATTAGTTTTATTTATTAGTTCAATAGTTTTCTTAATTTCAATTTTATTAATCTCTCCTTTAGTTTTCAGTATTTCTAATTTGGTATTTACTTGGGGATTTTCAATTTGTTCTTTTTTGAGCTTTTTCAGCTGCAGGCCCAAGACATTGATCTCCTCTTTCTCTATTTTATTCATGTAGGCATTCAAAGATATAAGACTTCCCCTAAGAACTGCTTTTGCAGTATCCCATAATATTTGGTAGGTTGTCTCATTCTCGTCATTCTCTTGAATGAAGTTGTTGATTGTTTCTATGATTTCTTGTTTAACCCATTCCTTCTTTAGGATTAAATTATTTAGTTTCTAATTAATTTTTGGTTTATCTTTCCATGGCCTTTTATTATATCTAATTTTTATTGCATTATGATCTGAGAAGGATGCACTGACTATCTCTGCCTTTCTGGGCTGGATTGTGAGATTTTTATGCCTTAGTACATGGTCAGTTTTAGTATATGTGCCATGTACTGCTGAGAATTCCCTTCTATCTTCTCCAGAGATCTATCATATCTACCTTATCCAGTTTTATTCACCTCTTTAACTTCTTTCTTGTTTGTTTTAAGGTTAGATTTATCCAGTTAAGAAAGGGGGAGCCTGAGGTCCCTCAATAGTACAGTTTTGCTATCTATTTCTTCCTGCAACTCCCCCAGCCTCTCCTCTAAGGATTTGGATGCTATACCACTTGGCGCATACATGTTTAGTAATGATATTGCTTCATTGTCTATGGTGCCTTTTAGCAGGATATAGTTTCCTTCCTTATCTCTTTTGATTAGATCTATTTCTGCTTTTGCTTTGTCTGAGATTAGGATTGCTACTCCTGCTTTTCTTATATCAGCTGAGGCACAATATAGTCTGCTCTGACCTTTTACTTTTACCCTGTGTGTATCCCTCCATTTCAAATGTGTTTCTTGTAAACAACATATTGTTGGATTATGGCTTTTAATCCATTCTGCTATCCGTCTCCATTTCATGGGAGACTTCATTCCATTCACACTCACAGTTATGAATACAGTCTATGTCTTTCCCTCCCTCCTCTTTCCCACCATCTGTGCTTGTTCTCCCATCTCCTTTCTCCTCCTCAATAGTTTTCACTTTTGATCACCACCTCACCTCCCGCAGTCTTCCCTTCCTTCTTTCAGCTTCCCTCCCTTTTACTCACCTTTACCCTTTACCTACTTCTTCCCTCCCTTTTGGTTTCCCCTCTCCTTTCTTCCCCCTTCCCCTCCTACTGCCTATAGAGCTAATTAGAATTATATACTTAAGTTTATTGTTCCTTCCTTGTACCAAATCAGATGAGAATACCTCTTAAACAATGCTCATCTCCATCCCCTCACCCTCTACTGTAATAGAATTTTGTACTTCTTCCTGTGATGTAATTTACCATTTTCTACTTCTTCCTTTTCACATCTCCTGTTACAATCCCTTCACATGCTTAACTCACATTTTTATCATCACGTCATTTACTTTTCGCCCATTTCCTCTATCTATGTATATGCCTTCTATATTTCATAATAGATATACAATTCCCTTAACAAGTATCATCTTTCCTTACAGGAAGGTAAACAGTTTGCCCAAATTGAGTAACAAGTTTTTCTCTTTCCCTGTTTACCTTTTTATGCCTCTCTTGAGACCTGCATTTGAAGATCGAATTTTCTATTGAGTTCTGGCTTTTTTTGTCAGGAAGGTCTGGAAATCCCTTTTTCATTGAATGTCCATCCCCTTGCCTGAAATGTTATGCTGAACTTTGCTGGGTAATTGATTGGTTGTAGACCCAGCTCTCTTGCCTTACAGAATATCATATTCCAATTCCTTCGATCCTTTAATGTAGAAGCTGCAAGGTCCTGTGTAATCCTGACTGTAGCTCCTCGATATTTGAATGGTTTCTCAATAGATAATGGTCAAAGGATATGATCAGTTTTTAAAAGAAAATTCCAAGCTATCAACAATCATTAGGAAAATTCTCTAAATCATTAAAAATTATAGAAATACAAGTTAAAATAACTTTAAGGTTCCACATCATACCTACCAAACTGGAAAAGACAACAAAAGACAAAAATAACAAATGTTAGAGAAATTTTCTTCTAATAGGAAGAAAGAAAAAGAGAAATCGCATTCAAAATAACCACAGAAGCTATAAAATATGTGAGAGTATACCTACCAAGATACACCTAGGGATTATATGACTTTAACTATAAAATGCTTTTTCCAGAAATAAAGACAGATTTAAATAACTAGAGAAACATTAATCACTAAAGAATAGGTCAACCAATATTATAAAAATGATAATGCTACCTAAATTTATTTACTGATCCAGTGCTGAACAAATCCTATTCCCAAAAGAGTATTTTATAGGCTTAGAAAATAATGATAAAATGTGTACCGAAGGACAAATGTTCAAGAATTTCGAGGGCAACAATAAAAAAAAAATGGATCTCAAAATTGTTTTAGAAAGCAGTAATCATTAAAACAGTTTGGTATTGGAAGAGAGAAAGAGACAGAGACAGACAAACAGAGGATGAGTAGAACAAATAAACAGATCCAAACAAACCCAGAAACATTGTGTTGGATAAAGCCCCAAACTGCAGGAAAAGATACACATTATTTGGGTAAAACTTTTTAGGAAAACAGGACAGCAATCTGGCAGAAATTAGTTGAGACCAATATCTCATACTCTATGTTAAATAAGCTCCAAAGGGATATATGACCTAGATATAAAATGTAACATCATAAACAAATGAGAGGCGAAAAGAAGAGATTACTTGCCAGATCTATGGATAGGGGAAGAGGTTCATGACTAAAGAAACAATAAAGAGAATCATAAAATTTAAAATAGGTGATTTTAATTGCCTAAAATTAAAAAAGGTTTTGTGCAGATAAAACTAATGTAGTAAAAATTAAAAGGGAAGCAAGTTACTGAGAGAAAATGTTTCCAACAAATATCTTTGATAAAGATCTCATATTCAAGAAATAGAAGGAACTGATTCAAATGTATAAGACTTAGAGATAATCCCCAAAAGATATATGGTCAAAGAATATGAACAGGCATTTTTCAAGGAAAAATTCAAGTTTGTTCTTTAAATCACTAATAACTAAAGAAATACAAATTAAAACAACTTTGAAGTTCTCCTTCACACCTATCAGACAGGTAAAAATGACAAAGGAGGAAAATAGCATGTTTGGCAGGCTCTGAGAAAAGAAGTCATTACCGCACTCCTGATGGAGTTGTAGTAGTCCAGCTATTTTGTAAAGCAATTGGGAACTATGCCCAGAAAGTTATCAAACTGTTTATATCCTTTGACTCAGTCATACTACTGAGAGGCCTATACCCCCGAAAGAAATCAAAGAAAAAGGAAAAGGAATCCATATATACAAAAAACATTTATAGCAGGTCTTTTAGTATTCCACATTGGAAGCTAAGGAGCTGTTCTCTAGGGAATGGCTAACCAAATCATGGTAAATGAATATAACAGAATATTGTTGCACCACAACCAATGATTAAATGTATAATTTCAGAAAAAATTGTGAAGACCTCTATGAAGTGATGCAGAATAAACTAAGCAGAACCAGAAGAATAATTTATATAATTAGAAAAAGACAACTTCCAAGACTTTAGAAATCAGATCAAAGCAAGGATGAAGATGAAGCACACGACTTACCTCTTGACAAAGAGGTAATGAACGTCAAATCCAGGAGATACAAATTTTTGAACATGGCTAATGTAGGAATTTGATTTTCTGGGCTATGATAATATGTATTGAGGGATTTGTTTTATTTGTTTGTTTTTGTTTTAAATTTGTTCATGGGTAGTAGTGAGAGGGACAGATGGATACAAAAAATTATTGCTTGAAAATAAGCATAGGAGCATGCAACAAATGTTTATTGAACTGTTGTTCAGTCATTTCAGTTGTGTCACCTCTTCATGACCCCATTTTGAGATTTTTTTTGACAAAGATAGCAGAGTAGTTTGCCATTTCCTTTTCCAGCTCATTTTACAGATGAGGAAACTGAGGTAAACAGGGTTAAGTGACTTGTCCAGGGTCATACAGCTAGTAAGAGTCTGAGGAACTCAGCAACTTGAGTCTTCCTGACTCTGAGTTCCTTCTTGTTTTTTTTTTTAATCCCAAAAGCACCTCTAAGAACATAGCAGAAGCTCAATGAACACATGTTGTATTCAATTCTATTCAATTCAATAAACATTTTTTCAACAGTTCAGTTCAACAAGCACTTATTAATTGATTGCTACATATGAGATACTGTCTAAAGCTCTAGAGATAAAATATAAAAAAATAAGCAAGTCCCTGCACTCAGGATCTTAAATTCTATCAGGGGAAAAAATAACATGTACCCAGAAAATTAAGTACTAACTTTGTACCAAGTAATTCCTATGGTAGAGGGAACTAGGAGGAAAGTAGGGCATGTTTCCTTCCAGGAGGAGGTGGCACATGACCTAAATTCTGAAGGGAATTTAAAAGGCTGGGGTGTGGAGGGAGCGCCTTCCAGGGATAGGGGAATCGCTTGTGCAAAGGCATGGAGACAGGAAATGCAGTGGTAGCTAAAATGTAAAGTACTTGGAGGTGAGCATTACCTACTGCCTATATGCAGGGACTACAGCATGACAGAAACGGTGATCAAAGACAAAAGGAAAACAATTTCCATCATCAAGGATCTTACTATGGAATTATCAATTATATATGCAGAATTTTACAATTTCCTAGCAGAGGTAGAGAACTTCTGGCCCCGAAGCCACATGTGGCCCACTAGGTCCTCAAGTGTGGCCTTTTGACCGAATCCAAACTTCACAGAACAAATCCCCTTAATAGAAGGATTTGTTCTGTGAAACTTGGGCTCAGTCAAAAGGCCACACCCGAGGACCTAGAAGGCCACATCAAGCCACAGATTCCCCACCCCTGGATTAACCCATGAATGACTGTGGAGAAATATGTCCGAATTTAGGGAAGGAATTTTTACCTTACATTTTGAATTTCCAGATGACCATGAAGGCAGTTACAGGATCATAGGATGTAGAGTTGAAAATGACCTCAAAGATGCCTTGGACTGATCCTCTCATTTTCCAAATGCAGAAGAAACTAAGATTACAAAACACTTTGGAGCAGAAATTCTTAACCAAGACTCATGAACTTGTTCTCTTTATGTCTCTGTCTCTCTGTCCCTTTCTCTCCCTGTGTCTCCCTGACTCTCTTTCTGTGCCTGTATGTATGTCTCCACTCTCTCCCCTCTCTCTCTCTCCACTCTTTCCCTTCCTTCTTCTGTCTCTTCTCTCTTTTTTCCTTCTTTCTCTCTTCCATCTCTCTTTCTTTCTTCCTTCTGTCTCCTCTCTTCTCTCTCTCCTCTCTGTCTAATTATAAGTACATTATATATAATTATACATGCTCAGATATACACATATTATTGATCACTGTATTTTGTTTCCTTTACAATCTTATATGTTTATGCATCTAAAAATACTATGTTGAGAAGGGGTCTCTAAACTTCACCACAATGTCCAAGAGGACCAAAACACGTAAATGGTTAAGAACTCCCTAAGAGACCTTCCTCTGCTTCTTGTAACTGTGTATTTCAGAAAAATATAGAGCTATCAGAAAAAGATTTTTCTAAGCAGCACTCAAGTTCAAAAGTACCAGCACACTTACAGAGCTATTAAGAACTCCTACTCTTCCTGTACTTAGAGAGATGATTTACCTCGGTAGATTATATGTATGTTCCTAAATCACAGAAATTCTGTCTGGAGCTAGAAGATCTAGGCTCACAACCCAGCTCTCTTATTCGCTCCCTGTATTTCACTGGTAAGTCAACTTCCTTCTCTGCGACCTTATTCAAAGTCCAGTAGTCAGCTAATGTCTCACATAGAAGTAAGCCAAGGCCTCCTCCTGATTCCAAGTCCAACCCTCTACTCACTGTGCTACATAGACTCTCTCAGGGAGATAGAGCATTTAGGATGAAAGGAAACAAAATAACGAAAAAAGTTACAGAGAAGTCAAGGGGCATGAGGACCAAGAAGCAGTCATTGGATTTAGCAGGTAAGGGACCCTGGTTCTGGTAAAGCCGTTTTAGCAGGGTCAGAAGCAAGGGCTGGATGAGAAGTAACTAAGTGGCCAGGATAATGGAGGGGAAGCAGGTGGACAACTTTTTACAAGTTTGGCAGTAAAAGGGAGAAGAGATACAGGCATAAAGGAGTTGGTATTTCAGAGTCCAAGACCAAAGCACATAAAGAGATCACTAAGGAGTTGTTTAATTATAAATGTGCAGCCATACCAGATAATCTCTTACGAATTACAAAAAAGGAGAAGAAAGTCTTTTTTCAGTTGTGTCCAACTCTTCATGACCCCATTTGGAGTTTCCTTGGCAGAGATGCTGAAGTGGTTTGCCAATTCTTTCTCCAACTCAGGAAACTGAGGGTCACACTATATAAATATTAGCTATTATTATGCTTGGATGGCTAGGTGGTACTACTGATAGATTTACTAGGCATGGAGTTAGAAAGACTCATCTTCCTGAGTTCAAATCTGGCCTCGATCACTGACTAGCTATCTGACCCTGTGTGACCCTCAGTTTCCTGAGTTGGGATACTGATGCACTGTTGGTGGAGTTGTGAACTCATCCAACCATTATGGAGAGCAATTTGTAACTATGCCCAAAGGGCAACCAAACTGTGCATACCCTTTGATTTAGCAATACCACTACTAGGACTATAACCCTAAGAGATCATAAAACAAGGAAAATGTACACGTACAAAGTATTTATAGAAGCCTTTTTTGTGGTGGCAAAATACTGGAAATGGAGAGAATGGCCATCAGTTGAGGAATGGCTGAAGATGCTGTGGTACAGGAATGTAATGGAATGCTATGGTGCAGTAAGAAATAATGAACAGGTAGATTTCAGAAAATCCTGGAAAGACTTGTGCAAATTGATGCAAAGTGAAATGAGCAGAACCAGGAAAACATCCTACAATCCCAGCCTATTCCACTCATCCACCACTCCATTTCTTAGCCAGTACCAAATAGTGTTGACGATTGTCACTTTATAATAAAGTTTTAGATTTGGTATGGCTATCCATATTCATTCGTTTTTTTTTTTCATTAATTTCCTTGATATCTTTGACCTTTTGTTCTTCCAGGTGAATTTTGTTATTGTTTTTCTAATGCTATAAAATAATTTTTGGTATTTTGATTGGTATGGCATTGAATCAGTAAATTCATTTAGGTAGGATTGTCATCTTTATTATATTAGCTTGGCTTATCCATAAGCAATTGATATTTTCCAGTTGTTTAGATCTGACTTTATTTGTGTGAAAAGTGTTTTGTAATTGTGTTCATATAGTTCTTGGGTTTATCTTGGCAGGTAGACTCCTAAATATTTTATACTGCCTACAATTCTTTTAAATGGAATTTCTCTATCTCTTGAAGATGGGGTTTGTTGGTTATATATAGAAATACTGATGATTTATGTGGGTTTATTTTATATCCTGCAACTTTGCTAAGGTTGTTCATTGTTTCAAGTAGTTTTTCAGTTGATCCACTAGGATTCTCTACATATACCATCGTATCATTTGCAAAGAGCGATAGTTCTGTTTCCTCACTGCCTATTCTAATTCCTTCAATTTCTTTTTCAGGTGACTATTTCACACAAACACAAAATAAAGAAAGAAATCAAAAGAGAATGTCAATTTTTCTAGACTGGGAATCTGAACAAAACTGCTTAGTTGAAAAGAGGATTATGTATAAGGAATATAGGCTACTCTCAGTCCTCATCTTTTTGACTATTTGTCACTGTTTGAGACGCCTTTCAGATCCACCCCTTCTTAACAAGTCCCACTGAAACCATGCTGTTGCAGTCTCTAATTACCCTACATATGGACAGTGTAATAGCTGCAAATTATTCATTTTGATTGCTGTGTCTCTATTACCCTGTCCCCCAAAACATATGCACAATGTGTCTTACATAGACTTGCCATTCTAACCACAGAATCAAAGAATGTGCCATTTAAAAAAGTTCTCAGTGGGCATCCAGTCCAGCCCCACACAATAAGTCACTTCCACTATAGCATACCTACTAAGTAAGGACAGCTAGGTGGTGCAATGGATAGAGTACCACTGCAAGATTCAGGAGTACCTGAGTTCAAATCTCACCTCAGACACTTGACACTCATTAGTTGGACAACCTTGGGCAAGTCACTTAACCCCAACTGCTTCACCCTGAGTCATCTCCAGTCATCCTGATGAATATCTGGTCACTGGATTCAGATGAGTCTGGAGAAGTGAGGCTGGTGACCTGTAAGCCCTCCCTCACTCAAAACAAAGTCAAGAGCAAGTCATATCATCATTTATCTGATGGCACAGTCTTCTTCAGCAACAGACAAATACACACATACACCTACTAAGTGGCTGCTCAGTCTTTATTAAGGATCTCCAAGGAAGGGGACCCTTCCCAACATACTACTTTCCCACTTTCCTTATGTAATTTCCCTGCCTGTCAAGCCACAATGGCTTTCCACTGCCAAAGTTCAAATGCCTCCCCTAAGTATTCAAGGCCCTGCATTCACTGATCCCACTTTACCCATCTTTACCTCTGACTACTCCCCAAAGCTAACCTTCTTCTCTGACCAGATCTGTATCCCTAATTTGGTACCACCAACGTCAGGTCCACCTCTGTGGCTTTGCGCATACTGTTTATGCTCCCTGGAATATCCATGCCCATGCTCTCTGCCAGTTTAAAACTGATGCTTCCTTCAAAATCCTGCTCAAGTCTCACATTCTTTCCTGAGACCCTCCCTGATAATCCCAGCTCACAAAAGTTTTCTCTTTTCTGAACTCTTAACACTTAACAAGACTGTAGTCCACAATTTAACCCTATTATAAGTTCCCTTGAAGAACCAAAGAACTCCTGAACATCATACATTACAAAAGAGGAAAAGAACACCTGGGAAAGTTGTCATTTATTAGATATCACATAGATAGTTAATAGAAATGGGGCTAGAATCATATCTCCTGACTTGATATTTCATAGTATAGATCTCATTTTCTTAACTAAGAAATAATCTCTTTGAATAAAGGGTGATGCCTATATTTAATTGATATTCACCAAAGGACCAAGCAGGGAGAGAAAAAAGGTGATCCATTTATATTTCTAGAAAATTGATCAATGAACATTTATTAAACACTTGCTATGTGTCACCATGCAGATTTTGCAGAATGGCCTCTTTAGACAAAAGCAATCAGGCAAGAGTAGCTGAAAAGAGTTTGGGTACCAATGTATTATTTCTAGAGATTACTAAGATTTTCTAAGATTACTTTTTAAAAAACCTTATTTTTCACTTAAATTCCTTCCAAAGTCGTATTCCTTTGTTTTCTAGATTGCCTGAGAAGCTCCTTCCTCAGTCCTTCCTTGGATACATGGAAAGGAAGAGGATCCAGGAAAGGAGTAAAGGGCATTTTTCAGCTGTTCATTAAGATGCTGTTTGGAAGATGGTTGTTTTTTAATGAAACCCATAGTCCCACATGTGACAGGTGCCTGTAGATGCTAATAGGACCCTGATTCCACTCAGGCAATCCCAGGAATACAAACCAGCTGGTGATGCTCCCTCTGTTCCAAATAACACATATGTTATTTATAACTGATTCAAAGCCTAGATGGAGTTCTCACTGGTCTTCTGGGTGGGGATCAAATTGGCAGCATGGATCCCTTAGGCTGATAGTCTGCATCTAATTGTCTCAGTCTGATGGTTCAGAAAGTCCTGTGGTGCCCTCATCTTCAGCTAACTCTAAAACCTCTTGTACAGAAAATTGGACATGGCCTGGAGAACAGCACTGCTCCAGGGAGAGAGGGCTGGCCCCTAGGAAAAACTGTGAAGGAAGCAGTCTTGAACCACAGTCCACCCTCCCCCTATCTTTTCTGCATACTTTTTGCTTCTCCTATGCATCCTTTCAAAACCCCAAGACCTCTCAATGGCTTCCTGTCAAGGAAGAAAGTCTGGTGCAGTAGAATGGAAGGCTACTGTATCTGGATTCAGAGGGAACTGTATCAAATCCTAGTGTTGCTCAGATATTGCCTATGTCACCCTGGGCAAGTCACTTAGTTTTCCTGAGACTCAGTTTCCTCATCTGTAAAATGAGGTTGGCCTCAGTGACCTCTTCTTAGATTCTCACCAGCTCTAAATTTAAGATCCTATGGCTTTTTAGAAAAAATATATTAATGATGACTTATTTTGTTACCTTGCCCAGAGATTTTTGGAAAGAGGATCCTCCTCCATTTCGTTTCCTCCCCAACCCCCATTCATTCATTCATTCATTCATTTATTCCTTTAACAAGCATTATTAGGTGTTTAGGGTGCATTATTGGGTAAGATATAAAGGAAATAGCCCTGCCCTCAACAGGTTTATATTCTCTTGGGAAGAAAGTGATAAATGTACAGAGAAGTAAATGTAAAGTATATAAAAAGTGAATACAAAGTAATAGGTGTGTGTTGGAGGTAGAAGAGCCCTTCTATGGAGTCATGGGGAAGGAAGGTGGCCAGGAAAGCGCTCACATAGGAGGTGGTATCTGAGCTGAAGTCTGAAAGACATTAGGGATTCCCAAAGGTGGAGGTAAGAACGCATTCCCCATATGGGGGAAGGTGTGGAGATGCTGAAATGAAATGGCATGCATTGAAAACAGCAAGAAGGACAATTTGGCTGGACGCTGAAGAGGAAAGTAACATCCAGAGAGCTGGGAAAGGTGGTTTGGAGCTGGATCGTGAGGGGCCTGCAAAAGTGAAAATGCTGGCTGGAAATCACATGGCTGGAGATAATAGTAAAGACCAGAACGAATCATCAACCTCCAAGAGGGCACTGTTTATTCTGATTAAAAATGCCATAAAATTAAAACGACTTAGGAGCTAAGACTTTAAGTAACTAATAGAATCCCCAAGTTATGGGGGAACCCCAGAGGGGAGTCGATTACAATCCCCCTTTTTCACAAATAAGGAAACTGAGGTTCTTAAAGGTAGTTATCTGCCCGAAGTCACATGGAAAATTAACAGGAAAGTTAGGTGTGGAGATGAGTGTCTCGTGGCAGAGAGAATACAAGGGATGGAAGATGTAAAAGGCACAGGATAATGTTTCATTCATTCATTCAACAACCATGTATTTTGTGCCTACTATGTTTCAGACACTATACAGAAGTACACTAAGAAAAAAAACAGCACCTGTTCCACCTAAGCCTAAAGCTGGCCTTGTATAAAGATAACTTAATTACAGATTGGGGGTAAAGTCAGACTATGTGAGATGAAGCAAGGAGAAGGATGTCAGAGAATATGAAATCTAATCCAATTTGCACTGCTTACCATAGATGTGTCATGTTCAATAGATACTCTGCTTGTGTTCCCTCCCCTGTAAAAGAACTCGGCTAATGTGTTGTGTGGAAGTGAGGGATAATGAATAGCACTATTTGCAAATGACAAGCACTGTATTTCTTATTATTATTTGGCACGTATATATCACTTTATTTCTCTAGCACCAGGGAGGCGTTGATTGCAAAAGGTCTGAAAAGCACTTGAAAAAACACGAAATGCTCAGTAAACAAAAATCCCCTAACATTCAAATAGGATTTTTTAAACTGTCAGGTTTCAGACAACAAAAATCCTTTAACATTCAAATAGGATTTTATAACTGCCCTACTTCCTACAGTAATTGGCTTGTAGTTGGGGGGAATGGAGGAGTATCTGATTATGTTGGGTAGTGAACATTCTTTTATAGCTCTGAAAGCCACCGCTATTTTCACCTTCACAGCTGGTCTCATATAGCACCACAGAGGGAGGAAATATGCTGTAATGCATAGAGGGCTGGTACTGAAGTCCCAAAGCCCTGGAGGTTCAGAAACCATAAAAACTGGGTGACCCTAAGTAAATTACTTAATGTCAAAGCTATTAAGTGTGGAATAGAGGACGGAGTGCTGGGTCTGGATGAAATCAGACCTCAAATACTTACTAGCTGTGTAGCCCTGGACAAATCTCTTAACGTTTTTGTGACTCAGTTTCCTCAACTGTAAAATAAGGATAACAGCAGCACCTACCTCACAGAGTAGTGAGGGCTCAGTGAGAGATCTGTGAAGCATTTATCACAGTGCGTAACATACCGAAGATACTTAATAAATGCTTATTCCCTTCCTCCTTCACTTATTCTCACCCACTCCTCCCTCCCTCAGGGACTTCTCTGTTAAGTCATGGATAAGTTGCGACCTATCTTTGGTAGAAAGAGTCCCTTCCCTAAACTGAGAAAATCATAGACAGTCATGGTGCCATACATCCACTCCTCTTGCTTGCTCAATGAACTCAGGTATTGTGGTGAAGAGAATGGTAAATTTCAATCAGGAGGAATTGGGTCCAAATCTTGCTTTAGATACTTACTAGCTCTGTGATGCTAAACGAGTTACTTCAGCTTTGTCCGATGCAGTTTCCTCATCCGTAAAAGGAGCACGATAGTAACACCTGCCTCACAGTATTGTGGCAAGGATGAAATAAGATAATACCTGAAGATTATTTAAACATAAAAGTGGGTACCTCTTGAGCCTAACTCTATCAAAAGTTCTTAAAAGAAAAAGATTCAAGTAAACACATCTATCAAAATAAAATATAGTGCAATAAATAGGATGGGAAGGAAAGGTGAAAGGGGAATTTTGAGAAAGAGATTAGAGCCAGCAAAGGAAACTACAGATGGTAGAGAACTGCTTACAAAGCAGAAAAAAAAAATCAAAAAGGCAGGGGCAGGGAGGAAAGAGCAAGACCTAGTGGTTTGGATATGGAGCAGGAGAAAAACGAGTGGGAAAGACTGAAATTAGATTGTTCTGAGCAATAAAGACTACAGTCTCTTAGTGCTCATTTTCATTCTCTTTTTTTGTCTTCTAAAGATGATGACACAGAAAAGAAATATTCAAACAGAATGTGACAGGCAGTAAAATAAACTAAAAATCATAATCATGAATGTAAATGGAATTAACTTTCCCAGATAACAGAAGAGGTTGGTGGAATGGATTAGAAAAAAACCATAACAATGTCAATATTAATAAAACCCACACTTAAAACATGAAGATTCTTGTAAAATGATAAAATGAGGGACTGGAGAAGAATTTATTATGCCTCAGAAAATGCAAAAACCAGTACTGCCAATCATGGTCTCAAATAAAGAAACAATAAAAGTAGATGATCTGAGGGATATAAAAGCAGAAAATTTCATGACGTTTGAAGACATCAGAGAGAAGAAAATTATGACAATACTAATGTATAAACTGAATGGTGTGGCATCAAACAACTCAAAGGGAAAGTTAATGAAATTACAGTACTTAGCCAGTAAGCCAGTAATTGGTGGGTACTTCAAAAATCCCTTTTTAAACTTAGACAAACCTAACAGAAATATGAACAAGAACCGAATCAAGTATCTAAATAGAATATTAGAAAGATTAGATATTATAGGTCTTCCATGATTGCCGAAAGAAAATTTTAAGGAATATACATATTTTCATCAATGTTTGGCACAGTTAAGAAAACTGACTATAGACTAGGTATAAAGAAGTCGTTAACAGATGCAGAAAAAATGTATTATTAAAATACATTCTTTATAGAACATGATGCAATACAATTGTAATTAATCAATAAATGAATAAACCTAAAATAAGTCCAAATACATAGGTAGTAGATAGATCTATTCCGTGAATTAGAACTAAATACAAAATGAATACTGAGATTATAAATGAAATTAAGAGATACTGAGAGGGTACAAATGGTTAAATCACTGAGAGAGAGAGAGAAAGAGATAAAGAGGGAAAGAAATTAAATTATCAAAATCAAAACTGAAGAGAAATTCATGAACTGTGAGGAAATAAAAGAATTTAGCAAAAAACTATTATATCAACTATGTATCAATGAGAATGTAATTGCGAATGAAATTAATATTCTTTAAAATTTAAAATAAAATAAAAATTTTAAATAAATATTCTTTAAAATTTAAATATTTAGATTAACTAGATAACAAAAATAGAGTCTAAACCACTGAATCTCAAAGGAAGGAAACAATAAAATCCCCAATTTTAAAAAGTCATATTCAGATGAATTTACAAGTGAATTCAAGCAAACATCTTTAAAACTTTAATCCATACTATGCAAACTACTCACAAAACAGAGAAAGATGGCACTTCACCAAATTCATTCTGAGATAAATAATGTGTTGATACTAAAAGCTGGGAGAGAAATAATACCACTAAGGAATAACGACTTTTTTAATTTAAAAAAATTCCTTATGATCAGGTTGGGTTTATATTAGAAATGAAAAGACGGCTCAACAATGGAAAAATTATAAACACAAATCATATTAATAACTAAATAATAAAAATGATAAGATTAACAGACGCAAAAGACCTACAAATACAGCACTTACGTTAAAATCATATAACATATAAAAAGATCCTTCATATTATAAATAGTATCGATTTAAAACTGTGAGCTGGAATAATTGGTCACAGAAAAAATGTTAAATGTTTTCCAAAGTTACAAACTGAGTCATTGAGGTCAGGAATAAAGCAAGGATGTCCATTGTTTCCACTATTATTTGATATAGATATAAAAATAATGATACTCATATAATCAAATTAGATGATGGTCTCAATTTGGTTGTTTTCTCCAAGCTACAGATCACAAAGCACTTGTGACTGCCCATACTGTACAAATCTGATCCATGGTCACCCATAAATTCATAATAGTCATCCACCTAATGAGCTCAGTGGTTTGGTTTTTTTTTTTTTTTACTTCTCCTGCTATCCCAAGGATGCCAATGGAGCACTTAGGTCTTCCATTGTGTAACTAGACTATCTCCTTTTTTTTTTTCTTTTTGATCATCCATTCTCTTGATAACATCTTTTTAAAAATTAAATTCTTCCCTGAAGTTCCTTGTGTGTTCTATGATAAATTTGCATGCTCTGTATTTCTAGCTCTTTAGAGGATGCTGCCTTCCACACCTGCACCAATATAACAGCACCAGAAGAAGACTGGTATGAAAAAGAAAAAGGATCTTTGCTTCTGAGAGAAGCTGGGAAGCATTAAATGAACTTTTGCAAATTTCCCAAGGCAATTCAGCCCACAATTTTCTTATTTTCTTTTTGTTGCTGTCTCCAGTTTTTAACCTTTCTCTGTATTCCACAGTGCCTATCACTATCTTTAATAAATGCTCATTGACTGACCAACTTTTTTCTCCTATTTCATTCTAACTCACTCATTGTCCATTTGTACCATTACGTGTGTGTATTTAAGGAAATATATGACAATGATGATAACTTAACATTTGTTAAGATTTTTGCAAGCTGCTTTACAAGTATTATCTCATTTGATTCTCACGATAACCCAATAAAATTCGGTGCTCTAATTATCCACATGATACAAAGGAAAAAAAAGAGACAGAGAGATTACGTGAGTCAAACAACTAGTAAGTACCTGAGGCAGGATTTTTGAACTCACGTCTTCCTGACTCCAAATCCATCACTCTATCCCCAATGGTACCCAGCTATCAACTACTGCACACAATATGTGTTTTTCTCCATCTCTCTGTCTGTCTCTGTGTCTCTCCTTGGTGCGGGGGGGTGGAGGGGTGCCCCCACACACATCTATCTCTTTAACTGAATAACAGCATGGACAATAGATGTTCTTTATCCTCTTGGTGTTTCCTGTGGGTCTAGTTAGGTCAAACTATGTTAAGTGATTATAAATCTCTCCCAGAGAACCAAGATTTGAACACAGATCTTCTGACCAAACCAGCACTTTTATCACCACAAACACTGAGTCCTTTGCCACAGAATGATAGCTCTGAACAAAGTCCTCATCACTTTCCCCCAGATAAAGCCATCCTGTTGTGAAGCCCCAAGTGGCCAGATGAAAAGCAACTATGGAGAAGCAGTCATTCAGAGAAACTAAGTTAGGGTGGGAGAAAGGGGAGAAGGAAGGAGGGCAAAGGAATCATGACGGTTACACCGCCTTCCAAATCCCTTATCCACGTATTAAATAATTAATAATTGTTTCCGCTGATCTCCACTCAGGTTGTAAGAGCCTACCTGGAGGCCCCCAGAAACTCAAATACAAAGAGATCTCTTCCCTTCACAATAAAAACTCTTGGTTATTTAGTTCAATTGCTAACAGATATAAAAAACTATCAGAAGTCTGGAGCCCCTTTTCTGGCTAGGATTGCCATGGCAGTTTGTCAACCCTTAAAAATGTGGGATCTCTGAAAAGCATTTAATGGTGAGAGAGGGAGAGGGAGAGAAAGAGAGAGGCAGAGAGAGAGAATGAGAATGTGTGTATGTGTGTGTCAATGTGTATGTTTTTGTGTGTGTGTATGTGTACGTATGTGTGTATTGGTGTGTCAGTGTGTATATATGTGTATGTATATGTGTATATGCATGAATATGTATGTGTGAGCTTATGTGTGCAAGTGTGTGTGTGGTATATGTGTATGAGTATGTGTGTATGCACACAGCTGAGGAAGTTATACACCCAGGTTACACAGTATCAGTCCCTGGTTGTGCCAGACACCTAATTCTAGCAGGGCTTGCCTCAAGAGTAGGCTACTTTCAGGTTTATGATTTTAGGGTTCAGAAACTGTTTTCTGGAGGAAAGCACCCTAATTCCCAACACCATTTAAGAGCAGACTCTCCCTTACTCACCCTGGGCCACACCAAGTATCTCCTATCTCAGATAGCTAGGATGGGACCAAACACTCCAACAGACTTCTTGTGTATCTGTCCTGCCACTACACACCCTGTTAAGACTCATTTGGTCCCCAGTCCTTTTTCCTTCTCCAGAGACCCCTTTCCACAGGCTCTCCGGTTCAGCTTTATCCAGTCTCCCCAGCCTCCAGGACGCCCATTTCCCCTCCTGTTTCCTGAGGCCCTCTTCACTCACTCTCCACAGATCCCTCATGAGGCACTCCCTGATTCAGTCTCCACCTATGCTCCCTCACTTTGTTTCACTGGGCTCTCTGAATATCTACTCCATCAGCAAAAACCTCTCCCCGTTGTATACCTTGCTTGATGCTTATGATCAGAAGGTTGCTGGATAGGGTTATTTCTGTTGTTTTATCTTTCAAAGAATCTTGAATGATTTTGATATATGTGAAGAGGTTCACTGTCCATCTAAGATGTGTCTATCCATGAGGTTTCTCTAAATGTGGCTCACAGAGATGTAGGGAATCTGGCCTTCCCTTCACCAACAGACACTTTAATTCTTGCCTGAAGGAGAATAAGAGAAGGGGACAGACACATTGCTGGGCAATCTGTTCTCCTCCAAGACAGGATACTGCCCTATAATTACAGCTGCCCCTTTCCCCAGATACTGCTGGTCTGAAGGCATGAGTTTTATTTTAGGTTCAAAAATGACGAAGCTGCTTGTTTCTCTGATCACTATCCCTTAAAGAAGGAGGTAACCCCAAATTTGTATCCTCAGGCTTAACTCTTTCCCACCAAATGCAGGTTAAAGCAAATTAAGAAATGGTGGATATAGTGACACACACAATTATTCAGGAAAACGGTGACCAGACATCACAGAAGATTAGATTAGACTATACTGGAAAATAGAGAGAATGTGTTTTCTCATTGGGAGAGAGATTTCTCAGCTTAACCAAGAGAGAGGTCTCTATCTTATTCCCTAAAATATCAACAGAAGCAAACTGAAAATCCAAGGTGAATTGAGGCTCCTCAATATGTCTGGTACTTCCCACAGTCTTCATTCCCTCCTTAGGTCTCTCCCAAAGATTGTCTGAAACCTCACGTGTTGCTTTCTCAAAACAGAAATGAAGAGCATCTCTCCTCATCACAACTCCTGTACCAGCTTTACCTGTCACACAGTCAAACAGCATCCTAGGGTTACACCCACAGTCCTTTACCAGACCAGATATATTAGGTATATTCTAGGTTTGAACCTGGGTTACATTTGGATATAATGCCTTTTTGGAAGGGGATTCTTAATAGGACATTTTACTCTCTAAATCAAAGACTTTTTAAAGATCATTAACAATTAACATGATGGTACCTTATATTCTCTACATCTTTCATTCTATATATGATGGTAAAGATGTGTTCTGAAATACTCTAGTTGAGAAAGCTTTCCTTTTCCCTACGGAAAACTCACAAAAAATGGGTGAGAAGATAACTCTCCTTTTTAAAAAATAATAGAGACGTGAAAGGAGGCATACAGGTTGGTAACAGTTATTCTCTCAATTGCCTTAATACATTCTAATATTTTTTTTCACACAACAGGTACCACTGTCTCCATCAGCTTCCTTGTAACATCAGTGTTCTCCCAACAGCACTCACCTTCTACCTCCTGCACCAACCTCCTCCAAAACAACTGGACCTCCTCTGGCTACTTGAATCATCTTTGAGCACTTTAGTGGCATTCCTACCACCTCTAGATACACACAAGAGCCATGATGTTAGAGATCACAACTAAAACACAATTATCTTCTCGAGAGAAAAAATCATTGGTTTTCACATCCCACAAAGTTACCTTTATTTATTTTGTGCCAATTTTAATATGTGTAACCTATGGTCTCTCTTGAGAGAATATATGCTCTTTGGGCACAGTCTCATTTCTGTCTCTATATTCCCCACTTCCTGCAGCAGTACTTGGCACACAGTGGGCACTTTACAAAGTAAACACTTGTTCATTAGTTACTTGATTTGTCAAAAAAAAATGGGTTTTTTTCTCCATTTATCTTTCTTTGAATGACCTTCCTAATAACATTTTCATCTTTAAATGTCCTTAGGATAATTTTGCTTATTTGGCTTTCTTGCCAAACTTTCTTTCAACAGGCTTTACCACCACTGTTTCCTTCTGATTTATAGGGTGACATTGTTCAAAGTCTTCCATCACCCCTCCCTAAAAGGTTTCATGTACAAACATATTATAAACCGGTGTTGCCCTTGGCTTCCATCTCTTTCCACCTGGTGAATAAGTCAGTTATTTGCCTATTAAGATGCTTTTTAGGCTCCTTTGGTTTCTTTGTTATGGTAATTGATTTATATCAGTTAAACTTTTGCATTGAATTATTTTATTCCGTGTGTCTAATTATTATATTCTGAGTTTATGTCCTCTACCTCATTCTTTACCATTTTTCATTATCTCCATTGAAAAGGTCAGGATTGAGTTATTTCAACTGATGATTATCTTTTCTTTATTTTTTATTCTAGCTTTGTATTCATTTTGATCTCCACTGTAACAAGTTCATGATCTGACTATACCCAGCAGTCAATCAATAAACATTTAACAACAGATTTATTAAGGAAGGATTCCCATATTTGTTATTAGTCAGTCTCTTGACATTAAAATATAACCAGTTTCATCTTCTTGTGATATCATTAGGCCTGTGTCCAGCACTCATCTATTCTTTTTTCAAAGAAACATTTATGATAGAGAGGTTTTAGGATTCTGTATAGTCTGCAAGTCACTGATTTTGTTCATTTCTTAAGCCTGACCCACCTTTCCCAATCTGTTTCTCTCTAGCGTCCCTTATTTCTATCATTACATTAAAGTCACCAAGTATCAGTGTGAGTGTTGGTTTAATTTGGATGATATTAACCTGGTCCTCTATAGAATTGATCTAATTCTTCATCCTCCGTGACACATACTGCTGCATAAGCTGAAATTATATTCACGATGATCTTTTTGCAAGCATTGCATCATAAGCACCGCCATTCTCAGGACCCATCATAAATACAATTATAAAATACTCTTCCCAGAAATAGAGAGACTTGAATTACAGAGATATTTATTGTCATGGTTGGGTCTTGCCAGTATAATAAAAGTGATAGTACTTAAATTAACTTGAAGATTTAGTATTGTACCAATTCAATCTGTCAAGTAATTATTTCAGACTCTACAAAATAATGATAAAATTAATTCGGAGTATCAAAAGCTCTAGAATCTCAAGAGAAAGGATAAGAAGTATGACGGAAGGAAGACTGTCATTATCAAATCACAATCTATGTTATAAAACAATAGCCATCAAAGTTATTTGAGACTGATTAGAAAACAGCAACGTAGCTCTGTAGATGGCAATGTCACTTCTGTGGGTGTGTGCGTGTGTGTGTGTGTGTGTGTGTGTGTGTGTGTGTGTGTATATATATATATATATATATATATATATATATATATATATATCAAAAGGAGGTCAAAGACAAAAAGGAAAGTTCTATTTATTAGGTTCTCCATTAGACTGCAAGGTCCCTGAGGCTGTCTTTGTATTTGTATCCTCATGGTTTTTTAGCACAGTGCCTGATATATGTTGTTGTTCAGTTGTTTCATTCGTTTTAGTTTTGTTCACAATACTATTTGAGGTTTTCTTGGCAAAGATACTGCAGTGATTTGCCATTTCCTTCCCCAGTTCATTTTACAAATAAGGAAACTAAGGCAAATAGGGTTAAGTGACTTGTGCAGGGTCACGCTGCTAGTACAAATTGAACTCAAGAAGAGGAGTCCTTCTGATTCCAGACACAGCACTCGATCCACTGAGTCACCTAGCTGTTATAGGCAGACGACACATAGCTGTCACTTAATAAATATATTGACTATATACCAATATAGCCATGGCAATACCTTTTTTGGTAGCACAAACCAGGAAGCAAAGTGAGAAACCATCAGCTGGGGAATAGGTGAAGGACCTTTGGTGTATGAGTGTAATAGAATATGTTTTTTTTAAGAGGCCATTTAATCCAAAACCTTTATTTGATCTTTGAGGAAACTGAGGTCCAAAAAAAAATGACTTGCTCACTAGTCATACAGGTAGCTGTGCCAGGATTTGAGTGAAAGAATTCTCCCTCCAGAGCCAGTTCCTTTTCCGCATTCCTCCTTTCCATCTCCTGATTCCAGTCCTCCTGCCAGGACGTTGCTGGCACAAAGGGATAATTCCCAATTATAAAGCTTATAAAACACTTTTCTCAAAACAATGTTGCAAGGTAAGGAGTCTCAATATCTGCCTCATTTGGCAGACAAAGAAACTGGAGCTCAGAGAGGCTGAGATTTGCGCAAGGGCACACAGCTTTACATGGCAAAGCCAGGAATTAACCCAAGTTTTCTCATCTCATCAGCCCTCTTTCTATACCAGGGTGAGAGCATTTACATAGCACTCTAAGGTTTACAAGATATTTTACATAGCTTATCTCGTTTGTTCCTCCCACTATATTTTATAGCATATATTGTGACTTGATAATAGCATTCTTCCTTCATACTTCTCTTATCATTTTTCTTGAAATTCTAGAACTTTTGACACTCCAAATGAATTTTATCATTATTTTGCAGAATCTGTGATGGATATTATCATTCCCATTTCAGAGATAAGGAAACTAGATTTAGAACAACGAAGTGATTTGACTAAGGCTCAGAGACATTCAGCCAGGTGGCACAGGGGGTACATTATCCGGCCTGGAGTCCTGAAGATTTGAGTTCAAATTCAAGCTTACTAGCTGTATGATCCTGGGCATGTCACTTCACCCTGTTTATCTCAGTTCCTCATCTGTAAAATGAGCTAGAGAAGGAAATGGCAAACCACTCCAGTATCTCTGCAAAGAAAACCCCACATGGACTCAGACACAGCTGAAAAAAATGACTGAACAACCACAGAGGCAGGATATTATTTGCTCATAATCAACTATTAAGCATCAGAGGCTGGATCTGAACCCTGGTTTCCCCACATGATGCTTTTCATGACAACTTACTGTTCCTACCCTCTCAAATCTTCCACCACCACCCAACACTCCCCCAAACCCGCTCCTAACAGGCAGAGACACATCGTGCCAAGGACAGTTTTCAGAATCGGCTTCATTTCTTTCACTGCCTGTGAATGCAACCATGCAAATGTGACACTACTTGGCACTCCTTGCCTGGCAGTCAGAAAACACCCACCCTCTTCCCACAGCAAAGAGGCAAGGTTCTGGAAATGCCCTGGCCAAGAAGCATGCCCCTGACCCCAGATGAACTCTAAGGTTTTGTGCTCCAGATGAGCAACACCAAAGCACAAGGGGCCCCCAGCACTCTGCAGCTATTACACCAGTCATAAATACCGCTCCTGGCAATTTAAGAGGCAGATGGGAGCATAAATTCTTCAAAAGTAATTCCCTTGCCAAGGACTAAGGAGCATATGAATGAAGTAAGAACAGTAAATTTTTCCAGGTTTGAGACGCTGGAAACATCAAGAACTCAAACTATGCAAACACACTCAGGAAAGATGAAGTCTGGTTTTCCATTAAGCCTAAATGTTTCTTGTTGACCTGAAAGGCTGACACAAGAAGACAACCCTGCCCTCCCCCCCCCCACCAGCTCAAGTAAGGCCTAGAACTATATACCCAGAACTCCAGAGAAGCCATGCCAACAGGAGGGGCAGAAGTCAGGTTTGTTTGGGGTTTTTTTTTTTCACCAAAGGAAAAGAAAAATAATCACCCTTTGATATAATAATCCTTTGAACTTGTAGGCCTCCTTCAAAGCACTCCTCAGGCTGCCATTCATCTTTGTGGCATCCGTGTGCTCCAAGGGTAGTAGAAGTGAAAGTCATTTCCACTGGAAGTGCTGACTTTACCAATGTTAATCATTTGTATCCATTTCAATGATTAGCATACTGACTGGTCCAGAGATTTGGAAATATCTCTATCAACCCCATCTCTGCACAGGTTATAGAGAGGTTAGAGGACAGTAAGGAAGCAATACTACCAGGAAAAGCTTAGAGGGAGGTTTTTCCCCATTCCAATATATCTCACACCACATTCTTGACATCTTAACTCCTAGGCTGAATCCTAAAACCTTAGAGGTGGGAGGGCCCTCATCTTCAGATCACATTTCATAAGGCTACTAACAAACTGGAAAGTGATCAGAGCAGACAAGTGGGACTGTGAGGAGTTTCCAAATTCGGCCACATGAGGATCATTTAAAGCAACTGGGGATGTTTAGCTTGGAAAGAAGACTTGGGGGAGAGGGAACATATTAGCTGACTTACAAAGAAGTAGAATTCAGCTCCTTTTAAGGAGATTTTTTAATAGTTAGAACCATCCAGAAAGTAGAAAGAATTTTCCAAAGGAGTTGGGTGAGTTATCTGTGTCTTACAGCCTTCAAAAAAACCTAGATGAATACCCGTTGGGTACGTAGCAAGATGAAAGCAATGGGTCATAGAGGACCTCCAGCTGGAAAGACCAAAGTTCAAAGAGTGCCTCAGATGCTTTGTGACCCCAGGAGTAATTTAACCTTTCTAAGTCTGTAAAATGGGAATAACAACAGCCCTTACCTCACAGGGGTCAATGGAAGAATCGAGATAAATCCTGTAAGGAGCTTTGTAAACATTAACGCCATTTCATTAAGTCATGTTATTTGTATTATGTTGGGATGACACACTTTCTCCTTACCTACAGTTCTAAGGATGTCTACTTCATTTCAAGCTCAACTCACCTTCTGCATGAAGCTTTTCCTGATACTAGCTACTAGCTCCTTCACCCCCAAAATACCTCACATTAAACTTGCATATACTTAGACATATGTGTGGTAGAAGCTAGGTTCCTCAAGGTCAGGAATTGTTTTATTTTTGCTTTTGTATCCTCAATGCCTAAAACACAGTGGGTACAAAATGCTCCTTGGTTGATAGTAATGGGGGAGGGGAAGGGAAGGGAATAAGCATTTATGAAACATCTACTACATGCCAGGCATTGTGCTAAGGACTTTATAGATATTATAAATAAATATAAATATCATAAATATTATCTCATTACCTCATCTAACAACACTGGGAGTTAGGTGCTTTTACTATCCCATTTTACAGTTGAGGAAACTGAGGCAGGCAGCATCTAAGTGACTTTTCCAGAATCACACAGATAGGCCAGATATATCTGAGGCCAGATTTGAACTCTGCTCTTCCTGACTCTGGGCCCAGCACTATAACTACCATGACTTCTAGTTGGTCAAGCACAGGCTAGATTAGATGGTCTTTCCATGATAGTATTCCATGTGATCCTATGATCTACTCATCTGACAGATGAGCAAACAAGGACAGGAGAGCTAAGACAACACAGCTTTAATTCACAACAGAGCCCAGGACTATAATTCCTTCCAGTCTCCTGCCTGCCACTGCTAGGGATCTTGCCACCACCCCTCACTACCTCCCTGCTCGGTCTCATATTTATGCATGGCCATGTATCCCCCAGAGCCTCGTGAATCATTGACTACCTTGCCTCTTCCTGACTTAGGAAGATATAGCAGGTGAAGGGAGGGGACCAAAAGGGGAGAAAAAAAAATCCAACCAACTCCAGGCCCAATGTTTACAGTAGTAGAATGAAGGGCAAGAAAGCTGCTGCTTGTGAAACTTTTCCCTAAATGGCTCACCCTTTCCCTGTACCGAGAGGAACAGATAACAGAAGGCAACCACCCACTGAGCCAGAAATGCACCCGAGCTCTTTCTCAGATTAATTCTGGATGCTAACAGCTACAGTCCTGCCAGGGGCAGGGTGGAGAAACAGAAAAAAAAGGAGTCATGGATACAAAGAGAGCCTGTCAAAATTGGAAAATGTCTCCTCCCTTCCTTGAATGTATAAACTGGTTTGGCTCAATTGTGTCTAATTAGGACTCAGGGAAAATGAAACACACACGAGGGCATACACACACATACACACACACACAGAGAGGAAATACCACCTCAGTCAGAGAGGCAGCACAGACAGATTGTAATGGACTGATGCCGGGCAGCAACACTATTAAACATCTCTCTGGCTTATTTGCGTGCAGTGTGTCTCAATAATGTGTTATGAGGTGTGTTTGTAATTGGCTACTGCTGATAGTGGTCCTTGAAAGGGAAATGGAGTGTGTCTAAATGCAGACAAAGCTACTTAGAGAGCCAGGACAAAGATGAGCTGCTCCTTATGAGGGCCAAATGGGGTACTCAGGGTTTCTTCCTTCCATAGCTTAAGAGAGGGTGGGGGGGAGGGGGGGGAATAATCTGTCTCAATTTTCTCAGCTCCTGAAACAATATTTATAAAATAGAAGGTGATTTCAGAGCTCATTTATTTTCGTGGTTCACGGTCCCCACTCTTAGCCGACATCATTTTCGAACCAATTTTATTCCCAACCATCATAGGAATGGCCTCAATTCTACTTGAAATCGTTAAAAAAAAAGATCCATTCTTTTCTTCTCTTTGAACCTCATCTTTCAACAACATGATTTAATTTCAGAATTATCTTTCTTGCCGTTTCTCCATAATTGCCAGGCAGAGAGCCTCTCCATCTCTGTCCCCCGTTATGACCCCCCCTAAAAGAAAAACCCTCAGGAATGGGATGTATTCATTGATTCTTTCCCTGCCCCCAATTCCAGGCATTTTTGTCACTGGTTAAGAGAACTGAAAGGTCATATACGATCCTAAGAAAGGGTGAAAGGTAGATGATCCAAGAAAAAGTATCTTCCAAATTTCCAGTGCCTGAATTCAGTAGAATTGGCTTGACAAAGTCATTTTTTCCAATACCTTGCTGTTTACCAAACAAAAGGAACTCAAATATGAAACAATGGAAAACATGCTCCTTTTGGAGTCAAACAGCTTGGATTCAAATCTAAGCTCTATTACCTACTAGCAGTGTGAACCTTGGGCAAATCATTGAAACTCTCTGGACCTCAGTTTCCTCAACTGCAAAAGGAGGGAAAGTTCAGCAGAATGCTTCCTGATATCCCTTCCAGTTTTAACTCTATGATTCTAGGGGTGGAATCATGACATTTACATCAAATGGAAACTTAAGGACTATTTCATTCAAACACTTGTGTATTACAGAAATCCCTATCGTAAACATCTGATGGTTAACTGATCATACAGCTTGTGCGACAAGTTCAGTGGTGGGGTGCTCTCTACCTACATGGCAGTCCATTCCACTGCTAAATTAACTGCTTGTAGAAAGCTCTCTCTAACAAGCAGAAATCCAGCTCTCTTGCTAACTTCCTCCTCTTAGCATTGATTCAAAGCTTGGGAGCACCCTACCCTGATGAAGGAAGGAAGGAAAGGAGGAAGGGAAGGAAGGGAGGAAGGAAGGAAGGGAGGAAGGAAGGGAGGAAGGAAGGAAGGGAGGAAGGGAGGAAGGAAGGGAGGAAGGAAGAGAGGGAGGGAGGAAGGGAGGGAGGGAGGGAGGAAGGGAGGAAGGAAGGGAGGAAGGAAGAAAGGAAAGAAGGGAGGAAGGAAGAAAGGAAGGGAGGAAGGAAGGAAGGGAGGAAGGGAGGGAGGGAGGAAGGGAGGAAGGAAGGGAGGGAGGGAGGAAGGGAGGGAGGGAGGAAGGGAGGGAGGAAGGAAGGGAGGAAGGAAGGGAGGAAGAGGAAAAACCTCAATCTCTTTTGCATTCTACATAGATTTTACAAAGGATCTATGACCTCAACAATGTAGGTACTCCCTCCACCAGAGCAGATTGCAACTAATTCATGAATTCGTAATTTGTAGGATCATAAAAATTAAATGGTTGTAAGGGACCTTCAACTTTCAGTGGGAATTCTTCATTTTACAGATAAAGGCAACAAGGCCCTGGGAGGTTAAGTAACGGTCCAAGATCACAGATCTAATGAGTAGTAAAGCTCGGATTTGAAGGTGTCTTTTGATTACAATTTCAGCACTTATCACTACATCTTTCTACTTTCTCTTCTTCGGTCATTTCTGTTCATGTCTTTCTAAAAATACTCCAATAACATTTACACAACAAAATGTAGGCCTTCCTCTGTTTTGTTTTTTATAAGTTTTATGGATACCAACACAGGACTCTATTCATTATATCTCACTCGCTAGATGACAGACCCACCTCCTTTTTCTCATCTTATTTACATTTTTTGATAAATTGATGCCACTTCTGAAGCACAAGCCCTCTGAGGTCAATGGCTACAACCTACCTAAGCTTGCCAGGTGCCGCCCCAATTCCTCTTCCATTCATCCTCACACAGCTGCCAAAGTGATTTTCCTAAAGCCTGAGCCCGACCTTATCATTCTCCTGCTCAATAAACTCCAGCAGCAAGTCAAAATGCTGCTGTTTGGCATTTAAAGTCCTTCACAACCAGCTCCAAACTTTGATACATTACTTCCCTTGCGTACTCTGCAGTCCAGCCAAACTAGCCTTCTCCTATTTCTTCATATATAGCACATTCTCCTATTGCCTTCTCTTTGTACCCACTGTCCTTGTGCCTGGAAGTGCCACTTTCCACCTGAAATTCTGCCTGTTTCCTCTCAGCTGTTGGTATCTCGCTCCAAAAAAAATTACTGCACAATACTTGGGCACATGGAAGGAAGGAAGGGAGGGAGAGAAGAAGGAAGGAAGGAAGGAAGGAAGGAAGGAAGGAAGGAAGGAAGGAAGCATTTATTAAGCACTTACTATGTGCCAGCACTTTTAAAATATTCCCTCATTTGATTTAACAACAATCCTGTGAGGTCAGGTGCTACCATTATCCCTATTTCACAGTTGAAGGAAATGATACAGATAGAGACTAAGTACCTTGTCCGGGTCCCACAGTTAGTAAATGTCTGAGGCTAGATTTGAAGTCAGGTTCTCCTGACTCCAGCACCAGTACTACCCACTATGCCACCTAGTCCCTTCATCTCTCCCTTTATTCCTTCCCTCTTTCCTTCCCTCCATTCATTTCTTCCTTCCTTACTTCCTCCCTATTTCTTTCCTCTTTTCCTTCCTTCCTTCTTTCTTTTCCTTTCCTTCCTTCCCTCCATCCCTCTCTCCCTTCCACACAGTACATGAAAAGATCACTGACCATGAATCAGTGGCTCTAAGTTAGACCCCAGTTCTGTCACTTTATTACCTGGGTGACCCTGGACAAGTCACCGCACCATTTTTTGTTTTCTCAACTGTAACAATTCCTGAAGCTGTCAGACTAGATGACATCCAGTACATCTGTAACCCTGTGTCTATGTGTATTTCTCCCCAGATAGAATATAATCCCCTAGAGGATGAGAATTATTTCCATTCTATCTTTGTATCCCCAGCCCTAGGCCTTGTGCCTGGTAAATGGTGGGTATTTAATAAATACTTGATTAACTGGTCTCCATCAATTTCCTTTCAGGTTACCTATATTTTTATTTCTTCTGTGATCATAATATTCCATTTAAAACCACACAGTATCACAGGAGTAATATTGGGCGTTCAAAACAAGGATTTTAGGGACAAGGGATTGTAGGTGAAATTATGTAAAGAAAGTAACTAAAATATACAAGCTCTCTGACCCCAGAATTCCACTGCTGGGTATATAATCCAAGGAGGTCAAAGACAAAAAGAAAGATCTCATTACACCAAAATATTTATAGTAGCACTTTTCATCATAGCAAAGGACTAGGAAGAAATTGGGGCATTTGAATGTAATGGAATATGACTGCACTGTAAAAAAATATGAATGATATAAATACAGAGAAGCATGATAAAATATATATAAAACGATGCAAACTGAACTAAACAGAACCAGGGAAACAATATACATACTGACTACAATAATGCCAGGTGAAAGAAAAAAAAAATAATCAAAACATTATGCAGATATCGTGAAATTATAATGATAAGCTTGGCTCCAAAGAGTATGTATGAAAAGATAATGTCTTCCTTCTTTTGTCTTTTTAGAGAAGTGGGCGTCTATGGGTGTGGAAAATTCCATAAAATAACATCAGTTTTAATGCATTAGTTAATTTGGAGGAACTTTCCTTTTCTTTCTTCCTCATTTTCATTCTTTTTTTACAAGAGAGGGATCTCTGGTAAGGAGAAGAAGGATACAATGGAGAAATGTAGATCATGCTAAAACAACAGATATCAACAAAATACTTTTTTTTAAATGGCTTTTGTGGTAGCAAACAATTGGCACTATTAAAAGCATTGTGCAATCTTCCAAATGAGATCTGTTCCACCACTTTCTTCCTCTTCAATGCTGGACCTAGGGATTATTATACATTGCTGGTGCCTGTCCAAGGAATATATTATACCTATATATAATACACTAATGTACTAAATCAATAGATTTCCCATGCAAAAGTCCATAAAAATGTGGATGTATGTGTTTTATCCATTCAGTTTGGTTTTACTGTTTACTGATTATTGAGCTATAGATATGGATATCCATATATAGATATCCATATCTATATCTATATATATAAATAAATCGTGGAACTGGAAAGACCCTGTAAGCATTCTGGGCTTAATGTGATCAGCATAAAGTCATATGCCAACAGAGGCAACCGAACACTACCTTTGGTATTTTTTATTTTATTAATTAGTACCTTGATCAAGATATTGTCTATGCCATCTGCCAATGCCTAAAGTATTTTACACCTCGTTTGATATTCCTACTCAGCAAAATTAGCTTTACCTTCTCATCTGACAAAGAATTATTTATGCTTTTATAACTTCTGCTTGATACATTCCTTGCCTGAGAATTATCTTTAAGGTGATATTTTGTTCCACCCTGTATAATTCTTTTCTGCAGAAAACAATAGATGCAGAGAGGATTCTAATATTCTTTCTCTCTCTCTCTCTCTCCCCCATACACATATGTGTGTGTGTGTGTGTATATATATATCTCCTCTATTCTCAATTATGTGACTGAAAACATAATCTTGATGAAGAAGAGCATCTATGAAAATATGCTTATTTTTTCTCATGTTTTTGTCAAGGATACTTTAAATATGTACATAGACCATTCTCACTTTATAAGGGTAAAAAAATAAACACATGGATTGGAACTGCTCATATCTTTTTGGTGCCTTTTTTGGCAACAGTACTTTCGATGAGGCAACTTCAATTCACAAAACTATTTTTAAAAACTGGAGCAGCTAAGTAGTGCAGTGAATAGAGCACCATGCCTAGAGTCAAGAAGACCTGAGTTCAAATTTGACCTCAGATATTTACCAACTTTATGACCCTGGGAAAGTCACTTCACCCTGTTGGTCTCAGTTTCCTCATCTGTAAAATGAGCTGGAGAAGGAAATAGCAAACCACTCCAGTATCTTTGCCAAGAAAACCTCGAATGGGATCACAAAGAGTTGGATACCACTGAAAAATGACTGAACAACAACAAAATAAAAAACAAAAAGAAAACTTGTATGAAAATCAAGGACTTCCCAGGTGCCTTTATGATGAAACCTAAAATATAACAAAATATATGTGATACAAAATATATGTGATACAAAATAAATTTTCCAGCATTCCTACAGTCATATACAGTAGAACCAAAACATTTGGATTCTAACACCCAAGATTCAATTTAAAATGTGAGGAATGATTTTCATGTCATATTTGTATAAAAGACATCCTAAGGAATTAGAAAATGAGATAGGCTCATTACGTTGGAGAACAAGAAAATCTCAGCTGCAAAAATACCCTCCCCTCAAATATTCAAAGGTCCTGAGGAAAGGTCCTCTTTCATGGATTAGCAAGAATCACAAAGGATGAGAAGGAATGATGGTGCAGAACCATACCCTGACGAAAAGATTATCAACCCCAATTGACATCATGGGCTCCCGGAAGGGTCCAAAAAAGATTTCCCATGATCTTGCCCATTTAGGGGGCATATCCCGCCCGTGGCTATGTCTTGAAAATCAATCTGAGTGTGATAAGCAGCAAAGCTTTCTGTTCTAAGACATCACGGCCACCAGAGTCAATGCATTCACTTACATCCATGCCCGGCTTTATTTTGTTTTCTCAGAATCAACATTTTGCTTGTACACGGCTCTTAGGAGCTACTCCAATTACACACGGTGTCTTCTCATCTTCATTCTTTCATCAAATTTAGTATTGATGTTGACCTCCGTTCAAACCATTCGGTGATCTGATTACAATGCAGACAGCGGATCCTGAAATAACTCCCACTCAGATAGAGTCAATTTAATTATTTTATAATGTAATTTGTTACTTACTATAGCCAGCACCTTCCTACTTCCTTCTTGTACAAAGTATTCATGATGTACAGAGGGCAGGCTTCAACCCTTGATCTCAACTGTGTTTTCTAATACATTTTTGCTGGTCCTCTTTTTGTACCCTCCCTTTATTTGCTATACTCATTATGAAGGACTGCAAGGACAGATGAGCAACCGTCCTATAAAATTATAGGACTTGGAGACTATCAATGACATCAGCTTTACCATCTTCTTTATCTGCTTCCCTGAGATAAAACTGTGTTCTTCTTAGGTTTTTTATTTATAGTAATAATGTCAATATGAATATACAGCAGTCCATCAATTCATTCAATAGATAAAGAGAACATGTCAAGCACATATATCAACAGTTCAATTAATGTTTGTAGACTAAGAGATTCTTAGTGCTTGCTGACCCCTTCATACCATATCCACCACCAATATCAGAGAAATAGAATGGGGGTCATATGGAACTGGGAAACCATGCTGTATTTTTTTATCAGTTTCATGGGTGGTCATAGTCAACCTTCTGTACATGGTTTGACTGTTCTTTAGATATAAGACTCTTATTGGATCTATGTTTAAAGGGTTTTCAGTTTGACAGAAGCTTCTACAATTTACATTGTATGCATAACCTTTCAGAATCCAGGGTTATTTTCCCAAGATGATGATACACTGGAATGGACTTTTGTGGAAACACAAGGCTAAGAAGCTTGGTGTTTCTATTTGGTGGGAAAGGTACAATCATGGAAGACCTTGAGTAGAAGGGTGACAAACCATCTCATATAGAACTTTGTGTGGGGCTCATGATTAAGCCCACTCATCTCAATGACTGAAATGAGGGTAAAAGATGCTGCCTGAATCAGATCAATTCCATAGACCAAAGTTCCCAGCACAGGGAGTCTCCTTCAATGGAAGCTTTCAAGCTGATTCTATGTAAGTTTTCAACAATGTCCCCAAGAAATAGCAACTTAGAAACTGGAGACCCTGGAGAGCCAAGCAGGTAAGATCTTAAAAAAAATCAAGTGGTATGAGCACTATTCTGTCAGTTACCTCTTCTGAGGGTTAAGTGGTTTACTGACCTTGCTTTTTACAGTTGTGGGGAGAAATGTCTAATGTATATAATTGCAAAGCACGTTGTTTCATGACTACTCAACACGATACTGGAGTTTACAATGTTTATATCTTCCAGTTCATCTAAGGCTCTCATTTACAAGCCAGTACATCACTTTTAATTTAATATGCTGTTACTTCCTGAAGCCCTTTCACAAATGAGGAAAACACACCTGAGAACAGGAGTCCACCCATCAAGCACATGAGAAGTTTTAAAAAAAAAAAAAAACAACAAAATCTCCTTTTTAGAAGATCTGAACCAAACCTCCTTTGGAATGGATACAGAAGAAATTTGAAAACTTTATATATTTTTATCAAAATAAATTTTATATTACCCCATTACGGCATCTTACATGGTGTAAGTCATGAATTAGCCTCGAATGCAAAATGTTCACATGACAGAGTCCCAAAGGGGTACAGCATAATTTCTTCCCCTACTGGTGTTGCTTTAGCTTCAGTCTAATTCTCAGTTTGGGCCAAGAAAAATTAAACTGTCTGATTTTCTAAGTCTTCCATTATTGGGTCTCACCTTACCCGTTCTAATTTAGCTTCCTATTCCCTCTCTCAAAAAATTATTTCCATCTTTCAAGACCCATTTCTTGTAAGTGAATAATTCCCTCCTTCACTTCTCTGTTCTCTAAATCCCTACAACACTTATCCAATGGGCCACAGCACTTTGCACTGGATTAGCTCGTTCTTATTCTTGTTACAAGAGTGTTGATAGACAGTACTCTCCCTACTACACCGTAAGTTCTTTGAGGGTAAGTATCATTTCCTGTCCTACTTCTGTATCCCTAACAGCTTCTAGCATAGAGTAAGGCACAGAGCAGGTACTCAATGAATGCCAATTTTAGTTGAATGATAAAGGCAACACTGGACTGATCAGTTTTTTCTAGGGTAGAATCACTTCCTATTTCTCCTTCTACTATCTCTAGGGCAGGAAGGGTGATGGCCTGCTCAGATTTCCAAGCAGATAAACTAATGGGAGTTTTTATTCCAAAAAATTTGAAAACGATTAAAAACATGGTTCTAAATTCCATTTCTCCTGGAAGAGCAATGTGGGATAGAAATATCCTATTCTTGAGGAAAAAATAGAAATTAAGGATGAGAGTAAATATAAATACAGCTTTCTAAAGCAAAGAAAGAAATTTAACACTTTAAGGAAACCAAGATCCTGTTCAGACCCTTATTACACCCTCCCCAGAAACCCCACAAAGGCTCTCAAGGCCCTTGTTTCACTCAAGTGGGGGAAGGGAGGACTTCACTTTTTCTGGCAGGAACTGACACCGTTAAATTGCTTTGTTTTTCTGATTCCAAGGTTTTCCTTCATCATGTCAACAAAAGGAGAAAAAGGGGCGCTAAACAAATGTCCCCAACACGCAGAGGGCAGACTCATCCCATTCAAAGACCATACACCTTGTCCCTACCAAGCATATGTCTGGAGTTTCACAACTCCTATATCCACTGACCACTCAGAACTGTCCTTAGAAGAGATGGGACCACTCCAAAGCATGTTATGCTGGACTGGATATCAGTAAACAAGAGGAGCAATAGACAGAGCTTCAGGGGTTGGCCTTTATGTGGGGCCTTTACCTGTGATTTCAGTGGTATGAGGAACTTCCAGTGAGGAAATGCCTTTCACCACTGTAGAACAGCAAAAATCACACAACAGTATTAAGAGCCTTGGGAGCTTCCTGGGTCACCAAGGGCTTATCTTGCCTGCCAGGATCACAGCCAGTATGTTATCAGTGGTGAGAACTGAACTGATGTCTTCCTGACGTTCGGGCTGACTGTCTATATGCTATGTCATACTGCCACTCATATTTCCTTTATTGATATACAGAATCACTCTGGGATTCACCCACCCTAGAAATCCCTGCAATATTTAGGTACAGGAACTCAGAAAGAACAACACACTAGCAATTGTACCACAATACCCTCCAGCAGACATACAGAGAGCTATCAATATGTGTCCAGTGGGGTGGGGGGGATACCGAGAGGGGAATAAGGGGTTCTACAGAATCTCAGAACTGACCATATTAGACTACATATACAACAGTCTGCCCCAATAACCCTCTTCTACCACACAGAAGAAAGTTTGTTTCACCACCTGTTCTCTGGGACCATAAACTGTTGTTTCCATTACCCAGAATTCAGTTTTCTATTAGTAATTCTTCCATTTATATTATTCTTGTCAGTAAACAAAATATTTGTTTCTGATTATTTCATTCTACATCAGTTCATACAAATCTTCCCATGTTTCTTTGATTTCTTCATGCTTATCATTTCTTACTGAACAATAATATTCTATTACTTTCAAACAATGTTGCTGGAGTTTTGTTTTGTATTGTTTTGTTTTGGTCTTTCCCCAAATGATGAGCACCCATTTTGTTTCTAGTTCTTTGCGATTGCAAAGAATACCTCTAATGAATATTTTGAAATATACTGAACCCAAAGGAATCATTTTCATTAACAAGATATCCCAGTGGAACCTGTTACCTTGCCAGCTGTTACCACAGCAAAACTCTTTCATCCCAGTGGCTCCCAGGTAGATCTCAGGAGACTAGAAAGACGCACACCCTCCCTCTCAGAAGCTCCACCTTGGACGTCAATTCTAAATCACAAAGCACCTAAGATTGCTCTACAACCTAATATAGCTGGATGCTAAATTCCCCAGACTTAAAGACTGACCTGAGTTCAGAAACTCAAAAGGCTCAAACCTCCTTCTGCTCATCTAAATTTGAAAGAGTAAGGATTCAGTCCCACTGAGACAAAGGTCCAGGGTTCAATGACTGCTCTTGACCTATTAATCCTAGCATTGAGCTCAGTAAAGCCTTCCATGGCCAGACAGTGTTGATTTCCTGCTCTCAAAGACACTCTAGTTATAAATACTTTGTCTGCCTGTTTGAGATAACAGGAGAGGCCAGGCCCCTGCCTTAAGATATTTTGGATATATGAGACAGAAGCTCAGTCTTTTTTTTTTTTATCTTGAGCTAACTCTTCAACCAAGCCAGAACCAGGTGAGCGGAATAGGAGAAAAACAGGATGAGAGAAGAAGGTCCTTCCTTTAGCCATCACTTAGCAGTCAAATGAGTTTAGAATGACTACAAAAGTCTTCACTCAAAGGAAAAGAAAAATTCAGTACCTGTTTCCCCCACAGGAGTTTGGGGGATAGCCAGTCCTTCCAACTGACTTCCAGTATCTCCTTCTCCCCAGTTTAAAAAAAAAAAAAGAGGGAATAATGGTAAACGCAAGCTTAAATGGTTAATAGCTGATATTTGGTCTTTGTGTTACTACATTTAATAGTCTAATTAACAGTCAATCCAAGGCACTCTTTATCATCAGCTAAACCATAATTACAGCTCCATGCTGAGTATTTCCTCAGCATATGATGGCTTTCAACTCCTCGGTACAAACAGTCCTGTAATTTGTGTTAATATGCTGGTTACAGGGCTATCCCCAAACAGAGGCAATGTCTGGATCATTCTATCCTTGACTTCACCTTTTGTGTTGTAATCATCTGCTGTGTTTCTCTCAGTCCCTCTTTAATCAGAAACATGTCACCTCAAACACACCAAGACGTGTCCCACCAGAAATTATCTTTTCTAAATGAGTGGATGACTAAAAAGTATGTTTTACATGCCAAGAATATAAGTGCAGAAACAGACAGCTCTTGTCCTCAAGGGGCTTACGTTATAATGAGGGAGACAATCTATAAAAGGACAGTAGTAGCTAGAGGAAGGAGTTACGGTCTAAGCAATAACGAAAACAGTAATAATACACCGAATTTTAAGGTTCACAATCTCTTTACAAATATTATCACACTTTATCCTCCCAACAATGCTGGGAGGATGGCACCATTATTAACTCCATTTTACAGATGGGGAAACTAAGGTGAAGAAAGGTTAAATGATTTGTCCAAGACAGTTAGCAAATATCTGAAGCCGGATCTCAACTCAGGTTTTCCTGACTCAAGGTCCAGTCTCAGAGACGATGAGGGGAACAACTGGGAAGTCGACGGACACGCCCTTCCCAGGGCAATAGTAGCGTTGATTTGATTACAGATGACAGAAAAAGAATTTTTCAGGGGGGAAAGGGAAAGTGGGGGAAGATAGGGTACCAACATGGGGGCAGGAAGAAAAACAGTCAACTGAAATGGAGGTTTCATGGTCCCCAAAAATGCTGAGCTGAGTGTCTTAGCTCTTCCCAGGCCTGGTCTCTGAAAGTCCAGTTTGGAGGGTAGAGGATAGAGCTACAGGGAAAGTATCATTCTTAGGACAGGAAATAATCAGGTACCTGAACTAGAATGGTGCAATGGAGAAAGCACTGGATTTGAACTCCCACTACCTTGGAGTGAAGTTGGATCAAAGTCACTTCAAATTTCTAAGGCTCAGATTCTTCATCTGTTAAACATCAGAGTGAAAATAAAGTAGGGGAAGGGAAGAGAAAGAAATAAGTATTACTACACAGTCTCCTATGTGGCAGGCCCTGTGCCAAACCTTCTACAAATTTTATCTCATTTGATCCTCATAATAACCCTGCCAGGTACGTGCTGTTATTACATCCTTTTTTACAAGTGAGAGAGCACATAGCTCCCCCGATCCTTTCTGACCTCATAACAAGGTTTGGGGATGCTGGGATCCTGAGAACGCCAAGGCAGAGCTTCCTGGAATGAATTCACACACTCAAGTCTTCTCCTAATCAAGTGGCAAAGAGTTCATTGTAACACTTTACCAACAGTGGGCAAGAGTCCTTATAAGAACCTGTGAGAGGCTGAGGATGGTGCTGGGGCTTATATGGAAAAGGAGTATGGGAAAGGAATGCCAGGGATACCTAATCAAGTCATCTAAGGGTCCAGGTGTCTTTGGGAGCTATGGATAGCAAAGTGTAGGAAGTATACCAGACACTGAGAGAGTTGTCAGAAGCATGGACTTTGGGGATCTGGCAGGAGGAAGAGTCCTTGATCCAGTCAGGGACAAAAATCCTTGAACCAGGCACCCCTCTGTCTGTTCTGATAAGAGAATATATTCTGCAACAAGAGAAAATTTTCTCAGAGGATAGAGGTCTACTGAGAAACTGGAAGCCTTTCCAGAGACATGATTTTAGGGCTGGGGCCCAAGCACCCCATCACTGCCATTCTATAGTTCATTTCTCTCTTTAAAATAAGAGAGAAATAGAAAATAGAGCAATGAATTTAGAGTCAGAAGACTGGGTTCAAATTCTGGTTTTGTCTTTTACTAGCTGACTGACCATAGCACAGTGCCTGCCCCATAGTAGGCACTAAGTAAATGTTTATTGACTGAATGACATAACCTCTCTAGTTCTCAATTTCTTTACCCATAAAATAATGAGGTTGGATTAAATGACCCCTAAAATCTCTTTAAGCTCTCAATCTATTTTCCTGTAAACTTTCTACAATGAGAAGAGTATTTTATATAGAGACATATATATGCAGAGATATGTGTGTGTGTGTGTGTAGATATATATATATATATATATATATATATATATATATATATGAGAGAAAAAACAGCATATGATAGTGCTTTAGGGTTAGCAAATCACTTTACATAACATCTCTTTTGATTTTTGCAGCATTCCTCAGAGAGAAATGATTCATTTATTATTGCACCCATTTTACAGATGAGGAAAATGAGGTAGAGAGGTTAAATGAAATGCCCACAGTCACACAGCCAATGGAGCGGTCAAGAATCCCTTTCAGGTGAAGATACTATCTCCTCATAAGTTGGTGTTCAAGCAACCAAGGAAGTGATATTCCTTCTACTGAAGAAAAATAGAAATCTAACTCCCTGTTATATGAATCTAAACAGAACCTAACAGACTATGTCTCCTGCTCTCTAGGTGCAGTGTGTGCTAAAAGACTATTACTTTTCTAGTGACTTTTCCCCATTAAATTGCTTTACATTTCATAGAGGATTAGATAAGTTCCGTCAAATGACATTTTTCTTCATTGATGGGAATTACATCTGATTGTTTAAGGACCACATTTATCAGAGAAAGGGACTCAAATCAATGGTTTCTGTCTTAATTGCCCGATCTTGTTGACTTCTGAGCTGGAGGATCTTGGTGAGTGGCAGGAGAGCCTAATTTTCATCCTGTCAAGTCCTGTGGACTTCGTGCAGGGCTCTGACAAATGCAGGCTGCTTCTCTCTGTACCTGGCATTGGAAACGGTGCTATCTCTGTCCCCAGGAATCTAACTTGGGTTGATGGGCTGGAGGATGGAAAAGATTTCTTTCACTTCTCAGGAAGATTCCTGAGCTCTGCAAATGCAACCACAGCAGCTTGTCTAAAACAAGAAAAATCAGGCTGTTTTTTGAAGGCTTGGAGAACAGGATTACTCTTGTGGGAAATCAGGAGTGCTAACAGCCTGAGCAGCCCTCGGTGACTGACTTCAATCCCAGGTGGTTTCCACTCTCCTAACCCCACTGTGCAGTTTTCTGCATTGTCTGAAAATGCAACAGTGGCATTTATTACAGGCAGTGGTTCACATTCCCCGCAGGACCCTAAATATTGATCTGTCGGACAAAAAAGAAATGGTCTCATCCCATTGGAGAAGGCTTCTGCCCCTCACTGGAGAACATGATACAGAGTAACAGGAGTCTAGTTTGACTCTTCCTGCCTGACTCCACTTTACAGTTGACCATGTATAGCAGGAAGGGACCTTTGAGGTCATCTGAACCTACACCTTCATTTTACAAAGGAGAAAACTGAGTCCTAGATTGCTTAAGTTACTTGCCCACAAACAAAAGTGAGAGAGGTAAGATTAGATCACAGGCCTTCCAACACAAAACCAAATCCCATACCACACTGCATCCTAAAAGGCCTTCTCAGGAAGGGGCTCTTAACCTTGCTTGTGTCATGGGACCCTTCTTTACTATCTGGGGAAGCTGATGGACCCCTTCCCAGAAGAATGCTTTAAAGTACAGAAAACAGAATATACAAAGGAAACCAATCATATTGAAATACAACTATGGAATTGTTTTGTTTTGTTTGTTTTTAAGTTCACAGATCCCAGGTTAGGAGTCTCTGGTCTATACCAAGGCACATGTGTATTTGGAGTAGGCCACATTGGTAACTATAGTGTGGTTTTCATGCTCATTGCAAAGTTTAGTGAGCCATCAGAACTATATAATCCTTCACAATTTTCTTTGAGAAAACCATTAAAATTTGATTTGAGGAAGAGGACTTCTTGGAACCTTCTCCATTTTTTATTTATCCTTTAGGCAGTCTCAGGCATTTAAAAAAAAGCCTGAGCTGATAGGAAAGAGTTATTTAAGGATCTAGGCAGGAACCCTTAAACTTTTTGTGTATCATAGCCTTGTTTGGCAGTCTGGTAAAGCCATTGGACCCCATCACAGAATAATATTTTTAAATACATACAATAAAATACGCAGGATTACAAAGGAAACAAATTTTGTTGACACACAAAAATGTATGTGTGTATGGATATGTGCACATATACATGCCCTTAAGTATGCATACATATAGATATATATATATATACACACACACACACACACACACACACACACACATTTTTGTTGTTCAGTGGTTTCAGTTGTGTCTGACACTTCATGACCTCATTTGAGGGGTTTTCTTGGCAAACTGGAGTGATTTGTCATTTCTTTCTCTAACTCATTTTACAGATGAGGAAACTGAGGCAAACAGGGTTAAGTAATTTGCCCATAGTCACATAGCTACTATCTAAGATCAGATTTGAACTCAAGTCAGGTGAGTCTTCCTGACTTCCCTATCCCACTTCAATACATATATTTTCAAGTCAATATGTATATTACATATATATATATAAACATATATAGAGATGTGTGTATATGTGTTGACTTACAGTTATAAAAGAGCATGCGTTTGTGTACCCACATGATGTAAACAAGCACCTAGTTTAAGACCTGTCTAGTTGATTTTATGGATTTCTTTGATTATGAATGTCTAGTCACAGTCCTGAATTTTAGAGAAACGGCTCCTGAGCCTGGTCTCAAAGCTTGGTTATCTGACCATCCAGCTGGTAGCTATCAGCCAGCTCTTTAATAATAGACAATTATCTTGGGGCCTTAATTAGTCTGTGGGCTGTGTGGCCAGGATCTTCCCAAAATAGTCTTAAAAACAATGAACCACAAAATACCAAAATCAGGGATCAATTAATTTTTCAATGGCCATCAAGGAATTTTGCTTCCACTGTGTCCCATTATACCTGCATGTTCACTGCTGCAACTGCTACGGGTATAAAAATTGATTGGACTGGTTTCATTGTGGCTGGGGAAAAAAATGAATGATAGTCATTTCCACAGAACAAGAGACGCTATATAAATCTGCACCTCAAACCAGCAGAAAAGAAAAGCAGAGTCCTGGTTTTCCAGTCTTCAGTGAAGGCTGAGAGTTATCTTCTTTGGAGAAAGAGTATAAAGATGCGAAGAATATGCTAGCTCTATAGATATTCCACTTTTCTAGTGCCTTGGAATGAGATGTAAATTAGGTTCTGAACAGGTGAATCAATACAAGGAAGGCATCTCAGTATGCATTTTCCCCCACCCTTTCATCTCTAGATTCAAACCCAGTGGCAGAAACACTAGAGAGAGCCTCTCCCTTCCCATGTTCCCTTGAAAGTTTTCTTTAGGTATCCTGCTAAGACAGATGACAGCAAGGGAATTTAAATATTTTTTTAAAGTGCATAATCCTGTCTCTGTGAAATGGCACAGCAGAGTACAAGAAATCATCAGCGACTAGGAAGTGGTGGGATCTGAACGCTTGCCATTCCTGACATGATATAATTTGGGAGGGCAAGGATCAGGGCGGGCTTAGCATCTGTGACACTCAGAGATGCCCAGAGTGAGCGAGTGAGAGTCTCTCCGAAGTATCTCCTTCTTTTCGAGGGCATTTCCCCAGCTTTCAGAGCTGCCACGTCATCTCCAGTGACCAACGAGGCAAACCTCATTGCAGATTAATGCTGACCTTGGACAGCTCAGCTCTGTAAGAGAACATTCTTCCTTCGGCCCTCCCAAGACAGCAGCATAACAGCTCAGGCAGCTCTGTCCCTGCCTTACCTCTTGACTTTTCCAAGCAAAACTTGTCTCTGCTTCTGGACCTAGAGAAAAGAGGGAGGAGGCTCAAGAGGACTCCCTGAGAAGGTCCCCTTTCTCTTTCACCAGTTAGTCTCCCTGTATTCATTAGGGCCTTGTGATCTAAACAGCAGCTGCAAGCAGCAAAGACAGCCGAGTCCCAGAAGGTCACATCAGGGCACTCTTTCAGAAATGCCACAGCAAGTAAATCTTAGGCATTTGTGCCGAATTCCCCAAGGAAGTGTGTTCCTCCGTAACTCAAAGGGTTTCCTCTCACTAAGCTCAAGACTGGAGAGTTCTCTGAGATGTGTTCATTGTTTGTTTCACCTGGTAATTTTGGCAAAGTACTTTAAAAAAAAAAAAAAGACGAGTACCTACCTACTGCATAGTCATGTATCCATAGGAGGTTTCATTCTAGAATCTTCAATACAATCAAGCAGCTAGTAGAGACTTAAAAAGCCCTTGAACTCATAACAACCCAAGGAGGGGGGTATATTAGTATCTCCATCTTACAGATGAAGAAACTGAGGCTGAGAAATGGTAACTGACTCACCCAGGGTCACACAAGAAGGTGCTGTCTGAGATAGATACCAAATCATACTTCCTAGGGTCTAAGTCCAGCATGCTCTATCCACTCTCCACCTAATTGGCCAAACATTTCACAAAACTCATAGCCTCTCAACATACCTTCCAGACAGGTAGGAAACAAACAAGTGCTAGCATTTTTCTCTCCATTCCACAGCAAAATAAAGCAAGGAAAAGAGAAACTATGTGTCTAAGGTCATAGGCAATAAAGGAAACCTGACTCACCAAAATCTATGAAGACTGACTTGGAGGCTTGCTGCTACAAAGATAGGGTTGGGACACCCCACACTGGAGAAGCAGTACACTAACTGTTATAAAGGGTATGGAGGGGCAAGATAATGTGACCTTTACTAAGAAAGCTCTAGGGACAGTTAAGAGGTGCAGTGGATAGAGCACCAGCCCTGGAGTCAGGAGGATCTGAGTTCAAATCCCACCTCAAACACTGACTAGCTATGTGACCTTGGACAAGTCAATTAACCCCAACTGCCTCCATAAAAAAATAAAAAGTTCTATTTAAGGGATTCATTAAGAGAATCAGAGCTTCCATTGGGCTCTGCCCTCATCAGACCACCTCTGAAGTATGGTATTCAGGTCTGGGAGTCATAGTTTAAGGATATTTATAAATTGAAAGGCAGCCAGAGGATAGTGAAGGGTAGTGGGTTCATGTTATATAGGATCAGTTAAAGGAACTGGGCATATTTAACCCAGAGAAAAGAAGATTCATAGGATACCCGATGGCCTTCTTCAAGTATTTCAGAGATAGGACCTCAGAGGTTAATTAATCCAACCACCCCTTTTTACAGATGAGAAAAAACAGTTTAAGTGACTCACCCAAGGTCACACAGTAGGTTGGAGGTAGAATCTGAACACAGAGCCTTTGTACTCCATAGCCTGCACTCATTCTACTGTATCTGAAAGGCTGTCCGAGTCAGAGTTAGGTGAGTTCTGTTTGAGTCTGGAGGGTAGAACCAGGATCAGTGGCTGGAATTTGCAACAAAGACTTAGGATTGATGTTGGGAAAGACTTCCTAACTACCAGTTACCACAGAGTAGAATGAGTTTTCTGGAAAGGTGATATAGTTCTTCCCCGCTTTGAAGTCTTCAAGCACAGGCTGAATGATAGCTAGTCAAGTCATGTCAATATCAGGGATTACTTTGGTGCATGGACTGGACCCCATGGCCCTGTGATCCCTCCCAACCCTGAAAAAATTCTGTAATTCTATGGAAGTGGAATTAAGAGGGGAGGACCAAGGGACTGCAGGAGAGGGGATCACGAAAGCTCCCAAATATCCCTAGCCCAGTGAAAAAAGCCAATAACTGGCTATAAAAGGAAGTGGGTTTCATCTAGAACTTCCTTCCCAAACAGGTGGCAGCTATATGTCTCAAGAGTGAAATAGAAGCCCCCAGGGAAGGAGCTGCAAGGGGGTAGGACACTATCAAATTCTGCTAATTGCTTATAAAAATTCAAAAGAGACTAAAAAAAAAGCCATGACATGGTAGTAAGATTATGCACATTAGAACCAAGAATGTTAAAGATACAAACTAAAGGACTTTGATATAAAAATTCTTTCCTGGATAAATGAGATCTGATAGACTCACTTAAAATAATCTTTTTTGGAAACTAGATGGAGGAGAGGCATTTAGGCAACCAGACCCTGGGAATCAAACTAGGTTAGCTGGGTATTTCCTGCTTCTTACACTTACTAGTTATGTGCCTGTGAACAACCTCCCACAGCCTCAGTTTCCTCATTTGAAAAAAATGTGGCCATCAAGATCACCGTTCTCTCTGATATCTAATTCAATCCCCTTATTTTACAGATGGGAAAACTAAGGTTCAGAAAGTTAAACGACTAGCTCAAGGCTATTAAAATAATAAGAGAGGCAGCACGGCAATAAATAAAGAGCTGCCCCCTCTCCTCAAGCCAGAAAAATGTGACCCTGGGCAGGTCCCTTCTCAGAGCTTTAAGCAGCTATCAGAGCTGCCTAAATCAAGGAAATCACAGACCCAGGCCCTACCCCCATTACTTCAGATAAGTAGCAGGACTGGGAGCACTGAAGCAGACTCCTCCAATACATCAGGATGTATGCCTAGAGCACCTCTCACATAGTCATTGTGAGGATGAAACAAGATAATATATGTAAAGAACATGTGGAACTTAAAACACTACATAAAAATCAACTATTCCTATCTTTCTCCTCTTCATTATATTATCATTCAATTATTTATTATTAAAGGCAGCTAGGTTGTGCAGTGGATAGAGTGCTAGGCTTGGAATCAGGAAGACTCATCTTCCTGGGTTCAAATCTCACCTCAGACACTTCCAAACTGTGTTGTGTGACCCTGGGAAAGTCACTTAACCCTGGTTGCCTCAGTTCCTCATCTGTAAAAAATGATCTGGAGAAGAAAATGGCAAACCACTCCTGTGTCTTTGCCAAGAAAACCCCATATAGGTTCACAAAGAGTCAGACACTACTAGGCTCAAAAAGCAATAAAAATCCCATGAATATATGATTTAAGATCAAATAATAAGAGAAAAAAATCAAGAGCATTAGATCTTAAGAACCTTTGAATATCATCAAATCCAGCTTTGGCCCATTTTATAGATCAGAAAATTGACATCCAGAGAAAGGGAATGACTTTTTCAAGGTCACACATGCAGTAGGTAACAAAGACAGAGTCTGAGCTCTGTACTTATTGCAAATATAGTGTATTTATTTAAATTGTAAATTGTTTAAATTGTACAAAGGGCCAGGATTTGAATTCCTGGTCCACTTGTGATAGCCACACCATTCAATGCTACACTATTTCTGTCCTTTGGAAAGAAAGGGTATCCTCTTATCTCCAGGCTTCTGGTCCATATTCTTAAGACCCTGCTTTATGCCTTTACACTACAGGTCAAAATCTTCATTCCTCCACCACACATGCCTAGTATTCCTGGTAAGGCTCAAATCCAATTCAATTATTCTTTTCCTGCCCCCAATGTAACTCCATGCTTTTGCTCTTATGTTTATTTATTTTTTAGGATTCTCAAAAAGACATGACCTATTTAGCTGAAAGACTGGAAAGAAAAGAAAGGTGGTGTTACAGATGCAAAGATCATATACAGAAGAGGCTGAGGGAACAAATTTAACAACCATCCATCAACAAGTATTTATTAAACTCCCACTTTGTGCCAAGTACTGTCCAAAGTACTGGAGAGAAACGTGATTAAGGCAAAGAATCCTAGATCTTTCTGAATAAGCAGGAAACCAAAATGAAAGAGACGAATTCTTCAAAAATTCTTCAGGCTCAGGCAATGCCTATTTATCACATCCTTATTACACAAAATACATTGTGCTAAATGTTGGGGGAAGGAGGAGTTACAAACGGGGATTTGCCCACAAATGTTTAATAACCAGCTCTCTGGAAAAGAAACTTTACATGGGACACACCTTGAAATTTAATATTCATTATAAACATTTTCTCCATAACTTTCCTAAATCTAGACAATCAATAAAGCAAGCCGTGATCTGTAGCATTTGTTTATTTCCGCGAAGGAAAATAAATGCTCACGATGAAAATTTAACCATCAGAATTTCCTAGGAACTGATGTTCAAACCCCAATTCCTCCCCTCAGAAAGGTTACTATCTTGCTGAGAAGACAACTGCACACGTGATAGAGAACTATGTGGTCACAAAAAGGAGTACAATCTCAAATGAGTAGTCAACACAGTGGTATTAAACATATGGTATTAAAAGAATTTAGAAGTCACTCTGACCTGGGGTTTTCAGGGATCTCAGTCCTGAGAGCACTAATGGACCTTAGACTTTATCTAGCCCAACCCCCTCGGTTCAATTCAATTCAAAAAACTTTTTTTTTTTGAAACAGATGAGGAAGCTGAAGCCCAGAGAGGCTAAATCCCTTGCCTCAAATCATACAGGAATTAATCAGCACAGCAAAGATTCAGAACCAGCTTCCTAACTCCAAATTATGTTTTCTCCACTAAAACACAGTTTCCTTTAACAAAGCTGGTTAAGATTTCGTGGGATTGCAGGAGTTAGAGCTGGGCTGGCTCTTAGTAAAGGTCTAGCCCAACACCCTCTCTGAATAGGTGAGGATTTGAGCTGCTTCTTGACAAATGGGCAGGATCTTTCCCAGAAGAAAAGAGAAGGAAAGGCATTTGGGCTATTTCTGAGAAGGGCACCGCCATCCTTCCATTCCCCCATATTTGTAACTTAAAAACCACCCTCTACCTTCATTCTCAGTCAGTCCCCATCTCCAGGTAGCAGCCGCCACATCCCACACCTGTCTCATTTTCTCTAATCAAGCCACAACCTACTTGAGACTTCCACCCTTATGTAACAAACCGATTCAGAATTGGCCCGGTTTTTCGCCAAACCATCCTCCATGCAGCTTCCAAACTGATATTCCTAAAGTATGGGGCCTATCAGGTCACTCCCTCACTCAAAATCCTTCAGTGGCTCTCTATCATCTCTAGGGCAAAAATACAAACTCTCCTATGTAGTGCTGAAAGCCCACTACATCCAGCCTACCTTTTGAGAGATACAGCATATTCCTTTCCCTGACATCTTCTTCATATTTAAGGCAAACAAAACTACTTGCTGTTTTTCATTTCCTGCCTCCATATCTTTGCAAGGCACTGCCCCCCACACCAGAGACAGGAATGAGAGGTGAAAGTTTCTATCACAGAGAGGTTAGGTATTGCTGCTACAGAGCTTACTGTGGCAGGCAGGCCAGCTTGAGTTCTCTAAGGCTCAGTTTACCAACAAAATAGGGCTAAGGAGAGAGGAGAGGGTGTGGATGCTGGGAAGAGAAGTTATCTTGCTAAATGCAAGAATTTAATAATAGTGCTATATGAGTGCTGCATGCAGAGAGAATTTTTATAATAGTATTGGCTACATATTTTAATAAAGTCTAAGTATATTTCCAAGAGCCTGTAGCATTTTAGTTCAAGTCTTTAAATTCTCATTGGCTTCCTAAAAAAAAAAAAATTCAATTACCCTCAAGGCTAAAAATCTTTTTACTTTTACTAAGTCTCAAAGTAAATTTAGTTTATTTATTTAAAAAGGATTTTTTTAATTCATGTTTTTTAAGTTACCCAAATTGAAAACAAATGATACAGAGTAAGTGGGAAGTAGGGGAGAAGTAGGAACATTCTCTGATTTCTTTTTTATTTTTTTGGTCCTACAGTGCTTGCCCATCATTAAGATAAAGTTTACAAAAACACCTCAAACTCTATTATGCTCCCTCCTCAATTAGAAATCTGAGATTTGTTGAGTTAGAGGGGAGGAAAAGTAAACACCAAAAGACCAACTCAGAATAAAAGAATACTTTAAAAACCTTTACCTGGCCTTTTTTATAGCACATTAAACAAATCCAATAATCATGTTGTTTTTTTAGTCACAAAGGCTGTTTATCCTCTATACATCACTTGGATTACAAATGAGAAGTTTTGTTTATACTCAGGTTCCCCTTTTTCTTCCCAAATGAACAGTGCAGTCCTATAACACTTTCAAAGAAAAGAACCTGGGCCTTCCACCATAGTGAGAACAACTTAAAATAGCTCAGAACCTTAGAGGGGAAAGGCTTAGATTTGGAGACTGACCAGTCCAACTTCCCAGCCAGTGCAAAAAGCCTCACTACCACAAAAATTATAGACCCAGAGATGGAAGGAGACCTTAGAGGCCATATGATTTAACTCCTTTGCTCTATAAAGAGATACAATGGAGACAGCTAGGTGGTACAGTAAGTACAGTACCAATCCTGGGGTCAGGAGTACCTGAGTTCAAACCCAGTCTCAGACACTTGAGACACTTACTAGCTGAGTGACCTTGGGCAAGTCACCTAACCCCAACTTCCTTGCCTTCTCCCCTCTAAAAGAAGAGATACAGGCAAGTATGACAGAGACAAGGTTTGGGTCCTCTGAATCCCAACTTTACTGGTCTTTCCACACTAGACCCTTCATGAATCCTCTACTTGAGCTGCATGATATTTTGTGTAAATTATTTCACCCCCCACTCCTGACAAAGACCTCAGTTTCCTCATCTGTCACATGAGAGGGACAGACAACATGATTTTTAAGGGCTTCTTCCAGAGTTCTCATATGCCTCCATGGATTCCACTAATAAGGGGCTGCCTATATTCTACTCTGACAAATTAAACAAGAGTAAACAGAGTCCACTGTTGGGAAGGGGGAGCACAGAGGGGAAGAGAGTATTGAGAAATGAAAATCTCCTTAGGTTTTTACATGCGCAAAGTAAGACTTTCCCTGGCAATTATGAATAAGCACTCAGCATGAAAGCCTGGAGTTCTGAATTCATTCAAAAATCTGTATTATTTTTCTCTAATAAGCAAATTTTCCCATCTGAGGCACCCAAGACTGCCATTGGTCAGGAAACAATCTCCAAGCTGACAATCAGAAACTATTCCTGAGCCAAAGATTAATCCTACAGGATTTCTCCTACATTTTTCAATTCTTCCCTATCCTATCAGACGACCTTAACCATTTAACCACACAACCTACTACCTTCACCTTAACAGCTTTTCAACTGTTTCTCTCCCAAGGGGCACAGATAATCAGTCTTCTCTTTCCTTTAAGGCGGTTCTTCTCCTTTGAGAGAAGGCCTCTCTTGGCTTCCTTAACATAGCCTGGAGAACAACAGACCTACCCTCCTTCTTCTATCAACCTCCCCCTACATTTCTCTCTCCTACTAACATCTCACAGATTCAGAAAAGTTTTAAGTTGGAGGTCCAAGCCCCCACCACCCCCATTTTACAAATGAGAAAAATAAAGTGGAGAGAGGGTAACTGCTTTTTGCTAAGTCATGGGAAAGTGCGGTGACAATCCACTGCCCGTTACTGAAAACAGTGGGCTGAATGAGAGACCAGAACCAGGCCAGGAAAATCTTGGGAATGAGCTTGGAGGAAGGTGAGACCAAATCACTACTGGGAAAGTCCTCTTCTTAAAGGAGGCACTTAAGCTGCCATCAGGGTGAGAGAGCAAAGTCTTTTGGGCATTTAGTGTTGGGAAAGTCTGGAGCCTTAAAACACCTTCCTGTAGCTTCTCTCCATTATAAACAGCTGCACAACCCCATCAACTTCTCTCCAGGCAGGGATTGGAAAAGGACAAACAAGTGGACTGGAATCAGAATGTTTCAGTGGTTCTGATTACCAAGGTATCACCTTAATATCATGAGAGATACACAAGTGGCATTGTGTGGCCTAATTGTACAGGCCAGTTAATGTGAATTCAACTGCTCTAGTCCCATCAAAAGCGTCAGTCACACATATACACACAAATATGCGCAGTCACCTTTCAGACATAAACATTCACAAAGATTCACAGGATGCACCTTCAGAGTCTTAAGAGCCAGAAGAGACCTCAGGGACCCTTTGGTCCAGCCTCCTCATTGAAGAGGTAACGGAAGCCAGCCTTGAGGAGTGAAGTGATTTGTCCAAGGTCACAGTTATTCACACGTAAGAAAGAGAGAAAAAGGAGAAACCCAAAATGAGAAACCCAAAAGGAGGGAATTTAATAAGATGTGGGAAAAATTTTTAAAACGATTGGAAAACTGTAGGACATACCAAAATGGGTAGCCAGAAAAGCAGGATAAAGCAGAAATGAGAAGAGAGAAGAAAAATCCCTCTAGTTGGTAAATGATCTGAGGAGACAAGAGGAAAGAGGGAGAAAAGAATGAAGCAGAAGGGGAAGAACAGCAAAATGAAAGAAAAATGAACAGGAAAACATGGGGATGGTCAAAATAAATTTTAAAAGGAAAGGAGAAAGAGAAGGAGGAGGAAGAGGAGAATTAGAAGAAGGAGGAAGAGGAGAAAGAGGAGAAGGAGGAGGAGAAAAAGGAGAAGGAGAAGGAGAAGAGGAAGGAGAAGAAGAGGAGAATTACAAGGAGAAGAAAAAGGAGGAGAAGGAAGAGAAGGAGGAGGAGGAGAAGAAGAAAAAGAAGAAGATGGAGGAGGAGGAGAGAATAGAACAGAAGAGGGGAGGAGAGGGAAGAAAGGGGTGAGGAAGAGAGGGGAAAAAGAAGAGGAGAAAGTAGGGAGGAGAAAGAGAGGGAGAGAGAGGAGACCTATGAGTTGTATGTAAAACAGGAAAAATAAGGCGGGGGGGCTCATTATATGCAAGCTTAAGGTAATGAGGTACAAAGCAAACCAGAGAAAGTTCAGGTCCCTGCGGGCATCATTAACTACATTACAAGGAGCTGGAGAACCTGGGGGGAAAGGAAAACTCTACTGATCTACACGCGTAGCAACAGCATCCAAGTGATCAAAAATGATCCCGTGGAGAAGGGCGGAGGGGGTGGAGCTGAGTTTGGTTTTGGATTTGAGGGGTAGCCGTCAAGTCCCTAGGGTCAGATCCCTTCTCCATGTGTTCCTCCTGCCTGCCTTGTTAGACTGAAAGTTCCATCCCAGTGGGACAGCCACACACACACACACACACACACACACCCCATCCCAGTGGGACAGCTACACACACACACCACACACACACACACACACACACACCACACACACACACACACACACACACACACACACACACACACCACACACACACCACACACACACACACACACACCACACACACACCACACACACACACACACACACACACACACACACACACACACACACCACACACACACACACACACCTCCTGTCTCCCCACAGCACCCTTTAGGCTGCTCTCTAACGTAGGCTGCCTGGTCCAAAGGAGCTCATCCCTATCTTCCAGCCCCTTCTGAGAAGTGACAAAAGTGACCGGGAGGTAGCAGGGCAGAGGTTCTACCGCCTGGGGGAGGGGGCCCCGCGGGGATGGGGTACCCCGGCTCCTGTGAGGGGACTGAAGGGGCTTGGGGCGAAAGAGCACCTGCGCGGAGGTTTGCCCGGCTCCCTCCCGGCCATCTCTACTCGCGGTTGGCGGGGCGGCGGGCACATCCCACCCCGGAGTCCAGCAGCTGCGGGGCTCCTGGAGCGGATTTCAGGAAGGGAGCGACACAGCGGAGGGGAAGGCGAGGGGAGCACGGCCACAGCAGGGGTTCTGCCTGCGCCCCTCCTCCGCCTCCCCCTTTTCGGTCACCTTCCAAGCGCGGACTGAGAGTTGTTGGGCAGGATGGGGACCGTCCCCAAGCGTCTTCACCCGGGCAGTTTAACTGCCAGTGGAGACGGAACCTGAGGTGAACGGGCGACCCAGTTAGAGCAGGCGGAGCTGCGCCACCGGGCTGCCGGCTCAGCCCTCTCCTCGCTCCCCAGCGCCGGGGCAGGGAGCGGGTCCGACCGTGGCCGGAGGCGCGCGACTGCACAAGTTGTGACCGCACTTTGTGTGACCGGCGCCGGGGCCGCAGCACACACACAAGCACCCACAATCACACACGCGCACGCACACCCACGAGCACACACACAATCACACACACGCACACAATGATATACATAAGCACACACACAATCACACACACGCGCGCACACACAATGATATACATAAGCACACACACAATCACACACACGCACACACACACAATCATATACATAAGCACCCACAATCACACAAGCACACACACACACACACACACACACACACACACACACATACACACACACACAACCCAGGAACATCTGACAGTTGCGCGGCGCCCGGTAACTTGGCGGGCCAGCCCACGCCCCGGAGCCCGCGCACCCGACCCGCCCCCTCGGCCGCCGGGGCCGCAGCTGCCTACCTGGGGCGTCTGCCCTTCGGGTCCCGGCGCCACCTCCAACTTCCTCTGCACTCCCCATAGCAGCAGCAGCGCCGCGATCCACAGCACCCCGAAGACCGTGAGCGCCAGGCGGCGGTTCAGCCTCCTCATGGCCCCGCGCCGCTGCCCCGCCGGAGGATGCCCCCGCGCGGCCGGGGGCGGCAGCCCGGCGCGGGGCGGCTTCGGCGGGGGGCCCCCAGCCGCGGCCAGCGGGAGTCGGGGCGCGCCGTGCGGCCGCGCTGCCCGGGGCGCTCCAGGACACGCGCGGAGGACGCGGCGGGGACCGGGGCGGGGGGGCTGCGCGCTCGGAGCTGGGGAGCCGGGGGAGCCGGGGGAGCCCGGGGAGGGAGCCCGGGGAGCCGGGGCTGCGGCTGCTCTGGACGCCTCCTCCACCGCCGCCGCCGCCGCTCCAGCCGCGGGAGAGGGAAACCGACACGAGCTGCAGAGCCCGAGCAATCGCAGCCAGAGCCTGCCTCCCCGGGAGGAGGAGGAGGAGGAGGAGGGCGGAGGAGAGGGCGGGGGAGGGACGGAGTGACCCCCCGGGGAGAGGGGGCGCTACCGCCGCCCGCCCGACTTTGGACTGCGCTGCTTTAACTGTCACTCCCCGCTCCAGCAGAGTCCTCCCCAGTCAAGCCTTGTTTGTGGGAGGGATGGGGGTAGGGTGGGGGCGTGGAGCACCCCCTAGCGCCCACCAGCCCCTGCTGCAGCCACCCTCTGTAAAAGCCGCTCGGGTCACCCGGGAGAGACACTCCTGCCCCTGGAGAGAAGCGCCTCCGGCAGCGCCCAGGGCCCTTGCAGCGCGCCGGGATCGGAGCTCGGGGGCCAACTTGGCAGGCGCCCCCGCGGTCAGAGCCCTGTGCCCCCTCCTGGGTCCCATGCACGGGGCCACCACCTCTTCCCTTGCTGCGCTCAGGGGCAGTAAAACATTTTGCAAACAAAATCTATATCGCCCCCCCCCCATAGTTGTCGCTTAAGCTTTTAGGGTTTCATATTTTTTCCAAGCCTGGGGTCTCAGGCACAGCGATCCAGCTCCACCTGCTGACTTGGCAGCGAGTGCTCAGAAGGAGGCGGCCCGGGGCAAAGGAGAGTGTGTCCAGCGGTCCTGCAGCCCTGCGCTGAAAACTCGTTATCAGGGCTCCTCTCACGCCCATCCCCGCGTGGATGGGACGGCAGGGAGAAGGTGCTCTCTTCATTGCCTGGTCTTAACCTTCATCCTTCAGGACGTTTTAGCAGCTTTTGTGCCATTAACTTCCTTCTCCTCTCTGGGATTCCGATCCTGCTCTCACCTGGTTCTTCTGATTCTTGTAAGGAAAATAAGAACAAACATAATGAACATTTATATCGTTCTTTAAGAGCTTTACATGCATCCTCGTTCTTGATACTCACAACTGTCTGTCGTAGACACTGTGGTTATCCCCATTTAACTGCTGGTGAAACTGAGTCCAAGAGAGCTTAAGTGACTTGCACTGGGTTGAGCTAAGGCTCTTCCAATCCACTCTGCCACTCGTTGTCACTAGATCTTCAGTAGGTATTCTTCAAGGCTCTATCAAGAACGCTCTTCTCTCTTCTCTAGTCTGTTTCACTGGATGATCTCATCTGCCCACATGAGTTTAATGACCTTCAGTATGTAGCTGATTCTCAAATCTCTATATCTAGCTCTAGTCTCTCTCCTGAGCTCCCGTCCAGTCACCAACTGCCTCTTGGACATTTCGATCTGTCTGTCCTAGAGGCATCTTAAACTCAACATGTCCAAAACATAACTCATTATCTTTTCCCCAAAACCAACCCATCTCCTGAACTTCCCTGTTACTCTCCAGGTCACCACTGTTGAATGAGTGACCCAGAATCACAGCCTTATTGTCATCCTGGACTCCTCCTGCTCATTTGCCCCATGTATCCAATCAGTTGTCACATCTTTCTGTTTCTGTCTTCAAAACATCTCTTCTATAAGTGTCTTGCTTCCCATAAGCACCACCCCTAATTCAGACTTCGTTATCACCTGCCTAGACCGTTTTAATAGCCTTCTGAATGGCCTCCAAAATAATTTTCCTAAAATGCAGGTTTGATTGTGTCACTAGCACCAGGAGCACCACTTCCATTCGAAAGCTTCCCTTGTCTCCCTATTACCTCCTGGGTCATGTCAAGTCCTCTCTTGAGTATACCTAGTCCTTTCCTTCCTTTCCAGTCTTCTGATACTTCACTCCGCTCTACACCCATTTTGGCCCAGCAACAGCATCCTATTTTATCCCAACTCGCCACATTTGCTCTGACTGTCCTTTAGGCTTTGGGATGCCCCCTTTTTCCACCTCTGCCTCTCACCTACTTAGACTCCATTCAGAATCTGAGGTAGTAATCTATAATGTCAGCAACCAGGGAGGTTGAGGCTAGCAGATCTCTTGACCTCCAGAGTTCTGAACTGCATGCAGTTGGTTAAGCACTAAGTTCTGTATTAATAGACCAGCTAGGTGGTACAGTGGATGAAGTTCTGGACCTGGAGTCAGGAAGACCAGAGTTCACATCTGGCCTCAGGCACTTACCACCTGTGTGACCCTGGGCAAGTCACTTAACCGCAACTGCCTCAATTTCCTCATCTGTAAATGAGCTGGAGGAGGATATGACAAACCAGTGTCTTTGCCAAGAAAACCCCAAAAGGGGTCATGAAATGAAGGGAAAAATTGAAAAAGGAAAAAAAAAACTCACTTGGGTCAGGAAGGAGGGCCTCTTCTGGAGGCAGCTCTGGCTTCTGCCCACCCAGGAGCTCCCAAGGAGCTTCCAGCATGAGCCAGGGACCCACAGGAGCCAACTTTGGCTCCAGCTGCATGGAGGCATCCCTCTCCATAGAGAAAGGGGCACAAACTGAGCAGGTAAAACCTCTTAAAAGCATCAGTATTAGTATCAGGCTCATGAGTAGCCACTGTACTTCCAGCCTGGAAAAACAGGATGATCCAGGCTTTGGGGGAAAAAAGACAGCTCAAATGCCACCTTTGGCAGAAGGACTTTCCTGGTTCATCCCCACCCAACTCCCAGGCCTATTGTGTTTTCCTCTCTAAAGTTATCTTTAATTTACTTTGTATCTTATATGTGACTATTCCTATACATGTCTCTCCCAGGAGGATAAACTCCTTGAGGTAAGAGTTTGTTTTTGATTTTCTCTGTATCCCCAAGCAATTACCACAGTGCCTGGTAAATATGAGTGCTTAACAAATACTTGCAGCTTGGTTGATTCTGATCGGCAAAGGGATCTAACTATCCTCTCCATTCAAACAATTTCTTTGAAAGAACAATGGCAGAATTTCCCAATTTTAAACTAGATTGTACTATTTTACGCCCTTCTCCCAAACCTCTTAGGCTAAATTGTCCTTAAGGCATTTGGAGAGGGATGGAATAGGGAATTATGTCTCCTCTACAATGTGTCAAACTCATCACAATTCTAGGAAATAGGTACTATAATTATCCCCATTTTATAGTTGAAGGAACTGAGGCAGAGTTTAAGTGACATGCCCAAGGTCACACAATTGATTAAGTGTCTGAGGCTACATTTGAACTTAAGTTCAAATGTAGCCTCATCCTGGCTCCAAGTTCAATGTTTTGTTCAAAATACCACCAACTGCCTCATTTGGGGCCAAAGCTGCCAAAGACTGGAAGAGAATGACCTTCAAAGGGTACCAGAAAGCAGTTTCTCTTTGACTGAGCTGAACTGTTAAACATTCAGTGTACTAAGCACCATGACATAATGGGGAGGGTCCCTGGACCGAGAGCCAGGAAACCCAGGTTCTTGTCCCAATACTACTATTAAGTATCTGTGGGACCTTAAGCAAGTCACTTAAGCTCTGGGCTTGGAATTTTAAAGCATCCAGATGTGTTTCACTCCTAGGACAAGCTACATGACTGCTTCAAACTCTAGATAAAAATCTTCCTTCTCCAACAACCAAAGATGTTCTTTGGATCCCAAGAGACTTTGAGCAACACCTTTATTCTAGAGGACCTGCAGTTACCCTATTCAAAGATCATAAAATCACAGACATATATAGAAGGAATTTTAGAGGCAATCTAGTCTAAACTTGGTCTGGTTATATTTTTCAGACAAAGATACTGAATCCCAAAGAGGTTGTGACTTGCCAAAGGTGACATAGATAAAATTCATCTCTTTACTGAATCCATCAAATACAACCTTCATTGCTTCTGATTTGTCTGAAAGATCATGAGATCCACTATTATGAAAAAGACAGGGGCAACTATGTGTCACAGTGGATAGAATTCTGGCCCTGAAGTTGGGAGGACTTGAGTTCAGATTCTGCCTCAGACACTAGCTGTGTGACCTTGGACAATTCACTTTCAACCTCAATCGCTGCACCACCAAACCCATCCCCCCAAAAAGGAGGGGAAAAAAAGACATCCTCTTAGAGCAAGACTGTGCCATATTCCTCACAGTCCAGAGGAAGGGCTGAGGCACTAAGAAAGGAGGAAGAAGCCCACGCCTTCTATGTGTTGTCTCAGTGGTATTCTCCATTCAGGTAGCATCATTCATCCCTCTGTACTGCCAAGTACTTTATAGTTGGATAGACCAAACACAATACCCCTTCCATCATCCCCACCCCAGGGATTGTCTGACTGAAATGCAGTCAACCCTTGGAGCTGCAGAGTAGCAATGTTATACAGTCAGCTGCACAATGGTTTATGATGAAGCTCCTTTGTAACAGATGGCAGACAGTTATACAACACTACCAACAAGCTTTTTTAGATGGTACAACTCACCAGACTGCATATTGAGGTGGTTGGGATGTGTCATCCTGGCTGGTTGACAGCTGGGGGAAGCAAACCACCAGGGGGTTGGATCCAGGGAGAAAGCTGCAGAGAAGCTAAGGGATTGGATAGGACTTTTATCTTGGGGGCCTGATCCCTGATTTCAGTGTCCTTAACCAAAGCAGAGAAGATTTTTTTAGCCAACTAATATTCCCAAAGGAAAGTAGTTACCTTATCTTGCAAAAAAAAAATCTAGTTTTATCAATCCCATAGTGTCTGGTATAGTGAAAAAAGCCCTGGCTCCCAAGTCAGAGCTGAAAGAAATCTCAGAACTCTTCTCTCCCAAAGCCTTCATGTTACAGATGAGAAAACTGAGGCCGAGGGAAGGGAAGTGACTTGCCCAGGGTCATAGAGATAGAAACTGGTAGTGGTGGATTTTTAACCCAGATCCAGTAACACTCAAACCTCTTGGACCTTTCTACAGTAGCACAATACCTCTCAGAGATTTGTTCAGTTGTTTGTCAGTCATGTCCAACTCTTTGTGACCCCATTTAGGGTTTTCTTGGCAGAGATACTGAAGTAGTTTGCCATTTCCTTCTCTAATTCATTTTATAGATGAGGAAACTGAGGCAAACAAGGTTAAGTGACTTGCCCAGAGTCACACAGCTAGGACATCGCTGAGGCCAGATTTGAACTCAGGAAGTCTTCCTGACTCCAGGTGCACCATTCTGTCCTCTGTGCCACCTAGCTGCCCTACCTGTCAGAGAACCTAGGTTCAAATGTTACCTGTGTGCACTTGGGTAAAACTTCCCAGACTTCAGTTTTCTCATCTTTATAATTAAGGAGTTGGACTAACTGGCCTGTAAGATCCTTTCCATCTCTCAATCTAAGATCCTGTGATCTTTTGTTAGAATGGAAACAAGGTGATTGGAAGTGGAGGAGGGAGAACGGTTAAATCACAAGCCAGGTTGGCAGATAGCTTGTTTTGGCACCCTGTCCCCACCAGATTCCTCTCAGCATTGAGCCAGAACATATTGGTCAAATGCTTAGGACCTTCAGAAGTCCAGATCCCAAATGATCTTTGATGGGTTCAAGCTATTCTTGGGTAATCAGTACCAAATCATTTCTTTCAGGCTAGTAGTATAGGATAGAACAGTTTCTAGGGAGTGATTAAATCAGATGGAGGCTAGAGAGAATGAGTGACTGTGGAAGGACCATCCTGGCACACCCTCCCATCACATCTCAGCATTGATACCCTTTCGCTGATTTATCACTTTCCAAGGGTCCCATTGGCAAGCTCTGAGCGAGCTGTTCTCTCCTTGCAGCCTAAGACATTTAGGAGCACATTGGGTATTGGAGCAGATGTGACTCATTCATGTTAGTATAAAACTATAGAATTGCACCCATTAAAGCCAGTGAAAGCTGTGTAAAGCAACATATGGAGGGAATGTGTGCTGAGGCTGTCAAAAAGCTGGGAAGTCCGATGCATATGTCAGATGGTGGATTTTCGACACCACGCTTTTAAAAAATTCCCTTTGAGTCGTTCCCTTGTTACTCATGCTCATTTACAGTTTCCTGCATGGTCTTCAACTTTTGTTCCTTTCTAATCAGATTTCCCCTGTCTTCTTCTTTTCTTTGACCACTGCATGACTTCAGGTAGCCTGTGTGTATGTGAGTGTGTGTGTGTGTGTATGCGTGTGTTGTCTCCTTCTATCTGTACTTATTGGGTCTGCCACAAATAGAGAGGTGTCCTTTTTGAAATTTCATTAACTGTGGTATAAAAAAAAAAAAACAATACTCATTCCTCCTTCTAACACACCTTCCACCCACCCACCTACTTCTGGATTTAAAGGAGAAGCTACCACTAATGGAAGCACAGATTGTTACAGGATAAACTAAAACAAACACTGGCTAGCCAGCTAGCCACAGGAAGGACTTTCTTGAAGTCAAAGAGCCATCAGTGAGCCTCAAATACTTCATTTCTTTATTCCACAGTAGTTCCAACAAAGGAGTTTTGGGACAGCTGTCATAGGTAGCCTGTTCTGACCAGATCCCAAAAGTTTAAATAACATATGAGCATAGCACCTGGAGACACCGTAATACAGTGGAAAGACTGGTCCTCTTTGGAGTAAGAGGATCTAGAATCAAATGTTGCCTCTGATGCTTTTGTGTGACCTTAAACAAGTCATTTAACCTTCTTTGGCCTCAGTTTCTCCATTTGTAAAATGAGGGGGCTGGATTAAAATGGCCTCTAAGGTCTGGTTCACTTTTGAGTCTATAAACCTTTTTTTGCTTTGATTCCCACTTTTCCTTAGCAATTATCATATAGTGTCAAATCAGATTTGTCCCAGTTCTCCTACTGTATCCTTTTTAAAGATAAAGTTTTAGCAGGAGGAAGTAAGGTTAAGGCATTTTCATAAATAACATTAAATTTTCCCCTACTCTCATGCGGCTGAGTGGCATAGTGGATAGAGTGCTGGTCCTGGAATCAGGAAGACTTCAAATCTGACCTCAGACACTAAACTATGGGAGTAGCCCTAAGTCACTTAACCCTGTTTGCCTCAGTTTCCTTATCTGTAAAATGAGGTGGAGAAGGAAATGGCAAACCACTCCAGTATCTTTGCCAAGAAAACCCCAAAAAGCGTCATGAAGTCAGACATTGAAAAACAACTAAACAAACCCATGAGCAGCCCTGGTAATAATGCTGTAGTCGCAGGAATCAAGTATTTTCTGCCTGCACAGCATACTTTCTTACCCTAGATGAATCAGGGAAGGGTGATTTCCAAGGCTAGGTTTACAAAGATGGCTAAGTTATAATCTAGGCATCAAGCATGATACAGTGGAAAGGTACTTGCTCTGGAGTTAGAGGTCCTGGGTTCAAATCCTGCCTCTAAGTGGGTACATTTATCCTTTCTTTATAAAGCTTAGCTTTCTCATCTCGAAAATGAAAATTGACTAGATGCCCCTGGAATTCCTTTCTGCTCTAGGAACATGATTCGGCTGTCAATGTTCTCCCTAGGATGTGGGATCCAGAACTAGAACTTTGGATTCATCTCAATTCATTGAGTATTTTGGGGGAAGCTACTATGTGCCTGGTGGTGTAGTAGGTCTTTTAAAAATAAATAAAACATAGTCTGCTTCCTAAAGATTCTAGTGTTATCAGGGAGATAATATGTATAAATAACAGCGTGATGGATTTGGAGTCAGTGCCCCTGGATTTAAATTCTATCTCTCACTTACTGCCTGAGTGATTTGGAGTGAGCCACTTTACCTGGTCTACACCACATTTTCCTGAAGGATAATATGGTGGGATTGTCCTACATGGTCTTCATATGTCTGCCCTTCAAATATGATCCCTCTAAATTTCAAACTTTTTTCTCTTGTCATTCAAGGCCCCTCACAATATTGTTCCAACCTACTGGTCACTTAAACCTGTTTGCTCAGTTTTTCATTTGTAAAATGAGGTAGAGAACTGTAAACAAGTAAATTAATTAATTTGGGGAAAAATTTTTTTAAAAAAATAAAAAAAATAATGAAAAGTTTCATAAAAACCTGGGAAGATTTATAAGAACGGATGCAACATGAAGTAAGCAGAACTAGGGGAATAATGTACACAGCAACAACAATACATTTAAAATTACCAAAGGGAAAGATTTAATAACTGATTAAATGCAATGATCAGCCACAACAATCAAGGACTCTAATGAAAATTTCTTTCCACCTATGGACAGAGAACTCGTGGACTGTGATTACAGATTGAAGCATGTTTATTTTCCTTTATTTTTATTTATTTTCCTCTCCAGAACAAGGCTAATGTAGAAAAACATTTTGTATGTTCCTCAACCATAGTAATTTTAACTTCTCTGAAATAAGACAGTATTTGACTTTTCTCATTGCAATTTCAGTCTGTCTTATATTAAATATATTCATACCTATCCTATCACCCTTCATAGATTGTAAGCAATAAGAGGAATGCAGAGATGCCTTAATTTTTTTTTTATATTTCCTAGCAACCAGCATGGTGCATTGCATATAACATGAATTCAGTATTTATTGATTGAATAAGCAATGTAGTGATCAAATTTTAGAATATATAGATTAATCTTTCATTCCTTTTCTGTTGGTAGCATAGTAGCTAGGGCAGTGGGCCTTGGATTAGGAAGATCTGAGTTCAAATTCAACCTTAGACACTTACTAGTTATTTGACCTTGAGCAGGTCACTGAACCTCTGCCTCAGTTTACTCAAATGCAAAATGAGGAAAAAATAGCAACTATATCCCAGGATTGCTGTAGGGGTCAAATGAAATATTTGTAAAGCATTTAGTACAGTGTCTGGCACATTGCTGTGTCCAACTCTTCATGATCCCATGGACCATATCACTCCAAAACTACCCATAGGATTATCTTGGCAAAGATAAGTAGAGCCATTTCTTTCTCTGGTGGATTAAAGCAAACAGAGTTTAAGTGATTTGCCCAGTGTCACATAGCTAGTAAGTATCTGAGACCAGGTTTGAAATTAGATCTTCCTCAATCCAGGCCCAGCACTCTATCTAGGCTCCAACCTGGAACATAGTTGGTGCTTAATAAATCCTTATTTCTTCTCTTCTCTAGCTTCTCTTTAGAACAATTTTTTGAAGGTAGAAGGAGGTCCAGACGTATGATTTCATAGGTACAGAGAACTCCTCGTATGGAAACTATCCCCACTCAATACTGATGGGCAGTTCACCTCTAACAGTCTTAGAGGGCTGCCTAGAGAGCTAAGAAATTCAGTGACTTGCCCTGGCTGCACAGGGCTTAAATCCGGATCTTCCTTCCTATCCATTCAGCTACTGTACATCATTATGACAGGTAAATAAGATGCCTGAATATGAAATGATCAGATTACAAAAGTAAAGCCAGTTTGATCACCAATCTTTGCCTCTCATGGTTTTTTTTTCTTTCCTTTTCTTTTCCAAAGTGCTAGGCAAATATTAATTAAATAGATTATTTGAAAAGTATTTGTAGCATTTGAACTGAACTGTGCTGAATCACTGGGTGATATAAGTGCTATTCCCCCGTGGGCAGAAGTGGTTTTATTTTTATATACAAAAGCCTTTTCCTTTTAAGGGTTTTTCCCCTCTCAAGCTCAGACCTCTATTTTGGTCATCCTCAACTATTTCTCCTTTTGTGTCACCCTTTTCTGGAGATGAGTATAAGTGGTATTCCTCTTGTGCTCAGAAGAGCCAAATCCTGTTCTCTGATCTGCTCTGAAGGTGGTTTTTAATAGTAATGGGAAGAAGCCTGATGAACAGTCCAAGCACAAATCCCCAAGGAGAAATAATGTATCACTTTGAGGAAAAAAATAGCTTATACTTATGAGTTGGGAGATTTTCAATTTATAAAGGTTTCCTATTTCTTTCTAATGTCAGTGTAACTCCATTCCAGGAGGTTTAACCCTCTCATTTTATAGGCAAGACCTGCAGAGCCTGGTGTGAGATTAAGATTCAGAAGTGGTGAGTGACAGCCTTCTGTTTTCATTCCCTGTACAACGACACAAGATCTTTCAAAGCCCAGGGGCTAATAGGGCTAAAATCATTACCTAGGGAAATGGGAAAGTTCCTATGGGCGATTTTTTTCCCCTCTTCATTGCTTTCAGGCCTGAATTCCAAATTGATTTCTGTAATAACTATTAAAGATCTTTTTAATTAAACCAGGCATCTTCCTCCTTGGCAAAGTTTTCTTGATGGCATCTCTGGTTAATTAAAGGTTTAAGCTGCAAAAAAAGTGTTATACTTAGAACAAGGGGAGTAGCTTAAAGCAAGTCAGGAAAGGGCCCTGCTGTGTTCTACTGCAGAAATAAAGAATGCTCCTTCAAAACAGGTGTCACCTTCTTTAGAGGCATGAGAGGCCCCATGAAAAGTTAATTTAAAATGGTTATTGCCTGTGTTAATTTTTCTATTTCTCAGGGGTTTGTTTTTGTTTTAATTCTTACGAGTTCCATTTTTCTCTTATAAAGTTATGCATTAAAATGACATCGATAGCACTTTTATTCTTCCTTCCCAAATTCTGAAAGCCGTTGATACATTTGAAGATCTGTGAGCAAAGGCCCCATGGCATGTCATTGAATCATAGAATTTTGAGCTGGAAGGGATCTTGGAGGAAATCTAATCTAACTCCCTTACTTTGTAGAATGAGGAATTGAAGCCTAGGAAGGTTAAGCCACTGGTTTGAGCTCATAAGAGTAGCAAATGACAAGTGTGATTTGAACCCAGGTCCTCTGACTCTAAATTTCTAGCATTTAACACTCGGCCATGCTGATCAATAAAATGGACCACCTTTTGAGTTGAGTATAGCCACTATATTATCTACCTTTGTATCTGTATATATGTATATAGCATGTATGTATATATGTATGCATGTATGTGTATTTCCATATATCTGTCTATCCATCTAGCTAATCCAAATTTATGATTTTATGGATGTCTTGATAAAGCTGATGAAGTCTTTCAGCTACTCTTGTTAATAGATGGCATTCTACTGATTACATTGAGCTCTGGAACACTATAAGGCTTTCATAAGGAAATCTATGTCAATGGAAATAAAGTCAGCCTAGCAATTCATTCAAGAAAACTCAAGTGGATGAAGAATTCAGATCACAATGTACAGTCACATGGACAACCTACTAAATTCGTTAATCTTGGACAAGTATGTAAGATTAACAGCAGGCTAGGTGGTACCTAGAAGAGAGAAGGCTGGAACACATTTAGGAAAATGTACCTCACTCCCTTCCAACTCTCCTAACCAGTGCAGATTTGAAACTGTTCTACAACTTGGAATCTTAGAGACCTACCCAAGATGCTGAGAAACTAGTGACTTGCCAAGGATCACAAAGCTGGTATGTGTCAAAAGCAATAATTAAACCCAGTTCATTCTTTCCTTGAGGATGGCCTTTTATCCTCTGCATCAGATTGTTCCTTCTCTTTTCTATTGTACTCACTTTTTCCTCTCCCTCCTCTCCTCTCCTCTCCCTTGCTCTCTTGCAGTCTTCTGTTTGTGTTCCATATTCTATATTTCTATGCCACCATCCACATTATGACCATTCTTATCTGGCTCATCCTGTAACAAGTTACATCTTTCAGAACAGGATTGAAGTCTGTGACCATACCACAGATTGTATATGTGGAGTACACTTTCAGGCTTTGAACGAATGGCCTTGGCCTCACTGGTACTATAGTCTGATCAATATATTCAAGTTCATTTGTGTTTGCTACTTGTTTGGGCAAAAGGCCAGAGGATAATTCAAAGATTTCTGAATATATTTGAATGAGAGACTACAATAAACATCTATTCCCTCCCTTCTCTCTCCACTGTATCCTACAAAAACCACCAGGATCAATGGAGAAAATGACTCTGCTTCTGATTATGAGACATCAATAAAATGATGATATCATTTTAAATTATTAGGTATACTTACAGACACAGATCACTTTATTTGTATCAATTTCTCATTTATCAGAGTCAACAATTTGCTTAGATAGGTCTCCTGGAGCTATTGAAATTGTATGCTGTGTATTCTCATCTTTATCCTCCTTAACGTTCTAACAATCAGTGTTACCAAAAGTTGACTAGGTGGGTCTTGAACCAAAGACTGGGCAAGCATTTGTTGGGTGTGCCACATTGGATATTCTCTTCCAGTAACAGGTTGGATCACATGGCTGATGTGTTCCCCTCCAACTCTAAAAGTGCCATGATTCTCTATAGTTTCCATATAGATTTTTACCTTTGCCTCCAACTTATCAGTCTGACTGCCCACATATGGTGGATTCAGACATGACACGTGGCATTGATGTTGAAGTTACTAAGTCTTGGTGGTTTAGAGGATCTTGTAAGTTCTATATAGATTTTCTCTACTTTATACTCTACGACAGATGTTGGCATATGTGCTGCAATTGTCTTGATGGTAATCTGTCTGTTTATGCTCATCATACGCTTTGCAAGGAAAGATGACCAAGTAACCCATAAAAATAATTTTTGTTGTTGCCTTTGGGTGATCAAAAAAGCTAACTTTGCTTACTTCTTTATTTATCTCTCCTGGGAGAAACTATGAACTATCTTTGCATTTAATTTCTATTTCTTTCTGTATTCTCATTGCATTTACAGTGAGAAAAGTCAATATGGATATGGCTTGTTTCCTCCAATAGTATATCAGCTTTGATTGGACAAAGCTCTTACATGAAGAGTTCAGACAGTTCAATTAAATTTTACAGATGATCCAGAATCTTTCTCTTTTACTAATACAACAGTACTGTCTCTATGGAAGTAGCAGAGAGGTAAAGGGAAGGAAGGAAGGACTAGGAATAAAGGGTATTTTATATTTTGATCTAGGGACAGCTAAATGGCACAGATGATAGAGTGTCAGACCTGAAAACAAGAAGACCTGAGTTCAAAACCAAACTCAGATACTTATTAGCTGGGTGATCCTGGGCAAGTCACTTAACTTCCATTTACCTCAGTTTCCTCACCTATGAGATGGGAATATTTCAGGATTATTGTAAAGATCAAATGAGATAATAACTGTATAGAACTTAGCACAATGCCTGGAACATGGTGAGTGTTATATAAATGTTATCTATTATTATTATTTTATTGATATTAATGTCTATTTCATAGATTACCATGGCCAAAGAATTAGGCACCTGATAGCCAAATTTCTCATAATAGTCTCTGAACTTAACTAGACTGGTCCTTAGACAACAGGCACAATCTGACTGATTATCATAACTTCTTAAAGAAATTTAACTGTTATAAAACACTTGCCATTAGATCACCCAAACTGACTACATCAGCCAGAAAACATTCAGTCCCTTGATAAAGAAGAGAGATATAAAAATATCAATTTAGAATACAAATAATTCACAAAATATTAAGGAGGAACTTGATAGAAGAATAAGAAGCATTACCCTCTCCTGAAATAGTAGGCAATAGAAAAGAAAAAAAAAACTAGCTTATGGAAAGCTTGGCACAGGATTAAAATAAGACATGTCATCTCTAAAGCACATGTAGACAAAGCGGGAGGGTAAAAAAGAAATAGACGTGAAGCAGAATAGTATTTTTTTCAGAATTTCTATTGTGATCTAGTATTATCCTCAATGATAGAGGTACTACTAATTTAGGTTCTACCAACTCAGTACTAGTGCTGAGGATGAAAGAGAATGAAATGAAACTTGAGAAGATGAAGTCAGAAAGAATATCTGGGTCTGACCAAATACGTAATTTTTAAAAAAACAGATGCTGGAGCCAGCGCTATTTTAAAAGACATTCAAGGACTAATTTTCATGATCACTCAAACAAGGAGAAATTGAAAGAAAAAAAGGATGAAAAGATCTTGTACCTTGATGATGAGAATATGATATAGGCTATTTTTGTTAAAAGAGATAGCTGAAAGACATCTGCAACTATTAACACATATTTCTCATCTCTACATAACCATTCAAAAGAGAATCTATCAAAAGGAAACTTGCATGCTTTTGCAGGCAATTTTCTACAGCCAAACAAGTCTCTCCAATTACATAACTAACTAAAAGATGGAGAGAATACAAGACCCTATCATATTGATTAAATAAAAGTATTTCACTTGGTAGAATCAAAATATTCTACTCCAAAACACTTTCACCTATTCATATGCTAAAATCATAGAAGATTTCTTAATGGGTATAACCACAGAGATAATCTTGTCCAACAATCATCTTAGTATCAATATAAAGCAAGGCATTAAACAGAAAGACATATACTTACAAAAGATATGTTTGCTAGTGTCATGTAAAGAGAAAAGAGATCCCCTCTACTTCATAAAAAGTCTTTCACTGCCTACTGTTTAGAGATGATATTCTACTGATTACACTGAGCTCTGAAACATTATAGGATTTACTTGATGAAATCTATGTCAATGAAATTAAAATCAGCCTAGCAGTTCATTCAGGAAAACCCAAGTAGATGGAGAATACAGATCACAATATGCAGTTAGATGGACCACCTATTGACTTAGTTCATCTTGGACAAGCATTTCAGATTGACCACAAGCTAGGTAGTACCTAGAAGAAAATAGTCTGGAGCATATTTAGAAACTTGTTCCTCTTTTCCAATGATCCCAAGGTTCTAAATGCCCCTCAACCCTCATTTATTCTCCTGGGCACTGCTCTGTGGCTATGCATCATAGAACAACCTAGTCTCAGAAGAAGCCTAACTGAAAGTGACTCAAAAGGCAATGGAAAGTTGCAGGGTAATTGAGAGTCTGTTGCAGAGTATAACTAATGATGACTTAGTCATGACAAGTGATGTTGAAGACATCATCAAGGTTATCTATGACTTGAAAAGGATGCAGGTGGGTTAAGTAGTGAGGACTGAGAATAAGGAGATCCACAATTTACTGAAAGAACCAGAGCAAAGCCACCAACACTTTCTGTTGGTCCTCTCAGGAAGATATTGGGGAAAACATGGGATATGTAGCACAGAATGACAGGCAGGGATGGGTTGCTATTTGCACAGCTCTATAGAATACTACATTGATATCATCATATATCTAATGAAATATTGAAGCACCTTAAATAAATGATTCATTCATTTCAGAGATTATAGTGTATTATATTTTCTTAAAATATACATCAATCTTAAAGGAACAATGTGAAGAATTATATGGATCTCCCTAACCAACTTATGGTGGTCCCTAGATCACTGTATTGTATTGTAGATTGATTTCATCTCTATGTTTCTATCAGTTTTTCACCATCATTTGAGTAATGAAAGTGAGGTGTAGTAGAAAGAGCTTCTTCTGACTTTAAGCTAAAAGACCTGGATGTGATTTTCAACCCTGTTGTTTACTAGCTGTATGACCTTAAATGAGACACTTCACCTCTATGGGCCTCCCTTTCCTTTTCTGAAAAACACTAATGATAAAAATTGCACTAGTTGTACTTTGTGGGGTTATAGAAAGGATCAAATGAAGTTGTAGGAGAAAAGTACTTTGTAAACTTTAAAGTGTTATAAAAATTAGGGGTGTTGTTATTGTTAAAAGATACAAAGCTCTGTGGAATTATAAAGCATTATAGGAAAATAGTCTTTTTTGGACTGGACTTGTAATGTCATGAGTGTAGGGAGTTCTGGTGATTTCTTCTGCCAATGAAGATCAGTATCTTCTCTGAAAATTATTGTCCTAGAGAGTTACCTGGGGGCACTGGGTAACAGGAAGATCTGGGTTCAATTTCTGCCTCTGACACATATCAGCTGGGGAACCCTGGCAGGTGATTTCCATTGCCAGCTCATACTGGCTCTCAATAGCCCAAGTGTTAAATTTTCATTAACACTATTTACACCTTGGAAAAGAGGCAAACACTACAAATCAGGGCTCGATTTATTGTTTTGTTCGTTGTTTGGACTTCAAATGATGAAGAAAATGTTAATAATGCATATTAAGCTTAAAAGTGTGTCACAGAACTGGTTGTTTAACATTTACCAGCACACCCTTGGGCAAGTCATAACCTCTTAGTGCTCTAGATATATTTCTCTATGGAAATCTGGCTTATTACTATGTAAGGAAATTTGCTACAATCATTCCTTATATTTGCAACTTACCCTGTATTTGTGAGCCTATCCCTTTGTGCTTTTGGCAGTGTTCTTGCAACAGCCCTATAAGTCAGATAAAGGAATTGTGACAGTAAAGCACCATTTCTGTGACCATTTGGCTGGTCATCAGTGAGGCCAGGATTAGAATGCAAGATACCTGACACCTAGTCTTACAATGCTCTTTCTATTATGTCCTATGTCACTTTCATTTAGGTCAATTTTAAGTTTAATGAGAAGCTTCTTGGATAGAATGGGAAGGGATTAACGAAAGCTCATTTGATGACCTCCTTGGTGAAATGAGAGAGCTTTTGTCCCAAATGTTCCATTATACTAGTCTACCTGACCAGGCCAAAGATGACCGGTTTTCTGTCCCACCCTGCAAGATGAAAAAGAATGTGAACTGACAGAGGAAAACTCCTGCCATTAGAACCTATGCTATGGTACAGTGTTGTGGACATTCCCATTGGGAAAACAGCCAAAGCAAGCCTTCCTCACCCTTCTAAGCTGCTAAAGCAGCGAATAAGCTGATTTTAATTTCTCTGCTGCTCTGTCTTGCTTTTCTGAACCAGTTTTTCGGTTATGATGGTGGAGATGATGGGCCTTTAGGGATGTTTTAAAGCCCACAAAGTCCTATCCTTCATTTATATCTAAAACTATAAGGGATCTCTGAGGCCATCTAATTCCTCCCCCTCAATTTACATGTGAGGAAACTAAGGCCTAGGGAGGTAAAATTACTTCTTCCAGACTACCTAGGTAATAAGCATAAGGATTATCAGTAGGAGAGCTTGCCCAAGGCAGAATCATCAGGATCTAAATAAGACAGAGAGGTTTGATTTAGAAACATTCCAATTTCCAAGCTGCCCTACCTTTATCATCTTTTTGTATTTTAAAACCTTAACTGCTATATTTTGTGCACCTAATAGTCCTATTGTCAAGGCTTAGTCTGAGTAGACCTAAGTTGCTAAAGATTGAAAATTGTATTTCTTCTCAGTTTAGGTAGATAGGACGCTAACATAAGACTGGGACTGAAGGGAGGGGATTCCTCCCTGCAGGGGGAGTTTAAAGGTTCTCTTAAGAGAGAGGAGAAATGATCTAGAGAAGGTGGAAAGGAAGGGAATGGTTCATGGTTCCCCCAGCACATAAGAAAACGTTGCAATCACGATATCTGCAATTCCTTTCTTCAAACTTGAGACTCCAAGAGATAGTCTGGATATTTTTGCATTTGGTTGGTTGCGTTGGACTTTGTGACCCCATTTAGGGTTTATTTGGCAAAGATACTGAAGTGGTTTGCCATTTTGTTTTTATCATTCATTTTACAGATGAGGAAACTGAGGCAAACAGGATTAAGTGACTTGCATAGGATCATACAGCTAATAAGTATCTATGGCCAGATTTGAGCTCAGGAAGAGGAATCTTCTTGACTCCAGGCCTGTCATTCTATCCACTGTACCACCTAGCTGCAGAGGTAAATGCTAAAGGGGCATGTGGTAAAGACTGCATTTTTTATTGCAAGTGTTCACTCGGGTGTTTGGAGCACCAAGGGAGGAATGAAACAAATGCTGGGAACTGAAGGACTTGTCCCCTTCTCCTGCTTTACTTCAAATGAGCGTGAATGGGATCTGTTTCTAAGAGTGCCTTTTTATTGTGCTAAAGACTGCATCTGATTAATCTAATTGTATTTTTCAGCAACACCTGTGGTTGACCTGTCCTGTGCATTTTCTTGGATCCCTTAGTTAGCAGCAGGAAGGGTTAAACAGCTCAGGAGGCCACAAATGAAAATGTGAACTTTCCTAGTACAGGGCTGGGGTCCCAAACCCCAGCCCATTGTTAGTTATTGCTCTCCAGACTTGGGGCCATCATCACAAGCAATTCATATGTTTCTTAACTACTTTCAAGTACAGAATTACTACAAACTTGAGGCCTGTTAAACCTGCCTCATTAGACCACGAGCCTAAAGCAGCAACTCCTAGGGTTCAACTAAACACCATGTATTTCCATCAGCTTGCCCTAAAACCTGTTCAGAATGGCAGGGTCAGGGGCTGACAGGGGATGACTTTGACTATTTAAAAACCCTTCAGTCTAAGGGATTTTGAAGAAGCTATCTATCCCTGAATTCTATTACCCACAGCTAACTGGTTAACAGCTGATGGCTGTCAGTCATAAACGTCTCATTTTCTGATCAGTGGCAGAGAGAGCTGTCCCTGGGGTACAGCAAATCAGGTGACTGCCCAAGGCTCCAAATTTTCTAAGGCTCCTGCCAGGGACCAGATGGCTGCAGTTGTAGTAAGGCAATGGGCAGGGAAATTGTCAGCAGATTCTCTCTCCCTCTCTCTCTCTCTCTCTCTCTCTCTCTCTCTCTCTTCCTTCTCTTCTCTTTTCTCTTCTCTCGCTCTTTTTCTCTCTTTATTCTCCTCTTTCTCCTCCCTCTCCACCTCCCTGTCCCCCTATACCTTTGTCTATCTGTCTCTGTCTTTCTCTTCTGTCTCCTCATTCTCCCTCTCCCCCCTCTCCATCTTTATCTTTCTCTCTCTCTGTCTCCATCTATCTGTCTCTCTGTCTCTCTCACACACACACATGCATGCACACACACACATACACACCCTGATATTCTTATGTACATGCAATCATCATGAAGAGAGAGACATGGAGCCTGTGCCTAGCAGATTGAGGACAATGTCCTCTTTTTCCTTCTAGGCACACCCCTCAGACCATGTGCTGCCTTTTTGTAACTTCTTTTCTCCTTCAAGGCTGCCTTTCATGTTCATTACAACTGGATTTTGTCCATTCAGAGGTCCTTAGTAACAGTAGTGGTGTTCATAGCAAGTCTCATCATCAAAGGTGCTTTTCAATCATTAAAATATTAATCATTCATCATCACCAGCTAATTAACATCATTGTACAAAGAAAAGGAACAGAGTGACCCTGATCACAAGACCTCTCTAGCATTAGCAGAGACCAGAAACAAAATCCAGAGTCCTCTTCCTCCATCCTCGGGGTATAGCAACCGGACTTCATAGAGTATTTTAGTGAAAGTGCATGTTGACCTGGCATTTTAAAGCCCTTCACAATCTAACTCCAGACTACCTTTTCAGGTTTATCTCATATCATTCCCATTCTGTTCTAGCCAAAGTAGCCACTTTTACTGTTCCTCAGAATTACCTCCCACCTCCATGCCTTTGTATGCACTGTCTCCCATTCCTGACACATTTTTACCTTTTAGAATCCTTAGCCTCATTTCAGATTCAGCTCACATATCACCTCTAGTAAAAGGCCTTTCCTAATCCTTATGATTCCCTTCCCTTCCTCAAATTGCCAGGCAAATCCATTTACATGTTATATCTTCAATCTTCTTTATCGAATATAAGCTCCTTCAGGGCAGGGACTATTATTCATTTTGTCATTTTCCCCTCCATGCCTAACACTGAGCCTTGAAAATAAAGGATCCTTTTAAAAGGCTTGTGGAATTCTACTGGATTAGGTTAGCCTGCCTTGATGAGCACTCGTGAGCAGATGAGTATGTGTTTTGAGGGTCTAAGTACTTTAAGGAACTACACATTTGTTCTTCCAAGAGTCTTCAGGTTGACTAAGTTGTAAAAGCTGCCCCCTACCCCCCAAAACACACATACTTTTACCAGAATGTCACATGTGATTCAGATGGCCTTGGAACACACACACACACACACACACACACACACACACACACACACACACACAAAACAATAATAGAGCTGAAAAACAGCCAATTGGAAACTGTCAGTCATTAATCATCAAAATCTACTTTATAGCATGAAGAATTACAGTATAAGGGTCAATATTCACCTTGGTCACAAAATCCAACTTAATATGTATTTACTTTGATGTAACCCATGAACCCAGGCATTGTCCAGGTAGGGAATTTCCTATTCAAGGTACTGGTGTTCTTGTTTTATATTCACTCTGGTATAGACAGTTAATGTTTCCTAGCTCTGTAATAGAGGACCTGAATTCAATTCCTATCTCTCGTGCTTACTGTGTGTGTCATCTTGATGGTTATTTTACTTTTCTGTGCCTTCATTTCTTCTTTTTTGAAATGAGAGTGTTGGACCATTGGCCTTTGATGTTTAGGGGAAGCTTAAAGGTTAAATGCTATCATGCTATAATAGTTTTAAATAATGTATTCTTTTATTTCTTTTTTTTCTGCGAAATTAATCATCAACAAACAGCTATAATCTTTTGATAAAGATAACAAGATATTTCCTAGAGGATATCAATAAATTCCAGCTTGATGAACTTCAAGTTCATGGCTATTTATGACACCAGATGACACTTTATTTCTGGGGAAGTTAGTATCTGAACAACTCTCTTAGAATTGGTCTCTGAGAAAATGGGAGAGCTGGAGGACTCAGGAAGAGAGTTATTGGAGAGAAATGTAGAGAAATACAGTATCATTTGGTCCTGGGGGTGGGAATGGGGAACACCTGTACATTGGTGTAATGGGAACACCATGGTCTCAGAGACAGTAGAAGTCAAGAGGTACAAACAGAGTGATAAAGTCTTGATCAGTGCATAGTTACTGGACCAAGGGAAGGAGCTTCTGGAACTAAAAGAGGGTATTACTGGACCAAGCAAAGGAGTCCCTTGACCACAGTGAATTCCTGCAATAAGCCAGTGCCTGAGCCAAAAAGCAGTGAGGGAGAGAGCCTTAATGTTGAGGAATCAACATAAATCTTGCCATTCACAGGTACTATGAGTTGTATGGATTGTTCAGGTTCAGCACAGGAGGGTCAACTCTTTATAGACCTTTAATCATTTCTCCTCTATGGGAGACCAACTGTCATGGTCTAGAGAATCGTGGTCTGGAGAAACACATAGGTCCCAGGGAAGATGGGACTCACTAGTGCAGCAGGAGTCAACCCTCAGGCAACCATATTTTTTTTTCCAGGGAAGGGGAGGGAAGGGGACCTTCAGCCCTTGAATAATTGTATAAGTTAGACAGCCAATTGGTTCAATGGCTAGAGTACTGGAGTCATGAAGACCCAAGACCAAATCGTCCCTCATCCATTTGTTAGCCATATGATGAACCTCCTCTACCTCAATGTCCTCATCTGATAAAACAAAGATGATAGCACCTACCTCTCAGCATTGTTGTGAGGATTACACAATATAACACATGCAAAATACTTTGCAAACTTTGAGGTACTCTACAAATACGAACTTTTATTATTAGGCCTGAATGACTATAGATTTTTAGGCAGGGAAAGATACAGAAAAGGGGCAAAGAGAAATATAGTGAATGTCTATAAGTGTGACTCTTGCATTTCTAAAAAGTGAGAGAAAGCCTGCTCTATATCCATATCTTGTTGAATACAGTGCTTTCACTGAAACTGGGGTCCTGCTCTCTTTTAATGGTGACATACACACAAATTCAATTATAATGTTCCCAGGAGAAAATGGTCAATAGGGGATATATATCCATGGCAGCAGAGCATGGAGATAGCTAAGGGAGCAGCAGTGTGGTGGGGCTAGGTCAGGATACAAAGGGTGAAGTCTCACTAATTAGAAATCCAAGAATCTAAGATGGAAGGAAAAGTGTTGGGTAGGAGGTGGGACACTGGAGCTGGAAGATAGCTAAGAGTATGGTTGCAAGTGGTTGCAGAGCAAAGATTTCATCTTGGATGGGGGCTGAGACATTACTGATCTAATCTGGTACATACACGCTCCGATCTTAAATCTTGAACTGTGGATGAAATTTCTCCTGCATGTAAATATTTGCTGGTTTTTGTTTTCTTTTTTAGACAAGATATTTTATTTAACCATCCTTCTGTACTTTAAGGACAATCCACTTATCTTTCTTCCCCATTGAACTGTTGCCTGCCAGCACTCTGACCCATTCATTATGTAATTAGCATTCCCAACCCCCTATAACAAGTGAATTTAGCAGATATTAATTGGATATCTACTGTTTTCAAGACCTGATAATATAAAGTTGTGGGTATAAATTTGAACATGGTCTTTGCTTTTAAAAGCAACCATAAGTACTTTTACTTTGTTTTTAAGTTTTTAAAACAAAGACAGGGTCTTTGCTTTTCAGTAGTTTATAGACCAGTGGAGGGAGTAGGACATGTACACAAAGGGCTATAAAACAAAATATACTATGTTAAGAGCTATATAGAAGGCACCATCCTTCTGGTCTACCTGGTTCATAACATTGAGGTTAGCCTCAATATTGCAATTTTACTCATCCTACATATCAAGCCAGTTACCAAATCTTGCCATTTCTGTCTCCACAACATTTTTCACATCTGAACTTTTCACTATACCCACACAACTGCCACCTTAATTCAAACCCATATCCCTTCTTGCCTGAACTATTGCAATGACCCCCTAACTGGTATCCCTGCTTCAAGCCTTGCCCCACTCTAGCCTGCCCTCTAGTCATGGTTCTAAAGTGATTTTCCTTACTCAAAAATCTCTCCCCTACTCAATTAGCTACAATGGCTCCCTATTTCCTTAAGAATAAAACATGTTTAGTTCTCTAAACCTGTATCCTCCACCATAGCCTCATTTTCCATCCTCCTTTCATCTTACTTCCCCTCTCCCATTTTCTGATACAAACAAATTGACTTTGTCTTTGTGCCTCATACAGGGTAAACATCTCCTACTTCTGGACCTTTGCACTAGGATATATTTCTTCCTCATCTCTGCCTTGTTAAAGCCTCCTTTTCCTTTTTTGAATCAGCTTAAATGACTCCTTTTCCATGAACCTTTTCCTGATGCCCCCCAATGGCTAGTGAACTCCCTCACAAACCATCTTGTATTTAATTACTTTGTTTTTATATTTTTGCCATACATGCTTACTTTTTTTAAAAATTTATTTTGTTTTCAACATTCATTTCAACAAAATTTTGACTTCCAAATTTTCTCCCCATCTCTCCCCTCCCCCCTAAAATGCCATACATTCTGATTGCCCCTTCCACCAATGTGCCCTCCCTTCTAACAGTTCTCCCTTCACTTAACCCCATCTTCTCTTTTGTCCTGTAGGGCAAGATAAATGTCTATACCCCATTACCTGTATTTCTTATTTCCCAGTTGTACGCAAAAACAATTCTCAACATTTGTTCCTAAAACTTTGGGTTCCAACTTCTCTTCCTTCCCCCATCCCCACCCATCCCCACTGAGTTGGCAAGCAAAAATTCAATATAGGCTATATATGAATAATTTATGACTTCCATAATAGTCATTTTATATAAAACTAACTATATTTCCCTCCTTCCTATTCTGCCCCCCCATTTCTTCTATTCTCTCTTTTGACCTTGTCCCTTCCCAAGAGTGTTTACAAATTGCTCCCTTCTCCTATTTGCCCTCCCTTTCATCATCCCCCCCTGCTTATCCCCTTCCCCCCTATTTTCCTGTAGTACAAGATAAATTTTCATACCAAATTGAGTGTGCATGTTATTCCTTCCTTGAGCCAAATGGGATGAGAGTAAGCTTCACTTTTTCCTTCTCATTTCCCCACTTTTCCCCTCCATTTGAAAAGCTTTTCTTGCATCTTCTATGAGAGATTATTTGCCCCATTCCATTTTTCCCTTTCTCCTCCCAGTATATTCTTCTCTCACCTCTTAATTTTATTTTTTTTAGATATGATCCCTTCCTATTCAACTCACCCTGTGCTCTCTCTCTCTCTATGTGTGTGTGTGTGTGTGTGTGTGTGTGTGTGTGTGTGTGTGTATGTGTATATGTGTATAATCCCTCCAATGACCCAGATACTGAGAAAAGTTCAAGAGTTAAAAATATTATTTTTCCATGTAGGAATGTAAACAGTTCAACTTTTGTAAGTCCCTTGTGATTTCTCTTTCCTGTTTACCTTTTCATACTTCTCTTGATTCTTGTGTTTGAAAGTCAAATTTTCTTTTCAGGTCTGGTCTTTTCATCAAGAATACATGAAAGTCTTCTATTCCATTGAATAACCATTTTTCCCCTGAAGTATTATACACAGTTTTACTTGGGTAAGTGATTCTTGGTTTTAATCCTAGTTCCTTTGACTTCTGGAATATCATATTCCAAGCCCTTTGATCCCTTAATGTAGGAGCTGCTAGATCTTGTGTTACCCTGATTGTATTTTCACAATGCTCAAATTGTTTCTTTCTAGCTGCTTGCAATATTTTCTCCTTGACCTGGGAATCCTGGAATTTGGCTACAATATTCCTAGGAGTTTCTCTTTTTGGATCTCTTTCAGGAGGTGATCAATGGATTCTTTCAATATTTATTTTTCCCTCTGGTTCTAGAATATGAGGGCAATTTCCCTTGATAATTTCATAAAAAATGATGTCTAGGTTCTTTTTATTGATCATGACTTTCAGGTAACCCCATAATTTTAAAATTGTCTCTCCTGGATCTCTTTTCAGGTTAGTTATTTTTCCAATGAGATATTTCACATTATGTTCCTTTTTTTAAATTCTTTTGGTTTTGTCTTGTTATTTCTTGGTTTCTCATAAAGTCATTAGCGTCCATCTGTTCCATTCTAATTTTTAAAGAACTATCTTCTTCAGTGAGCTTTTGAACCTCCTTTTCCATTTGGTTAGTTCTGTTTTTTAAAGTATTCTTCTCCTTATTGGTTTTTTGGACCTCTTTTGCCAACTGAGTTAACTTATTTTTAAAGGTATGATATTCTTCAGCACTTTTGGGGGGAGTCTCCTTTAGCAAGCTGTTGACTTGCTTTTCATGCTTTTCTTGCATCTCTCTCATTTCTCTTCCCAATTTTTCCTTCACCTCTCTTACTTGATTTTCAAAATCCTTTTTGAGCTCTTCCATGGCCTGGGACCATTGCATATTTATTTTGGAGGTTTTGGATAAAGAAGCCTTGACTTTTAGGTTTTCCTCTGATGGTTTACATTGTTCTTCCTTATCCAAAAGGATGGGAGAGAGTACCTGTTCACCAAGAAAGTAACCTTCTACAGTCTTATTTTTTTCCCTTTTTGGGGCATTTTCCCAAGCCATTACTTGACCCTTGGGTCCTTGGTCAAGAGTAGGGTATACTCTGGGAACCTGTAAAATCTCAGTTCCACCAAAATGGTACAATCAAGGGAGAGGAGTTTACTCCCTGGCCAGGTTCAGATCAGCTGCTAAATTCCCCCACGGGCTTTATGCTGAGGCTCCAACAATGTCTGCCATGACCACCACAGCTGCCACCTGCCTGCTGCTGTCACTGCTTCAGGCCAGGGCTAGAGGAGGATTCTGCTTCCTTGTCATGGAGGTGAAAAAGTGAAAAAAAACCTTCACTGACCTCTGAAGTGTCTTTGTCATCTGTGAGTTGAGGGATCCATGAACCTCCACTTCTGCTGCTGGGGATTCTGTCCCCAAGGCCTGCTTGGGCCCTGCTCCTCCCAGCGCCAGGAGACCCAGGCTGTGTTGTGCTATGCTCTGCTTCCAGTGTGACAGACCTTTCTCATCAGCCTTCCAAGTCATCCTGGGCTAGAAAGCTCCTCCACTCTGTTGTTCTGTGTCTTCTGCTGCTCTAAAATTTGTTGAGTCTTCCTTTACAGGTATTTTAGGGGCTCTGGGGGAAGAGCTAGAGTGTGTACATCTTTCTCCATATATACTTATATATGTACTTGTGATTTTCTCCCTTAGAAGGTAAGCTTCTTAAGAAAAGGGATTATTTCATTCTTTTCAGTACCTAGCACATATTAAGAGCTTAATAAATGCTTTTGATTGATAAATTAAATTCAGCCTAGCAGAGTTCTCTGGTTTGGCAGTGTTTGTAAGTATGTGTATATTTAGTGTGTGTATTTATATATAACATACATGTATGCATACATTTATATATGTATACATGTGTATGCAGATATGTATTTATAGGTATATGAAAATGTAAATATACATATCTATGCAGATATGTATATATAGATAAAAATATACTATATATGCATGTCTATGTATATATACTCATTTATATGAATATATCTGCCTCACTTCATATACCACATATAAATGTATATGAAATATACATATGTGCATATATGTATTTGTATATATACGTATATAGCAGCTAAGTGACACAGTCAATAGTATTGGATCTAGAGTCAGAAAGTAGTTGTTTTTGTTGTATGGTTGTTTTTCAGTTGTCTTCCACTCTCTGTGAACCCATTTGGAATTTTTTTGGCAAAAGATACTGGAGTGATTTGCCATTTCCTTCTCCAGCTCATTTTATAAATGAGTAACTGAGGCAAAGAGGGTTAAATGACTTGCCTAGGGTCACATAGCTAGCAAGTGTCTGAGGCCATGTTAAGAAAACCTTCCTGACCCTAAGCCTGGTGCTCTACCCACCCAAATTCAAATACAGTCTCAGATACTTATTAGTCAACTCCAGACAAATCACTTAACTTCTGTCTGCCTCAGTTTAAATTGTAAAATAGGAATAGTAATAACATTCTACTTCATGGGATTGTTGTGGGGATCAAACGAAATAATATTTGTGAAGTGCTGAGCTCAGTGTTTTACAGATTCTAAGCACTTAATAAATGCTTGTGTCTCTTTTGCACACATACACATATTTATCCATGTATATGTATGTGTGTGTGTGTGTACACATACACATACACACACACATGCACACACACACCACTTCTAGGTGCTTGTTTCTTGTTTCAAGCACGACATTTTTGCAAATTCTTTTGGGATCGTATTTAGTTAAAAGGAAAAGGAGCTGTCTCAGCCTATGGGTGTTTTTTGCAGGATATGTTATATACAACACAAAATGTTGGGGTTCAAATGTAGCACAAACATGGGGTCCTGCTCTAATATGATTTTGTAGGGTTCTAGTATCATATACATACATAAGTATTACCTTATAAGATGGTCCTTTTGGAGTAACGCCTCTGACAAAAATCAAGAATTTGATAGGAAGGCAGAAATATATACTTACTCCTCGATTAATTTTAGTGCCTAGAAAAAAAGGATCTAAGACTCCAGAAGTAAAGACCCCTTAAATTATAAAGATACAGAGAATGAACTGATCTATCTGTGGCTCTGTCAGCAAATATGTTTGGCTCAGTTGATGCAGGTACCTGAGCTAGGGAATGTGTCCCCTGGTCAATGGAACAAGCACAAATGGGGAGAAGCGGGAATCAGTCAAACACATCTCATCTTTGACCAGACTGGACACCCATAGGCACATTTCTCCGCAGATTCGCTAAAAAGTAGACTCCAACACAGATAATTACATACAACCTACATTGATTAAAAAGAATTCTTTCACTCAGGAGTTCCCTGCACCAATGAAAATTAGCAATCCAGTCTCCGTTGCAGTTCCAGTCACCACCTCTGAAGTTAAGAAGAATCAGTCACTCTGTTCTCCTTGACAAACGCTGGAAATTGTGTATGCTTCTTCCTTAGCACTGGAATATTCTTTTTGCCCACCCCAAAAGAGGTCATTGTATGGATCAAATAAGATGATGTAACCATAAGAGCTATATAAATGTGACCTACTATTACTAGAAACGCTACACAGGACAGGCCGCTTGGCAGGCTGATTCTGTGCTGGACTTGGAATGAGGAGGACTTCTGCCTCTGACCCTGGCCAAGTCCCTCTGTCTCCCTCCATTTTCCGTCTTGTAAAATGGGATCAATAATAGCACCTATCTCCAAGGTTGCAGTAAGGATGGAATGAGATAATATATGTAAAGTAATTCACAAACCTTGAAGTCTTATAAGCATGTTCACTATTACTATTATGCCTCCACTGAGTTAGCAAATATCATTGATTTTACCTCCACAACATCTCTGGTAACTGGCCTTTCCAGCCTGTTCCCATTGTCACCATCCAGGACAGACATTCCCACCTGTCCAGACTGTCACAATAGCCTTCCTGCCTCTATGCCCCATTCCCTTTGATGTATGATTTTTCTCCTTCCAAAACAATCTTCCTTATCCACAGATCTGCCCATGTTCTTATCTGAGAAATCTTCAATGACTCCTGTTGCCTATAAAGTAAATGTTAAATTACAGGCACCCTCTCATTTGGCATCTGTCCAGTCATAGCTCATATGATTCCCCTCCCTGCCCTCTAAGCGGCAGCCAAAATGGATGGCCCTCACTTAGCTCCTTGAATACATGTCTTGGTCTCAGGGCTACCTACCTTTGTTCGTGGTATTTCCCATACCTGCAATGTCTCCCATCCCCTTTACCTATTGAATTCCTGAAGATTCTTTAAAGGCATCTTATCTATGATGACTTTTCTGAATTCCTGGACTAGTAACAACATTGGCAATCCATCAGTCAATAAAGATTTATGAAGAGCCTACTATGTGGAGGCACTTTGCTAACTTCTGGAGATAAAATAGAGGCAAAAGATAGTTCCTGCCCTCAAAGAGCTCACAATCTAATGCTACCCTGCATCTTTCCACCTGGACCAGCAGCCTTTGGAACATAACTGGACTTCTATGCCCTGGACTTTCACATTCCATTAACAGAGGATCTGGGGAAGTTAATGCACTCATCTTTGGAGATTCTACCCTAGGGACCAACTCAGGTGAATGGAGACTGAGTAAATGGAAAGTAGCCCCCTTAGGCAACAGTATCTATTAGTTGGTTCTCAGACTTCAGACCACATTTCACCTTTCCATCAAGTTCATCTATTCATCCATCCATCCATCCTGGCAGTCTAGTCATGTACGTAGCTGTTCCCCTCCCTATCATCACCACTACTTTCCACCTCTTGTCTCTAGATGTAATAATCAAAATAATAGCATCATTGTTTCTCGGGAGGTAATGTCAAGCAAGTGCCCTTATGCGTCAGTTCACCGTCCCTGGGACACTCGAAACCAAAACTCCCTTCTCTGATCATTGGTCTCTTCACCCTGCAAAATGTCAATTCCTTGAGGGCAGAGACTGTCTCCATTTCTGTGCTTTCTACAGTGCCTGGCACATAGTAAATAGTAAATTAAAAATTCATTCAACTTTTCTCTCAAAGGTTATGTAGAGTTTATGCACACGAATATCCCTAGACAGACAGACAGATAAGCAACTAGATGATGCAGTGTATAGAGTGCCTGACCTGGAGTCAGGAAGACCTGAGTTCAAATTTGACCTCTATACACTGCATTATCTACCAACCTGCTCTCTCTCCCCCCCCCCTTTCTCTCTCTCTCATATATCTATCACTTTTACAACAGTGTACTGTACATGAAAGACCCTTAATTATTTTTTTCTTTTTGTAGTATGCTTGCCATAACATAGTGTAGCTGAATCACAGGTGTGGGAATCAATCAGCCAGCAAGTTTTTTTTTTTAAATATTTATTTGTTTTTAACATTTTTATTTCTTTTTTAACGTTGAGTTCCAAATTTTGTATGTCTTTCCCACCCCTCCCCAACTCACTGAGAAGGCAAGCAAAATGATATCAATTAGACATAGACAAATAGACGTGAAATTATGCAAAATAGATTTCCATATTAGCCATATTGCAAAAACAAAAGCAATAGCAAATAAAGAAAGTAAGAAAATTATACTTTAATTTGCACTCAGAGTTCAGCACTTCTCTCTCTGAAAGTGGATAGCATTTTTTTCATCCTGAATCCTTTGGAGCTGTCTTGGATCACTATACTGATCAGAGTAGCCAAGTCTTACAGTTAATTATCGTGACAATATTCAGCAAATATTTAAGTGCCTATTATGTGTCAGGAAGAGTGCTAAACACTGGGAATGCAAAGAAAGATAAAGAGAGTCTGCTCTCAAGGAGTTCAGTCTAATGGGAGAGATGAGTATATACTTAAAAATATGTAGGATAAATGCAAAATCCCTCAGAGACATTGAGGGTTTGGTTCCAGACCACTGCAATAAAACGAATACTGTAATAAAGTAGGTCATGTGAATTTTTTGGTTTCCCAATACATATAAAAGTTGTGTTTATACTATGTGGTAGTCTACTAAATATGCGATAGTATTATGTCCAAAAGCAATATACATAAACTGAATTAGAGGGCAGATTGGTGATATGGGTAATTAGAATGTTCAGTGTATTGGGGAAGGGGGAGGGGACAAATGGGGAGAAAATTTTGGAACCCAAAATCTTGTGAAAATGAATGTAAAAAGTTAAATAAATAAATTTATAAAAAAAAATACTTCATTGCTAAAAAACAAAATGCTAGCCATCACCTGAGCCTTCAGCAAGTTGTAATATTTTTGCTGTGGAGGGTCTTGCCTCAATGTTGTAATATTTTTGCTGTGGAGGGTCTTGCCTCAATGCTGATGTTGCTGACTGATTGCTGAGGGTCGGGGATGGCTGTGGCAATTTCGTGAAATAAGACAACAATGAATTTTGCCTCATCAACTGACTCTTCCTTTTACTTGAGCACTTAGAGGCCATTGTAGGGTGATTAATTGGCCTAATTTCAATATTGTTATGTGTCAGGCAATAGGGAGACTTGAGGACAAAGATAGAAAGACAGGAATGGCTGGTCTGTGGAACAGGTAGGACATACACATTTATGCAATGAGTTTGATGTCCTCTGTGGTGTGGTTTGTGGCACCCGCAAAACTACTACAATAGTAACATCAAAGGTCACAGGTCACAGAATCATCATAACAATGAAAAAGATTGAATTGTAAGAATTTCCAAAATGTGACACAAAGACAGAATGTGAGCACCTGATGTTGGAAAAATGGTGCAGATAGACCTGTTCAATGAAAGGTTGCCAGAAACCTCCACAAACTTTCCTTGGAAAAACACGGTTTCTGCAAACACAATAAAGTAAAGTGAAATAAAACAAGATATGCCTCTATATACCAATAATATCAAGTAAATACAAAATAGTTTGGGAAGGACAGTACCAGTAGTTAGGAGTATCAGGAAAAGCTTCATGAAGAAAATAGTCCTTGTACTGTGTCCGAAAGGAAAAGGAGAGATTCTATGAGACCAAGATGAAGAGGTAATAGATTCGAGGCATGAGGGACAGCAAGTGCAAGGGCAAGGTGGTTGGAGATGAAGCATCATGTGAGTGGCAGAGAGAATCCCAGAGAATACATAGTATGTCCTGAGCACCAGAAGAGTATACCAGCAGTTCTTTGGAGGGTAATGTGATTAACCAACATATTGAAACAACAAGGATCAAAAGAGATTAGATAAAGATACCTGATAAATGGATTTTAAATGGATTTTTTAAATTAATGAATTAATGGAGTTTAAAGTTTGCAAAGCACTTAAGATGGTTGGAATAAGCATTTATGAAGCACTATGTTTTAAGCACTGTTAAGTACTTGGTAAAGGTTATCTAATTTGATTCTCCTAATAACTTTGGGAGATAGGTGTTGTTATTTATCCCCATTTTACAGGTGAGGAAACTGAAACTGAGAGTCAAAAAACTAAAAAGTGTCAGAGGCAAGATTTGAACTCAGGTCTTCTTGATTTTACCTCTCCACAAACTTTGAAGCATTACATAAATGTGAGCTCTTATCATAATTATCACTATAACAAAATGTTTTAAAAACTTTAAAACTCTATGTAAATGTCAGCTATTATTGTTTCTATGAGGTATAAAATTTTCATTGGGATTAAAATAGGTTTCCTAGTTGAATTAAATGTGCCCTGCGTGCACACAGGAGGTGCTTAATAAATGCTTATTGACCTATTTAATCAGTTTGACCTCAAAGCCCTTGTTCACAGGGCCACAGATTCAGAACGTCTGTGTACTTTCCCAGGACTATAGTCCAAGACAAGGAAGCACACACACGAAGAAAAATTCTTGGGGCTTTTTCTTTATTTATTTTGCCAGTGTGGAGTCAAATAGTCATCCTGTGCATTACATATGGCTTACGACACTACCAGTGTGCCAGAATCAGATTAAAATGTAACTGGGAGATATTTAACAAAATGAATTAAAATACAATACAATGTGGATCATATCCCATTTGAAAACCACTGCTATGTCAAATTCAAATAGATATGGGGGCCGCTAATTTGTACATAAGAATCTTTGCAGAAGTATATTGATTTAGTATTAAAATGTAATGTGATCTCTATTTTATTGTATTTGTACTCATTGGTTAAATATTTCCCAATTATGTTTTAATTTGGTTTGGACTACACCTGGGAGTACTGCATTCTAGGGCTTCTGGCCAGGGGTTTGCCCTGTCTTCTTCAGAGTGGTGCAGCCACACTGATAATATATACTCTGCATCACACATCTCGCCTTTCTCTTTTCCCTTGTCACACTTGATTATTCTGCATCCACAGAATTTTGATGACCAGAATGAAAACACCAAAACTTGCTCCATTGCTCCTTGATGCTGAAGTCCCTTGTTGGCTCATCACAAGCCTGGGATATGTGAGAATGCCAAGGTATTCCTCTGACTTTTGTCTGTGGCCCTCACTAAGTACCTGCTTACCTGGGACCTGGCACATGCTGGTGATCAGGGCAAGCCCAATTATAGGGCAAAGTCCCTCTTTTGGTATAATAAATTGGGGTCCCAGTAAGCACAATCCAAAAGGCCAGCCTAGGCTTCTTTAAAGTCCCCTAATCTGAGTGGTAGAGATGCTTGCAGGAAATGAGATTTAAGTTTCTGAAATCATAACTGAAATCATAACTCCAGGTATATGAAGTGTCAGGAAGTCTATGACTTAAACTGTGTACCTAAAACTGTGGCCTTTTATGGTATTTGCATAAATATATTTCTCATTCTTGCCTTTTGCTGCTAGGTCAGTATGGCCAGACTTCAGTCTGTTCTGTCCCCTCCTGACTCAGATACATAAATAAGACCACTGACTCAGATACTACACAAAACCAGAACCTGTTTATATCTCACTGCTACTCTGCTCTGCACCTCAGCTACTCTGGAGGCTATATGGTATACTAGAAAGAGTGCTAGACTGAGGTTCTAGAAAATGAAGTTTGACATCTGCCCTCCAACACTTACTTGCTGTGTGTTTCTATAATGTTAATGAGACTTCAATATCTTCCCCACCCATTAATAGGCCTCAGGTGGAACTTGATTAGGGGAGGCTTATTTTATAGGAAAGCCCACACCTTTTGTTAATTAACGTGGCACCGGGTCATGATGTTCATGATGTCCTCCAGCTCTAAAAAGTGTTTATATGCCCAGAAGTGAGGTTTTGCTTTGAAGCTTACTCTTTGGAAGAAGGTTCATGAGAGGAAGGAGCCCCCTGCCTTTGAAAACCCAGATGTCGACGCTTCTCTCTCTGGAAACTATGTATGTATGTAATGGTCAGACTGTTGGATCTGTCTGTTGATCTGTGATGTAAGTATTGCTTATGCTCAGACAGTTAGAAGCCTGTCTGTTGGTCTTTATTTCTCTGCTTGTATTTTCTCTGTGGGTATATGTGATTAAAGAAGATTGTTGACCCAAAAGTTACTTTCCTTTTAGAAAAGCAATTCGAAGGACCTGTGCTAGCAGGCCATCTTGGACATGTTGGGGTGCTTGCTACTAGAGGGACATTTCCTCATCTATAAAATGGGCACAATCATATTGCCAGTACCTACCTCTTAAGATTATGGCTTAGCTCAAATGAGATCATGGCTGCAAAGTTCTGCATAATCTTCAAAGCACTATATAATATAAATATTAGTGGTCACTATGATTCTGTCAGACTTCCATTTTTCAATTCAATTTAGTAGAGATTCATTAAATTTATATGCAGGCAGTACAGTGCTAGGCATCAGGGGACAGAAGAAGATTGCATAAGGCACAGAGTGGTGTAGTCCTGAAGAAGAACACTGACTTTGAAGTCAGAGGGTTTGAGTTCAAAATTCAACCTTACCCCTCCTTAGCCGTGTGACCTTGGTCACAGCGTCACCTTCCTGGGTCTCAGTTTCCTCATCTATGAAATGAGGTGAGACTAGATCTCTAAAGTCCTTTCCTCTTCTAAATCTGTGATCCTACAGTCTCTGTCAATGCTGAGATTACAGTCAAGTCAAGAGGATTGATGGACACAAAGATGACAGATACATAGCACACACACCAATACCTGAAATGTCCAATTAAAGTGCTAAGTGCACAAGAGAGTTCCAAACTAAAGGTACTGACAAAATCGATTTGCCCAGTTTGGAGGGTCTTTCAAAGCTGAGGCTCCTTTAGAACAGGACAAGACAGCAGAACTAGCAAATGAAAACAATCCCAGTCATTCCAGTAGAATTGTACCCCCCCTCCCCCTTCCCAAGTCCTACTGAGATGGATGTCCATTTATTGTCTGGTCGAAGGAAATGGGTCTTGTTGGCAACCTGGTCTTCAATGAAGCTGTCATGAGTCATTTGGGGAGAATTGCTCCCTAAAATGAGCAGGAGTCAGGGCAGGAGCAGATGTGAAAAAAGAGATGACCTGTTTCCTCTGTGTTGGGATGACACAGCAAACATGTCCCAACTGGAGGTGATTATTGCATTGAGGGTGAAATATTTCACAGGAATATATTCAGAGGGAGATGCATTCCGAGGAAACCATTCCAAATATTTTTTTTATCTCTTTGCACATAACGAGCAAGGTAGGAGCATGTGGGTAATTGATGTATATGCATGAGAGCATAATCAAGAACTAGAAGATCTGGAAGATTTTCAGGCTCCGTGGCAATTACCGACTATGAAAACAATACCCATCCTTGGGGTGTTGAGCTATTATTCAAGCATCTCTCCTCATTATAGTAACAAGTGCTTACACGTGCTGTATAGTAATGGGAAAAACAGGGATTGAGCTTTCATAAAATAATTGTAATAATATTTTCTATTTGCATAGCACTTTCAACTTCCAAAGTGCTTTCACATATCTGCATTTTCCTCTCAAAAAGACAGACTCTTTATAATACTACTATTAGTGAGGGAACAATGATGAAAGGGATGAAGATGAAGATAGTAGCGAAGACAAAAATGAACAAAATGTCTTTATTTGAATTAAAAGAAATGCAAAAGATCCTCATAAATATTTTATCATAATCATTTTGTGTAATTGTTTTTCACTGTCTATTCCAGGTCTCCCTCAATCAAAGCTTTCATTGGCTCATCAGCCACTCAAAGTCATAGCTCACGAGCCCCCACTGGCGTTTATTTTACTTGGCAATCCAAAAGACACACTAATTTTAAGTCAAAAGGTTTTTCATTAAACAAGGAAAATTCCCTCCTATGCACACAGGAATACACTTTGTTGCAAATTTTCAGACTACCAATGGGAAAAAGAAAAAACAATAGAATGTGTAGGATGTATGTAGTCAGGGAATACACCTGACCAGGATGCCATACAACGAGAGGACACATGCATAAAGAATAGATGGAACCCAGTAATTAATGCTAGTACAGCCATATACCTGCTGGAGCCCTTTTCTGTTTGTGATGTTACTGTTTCTTTCCCCCTAGAGCACATTCCCCCTAGAGCTATGTGCCATCATGTCATTGCTGAATGGGTGATGTCACTGAGCTGCCTTCTTCCATCATTGAAACTGTTAGGGACCTCTTATGCCACCCACTGGCATCTCTACTGAGCTATTCTTTGGGCCTTCGCTGATATCATCTGTTGCTTCTCTACTGAATTTCAACTGCCTTGTGGTCTTTTTCCATTCAGATATCCATGGGCTAACTCTATAATTCAAATCTTCTATTAGCCAGTCAGAGAAACCCTTAGACATTTTCTGTCTTTCCTTTCTTTTTAAATCTTTTTTCTTTTCTAATTTTAGCTGCCAATCTTTGCATTCAGTTTACCCTGAGTTAGGATGAGAAAATTCATTTAACTCTTTTCTATTCTCATTATGACTCTGGTTCATTAAATCCATCTAGGATTTTCCCCTAGTAAAGCCGAAGGTGGCTTAGTGAGGCTAGTAATTTGTCTTGCTTTCTTATCAGTGACAAAACCATAGCTCCCTGGCACTTGTGCCTGACTTTGCTTGGCAGAGATAATGGAATGGTTTGCCATTTCCTTCTCCAAATCATTTTACATATGGGGAAACTGAGGTAAACAGGGTTAAGTGTTTTGCTCAGGGTCACACAGTTATTGTGTAAGGTCAGATTTGACTCAAGAAGAGGAGTCTTCCTGACTTCAGACCTATCATTCTATCCACTGAGTCACCTAGCAGCTCTTTTTCCATGAGCTCCATTTTAAGAGTGTAACCCATGCTTTGGGGTGACATGTTTAGACCAATACAGTATCTCTTTAGCTCGTCACAGCAACTCTGTGAATTAGGTAAGACATATAATTTATCTCCATTTTGTAGAGGAGGACATTAAGGTTCATGGAGGGCAAAATATTTGCTTCTTAGATCTTGCTGCACTAGAAGAAATGATGGCTGTGATGAATATAGAAAAGCATCAGAAGTGTATGAATGAACTGATGCAAACTGAAGTAAGTTAGAACAAGGAAAGTAACATGCACACAAATGTAAATGGAACAAATCACAACAAAATAACTAATGCTGCTTAATTATAGTAACCAAGCTTAATCCTAACGAAGAAGTCTGGGGAGGTACTTCCCTCCCTTCTTCATAGACTTGGGGAATTATGGGTGTTCAATTCTGCAGATGATAGCAGACTTTTAAAATATCTTGGTTAGTCTTACTAAACTTCTTTCTCTTTTTATTGTTTGTTATAATGTATGGCTCTCAGATAAGGGGAGGGGAATGAATCCATTGGGAAATGTTCGTGATGTAAAAAGAAAAAATAGCAATAAAAATTTGATTTTAAGAAGACTTGCTCACGATCACCCAGATATAGTGCTAGAGTTAGCCTAGAACCAAGGACCCCTTTCTTCAGGTCCAGATGTTTCCAGGGCACCAGGGGTCATCGACTAGAAGCATTAAAGCACCCTGTATTAGAACAATAGTTCTCAAAGTGTGATCCAGGGGACCCTTTCCAACTCTCACAATCCTTTCAGGGGTCCAGAAGATTAAAACTATTTTCACAAAAATATTGGGATATTTTAATTTCTAATGTGGTAAATATTGAGGCACAGAAAAAGAAAGAGATAATGGGTATGTAGATAGTTGAATAGATGATAGATTGACATGATTGATGGATAAAGATAAATAAAAGTTCTTTAGGGCATCCTCAATAATTTTTAAGAATGTAAATAAGTACAAACAAAAGGTCATGACCTGTATGAGTAAACTACCTTCTCTGCACTCATCCTGAATATCTTTGAATTTTCAAGAGCTTTTTCAGATCTTGGGACATTATTGAATTACTTATTGTTGCAAAGTATAAAATACTTAATACAGCTCCAAAGGTCCTGAACCTACATGTAACCTCTCTGGACCTCAGTCTCCACTTATCAGTAAGATAAGGTAAAATAAGGCCTGCTTCACCTACCTTCTAAGGTGATTGTTTGGTTCAAAAAAAGTAAAAGAGGTTATAGCACACTGAAAAAAAAATCAAAAGTGATATCAAAACATAAACACTGGACTTCCCACATCTGAGCCATCCAACACACACTACTGCCTGATTAATTTTCCTAAACACTTCTTTCACTATGCTATTTTATTGCTCAAGAGCTCATATAACAAAATTACAAAATACTTGCAAATGGTGATCATGCCCTCCTCCACTATATTAAATCTTCGCTCCTCTAGTTAAATATTCCCCGTTACTTCACCCAGTTCTGAATAGCTGATCTTTAGATGCTTCACTATCTCATATGGTCTTCTTTGTATACTTTCTTATCAATGTTCTTCCTAATAATCTATATCTCTCTAATAATCTAATCTAATAATCTCGCTCTGTCTCTCTCTCTCTCTCTGTCTCCCTCTCTGTCTCCCCTGTTCCTTCCCCCGCTTTCTCCTCTCTCTTCTCCTCTAATTTGCTTCTCTCTATTTCCCACCTACCTCCCTTCATCCTATCCTTCCCTACTTATTTGGCATTGACTGGGAATTTCTCCATAACTGGAACTCTGGGGTAAGAAAACTGATGACCCGTCAGTAAATAAATGTTGTAATTATAGAACACTATTTTCAACAGACCAGCAGATGAAAGTCAATTTGCATAATAGCCAGTACTATTCATGGAAATATCTGTGATTTGTCTACCAAGGAAGATGAAGACCCTAAAGTTAATTTGTATATGCCTAGCATTGATTAACCAGAGAATTGATTCTTTCCCTGTATGTGGGTTCAAGCTTATTGAGCAAAGCTAGCTTTCAGACTCATCTGTTCCAGGGCACTAAAACAAGTAGCGGGGAGAGAATGGGCAAGTCAAAGCCTGGTGGGCTCAGTGTGGAATTCAATTCAATTCAACTAGCATTTATTAAGTACCACTGATGTTCCAAGCACTGTGTAAGGTCATAGAGAAGTGAGATAATCTCTCCAACTGAGAAGCTTCCATTCTGTTAGAGGGGATGCAACATGTATACAAAACAGTTAACACAAGATATAAGGTACTAATAACTGGAAGAATCAGGAAAGGCTTCTTTTATGAAGTTGTTGAACTGAGCCTTGAAAATATAATGGCAAGTAGCCAATGTGCCCAGTTCTTATGAACATGTGCTAAGTACCCAGCTGATGCAATATCCACATGGATTTGAAAAACTTGCAGATATTTTACTACTGGTTCTGGTCTGCTAATAGGGAGTAGGCGACTCTCTGATTTGGCTTCATAGGAGTGCATGCAGAAAGCCCTAATGCACAATAGCCAGTTATCTTGGTCTTAACGTTTTCTGCCTGGAGGCAAGACCAAATTCCATAGCCTATTGAAACAGACTTCCTCCCTGGCATAATTTCACTTTATCTAGTAGTGTTCAAAGACTGTTCAAACTTACTCTAAGGTATTTTTGCTTGTTTGCTTGACTGAGTTCTGTTCTTAACTTGTGAAGGCATCTAAGCTGAAATGCAGAGGAATGGTCTCAACGCCATCCTTCCAGAAGGATCTAGGGGCTCCTAAAGGCAGAGATGGGAAAAGTGTCAAAAAAAAAAAAAGCTCGTTTCTTGATTTCAAAAACTGAAAGGTTAATTATAGCATTATTACTCATGTTTACCACTCCTTCTTCCCTGAGGTTGCATTTATTAGGCATCTAGCACAGGGCCCTGAAGCCAACGAAATCACCTGATTCTAGCTTGGGAGACTTGGGAGAGACATAGAACTGTTGAGAACTGGCAAAGGGAAGATGACTAAGCTGGAGAGTCTCTGCAGCTAAAATGGTACAGGATTCTTGAGTCTGAAGATGTTTAGATTGGAGAAAAGGAGAGTTAGGAAGGACAGCAATTTTCAAATATTTGAAATATTCAATGACCTGTTAAATAAAAAAGGGACTTTATATTTTTGATCATGGAAGATGGAGACAGTAACAATATGTGGAATTTGCAAAGGAGTGAATTTGGGCTGTGATATTAAGGAAAACTTCCTAACAATTGGAAATGCCCCAAATTGGAATGGGCTGCCATAGCGAGTCAATAATTCTCCCTCATTGGAAGTCTTCAAGTCAAGATTGAATAGTCTACTTATTATAAATGTGTAGTTGAGATTCTTGTTTCAGGTCTGGGTTGGACTCTATCTCCTGAGATCTCAACAAATACTTAAATCTAATTGATTCTAAGTCTACTCACTCTATATTAAAATACCTGAAATACAAATAAAGCACTCAAAAATCCAAGCCCTTAGATGTCTTCTATTTAGAAGGAGGAAAAAAACAAGTCAAGGGCCCCTTGTCTTACAGACAAAAGCAATTTCAAACATACTTTTAACTAATAACAGGACTCCAAAGGATAAACCTTTAGTTAAACAAGCAATTGAGAGACCAGCATTTAGATAGTGCCACCCTAAAGCTCAAGGTAAAGCCAGTTGAGAAAGTACAACTATGTAGCTATGTAACTATTAACCTTCATGGAAATACGTTGGAATAAGCATTCAGGCCCTCTTTAAGGTAATTGTTGCCATTACTTTGTGGTTTGCCCTTTATCATGTTTATCATCTTTCTTTGTATCTCCAATAATTAGCACAGTATCTGGCACATAATAGGTGCTTGGTAAATGCTTGTTGACTATTGACTGACTAACTCGTTAAATGATTTAGGTTATGACTTTCTTAGGGAAGGAAAGATTCTCTTTGGAGATTCCAAAATCATGCACACTCAAAGATTTTGAGCCATCTTTTTCAAGCCCTATTCCCAGCATCCTACCACTAGATCTTTATCATGAGGGAGACTTTGAAGGAATCAAGATCTCAATTACAAACCTACTTCACCTAGAGGAGCTTAAAGGAAGGATTAACAAATCAGGCTCCCAAAGGTTGGTAGCAACCCCAAGACAGTGACACTAATTTCTATAAACTGAAAGCCTTGGAGTCTTTAAAGAGAACATCAAAACAAGGAGAAAGAAACTGTCTATAGAAATCTTGTAGAAGTCACCTTTCTTACTGTGAGATGCGGAGACAGTTTAATTGTGAGATGACTACTCCTACCACTGTCCCATCAGGCAATAGACAAGAGATAATAGGATCAATGTAATGTTTTCTATGGACTTGAAAATTATAACTCATAAGGGATGTATATTATCAAAGGATCATTTCCTTAGAGCTTGGAGGGACCCTAGAGGTTGTGTGATCCAATTCCCTCATTTTGCAAATGACGTCAAATGCATAACATCATAGGTTCAAGGATTTTGATCTATAAGGGAACTCAGGAGTGATCTAATCCAACTCTCTCATTTTACAAATGAGCAAACTAAGGCCAGCTGGGGTTAATAAAACCAGGGTGACTTAAGGAAAGCAGAACTGGAATTCAATCTCAGGTTGTGTGACCTCAGTACTCTTTCCACTAAGTGTCTAGGTAAAAACAGGTGATGACCATGAAAAGTTTATATAAAATGGTGGTATTAATTGATAAATGATTATCTTGTTTTACAAGGATAAAAGGATTAAGAATTTGTGTTTATTTAACCCCGAACAGGAGAAACAGGTGCCATGATGTTGTTTTTAGTCATTTCCAACATTTCATGACCTCATTTGAGGTTTTCTTGGCAAAGATAGTGGAGTAGTTTGTCATTTCCTTCTTCAGAATAGCCTCCTAATTGGCCTCCCTGTCCCACATCTCTTCCTACTCCAATCTATCTTCCACAAAGCCACCAAAGTTTCCTGAAGTCTGACCATGTCAACCACATCAAGTAATAGGGAGTCATGGGAGTTTAATGAGTGGATGGAAGGGGCAATCAACAAGCTTTAGTGACTCCCTCTGGTGAATCAAATATAAATTCTTCTATCTAACATTTAAAGCTCTTCACAACTTGGGCCCTTTCTATATTTTCAGTCTTCTTATATATTACTCCCCTCTGTTCATTCTTCTGTCCAGCCACACAGGTACTTCTGTATGTTCTGCACACAGCGCACCCTATACTGAACCTTATGCCTGAGATGTTCCCTCTACTTGCTTCTGGTTTCCGATATAATTCAGCTAGAGTGCCACCTTTCTACATGAAGCCTTTTCTAGATTCCCCCCTCCCTGCAGTGGTCAGTGATCTCTTTTCCCAAAACTGCTTTGCCTACTGGAGGTCAAAACCTATCTGCAAGTGCCTGGTATACAGTAAGTCCTTAATAAATGTTTCTTTCATTCCATAGGGAGGAAAGGGGGAGGCTGCAAGTAGGAGATGACTCAAAGTTGTTTTCTGGTATACCCCAGTCTCACCTGAGTTTCTCTAAATCATTCAGTCAGTTATCAAAACTCTTAAGCACTTATTATGTGCCATGAACTGTGCTAGGCACTAGGGTATACAATTACCAAGAATGAAACAAGTTCTATCTATAATGAGCTTAATGAGGAAGTCAACAAATACATCTAAAAATATACATGATAAATATAAAGTGAATACATATAAATATATACAAAATGGTAAGATATGAGGTATTTTGGGAGAGAGGGCACTAACAGGTGGGGGAATCAGGAAAAGCTCAAAGCAGAATATGTATCTTGAGCTCTGCCTTAAATGAGGAGAGGAACTCTGTGAAGCGAGATAAAGACAAAGTCAATGGAAGATGACCAGTGAAAAGGTAATGAGAAAGAAGACAGAGTGTCATGTGTGAGGAATAGAGAGAAGGTCAACTTGGCTAGATCACAAAATGCTAGTGGGAGAGTAATGTCTTAGGAGGGTGGGAAGCTTGGTTAGTGTCAGGTTATATAGGTTCTTTAAAGCTAAACAGAAGAGCTTATATCTTATCCTAGAGGCAATTAGAAACCACTGGAGTTGGTTAAGCACAGAGGTCACAAGAGCAGATCAGTAATTAGGAAAAATTATTTTAGCAGCAGTGTATAGGATGTACTAGAGTGGAGGAAGACCTGAGACGGAAACTAATTGCAAAGTTTTTGCAATAATCTAAGCAAGAAGTGATGGGGTCTGAGCTAAAATGAATTGTGTGTCCTTGGTTTTGGAAGAGGACCAGTGATATCACAGGGTAATGTCTTGACTTGTGCATGCTTTGGATTTAAGTGAGGCAGAGTTGCCAGAAGTCATCAGCCTTACTCTCTATCTTGTCATTAAAGTCCAGTGAAATCCAGTCAAGACAACTGGGGATGTGCCAGTACACAGTGGGTTGCTTTGGCATCTTTGATGTCTGCCCAACCCTAAGTGCTCCACAGTGCTTGCTTTAGCTACCTTCATGGCTGTTGGAACCAAATGTTCTCATCCTCCCATTCACCTGGGGGAAGTCTTCACATGCTTGGAGTAGACATCCCCTAACTTACCACATAATTTGAGACCTGTCGTTTACCATCAACATAGTTTAGCCTGTCTGCTGAGACAGTTTTACCAGAGTGTGGTCACTGCTACACACACTATAGCTTCTTGGAGTCTCGGATGAGAGTTGGGTGATAGGAGATACAAAAGGTGGATTAGCTTGGCTCAGAAAGTTCTCACACCAAAGGTGATAGTCCTCCTTAACTAAATGTAAAACTCTTTAAGTCCCCACCTAAAATAGCATGCACTTCCTGGACTCCCACACTTACCCATTCTTACTTTAACTTCATTATAATCATTGACTAACTTATTGAAGCAATCTTTCAACCTCCAACCTTGCAGGTTGAAACTATTTCCACCAACTGCCTCTTTCAGTCCTAGATGTTGATCAGAACTGGGGAAAATTGTGGAATAGTGCTGAATGAGTCCACTACAAAATTACTTTTCATAGTCTCAATTGGACTCTTACTGCATCCAGGTAATCCTTTTACCCCTCTCTAATTAATTTACTATCCCAGCACTACTGGAGCTATTCCAAACCTCCTCATCCCTCTTCAGTTCTCCCAAGGCTCTTCTTCCCTTTATCCTCTTAGTTGAAAAATATGCCCTCTTATTAAAAAAAAAATTTTTTTTAAATAATTGAACCCTTTGGCCCAGCATTACCACTTCTAGGACTGTATCCCCAAGAGATCATAAAAATGGGAAAGGGTCCCATATGTACAAAAAAATTTATAGCAGCACTCTTTGTGGTGGCCAAAAACTGGAAATTAGGGGATGCCCACCAATTGGGGAATGGCTGAATAAATTGTGGTATATGAATGTAATGGAATACTATTGTGCTATAAGAAATGATGATCAGGAAGACTTAGAGAAGCCTGGAAAGACTTATATGAACTGATACTGAGTGAAGGGAGCAGAACCAGGAGAACTTTGTACACAGCAACAACCACAGTGTGCAAAGATTTTTTCTGGTAGACTTAGAACTTCATTTCAATGCAAGGACTTAAAGTATCCCCAATGGTCTCTTAAGGTACAATGCCTTCCACATCCAGAGAAAGAACTGTGGCATTTGATCGCAGAATGTAGCAGATCATTTTCTTTTGTATTATGTTTTGGTTTGTTTTATGATTTCTCCCATTCATTTTAATTCTTCTATGCAACATGACTAAGGTAAAAAAGTATTTAATAGGAATGTATATGTAGAAACTATATAAAATTGTATGCCAGCTGGGGGAGGGAGGAGGGAGGGGGAGGGAAAGAGGGGGAGGGAGGGGGAAAAATCTAAGTTATATGGAAGTGATTGTATAACACTGAAAACAAATAAAATAATAAAAAAAACAATTGAAGCTATTTACTGAGAGTTCCCTTGTCTCCTCTCTTCCTCATCTCTTATTATTCAGATATTATCTTCCTTTACCTTCTTTTTCATCCCTCTCTCATATGAAGAGAAGACTCTTCTTGCCAATATAAACTCCTTGATGTCAACAATATTCCATATCATCTTTTCCAGCATATTGTCCGCTCTATCATCCCCACTCACTAATTTTCAACCTCTCTGTTTACTGGTTCTTTTACTGCTGCTTGCAAACATGTCCATGTCCTCTTCAAAGAAATCCTCATTTTATTGGTCAATCCTTATTAGTTATGTTCCTATAACTCTTCTTCCTTTTGACTTCTCCCTTGAGAAGGTCAACTACAGTAGATTCCTCTCTTCTCATTCTCTTCTTAACTCTGTACAGTCTGGCTTCCAACCTTATCATTCAACCAAAACTGCTTTTTCCAAAGTTACCAGTGATCTCTTAATTGCCAAGTTCATTGACCTTTATTCAATCTTCATCCTTATTGACTTCTCTGCAACCTTTGAAATGATGTCCCTCATCCTTTATATTTTCTTTTTTCTAGGTTTTCATGGCACTGTGCCCTTGTGGTTCTCCTCTTCCCTTTCTGATTGCTGTTTCTCAGTCTCTTTTGAAGAATCTTTATTGAACTAGTTGCCACTAACTGTGAATATGTCCAAAGACTCTATCCTAGGTCTTCTTGTCTTCTTCTATATTATTTCACTTGGTGATTTATCGGCTCCCATGATTCAATTTCCCTATGCAAATGACTCTTATCTAACCCCGATCTTTCTCCTGACTTTTAGTCTTGCATCTCTGTCTTTCATACACCTGAAATTGAATATCCTATAGATATCTTAAACTCATCATGTCCAAAACTGAATGTTATCTTTCCTCTAGACCCCACCCCTCTTTCCAATTTCCTTATGTTTGTTAAGGGCACTACTATATTCCCTGTCACCAAGCTTACCTCCTAGGTGTCATGTTCCACTGCTCTCTCTCATTTCTCATATCCAATATATTTCCAAGTCCTCTTGATTCTACTTTCCCAGTATCTCTTCTGTTATTGCCACCACTTTGGTGGAAGCCCCAATCACCTCACACCTGAACTATTGAAATAGTCTTCTCATTGGTCTTCCTACTTCAAGATTCTCCCCACTCCAATCAGTCAAGGACACATCTAGTCATGTTCTCCCCCTCTCCTAAACTCCACTTGTTCCCTATTACCTCTGGGGTCAAATATATACTCTTCTTAGCTTTTAAAGCTATTCCCAACTTGGCCCTTTCCAGTTTTTCCAGTCTTCTTATACCTTAATCCCCTCCAAGTACTCTATAATCCAGTGACATTCATCTCCTTGATATTCTTTGAATAAGATGTTCCATCTCCAGACAGCATGTGAATTCTGTTCTCCATACCAAGAATTCTCTCCTTTCTTATCTCTGTTTTTTGACTCTCCTTGTTTGCTTTGAGTTTCAGCTAAAATCTTACATTAACCAAGAAGCCTTTCTCAGTTCCCTTTACTGCTAGTGCCTTCTCTTTTGATTCCGATGTTTCCTGTGTGTGTTTTCTAAGTACGTAATTGTTTGCATGTTGCCTCCCTAAGTGTCTTAAAAGAAGAGACTTTTTGTTTGGCCTCTCTTCATATCTATCCATAGAACATAGCCCAATGTCAAGCACATAGTAGATACTTAATAGTAGATCTTGTTTACTTGATTTAATCTCTCCTTGATTTAGTCCTTCCTAACTGGCTACTCCTGGATTTTAATCTGTGTCATGACCTCTAGCTGGGGCTGTTCCCCAAGACTCTGTCCTGGGTTCTCTGTTTTTTCCTTCTATACTATCTCAGTGATTTCATCAAGTCCTTTGTGTTTAACCATAATCTCTATGCAGATGTTTCCCAAATCTGGATATCCAACCCCAGTCTTTCTCCTCCAACTATCATGTCCAAAATAGAACTCATCATCCCATTCCCCTGCAACCCTCTCCTATTCCCAGCTTTCTTATTATTTTTGAGAGTACCACCCTCTTGGTTATCTAGGCTCTGTTGTTCTTGATGTATCACTTGTGCTCTCTCCACAAATTAAAATCCATTTCATTTCCAAATATTTCATTTTTATTTTTGCAGTTCTCTCTCTCTCTCTCTCTCTCTCTCTCTCTCTCTCTCTCTCTCCCTCTCTGTATATATATATGTATATATATATATATATATATATATATATATATATATAATATACACATATGTATATATGTCTATCTATACATACATATATGTCTATAGTTTGATAGAAAACACATATACTCTCTATGTATACATACATATAGAAAGAGTATTTCTACGTATCTCTACCTCTATCTTTCTATCTACCTCTCTGTTTATCTATCTATCTACCTATCTACTCACATACTCATGACACCACCAGACCCTCATCACTTCTTGCTTGAACTATTACAACAGCCTTATGATGGTTCTCCTTGCTTCAAGTATTTCTCTACTCCACTCTCAAGATACCAAAGTGATGTTCCTAAGGTAGAGGTCTGATGATGACAGTAAGAACTCCCTCCCCACCACCATTCAGTCAATTCCATTGACTTCCATTACCCTCCAGGGTATAAATACAAATGTAAAATCATATATATAAAAGTATATGCTTGGCTTTCAAAGCACTTTCCAATTTGACCTCAACTTTCCAGTCTTATTATACTTTCCAGTCCTACATACAGTCTATGCTATACTGGCTTACTTGTAGTTCTTTGAACATGACACACCGTCTCCTAAGTCTCTGTCTTTTCACTGGCTGTACCCCATGCCTGAAATGTTTTTCCTCCTCAATGCCACCTTCTGGTTTCCCTGGCTTTTCTCAAGAATAATTTCAAATCCCACATGCTATAACATGTGTTTTCCAGGCTCCAATCTCTAGACTTTCAGGAGTTCTGTGTTACCACTTTGCCACATATCTTCTCTAAGGCTGATCCCACTTTATGGCAGATTCCCTACACGGCTCGGTGAAGTGGTTGAAGAAATGAGACACGGGAGGCAGGAAAAGATAGACCAATTCTGTTTACTGATCCGAGGGTTAGGGTATATATAGACAGAAACTGCAAGTCTGTCTACGTGACATTCTGCTCATCTCCTCTCCCAGTGATTTGGCCAGTCTTATTGTCTTTAAAGGCTATTAGCTTAGAGGACATCTATTTTACATATCCCTTGTTTTCTGTAGTTCCCACATTTGTCTCACGAAGACAGCAATATCTGGGGGGCATGGAGTTCCGGAAGATATTGAGCACAGTCTCAAAGAACAGTTTCCCCGAAGGTCTTTCCTGATCCTGTCAACAGCACTCCACCCTGGCCCTCAACAATTCCCCCTTTCTTTTGTTGTAACCGGAGACAAGGTACTTGGGTTTGAAAAGCTTATCCATGAGAGAGAAGGCACCTATGAATAGGTGGCCATACAGAGAAACTAAGGGATAGAGGTAATATAGCTATGAGTCAAAGGAATGGAGATGCAGAGGGATTTGTATTAGCAACATAATCCCAAATCACTT
>CM053769.1:260416583-260442983 GCA_028658325.1 Potorous gilbertii | reverse complement strand
AAGTGATTTGGGATTATGTTGCTAATACAAATCCCTCTGCATCTCCATTCCTTTGACTCATAGCTATATTACCTCTATCCCTTAGTTTCTCTGTATGGCCACCTATTCATAGGTGCCTTCTCTCTCATGGATAAGCTTTTCAAACCCAAGTACCTTGTCTCCGGTTACAACAAAAGAAAGGGGGAATTGTTGAGGGCCATCCCTCTGGTATCCATTTCCTGTGGAAATACAAGCATACCCTCACCCTCATGTTAACACAGGGCCTGTCTTTGTGTTGTTCCATTTCACCTTCACTTTTTTCCAATCAGTGAGGTGTATTTTGTGTTTTTGAAACTGTTTTTGAGCAAGTGTAAGCCCCTCTCTATCTGGTGTTAGGAAATTAATGGCATACAACACTGTATCAACTCTTCTTATTCTTTTGCCTTCTTCTCCCCCTTTCTTTTGTTTTTGGAGAAGAGTTTTTATGTCACGATTGTGATGTTCTACAGTGGCTTGACCAGTAGGATTATATGGGATGCCAGTTCTATGCTGTATTCTGTATGACAGACAGAATTTAGTAAAGGCTTGACTAACTTAAACTTGATCGTTATCTGTTTTTATAATTTGTGGAATACCTAGAGTTGCAAAACACCTAAACAGATGATCTGATAACAAATTTTGTTGATTCCCCAGTCAGTGGAGTGGAGTCACATGAAGGTTATTTATTCCTTCCAAATTCTGGGATGTGTGTGACATCCATATTTCAAGAGGATGGCATCCTCTAAGATTGATGGATGTATTTGATGGAGCTGGCAAAAACGGAAAACAATGTGGACAAGACGTTACTACAATGCTTCTTGCTTGCTCTCTAGTAATATGAAATTCACTTCGAAGCATGGAAACTGACTGATGAAATTGGTTGTGGAATGTGAGAATGTGCTTCTAAAACTGTCAGTGTGAGCAGGTGTCTGCTTGTCTATTTCCCTCTCTTATAGGCCCTGGCAGTTGTGTATGGGATGGGACCCAAGATCTTTTAGGGTAAGGGATAAAGGTCTTGGCTTCTGAAATTGCTTCCTGCTGAGATTGGATGTAGAGCTGTCCCTGCGTCAATGGATGCTATACAAAGGATACATAGCCCGAGCAGTTATCTGGAAGTTGCTGGCTTGCACTCTGGAAAAGACAAACCTGGCAGGGAGGTTAGGCAAAGACCAAACAGGCACAAAAGGAATATAAATAAAGGACAACTTCCTTGGTATAACAGACAAAGAAGGCCAGTCTAGGCCAAGGGCAACAGAGTTGTACATGAAAGGTCAGGTTAAGTGGGAAGATTCAGGAAGACCAGGCTACAAATTTGAGTATGAAAAGTCAGGTTAAGTGGCAAGATTACCATAGACAAGATAGCTCACAAGTTACCACTCTTCACTAGCATAACTGTATTGTCTTAAACAAAAGAGATTTCAAACTTAAATCTTACAACTGAATAGATGTATATCATTGTTTCACAGGCTAGTTTCTCCTTCTCTGATTATATTTACTCTGGAAGAAAAACTTTTAGAAATTAAGTTGTTAATAAGTTCAAACACTAATTTTAACTTTTGCTTAGGCCATGGAATGACTACAAATTCAGATTAAAAGAGCAAGATCTTTTTCAGCTTTATAGATCATTAATTTATCAGTACATTGTCTTGAAAATGAAAATTTAAACTTTAAAATTTGTCCTGATGTTAACAGTCACTAAACTTTTATGAAGAAAATTAGGAGAAAACCTTTAACATAATAAAATCCATTCAAGCTTAGTTGGCATGAAAATGTCCTTAAATGCTATGAATGCCCAAAGTATTACTATCCCAGAATTCTCAGATGCGTTCCACAAAATGCTTTAGTCAAAAAGGTGCAATATATACTCTCACATTGATAACAGTAAGAGACTGATTACAGAAACACACTACTGCTTATAAAATTCTTTTAAGCAATGGGGATGTCTCAGGTGAGTCTTTGAGTTTACTTAGATTGGGGCTCACATGTTTTATTGGTCACTTACTATTGGTCATAGAAATTTGCTATAGAAAGAGAAAGCAGGGACATGTGACATAGCAAATGACAGAATAAAACATTCTTGACTTTGAATTCAGATAAGAGTAAAATTCTCCAATTATGAAGTATCTGTTTCATAGCCAGACTCGGGAATAGTCAGGTGGGAAATATTCCCTTTGAATAGCTTGTGGTATTTCTCTCAGATATGGATTGCAAACAACCACACCCAAATTTGAACTCAAAACAAAAATATTTATGGTCTCAAATGTCTTTCGCCTTAAACAGCAAAATTCACTCGTCAGCTCAGAGCCAGACAGTCATTCCTATTCTCATGGAGTTATAGTAAGCAATAGTGATTTACCAGGACTCATATGCATAAGGGAATTCCATGAAGGTCTTTCCTTTCCAAGTTTAAAACTTGTCCAGATATAAAAGCCAATTGCAAAAAATCCTCTCCACATATTACAACTTCTGAGCAAGTCCTCTTCGTTGTTTATGATTTGCATAAGTCAATCAAGTTTCTTTCTCAGGATGGATGACTACACCTACCAGGATGGTTTCCCCGAGGCCTTAGTAATTTTACAAAGTAAAGGAGATTGGTACCACACCCATGCCTGCTGACCCCCAAAACATACAGGAGGACTATTCTGAATGGGCACATCTAAATAAAATTTTCATTCAATTCCTTTCTACATACAGTAATCAATTAACAATTATAGGTTTAGCATTAAAACAGTAACTCCAAATAACAATCTTACAACTTTTAAAATGATAGCCAAATTGTTTTAACTGAAACTTCTTTAACAAGCAAAGGTAAAAATACCTGGTTTTCTAAATGACAGTTACAAAAACCAAAACATTCTAAGACAAGGTTAGCAGGATTGATAAAATTTAAAATAACATAACTGGTTTTACAATTTTTCCAACATCTTTTAGTTTCAACAAAATTCAGATTAGAAATTGGTTTCTCTAACACTTTCTGAATTACAGGAGTTACTCAATTTTTACAATACAAGACTATATAACACTTTAGAAGCACAACAGTAACACAAATAGTGAAACAGGTATATTAATTACATTTCCAAAACATCACATATAAATATTATTAATAGGAGACTGGGCTTACTAAATGTAGGGGCTGGTTGACTTGTGATCTCATACTGCTGTGGCCCAACCCCTATTCTCAGGAAGGGTAAATTAAATTCCCTACTATTCTTTAGCATTCTCTTCCCTTGATCTAATCTGGGATGATAAGAGTTACAATTCACTGTAGTCCTAGCTGGATGATGAGTTGGGACTACAGGGCAAAAAAATCTTAATGGTTCTAACCTTTACTCAAGTAAATTTTATTTCTGTGTCCACTCCTTAAGAACTTCTTTGAAAGAGAGGGCTTTTGAATCTATCTCTGTCCACTCCTGAAGAACTTTTTTGAAAGAGGGCTTTTGAATCTATCAGCTGAAGTGAAGGAGACTTCTGGACAACTACCCAGTGGTGCCAAGTCCCTTCTGTTCTACTGGAGAGTTCAAAAGCTTTATCTCTGCTGAGGTATCTTTTTCAGATCTATGCATTTTTCCAATTTACCTTAGTGCCAAATAATATAAAAAATTTTTGACCTGTTTTAAACATCCAATTAGGAGTGACATGTTTAACTTAAAATATGACCAGAATAACTACTTTTTGGTTATTTCCCATTAACAAAAACTTCTCTTTCAGGTGAAGCATGAGGTAATTAAAATGCTAGTCAACCTGCCTCTGATATGAGGAAAAAACTTTCCTGATTTCTTCTTGTCTTTCTCTCCACCTTCCCAACCTGGCCAGGGTTAGAACGTAGAAAGAGGGAGAATTTTACTAACAACTTTTCAAAACTTTTATGCTTTCCTTAAAACTACATATACTTTATTTCCTTATCTAAAACTGCCTTTAGCAATATAAGATTAGTTTCTCTCTTTCTGCCATACCCCTCCCTGATGCTGCAGTCATCAGAGAGAAGGGACAAGGGGGAAGGAAAGAGAAAACATGAGAAAGAGATTAACAAACAAACACACTCACACAGAACATAGAGAATACATGCACAGACAATAAGAATTCAAAAAACCAAGAAAAGATTGTCAAAAATCTTCTGCACAAATTAGACTTATGGCTTAATATTTTTTACTTTGTTCCAAACATGCTTTGTGAAATTCAAATTTCCACATTAAGTAATCTCCTTGAAGAGCTGTTTTATTTAAATTACACCAATCAGAGGGGCATAGGGCTGTGTGAGAAAATACTGTCTAGAGGAGACTGAATATAAGGATTACTTGGTCCATAATTGGGGATTACCCCCTGTTTTAATTCCTGTAAAAATTTAAAATCCAGAGGGGTGAATTCTCTTGCAACTCTGGGGTTTCAGGAGGAGTATAGAATGGCAGCGGTTCTGTGGGAACTGGGGGTTCCAGGGGTGCTGAGGCTTCCTCTGACCAGTAATCCACCTCTTCTTTCCCTTCCTCCTCCACAACTGCCTCTACCTGAGTGTTTCTGCCCTTAAAAAGTATCTGACCCATTGTTAACCTTACTTTTGCTATTTACCTGTCAGTATTGATTTCTTATAAACAGAATCTGCCTTTTGGTTCTGTTAATACAGTAAATTCTCCCCGTAAGCCTGTAAGTGCTGAGATTTTACTGTGCCTGTGCGAAATTCGAACAAAGTGAAACGCCCCTGCTGGGGTTCTTCGAGGTTTCCCCTTACCTTAGTTGTCTTCTCTCAACTCAGAATTCGGAATTCCTTTCCAGGGGGGCCACTATCACCGAAAGATGAGTCCTTTTCCTGGATCAGGTCCCTGTTGAGGCACCACCCTATATTGTTGTGAAACTATGCCATAGACTTTGGAGCACAGGGAGAATGTTTTATATCCACTGTTCTTACTATATCATCTCAGTAAATATACTTTTCTAAAAGTTAATTAAGTCTGGCTGACTAACTGGTATCAACTGGTGTGTGTGTTCATCCTTCATTGCCGAAGAAGACCATGCTATCAGAGAAATAATGACATGACTTGCACTTGACTTTGTTTTGAGTGAAGGAGGGCTGTGCAGGTCACCAGTCTCACTTCTCCTTCAGAACCATCTGAATCCAGTGACCAGATATTTATCAGGATGACTGGAAATGACCCAAGATGAGGCAATTGAGGCTAAGTGACTTGCCGAAGGTCACACAGCTAGTGAGTGTCAAGTGTCTGAGTTGAGATTCGAACTCAGGTCCTCCTGACTCCTGCACTGGTACTCCATCCACTGTACCACCTAGAGTATCTACTGGAAATCATGGGGAGGAAGTACATGGATAGGGGTTAACAAGGTTTAACACCAGAAAAAAAAAACACCTCTAACCCCTCAAGACTATTGTTCTAATCTGAGAGAAGTCAAGGTAACCATTCTCTGGGGACCTGACCAGCCACCAGACCAGACCATACCTCAAGTGTTAACTCCTTGAAAATAAGGATTATATTTTTGCCCCCCTTCCTATCCTCATTGTTTTGCACAGTTCCTGGCATATCATAGAACTGCTTAATAAATGCTTACTGCCTCCACTTCAGATTAAGGAAACTTCAAGAACCTGAACAATTTCCAAAAGCAACCCTCACTCAGTCTTAGAGAGTTACATATATTATCTCCTTCTATGAGTAAGTGAAAGTGTGCCCAGGGACTGGAAATTGTGTGTGTGTGTGTGTGTGTATGTGTGTGTGTGTGTGTGTGTGTGTGTGTGTGTGTGTATGAGAGAGAGAGAAACAACAATTCCCGCCCCCTCCCCCCCAAAGTAGAGCCTCACAAAAGTGGAATGGGCTTCCTTGGAAGTTGTAGGTTTCCCCTCATTGGGCATTTGTAAGCAGAGCAGCTAGATGATTACTTCCTCAGAGCTTAATTCTTCTGAGGTACGTTTTGTTTTCTCATCTGTTAGAGTAGAATTTCAATTTCCTCATCTATTAAAGGGGACCATAATATTTGTACTAGTGCCTTCACAGGATTGTAGAGAAAACCCTTGGTAAATCGACCTCAAAGTGCAAGGTGATTATTATGACTAGAGTGGCCTGACCACCTCTTTTATATGTGGCGTGTGGCCACTGGCTTCTCTGCATTCGTGCCAGGCCTGAAAAGTTTCCTCTGAAGAATGCTTTTAAACTAGCTGCTAAATCAAAACTACTTCTGCAGTTCCTACTTGAGTCTTGTGTACACTCAGAAGATTCTTCTCTTTATTGTTCAAGTTTCTATGGTTACAAAAAAGCATTTTAAAAGTCCCTGCCTTGGGGCTGAAGATCTGATTCTGGAGGGAATGCCTGTCATAGAGGGCTGGCTGGTCTCCTCGCTTCTTGGGCTTCCTCATAGCTGGATCTTCACGAAAGACGGATCAAGCAAAAACACTAAATAAGGAGAAATGAAGATGAAATCCAGACCTTGAAATTGACTGTTAAGGCACCCCCCTCTTCTTGCTTCTGCCTTTGTTTTACAGAATCCTTTTTTAAGCTTAAAAAAAAAAGTCTAGGTCACCAATTAAATATAATATTGATAATGTCAGAAAACAACAATAACAACTTCCCCCAAATTAGAATCTCTCAAAAGTGGACTGTGCTGCCTTGAAAGTTGTAGGTTTCCTCCCATTGAACATTTTTAAGCAGAGAGGCTAGATGACTACTTTCTTAGAGATGAGATTCCTTTGGGACATGATTTGTTCTAGATTACCCCTGAGTCCCTTCTAATGCTAAAATTCTGTGATATTATAATTTATTTTTAAAGTCTACCTAAAAGCACTGTCTTCATAACAACTTTATGAGGTAGGTAATGTAGGTATTATGTATGAATAAATGTTTATTAAGTACCAAATTTTGCTATCAGAGGATACTAGACTAGGACTTTAGAGGCTATCTAGTCATGTCCACCTCCTCATTTTACAGTTGAGAAAATTAAGGTTCAGGCACATTAATTGACTTGCCCAAGGCCACACAAGTGCCTATGCCCATTTTACAGATGAAGGAGTTGAGGCTTAGAATGACTTTTTAATGTTTGCCTCTCTATGTCACAGAATCTATGAACTCATCAAGGTGGTTAGTCTTTCCAGTGATGCCAGTCTCAACCTAACCATGACTTCTTTTTGATACTGCATGAATATCAATATGATGTCTCCATTTTGAAGAAGGTATCTCATCAGTCATTCTCTACTTCTTCTCCTCCTCCTTCTCCTTCATCATCATCATCTTCTTCTCCTTCTTCCCCTCCTCCTCATTTTTTCTTTCCCCTCCTCTTCCTTTTCCATGGCATTTTCTTCCATTCATCTTTCTTTTATTCTTCTCTTTCTCTTTCCCCCTTTTATCTTATTCTTCCCTTTCTATTTCCCTTTTCCTTCTGCAGATATCATCCTTTCTTATACAGAATTAAGGTAGGAGATAGCATGGCCTATTCAGGGAACAACACTACAGGATTGGAAGACCTGGTTGTCCTATGTCCTGTCCTGTTAAACTTTAGGAATACCCACACTGATGAGATTACATATTGATATAAATATTTAAAATATAACAGTTTGTACCAATCAATTGCCAATTATACAATGTGACCATTTCTAGAACATGCCCTTCCTATCCTCTACTGCAGTCAACTGATGAAATGATAACTTTGAAAGAAGGAATCCTGTTAGGAAGAGAATAATAGAAGGGTAAAAGGGCCCAATAAGGCCCAGTTATGTGTCATCAACCCTGTCCTGGTTAGGGAAGAACAAACTTATTGCCAACATTTAGAATTGAGATAAGCAATTACCCTGGTCCTGCTGCCTCTGTTCTGGGTGCTTCAGAGAGGACTTCGTCTCCAGTTCTATTCTCTATAATCCATCTGATTGTCTTAAGAAACCCAAGCCTATCACTGCAAACCAAGGGCTGAGCTCATCTAATCTTGTGTTCCTTGCAGTTTCCCGCAAAAAGATCCACAATTCATACTTTGCTGCTCAGAATTCGCAACCCAGCCAACATTTATTAAGCATTTTGTACAGATAGATATTCAACGGCTAGAGCAACTTGAAGTTGAGTCTAATGGAAAAGACCAGCCATAGCAGGGCTTAGCCCTAAGTGCAGCCCTCTATAAAATATACTCAAATGGAACTGTGATTCCATTGATTTGGAAGTTATCTCTAATAATGCTGATTTCAACCTACACATGTTTACTCACCTTGGACATCTCTTATTCGTGTAGCTTCCTAAGTCTAACAGAGAGGGCTCACTGAACTCACTAATCAATATCACCTATACCATATCCATAATGACAAAATTTACTTATCAATTCCATACATGACACAAGAAAGAAATTTGTTTATGTGTATGTGAGAGAGAAAAAAATGGGAAGCAAATTGGGTGCTCATCAGTTGGGGAATGTCTAAAAAACTGAAGCATTTGAATCTCATGGACTATCTCTGAACTAAATGAAATGATTAATAGGAGAAATTCTGAGAAGTACAGGAACTTTTATGAGTTGAGCAGAGAAGTAAGCAGAACTAGAAATATAACGCACACAAAAACCACAAAATGAAAACAGAAAGAACACTAAAAGGAAGGTAGGTGCTGCATGAATATGATGATCAAGCTTGGACTCAAGCAAAGAAATGCATGGTGCATGTAAGAGTCAAAGGACATCTGATTTAAATCCATGTTCCGCCTCTTATTAGGTATGTGACTTTGGGCAAAGCATTATATTCTTCCTGGACTTCTGTTCCCTCGGTTGTAAAATGAGGGAGCTGAATCAGATGACCTCTGAGGGGTAAATTTCTTCTAAAGACATATATAATTCAATTATTAGTACCTAGAGCCAGAAACTAGGATGGAATTTACCAGCTCAGTTATTATATACAGAAGGGAGAAACCAACCCAGTTACACTGAGGGGACAAAGCAATTAACTAATCTATATTCTAGAGAGTGTTCCAAATGTGGTTCAAGGGCTGCTATCTGGCCCCTAGGCCTCTGGTCAATTTCTTCAAGGGAAAGGATGATGTCAAGAATGCATGGGTTGAGGTTATTGGCAGCCAAGGGTTTGGGGGAACGTACAGCTGCTGGTTCTGTCAGCAGGAAGCTGAACTGGAGCCATTCACTCTGCCAGCATTGCCCATGTAACAAATCAATCCCGACGGCTGTGATGAATTGAACGTCAAGCTTGGTGAATCTTCCTTTCAGGGGAAACTTGATGCGAGGCACAAGTGGGAGTTGCAACAAAGGCAATAATCATTTTGATCATTTCATTTGGCCCAAGGATTCTTGCTGGGAAGAGAGCATTTTGTTCTGAAGGTTCCCAAATGACTAGTTTAAAAGCAGATTGGAGGCTGGAGGGCTAATGTGGCTGAGTCCCTCGTCCTCAAATTCACCCCTGATAAAAGGCAACATGGGGTTCTCCATGGCAGAGGAGAGGGGAAGCTAAAGGCAGAAAGAAGGGTTGGAGGACTGAAGCTTTCTCCTAAGCCAATCAGGTATCAGGTGAGAACCTTCTCCACTCAGGGCCGTGGTGCTACTGGGTGTAACACTAAATGGCATTTTAGAGTTTGGGGAGAAACAAACAAACAAAAAACCTGGTTTCAACTCCATCTGCATTTGTTGATTAATAAAAACAAAAGCAAGTTCTGTTGGTTAAGTGGTTTTCAAAGATATTGCTTGTTAGTGGCAGAGAGGGAAGGAACTATATCTCAAGTGAAGACATTTGACATGTTTAGCCTGGAGATGACTGGGGAGGGGGGAAAGGGGGTAGAGGAGAAGGGAGGGGAGATGGGACATGATAATTATCTTCCAGTATTTGAAGAGCTCATATGTCAAGGAAGGATTTGATTTGTTCGGTTTGACCCAAGAGGGTAGAGGAATGGAAGGAAGTTACAAAGAGACAAATCTAGGCTTAAAGTCAGGAGAAAAATAATCCTCAAACTTCCAAATAGAGCAATCCAAAAGTATAAGGGGAAGCCTTTAAGAGGTGGTGACGTCCTCTCCTTTAGGAGACTTGAAGCAGAAGACAGGCATTCATTTGTCAAGTATGTTATGGTGAAATCACTCTGACACTCATTGGTTGGCCAGCGATAGGTCCCAGAACATGCCTCAGTTGTCTTTGTTTGGACCCTGACTGGCTCAGAGTGAATGTAAATAGCACTTGTTTCCATTTTGGTCAGAAATCCTGAGGGTTTTTCCCACCCAGATTGACTTCTGTTTTGGATTTTTGTTTTGAATGGATGTTGCCTCATTCAAACTAAAACCTGTTAGAGACTTTAGCTTAAAACGGCCAAGGTCTCCCACTGTACCTAGGGTCATCTCCAGTCTTACTGATCCACATCTTGTCACTGACCCAGATGGCTATGGGGAAGCAAGTGAGGCTGGAGACTGTGCACAATCCTCCCTCACTTAAATCCACTTCACTTGCATGTCATAGCATCACCTCCCTGATGTTTTGGCTGGCTTTGAGAAATAAGAACAAATTGTAATGTTATAGTGGAGGTTCCTATGGGTTGAACTAAGTTGCTGGTGAGCCTCCTTCACCTCTCAAATTCTGGGTCTCTGGGACTCTTTAGTCCTAATTCCTAAATAGTCCTGTGTTTTCTCCTGTGTCACAACTGTCTCCTTCAGAGTGAGGTTGCTTTTCATTTGGTTTCCTGGGAAGGAAATCAGGTGAAAACTAGAACTAGAGATGGTAAAGGTGAGGAGGTAGTACTGAAGGTCAAATCAGAGGCAAAAATTGTAAAGCCGGCTCCTGACTTAGCAAATCAGTCAAGCTTTCACTGAGATGGACACTTCATGTGCCAGAAACCATTGTAGCAAAAGACAAAACTAATATAGCCAAACTGCCTCCTCCTCCCCCAAATTCTCTTTTATCCTTCAAACCAAAAGCAAAAATTTCTTTAGAAAAGGACTTCTTAATGGGAGATCTGTGGACTTATTTTAGAAAGTATTTTGATGACAGAAGTTCAGCATAATTGTTTTTCTTTGTAAACCTATACATTTTAGGCATTTAAAACATTATTCTGAGAAAGGATGCATAAGTTTTACCACACTGCCAAAAAGGTCTATGACACACATACAAAAGGTTAAAAATGTCCAATTTAGACAAACCCTGTCAAAATACCTAATAGATCAATCAACAAGCATTTTATTGTCTACTGTTTGCCAGACAACACCTTCCCTCTCCACCCCCTACTGTTGTACTCTGGAATCCAGTAACACTGGCCTTTTTGCTATTCTTGAAACAAAACTGTCTCTCTCTCAACTCTGGACATTTCCACTGCCTGTCCTTTATACCTGGAACATTCTCCCTCTAGGCTTCCTTGACTTCCTTCATGTCCTGTCTAAAATTCCACCTTCTATAGGAGTTTTCTTAATCTGCCTTAATTTGTGTCTTTCCTTTATTGATTATTGCAAATTCATTCTGTATGTATCGTGTTTGTAAGTAGTTGTTTGTGTGTTAATTCTCTCTCATGTTGTGAGTCTTAACAGGGACTGTCTTTTACCTTTCTTTGTATCCCCAGAACTTGGCACATAGTAGGTGCTTAATAAATGTTTCTTGACTGACTACAGGCAGATGAAAAAAAAATGAAAGAGACATTCCTCTTAAAGAGCTTACACTGTAGAAGGGGGAGACATAGCTTAAAAATATCCATAAAATTTTAAGCATGTTATATTGTAGAGTGACATACTAATATTAGGATCATTTTATTCTCCTCTTCTTAATGTTCAGTGTAGCTCAGAAATTGTCCTGGAATCAGGAATTGTTCTATTATTTCTTTACTTCTGGTATTTGACAAATGGTTGCACAAGTAGATAAAATGACCAATTTTTATAACTGAATGAAAGTATTGGAATTCAGATAAACCTTCTGCAAACTCACTGAAATCATCTTTGGGCCAATTGAATACAAAGCACAACGGGGACAATATATCCTTTTTTCTTTTGCTCTATAGTTTTGACGTCTTCTGCTAGTTCTCAATAATTTGAAATTTTTACATTTTCTGTAGTTGGGAGGTTATAAGTATCCAGTATGACAATGTCTATTAAAATCTTTTTGAAATGTTTTATTGATCTTTTTATGTGAAAATCTTTCTTAAATGTTTGTGAGTTATTATGGCTGGGAGATTATTGGTGATCATTTTAAATGATATTCTAACTCTAGTTCAGTTTATTTGTTGAATTCTGGAGGACATTTTGAGGCTTTTATTTGTATGAAGGAATGAAGCATTTATTAAGTGCTTACTATCTGCAAAGTTCTACTAAGAAGAACTGAGAATAGAAATAGAAAAAAAAGAGTTCCTTATCTAATGGAGTTTATGTTTTAAAGTTATATGGAAAGTTTCAAGTGTCAAGTTAGATGGAAAGGCCTCCCAGTCCTTAGGGTGCAGCTATGAGGCAGAGGGCAATACTTCTTTATTCTTTATATTTTCATTATTCTTTATTATATCTTTCTACTGATGAAATAATACGTTTCTGATTTCCAACCACTTGGCAGTGTCAAGAATTTTGATGAGGAGAATTTTCTTTTCTGGTTCTTTAGTAGTTGGAGCTCATAGCATAGAGATAGATGTTTTTCCCTTCAGTTCATAAAAATATAAAAGCTTCTGAGTCATTATTTTGCCGCCTTCAGAGATAGCGGATGAAACTGACACTTAAAAATACTGTGGTCTTCCCCAGGCAGAGCACATCAAGCAGGAGAAAGCTGAGACTTTGCATGTTGGGACCAAAATCATGAAATCAAAGCTTAATGAGAAGACATTTAGAAAAATTAGCACTTATGTAAAACCAATTTTAATGTATCCCTTTGGCACAGTGATATGGAGCACCATGGATTTAGAATGTGTCCAAACAAAAAACAAAATTAATAAAAGAAAGTTCATTACTCCAGGGCAACTTTAGAATGGTTAATACTATCTTATCAAAAAGAAGAAGAGGATGTATAGCGCACAATAAAATGGCTAAAATTTATAGAAATTCTTTGGGGACAAACAGACATAATTTTATAAAGAAATCTGACAATAAGTAAACATTTCACTTCAACCATTTGACTCTTCTTTCCCTATTATTAATTATTTTTGTCATTAGTACCTTTAACTCATTCTTCTCATCTTTTTTTTATCTTTTTGTGAGATTCAAAAGACAATGAAAGGGGAAAGGGAACAAGCGAGTTCCCTTCACAAGTGCCAGGCACTGTGCGCAGCACTTTATAAATATTGTCTTCACACAAGAACCCTAGGAGGTAGGTGCTATATTTATTCCCATTTTACAGTTGAGGAAAGAGGCAGAAAGAGGTTATGTGACTTGCTCAGGGTCACACAATTTGCAAGTTATATGAAGTAGACCGCAACTCATACTTTTCTGACTCCAGGCTTAGAGCTCTATCGACTACTCTGGATAACTGCCCGTCATTCTTTTAAGCATAATATTTTTTGTACTGTTGTGAAAGTGGATAATATGAGCATCTCTTATAAGTAAGTAAACATTTGGGGGTTCAAGTGGATCTTCCATAGACTCACGGAAAACATCTTCAGTAACAACTCCTGTGTCAAACAGGATAACGAGGATGACATAAATCTCATCCTTTCCTCAACTGACTTTAATTTGGCTTTTAATAATGGCTTTAATATCTTTCTTTAAGTTACCATATTTGGAAAGCTTTTATGTCACATGCTTTGGAGGTTATAAGTGTATCAGTGTATAGTATATAGAACATTTAAAGTATTCTTAAATTTTTGTGAATCAATGTTATGTCTGAGAAGCTGCAGTATCATCTCTGTCTATACTGATGATCTAATTCCACTAGAATGCATTTGATGAATTCTCAAAAATATTTTAGGATTCACATCTGTGGTAAGAATTTCTGTTGTCTGGTGGTTTATAAAAGACAACAACTTCTAGTACAGAATTCTAACCACTTGATCACATATTTCTAGGTATTCATTCAGTAAACACTAAGATTTTACCACCTGCAGTGACATACTACACAATTTCTATCACTTCTTTTCATAATCTGCATTGATCAGCAAGTTGAGGTTTCCCAAGAATAATCTTTCTGCTGTATTTGATGCCAATAACTTGATCCAGAATTCCTATTCTGAAACCCTCCTTTTCTATAAACAAATTTGAATAACTCAGCCATTTATTTGTTTGATTTTCCTTTGTAGCAGTATACTTGGTTGAGTTCATGAATGTTGCCCATGAAATGCCTTTTGATTCCACTTTTAGATTTTAGTCACTCTATGAGCTCTATTCAAAGATGAACCACTTGTGGTTACATTCAACAAATCCAGTTGCTGTCAATATACTTGTCAAACAGCTAAGTGTCATAGTACATAGAGTGCAGGACCTAGAGACTGGAAAACCTGAGTTCATATCCAGCCTCAGACATTTACTAACTTTGTAAGCCTGGCCAAGTCATTGAACCCTGTTTGCCTCAGTTTCCTCATCTGTAAAATCAGTTGAGGTGGAAATGGCAAACCACTCTGATATCGTTACCCAGAAATCCTCAAATGAAGTTATGAAGTATCTGACTTGACTGAAAAGTGACTAAACAACAAAATACCTGTTGTCAACTTTTATTATTGCTTGTAAAATGATATCTGTTCCAAAAGAATTTCCATAAATTTTAACCAGTTTGTTGTGTGCTATACATCCTTTTCTTTTTTTCATAAGATGGTATCAACCATTCTAAAATTGTCTTGGGCTGATGAACCTTCTTTTATTAATGTTTTTTGTTTGGACACATTCTAAATCCATGGTGCTCCATATCACTGTGCCAAAGGGATACATTAAAATTGGTTTTGCATAGGTGCTAATTTTTCTAAATGTCTTCTTCTCAGTAAGCTTTGATTTCATGATTTTGGTCTCAACATGCAAAGCCTCAGCTTTCTCCTGCTTGATGTGTTCTACCTGGGGAAGACCACAGTATTTTTAAGTGTCAGTTTCATCCACTTGTTCAATTTGGCCTTCAAATTCAAGTTCAAAGGTTCTATTCTTCTCTGGCATATATTTAAAAAAAACAAACCAAGCCTTACTAAGTTCAAATGAAAATAGCTGAAGTAGATGTTTAATGCATACTTTTTCAGAGGAGCCGTATAACCTGATGTTTTCCAAGTACCTCATTTTATTATTATGTTATTGCATGACTCACTCTTGGAATTGAAAGTCATGCTCAACTCTATTCAGGAATGATGCTAATATATTTAAGGTTAGTCAGAACCATAATTGGCTTTCTAGTTACCATAGAAAACACTCTATATTTTATTATTTTTTGACCTTATTGTATTAGTGCTATGTTTCTATATGGACATCAACTATTTTAGCATTCTCACTATGATTGTTTTTTTTACATATTTGTAAAACATGTACAAGCCACTAGGGTAAGACTGAATCAAAAGGCTTTGTAATACTAAAAAAATGATCTAAATGTTACGAATATTTTGGATGAGTTATCTAATAATCACCAAATTGATTAGTTGTCCTTTATAGTCCTGGAATTTTTTAGTAGCCTTGTTGCTCCTCTAACACTTTTATGTAAATTATATACATTATATATATATATATATATATATATATATATACACACACACACACACACACACATATATACACACATATACATACATACACACATACATATATATGTATATAATATATAATGATATATAATATATAGTGATATACATATACATACATATTAAGTGATACAAGCTGTGAGTGTTTTCAATACAGTAAATAAATATGTAAATGTCCTATATTTGGAGAGGACATCAATGTTCTTATCTTTTGGTAACAAATATGTGCTGCCTTCTGTTAAGAAAGATGGCACCAGGCTTGAGTAAGACAGAAAACTGGCAAAGTGCCTTGTAATTCATGTATTACTGTGAAGTATTCGAGCCAATCATTGTGAATCATATAATGGCCTGTCACTTTTCCAGTTTTAAAGAGAGGGTAGCATTTCAATCCTTTCCCTCTCTTGATGTAACCATTTTTGTTGTTCATTATTTTAAGGGCACACAAGTTTTCTGCTTCACATTTGATCTAACTTGTGTCTATGTGTTAGATTTCTTTAAACCATGTAGAAGACCAGAAGCATTCTACGTCCTCCTTTTATTCCAGTGGTTTTTAATATACCCTAATTTCTCCACTTCTCAAACCTTAATAGTATAAAATTTGCTTTTTGTTTGTTTATGTTGACTTATTATTTTGTTCTGTGAATTGTTTTGATTCCTTGTATCGTCCTAACCTTTTGGCTTTGCCTTTGGTTTTGGGAATCAAGAATTTCTGGCATAGTTTTGTGTTCTGGATTCCATTCCACATGTTACTTTTTCATTGCCTTTAATCAGACAATGTTGATTCTCCATGCTGGCTAAATGTGGATTGATATAATCTCTGAAAGTCTTTCCACAAATTTGTAATACTTTTCTCTATCTACAACTGCCTGTACTTAGGAGTATACTTAGACAGCTTGACCTGTCCTTCTATGGTCACTACTGTGACAATGATTTCAAAACATACTGTTATGTACAGGTCCTTAAATATTTTTATATTTTCTATCAAATACTGTGGGGGAGTAAATTTGTTAATAATAGCTATAGCAGATATCAACTATTTTGAATTATTGTTTGTGTATAGTTGTTTTTAATCATATTTACATCATTTAACTTTTTAAAGGACTTTTCAATATTCCACTTTAAGTATAACCATCTCTTTTCCAAATCATTAAATATGCTGGTATTATTTTCTCATTTATTTCATTATTAGATAAGACTCCTCAAATTCTTCAGGTTTTTCAATTTTTTACCTTTTGTGATTTAATTAACTTCTCAATGTACACTCTTCTATCACATAATCTGCATTTAGGAATTAAGTTCTTTTTAATATTGCCATGAACTGATTGGCAATACATTATTGTGAAATTTGGAACTATGGATATAACTGACAAAGGGCAAGGAGAAAGGCCTTGCCTATATTCCTGAGATCTAATTCTAGGTTGGTTATGAAGTAGTACTGGTAAATAAGTACTAATATTTTCAATTTCATGTGTACTTGTGGGTGTCTCACTTGGGTTCTAATGCCATCTACATCAAAGAACTTTTAGCAGCTAGAGTTTGGGCATTTTTGCTCTGTTCTGATATATCTCACCTTCTTGTGGTACCAGAACACAAAACCCCATCACTTGTTCCATTGACTTCTGAAGGTCTGAAGGTTCTGAACATGGTCAACTTACAATGCCATCCTGCCTATATCTTAGATTCACTGAGGCAGTTTAGGACTGGATCCAGAGTCAGGAAGACCTGAGTTCAAATATGGCCTCAGATACTTAATTTATGTGCCTCACACAATGTTAACAACTACAGACAGACAAGTTTGATATGGTTTCTGGCACAAGGGCCAACCCTGTTCTGCATCATCAATGGGATAAAAACAGGCTCCATTGTGGTATACAATCAACAGATATAGATAGATGGATACACATATGCACACATATACATCAGTCAATTGTGTCAATATCTATATGTGTGTACATATGATATGACAACTTTATACCGCATACACATGTCAATTGTGTAAATATATAGTCAATTGTGTATATACTTGTATTTCTTTTGTACGTATACATATATGTATATATTCACATACACATGTACGTGTATATGTTTATATATGTGTGTCCATGTCCATATCCATATCCCTATATGTATATGTGTATGTATCAGCCACTAGATAGGTAGGTGATACTTTGATTTGAATCTAGCTTCAGATACTTACTTGCTATGTAACCCTGGGCAAATCACTTAAATTGTCTGCCTCAGTTTTCTCAACTGCAAAATAAGGATAGTAAATAGCATCTACCTCACAGAGTTATTGTGAAGATCATAGAAATAATATTGGTAAAGTACAGTGACTGACACATAACATAGTAAGTGCTTTATAAAGTTTTTCTCTTTCCCTTCTTACTTTCCTTCTAGCAATTGTATCACATGGGTGAGTGACAACCCAATCATTGATGACACCAGAACCCCAATGACAGCTATTTCAGAGTACCAGTCAGTGGCTCCCATAGTGGTTTCAGGGCACTCAGTCTCCCTTCTGTTCCTCTAGTCAGTCTTCCCTAACTTTGCTACTGTCTCTTCACAATAACATGGATGATGGGCTGGGCTTGGAGGGCATTACACTGGTTATTACAAAGGATTCACCAGTGAATAATAACAACATCTAGCATTTACATAGCATTTTAAGGTTTGAAAAGCCCTTTACACATTATATAGAGTGTGTCATCCTCACAATGTGTTGTCCTCAAAATGAGGCTGTATCGCCACCTAGTGTTTCCTAGTCATAGCAGATGATTTGCATCCAGGAGTGAAAGGCAGCGGCCGCCATTCAATCCAAAAAGCATTTCTGAACTATGTAACTATAAATAGCCAATTCTGTGTAATTCTTCTATTACTTTTATTTACCTAGTGATGAATTGAACCAAGTTTATAGACAGATTGTTTTCAATGATTACTATATGTAGCATGATTTCATACATACATACGTATATATATATTCACTTATTTTTGTTGTTGAGTCGTTTCAGTCACATCTGACTCTTCATAACTCCATTTGGGATTTTCCTGGCAAAGTTACTGGAGTGGTTTGCCCTGTCCTTCTCCAATTCATATTATAGAAGAGGAGCTAAGGCAAACAGGGTTAAGCGATTCGCCCAGTGTTACACAGCTAGTAATTTTCTGAGGCTGGATTTAAACTCATACAGATGAGTGTTCTACCCATTGCATCACCTTGCTGCCTTACACATACACATACACACACACATGCACACACATATATGCACACACATATACACACACATACATGCACACACACATACACAAATAAATGTTGAGAATTCCTAGCTTTTACTTTACAAATATGTAATATATATATATACATATATATTACTACAGTATCAGGAGAAGTTTAGGACTTTGTTACATAAATACCAACCATGATCAAAGAAGGAGAAATAAAAAGAATTTCTTTCTAGAAATAATGTGCATGGATTATGACTAGAAAATAGAATAGAAAAATGACCATCTCTGCTTTCAAGAAGGCTTCATTCTACTGGGAGCCAGGGATTCAACATGTACACAAATAATTATAATGCAAAGTAGATATTCCCCTTATCAAGGAAAGTATTAGCAAAATATGGGAAAATTTGAGAAGGAAGAGAACACTTTGACCTGGGCTGTCAAGAAAGGCTTCTTGAAAGAGATGACATCCAAGTTGAACCTTAGAGGAAAGGAATTCTGAAAATGAGAAGCAAGAAGGGGGATGTATTTCAGGCCTGCACAAAATTCATAGACGTAAGATATAGTATCTAAGCTTGGAATACAGCTAGTAACTTAATTTGACTAGATTATAGAGCATTTGAAAGGAAGTAATGTGAAATAAGACTGAAAAGGTAGATTGGAGCCATATAGTAGAAGGTCTAAAAGGTACTAGGGAGCCACTAAAGACTTTTAGACAAGATTGTAAAATGGTCAGAAGACCTATGTCCATCAGAAAAATGATGATCAAGAGGGCAGACACTCTGAATTGCTTTTCCATTTCTGGAGAAGGGTTTTTCCCAAGACCACTTAAACACTCCTTGGCACCAAGAGTGTACATCACAAGACAACTGGCCAGACTTCAGGGTACCATCTGTGACTTAGAGGTAAGTCAACTATTCTGCCTTGGGATGGCAAACATGTCCTTGGCACTTCCTCAAAGAAGGAGAAGAGATATTTAACTCTCAAAAAAGTGATAAAATGAGTTCTTGTGCTCAACATTGTTACAGAAACTCAAATGGCCATTTCACGTCCTTCTGAAAACTCATTCTCTGGCATGTCACTCTGAATTTGTTGTCTGTAGATGTCTGCAAAGTAGTTTTATTTTATTTATTCTGTTGCACTGATCAGATAATACAGCAGCTTATGGATCTAATAGAGGACATTTGGAAGGACAAAAGGGCTTTATGAGAAAGCTTGTTTCTTCAAAAACACAGAAAAGGCTGTAGAAAATATGCTTTTATAAGTACTACTATTAGTTACAATAATGGCCAAGCCTATTCTCAGAGCCTATCCATAGAGCACTTTAAGATTTGCAAAACATTTGCACACTATCTTAGTTGATCCTAAAGTAAACCTATATACTACAGGTTTATAATTATATTAGTAATTATATTACATTACATTATTAATACTTAAATGATTGTCCTTATATTAAAATGAGAGAAGTAAGCCCCAGAAAGGCTAAATGATTTGCCCACAATCACACAATTATCATGTAATAGAGAGAATTTAAACCCATTTCTCTCTAACTTCAAATTCAGAGGGCTTTTCACCCTTCCTTCCCCTTATTTCCAATCCAAAGGTGAGATCTTGAAGACAGATTTCTTCTGAGCGCAAAAGTAGGTGCTGTTGAGATGTTGATCTGAAAATAAAAGTGGCAAATAAGTCAACATATATTAATGACCTACTCTGATGGCATGAAGCACACCAGGATTTTCCATTTGATTTAATGAGCATTTATTAAGAATCTACTATGTGACAGGCACTGTAAAAGGCACTGAGGCTACAAAGATAAAAAATGCAATTTTTGTCTTCATTAAGCTTACATTCGACTGGGGGAGGGGACAATACATAATGACAAATATTACAAAGTAAACAGAAGATAATTTTAACAGCAGAGTACCTATAAATGGCAGAATTAGGAAAGGCTTCTAATTTGAGGTTACATTTGAACCAACCAAAGGGAACCAAACAGCAGAATTAAATCATTTCAAGCATGGAGGACAGCCTACACAAAGACAGGATATGAGAAGTGGAATGGTAGGTTTGATTGGAATGGAGAGTATGGAGGCTGGGGGGAAGTGATGTGTAATCAACCTGGAAGCATGGATCATAAAGGACTTAAATATTCTTATAGTACTCCAATATAGTACATGCTCTAGTAGGACTCACCCATCTAGAAATAAATCTGACATTGACTGTTTACAAGAGCCAACCTAGCTAAGCGCGAAGAGACTTGTGATCAGGTTGGCCATTAAGTAATCATGTTTTCAACCAAGGCAACTCATGGAGCATGAAGGGCTGTGATCCGCATTGTTGGAGGGGAGTATCCACACCAACTGACAAAATCTTGGACATTTCTAAATCTCAAATGAGTTAAATGTTAGGTTCTATTACATATGCAGATACCCAAAGAAAATCTGTAGAATCCGTGGCATGGGTAGGTACAGTCAGGCTGGGCTCCAGACTTCTCAGCAATATAGAGTCATCATCAACCACTGAAAAATAATGGAAGTTGTAAAGGATACTTGGAAGTATAGTGGTTACTCATTCCTTACCTACACACAACATGGTAAGTCTTACCCAGTGATTCAGGGGATCCCCTAAGAGCACTGGATTTGGAAATAGAGGACCTTGGTTCAATTCCTGACTCTGCTATTTATGACGTGGTTGACAATGAGTAAATCAATCAGTTTTTCTAAGACTTAGGGTCTTCATCTGTAAAATGAGGTAGTTGGATTAAGTAGTCTCTAAAGTCACTTCTAACTGGAAATCTAAAATTCTGTGATCACTACACTTGAGACACTTCCAGGAAGGAGAGTTAATGGATAGTTTTGTAATTAAGCATCAGGTCTCTAGGTGCTGTGGGCAGCTAGGTAGCACAGATAATAGAGCACTGGACCTGGATCAGGAAGTCCTGATTTCGAATCTGGCCTCAGACACTTACTCGCTGTGTGACCCTGAACCAGTCACTTAACCCTGTTTGCCTTAGTTTTCTCATCTGTAAAATGAGCCGGAGAAGGAAATGGCAAACAATTCCAGTATCTTTGCCAAGAAAACCCCAAATGGATTGGACATGACTCAACAACAATTCAAAACATACTCAAGGGATGACGTGATAGAGTCTCTGTATATTATCACAAATGTCACTTCAGCTGTTTCTGAAAGGCCTTCTTATCTGAAGTTTTGGCCTTATAATAACACTGACTCCTTGCCATAGAGCAATAGTACCAAGAATAGTTATAAGGTAATAGGCATCCCCAAGGGAAGAACACATTTTCTCTCTCTCTGTCTCTCTTTCTCTCTCTGTCTCTATCTCTCTGTCTCTCTGTTTCTTTCTGTATGTCTGTCTGTGTCTCTCTGTCTCCCTGTCTCTCTGGCTTTGGCTCTATTTGTCTCTATCTCCCTCCTTCTGTATATGTCTCTTTCTGCCTATCTCTGTCTCTCCATCACTCCCTTCTTCCCAGTCATTTCCCTTCTAGCACATTCATGGCAGGAAAAGTCCTCCTTAGAAAACTTAGGTCCTGCAGTGGTGCCCTTCTCTTTCCTCAGAGATTCATCCAAACCATAAGGGTATCAATCTAGGGCTGTAAAGAATCTAATAGTTTCTCAAGTCCAAATGCCCCTCACACATTTTACAGATGAGGACACTGAGGCCCATGGAGGTTAAGTACAAGATCATACAGATAATCTTCTGATTCCAGAGTCAGTGGTTTTTCCACTCCACTGAGTCACACTGTCTCCCTACTCTCACTTTGTGAACAATCCAAACCACCCAAAGGCACAGAAGGCTGCGAGCTTAGTTAAATGCATTAGTACTGATGATTGTCCCTCTTTCCTAAATGTTCCCAGCCATGCTGCCCCAGTAGTGTCAGTGAACTTAGCCCTTCTGGGAGACTTTGCTGCTGTCTGCTACCTCAGTGCTGAACCAGTCAGCTACCCCTAGTTGCACCACATTCTTTGGTTATGGTGCTGACTGTTTCTCTGAATGTCTTCATACTAGTCATACAGGAAGCCTCACCTGATACTAAAGATAAATCAACCTAAAATATAGTCAATCCACATGGTACCTATGAATGATGGCAACTGAGATACAGGTTCATTTTGTACTTCATTCGCAACGTAAATTTTTTTTCATGAATTCAACTTGATATACAGACTATGGTGGAAATTCAAGATTGTACATCAAAAACATTTGGTTATGGGATACATTCAGCTGATTGATATACACACATAAATGATGTTTCCTTTATGACAGCAATAGAAAAAAACAATATTCATGAAATGCATTTTTCTCATCCCCTGTGAAATATGATTGTATTTACATTTGTTACTATTCATAATGAAACAATAACAGAACCAAAGGAAAACTCAGGATAAAATGTCCATTTCTTTTTGACTTGTTCTGTGATTTCATTGGTAGAAGGAACTTCTGGTGAGAATATCCTATCAATGCAGAGCAAATTTGCAGTCTTGGAGAGTTATCCAGGATGCTCAGAAGTTACATGTCCACAATCAAACAGTCAACAGGTATCAGAGACAAATCTTTAACTCAGGTTTTCCTGACTCAGAAACTATCAACTATTATTCTGTGTTGTCTGATTCTTGCTTCTCTTAGCATGCAAGTAGTTCCCAGCTGCCTAATTTCCAGAAACTGGCATTTCTCTTCCTATCTGTATGTGAGGTGGACTATATAAATATCTTTGTGTTCTACTAACTCCCTCAGTGTATTTATCTCTATGAAAATGGACATGGAGGTTAGACAGAGGTCCTAAGAATCATAGGGGTGAGATCAGGAAATGAAAGAGTAATGTTAAAGAAATTCATGAAGTGTTCCAGGACACCATGATCTTTAGTAGTTTTATCATATTCAGAAATTGGAGTGGCCTAGAGACTGAGGCAAGTCCTTTCAACTCTCTGACTCAGTCTTCAAGTGATGGGTAGGAAAAGAAATCCCACTACTTAGTTTGAGAAGGGCTTGTTGCTTATTTTTTTAAAAAAAGCATACAATATTGATGGTAAATTACATAAAGAAGAAAATTAAAGTGCCAGCATTACAGCCTTCCATAACTTGGGGTTCCATGAAATCATACTGGCCTTATTGAACCAGGACAATTAAAACCATGCTGAATGTCACAATTCATTTTGGTCTTTGGACATTCCAGGAGATGAGAACAACATCTCTATAGCAAGAGGATCAAGGCAATTCCCCTGGAAATGAGGTGTATTCTGTCTGTTTTAAATAGGTTCAGGAGTTGATGGAACAGACAGAGCTAGCATTTGGTATTAGCCATCAGGTTTTTGTAATTCAAAGAGTTTCCAAAATAAAGACTCTTTTCCCCATAGCAACTTGAGCCTAGGATGATGTTCATCTAGATTCATCTAGGGAGTAGGTTAATTGGAACTATCTTACCTCAGACTTCAAAAGGTATATTCCTTTGCCATCATGGGTTAAGTTTCGAAAAGCTTCTGTGTAAAATAAAAAAAAAAAACAAGGGATTCAATGATGGTGGAACACTGATACTAAAATTTGCCTTGGAAAGTGGGTATTAGAGATCAGATGCACTTTGATTAATCATTCAATCTCCTTCCATATTCTTCTCATAAATGAAAAGTGTGCTTTTCTTTCCCTTCACATGCAGAAGGGTGTTCCCTCTGGGATGTGATGGTAAGAAGAGAACTCTCTCTACATCTTCCTTCCATGGTCTTTGAGGTCTCTGGCCTCATACCGTCATATTCTGTAAAATATTCCAACTTTCACTGTCATCTGTGTCCCAATCCAAACAGGTAAATTGGTAGATTGATGGATAGATGGATGAATGAAATGAAAAAGCATGTATAAAGAGCTTTCTATTGGTAAGTATTGTGCTAAGTCCTCGGGATACAAGTGCAAAAGTAAAACAATCCCTGCCTTTAAGGAGCTTACATTTTAAAAGGTAGGAGACACATATGAAGAAATGTTGGTGAAGGATGTATATGTTGGCTTGGAAAAAACCACAGGGATGGTAACTGGAACCACAAGGTAATTGATTATCATACACTTTCCAATAGCAATGTTAACACTGATTTGGTCCCAGAGTAAGACATAGAAAGTGATAGAGTAGAAGGTTCAGTGCAAGCCTGTGGTATCTCACCTTCCACGTTCTCCACACGAAGCATGAAGTAGACAAAGTTCTCAAAGCCGATCTTCCGGTTGGAGTTGCCATATCGAATAGCCATTAGGTTGCACACTTTATCACTGAGTAAAATTCCTTTTGCAAGGAAACATTGATAAGCACACTGATTGTATAGCACTCAGCTTTTATGAAGCACTTTAAGTGTGTTAACTCCTTTGATCTTCACAACGGGGGTGCTATTGTCACCCCCATCTTAGAGACAAAGAAATTCAATCACAAAGAGATTAAGTGACTTACCCAAGGTCACCCACCTAAGAAGTGACTCCAAGTTCTGTTCTCCATCCAATACACCACTTTATTAGTTGCCTCAGGTGCTGAGAACTTTTAGCCTCTCCCTATGTCATCTCTTGCCTCCATACATCAATAACAATTATTTACTAAGATCTTAGTCTAGGTCTGACACTGTGCTACTGCAAAGGATACTGGAAATAGAAGGCCAAAAAAATTAAACTCTCCTTTTTGAGATCTTAAGTTGCAAGGGAACTTTAAGGTGGTTTATTTCAACCCTCTCACTTTACATTTGAGTAAACTGAGGCCCATAGAAACTCACTCATGGTCACACAGGTGATAAGTACCAGAGCCAGTATTTGAAACCAGGGCCTATGATTCTAAAGTCAGTACTCTCATTCATTACCAAGAAACAGCTAGATGACTCAGTGGATAAAATGCTGGGTTGGTTGGTGGGTTGTTGTCCTTCATTCTTGAAGAGGACCAAAATGAAGTCACCATGATAACGTCAAGTTTCAGTGTGTCCATCTGTGGCTGATCAGACTAATATAAGCTTGGAATACTCTACCACAGATTGGGCACAGATAGTCTGTGTGAACATTTAGGGTGGATCTTTCATGTCTACTGGATTTCGTGTTGTCTATAAGTGTGTGCATGTTTCCATGTGCCGATGGTGAGTGGAATCATCTTTGCAAACATTTTTGTACATTTTGTATAATTTTTTGTGTTTCAAACATAGAGAGGGATTCGCTGCCATTTCCCTTGATAATCAGGCCAGGGTTGGGTAAACAGACAATTTTTAGGGCACCTTTTCTAACTCCCTTCCTCACACCAGGAGGTGAGCAGTGTGAGCCTTAAAAGGTTGCTCAGATACCCAGGGGGCTGCTGAGTCCCACTGCTGCTTCCAGTGAAAATTGACACTATAGCCTGGGCCTCCTGGGTGCAGGGTTGTGACTACAGCTCCCAGTGTATCCACACCTGCTGCTTTATCACTTGCCTGTCACCACAGGACTTTGAGATAGGTATAATAGTAAAATGGTATGGATGATGTCTTTTGATTCGTACATAAATTGAATTTAAGTGAGGCAGAATTGCATGAAGTCATCAGCCTCACTGTTTCCTCCAGAGTCATTACAGCCCAGCGGCAAGACAGAGTCAAGACAGTTGGCTCAGGATGCAGTGGATGA
>CM053769.1:260327523-260416083 GCA_028658325.1 Potorous gilbertii | reverse complement strand
GCCATAGAGAGCTGCTGAGGCTCTCTTTGGCAACTGTGTGGAGGATTGGAAAGGCAAGAGATTTGAGACAAGGCGACCAATTAGGAAACAATAGAAATCATACTGCCATTGAGCAATGATAAAGTACTGAACCAGGGGGTTGTAGCAAAAACAAGAAAAAGATGAGATGTAAGAGACTATGTCAGCAGAATCAACAACACTGGGCAACTGACTGGCAAGGAGAGGGAAGAGTCAAGGATGATTCCAAGGTCTGAATCTGAATGCTTGGAAAGATAATGAATCACTAACTAGAAATGGGCAAGTTAGGAAGGAGGTGTAGGTTTGGGGTGGGAGAGGGAGGGTGGAGAGATGAATTGTGCTTTGGACATATTGAGTTGGAGATGCCTGAGGGCAATCCAATTAGAGATTCTGAACTGAAGATGGGATGGAACCCAAGAGAGAAACTAGGACTAGATAGAGCTATCTATCATAGAGATGATAATTAAATCTACAGGAACTGAGAAGATCACTGAACTACAGAGAAGGAAAAGAGCGTCTTCATCACACCTCACCTATACTATTACAACAGCCTTCCTATTGACTTCCCTCCTTAGAGTCAGTCTCTCCCTCTTCTAATCCATCCTGTAGACAGCGGCCAAATTAATCTTACTAAAGCACCATTCTAACCACATCCCTCCTTTGTCAGAAGTATTCAGGGACTTGCTATTGTCTCTAGAGTAAAATTTTTGTTGAGTCATTTCTGACTCTTCCTGATCCCAATTGGGGGTTTTCTGGGCAGAGATACTGGAGGGGTTTGCCATTTCCTTCTCTGACTCATTCTTACAGATAAGGAACCAAGGCAAACAGGGTTAAGTAACTTGTCTGGGGTCACACAACTAACAAATACCTGAACTCAGAAAGATGAGTCTTCTTGGTCTAGTGCTCTATCCACTGAGCCACCTAGCTACCCTGGAGCAAAACAGAGGCTATTAAGACCAATCACAATTTGACCCCTACCAAACTTTCCAGGTTCATTTAGGCACTGCTCCCCTTCAAACACTCTTCACTCCAGCCCAGTTCTATGGGAACCTAGCATTCTACCTCTCATTTCTGTGCCTTCACACAGGCTGTTCCCCATGCCTGGAATATACTCCCTCTTCACATCTACCTCTTACAGTACTTACCTTACTTTGAGAAACATGTCAGATGCTACCTCTTAAAGAGAACTTTTCCTGTTCCTCCCAGTTGTTGGTGCTCAAGTGACCTTTTATTTATTTATCTTGATACATTATAAACCAACCCCTATCAGTATATATTAATCGATGGCAAGGAGACTAATAGGGTGCCTTATACTTAGTAGGTTCTTAATAAATATTTCTTGCATTAAATCATTTCCCTAATTAGTCTATTGTTCTAGGTTTAACAGAACCAACAGAAAAAGCAACATTTCATTTTTATGCACTGAATTCTGATGGCATGAATTTTTCCTGACTGAATATATCTGCCTTTCCTGAGTCCTCTCGATTTATGGAACAGCCTTGCTGATAAGAGCATCACATCTACTAGTCTACAAACTGCTCTTCCTGGGCCTTTCTTGGATGCTGCTGAAATCAATGATATCTAGAAAAAAGAATTAACCATGCTAGAACTCACCAGCTGCTTGAGCAGCAGCCCGAAGCTGCCCTGATTCCAGGAACCCTGACTTGTGCTTGTCTTGTTTGTGGAAAACTTCCTATGGAAAACCAAAACCAAAGCAGAATCATTAGACCTGAGAGTTGGATGGGACCTTGGAAATCCTCCAGTTTAGCCTCCCACCCCTTGCAGAAATCCCTTCCATAGCACCGTGGAGAAATGCTTATCAGTGCTGCAAGGCTCTCCTCTACCTTGACCAATTGTTGTGTTCATCCTTCATTTTTGAAGAGTTCCATGATTCCAGAGAAATGATGACATGACTTGCACTTGACGTTGTTTTGAATGAGGGAGGGCTGCACAAGGTCACCAACCTCATTTTCTCCTCCTGAGCCATCTGGGTCCAGTGACCAGATATTCATCAGGATGACTGGAGATATCCCAGGATGCCACCTTGACCAGTACGGTATAGTGGAAAGAATGTTGGAATTGGAGAGGACCTGAGCTTAAATCCTAGCTCTGCCAATTATGACCTGTGTCAGAGGAGGAGAGCCTTCAACCTCAAGGCCACATGTGACCCTCTAGGTCCTCAAGTGTGGCTGAAGGTTGCCCACTCCTGACCTATGTGATTTTGGACAAATCTCTGTGCCTCCATTTCCTCACCTATGAGATGAGCCAATTAGATTTGATCATGTTAAAGGGTTTTTTTCCACTATAAGTCTATGATAATATGTCATGGCCCATTCATTTGGGGATTACATTCATTATGATAAAGTTTTTTCTTAGGGAACTAGAAATCTGCTTTCTGTTTTCCCTCTGTTTGTCTCATTTCCTCCCTTTGGAGCCACACCGAACAAATCTACTTCCACATACCCCTTCGTATATTTGAAGATGGCTATTATTTTCCCCAAGTAGTCTTCTCCAGGGTTAATATCCCCAGTTCCTTCATCAGATTCTCATGGGACATAGTTTCCGAGTCCTTAACTTGACCTTTTTTTAGTAATAACTTTTGCTTTCTTATCAGCTTTACTTCCAAATATATCCCAATCTTTCGTCCTCTCCAGATCAGTTATGACAAAAAATATAAAAGGAGGGAAAAGCAGTCCACCAAAAGTACATCAGTCAAATAGAACTGTACATGCAGTGGTCCACACCCATATTGCCCACATCTGCAGAGAAGGGAAGGAGTTGCATTTTCCTATCCCTTTTTCAGGGCCAGGTTTGATCTTCATAATTATATGGCATCAAGCTTCATTCATTGCTTTTGTTTATACTACATCGTTGTAATTATTGCATATATTGTTTTTTTCAGTTCTGCTTCCTTCCTTTTGTCGATCAGTTCTTACAAGTCTTGCCATGTTTTTCTGAGTTCTTCGTATTGTTTCTTGAAACAGTACATCACATTCATGTACCAAAATTTAAGCCATTCCTCAAATGAAGGATTTCCACTTTGTTTTTAATTTCTTTCTACTAAAAAGAAGTGCCATTAATAAATATTTTTATATTTCTGGGATTTCTCTTTCTATTTCAATCTCCTTGCACCTTTGTCTTTTTCACAGGTACTACTATGTCTAGGATCTGTGTCCAAAATTCACTAGAAGATCCTATGAAAACCAAATTGCTCAATTTGTCTAAGGTCCTATTTCTTAGGATAAAGGAATGATGGAAGGCCATTCTTAGAATCCTTCTTCTGAACACCATTCTTCAATGTCATAAAACTGAGTCATAAAATACTCTTTCTGGAAGGGTCCTGCCTTGGGATCATCTAGACACTTCCCCTCTTTTTTCCAGATGAAGGACCTAAGACTAAGAGAAGTCAAGTCTGGAGGTCACAGAACTAGGTAGTGGTAGAGTCAGAACTGGATGGATCCCAGATTTCCTGATGCACAATCCAATGGTAGTTTTAGTATTCAACACAACTTCTGAGAATAAGTGCCATCTTTTTATATGGCAGAAATAGATATACTAGGAGACTCAATGTTAAATCATTTCAACCCTAGAAACAATAAAATCAGAAAATTCAGTTTGGTGAAGATTTGTTTTTACCTGATAGATCAGTAGTCGCTTCCAAAGGCACCGGAATTCCTGAATGCTCACAGTGCCTGTAGCATTAAGCTGCACTAAGAGTCAAGGTCAACAGTGACAAATCAAAAAAGAACGATGGAACTTCACAGATGCAGTATTATAATCAACCCTTAACCAACCATGGAACATTCATTTATTTTGTAGATTAGAATCTCTGGTTTCTTTCAAAGCTTAGCTCAAATTCTTCTTGGCTTCCTTGACCTTCCCAATTGCTGGTGCCTTCCCCCCAAATTACCCTGAATTGATATATATGTGTGTGTTATATGTACTTTTACACATGTTGTTTTTAGATATATTTCCATACATATATACTTTATCTATGCTTTTATATATGTATACATATTGTTTCCTTCCAACAAAATGTAAGTCCTTAAGGGCAATACTATGCCATTTTTTATCTCAGTGGTCAGGATATATGTGCCTGACCCATAGGAGGCATTTAATAAATGCTTGTTAATTGATCATTTGGTGAGATTGTCTAGTAACATTTAAATTTCTCCTCTGGCTTCTTCTTCCAACTAAGAGTAGGTAATAACAAGTAATATTTATGTAATATTTTCAAGTTTGTGAAGATCTTTGCATATATTATCTCACATCATGTCATTAGAGACCCACAGTAGCCTTGTCTGGTAAATGTTAAAAGTATGAATATCCATATTTTATAGAACAGGATATTGAGGTTCAGCTAAATGAAGTAACTGGCCCAATGTCACAAAGTAAGTGCCAAAGGCAGGATCTGGCTGGTCTTCCTTATTCTAGAGTCTAGGACTCTAGTCCTTATCTGGTCTTCCTCTTAATAAGAGTAACTGGAATTACTCTTTATTCACATAGCACTTTAAGGTTTTCAAAGCACATTACATTTGTTAATGCATTTGGTCTTCACAACAACCCTATGAGTTAGATATATCGAGTGTTGATTCCATTTTATATATGAAGAAACTGAGGTACTGGGAAGTTAAGTGACTTAACCACATCCCACTTGTGGTAAATGTCTGAGGCAAGAACTCTATTGTATGTCTTCTGACTCAACATTGGCACTCTAACTACAAATGAAGAATCTTGGGGAAGGCATGGGCTTGTTTCCTTATAAGAAGAATGAGGAAGGTGGATTAGATGATCTTTAAGATTATTTCAAACTCTCAGATCCTGTGATTCCAATGGCCTTCTCTCTATATGGTAGGTAACTTCTCTGTGCCCTCTTCACCTGATCTATAGAGGAGAAGACTCACAGAAAAGCTACAGATGGAATCCTAGGTCATTGCTACTATGTCTCACTCCCCTTGGCTGTCTCAGAGCTGTGAAGAATCTTTGAAAGTTGAGAGCAGCATTCCTCCTCTCTCCTCTTCCTCCTTTTCCTGAAGTTGGAAAAGATACATCAAGCAGTGCCAGAATCCCTAGGCAAGCATCCATACTGAAGGTGGGCTGCGGGCTGGACAAGTCTGAAAAGAGATGGGGAAAATTTACGTAAGAATTCTCCTTGGTCTAGTTTCTACAGTGCCAGCCCTTTTTAAAGAAGAGGGCCCTCCCTTTGGCACTCTAGTTAGATAATTGTGTCCTGGTCACTTAAACGAGGGGCACATAAGGGGAAAATTAGGATGATAGGGATAAGCTCTAATAGTAAATAGAAAAAGCAGCATCCAGGAATGCTGGTCTCTTGTCTGTGATAACATCAGGGGATGTCCAGATAGCCTGGATAAATTACCAGCAACCTCTCATCATTATCTGGAATAGAGCACACAACAGAGGAAAGCCTTATGGATTGAGTAACACTTCATTGAAAGTGTTATGGAAAAAGCACGGTCAGAAAAAACCCAGGTTCAAATTTCACTTCTGGTACTAAGTAGCTGTGTGACCATAGGCAAGTCATCTAACTATTATGAGACTGTTTATTCCTCTATAAATTGTATTGTTTGGATTGAATTGAATAATCCTTGTAGACTTACCTTGCAAGATTGTGAGTGTGAAATGGTAATGCATGTAGAATACTTTGAAAACTTTAAAACACTCTACACATGACAGTTATTATGATAAGGTCATTGGAAGAGCAAGAAGGCTTAGCAGAGTGCCTGGCATGGTACATATTAATAAATATTGATTGATTGAGTCGCCATGGAACCTGACTAGAGCCTGGAGAAAAATCAAAGAAGACATGATTTCTAGATCTCTCATTACCCTGGTCACCCTCTCTGGACACATTCTAGTTCACTGTATATCTTTAAAATATGGTAAACAGAATTAAGCATAATAGTCCAGATGTGGTCTGACATTCTGCTTATTATGGGCAAACTATCATTATTGCAAATATTACCATAATAGCTCAAATTTCTACAGCACTTTAGGCTTTACAAAGCATTTCCCTCACACTAACCCAAGGAAATCTGCAGTATAAACACAAATATTATGATGGTCCTCATTTTACAGAAGAGGAAACTGAGTCTAAATTAAGTGATGTGACTTGCCCTGGTCATGTAGCTTTCTAAGTGTCAAGGCTGAAATTCTAGCTCAGAATTCCTGATTCCAAGACCAATCTCTCTACTAAACGATGTTGCTATCTTTGAGACACTAACTGTTTTTAGTATTCACAATCGTTGGCTCATTGTAAGTCTTTAGTCAAATAAGACCCCTAGATTTTTTTTATATGAACAGCTACCAGACCAGAACACCACCTTAGTATTATTTGTTCATTAAAAACAAAACAACTAATTAAATGTAGGATAATAAATATATTGCCAAAGCATTACATAGTTTTTACAAACTCAGGGTTACCCATCATACTATACTATACTGTAGTATATAGTACTATAATCATACTATAATCAGTTATTTGAGTTAATGATGTATTATTATTTTTTAAAATCATGTTCATTATAATTAACAACCATAGTAACAAAAGACCTTCATCTGTGTACTGACTGATTTAAAGAGAACTTGGGACAAAAACATTGGTCACATTATCACCTGGACTTCTCAGTCATATACAAAGGCCCCTTTTGATGAAGCACCATTCAACAGTTCTCAGGGTAAAGTCAATGTTGTCCTCAAGCTCATTTCCCATAACTACTGGAAGATGGTAAAAATGAAGGAATGACTTGAGTCCTTACCTGCTGGCATAAATTCTTAGTAAAAAAAAAATAGCCCCCCATTAGTCAGCTTTGCATATAAGTATTAAAACTTTACCAATCCAACCGGACTTCTTTAACCAGCCAGCTCTTAATTCAGCAATTCAATTTTTAAAAATATCTATATCTCACAGCAATATCTCCTGCAGTAGTAAAATGAACAAAATAATCATTCTTTACAATTCATCTACCAAAATATTTACATGTCCTAGCAAAGAAAGCAAGTGAAGATTTCCAACTTCACTGCTTAAAAGTTACACACAATTGAACTCATTGAATGACCAGACCCACAGAAAGGGATTTATAGATTGATGCCAATCTAGAGGGATATCTCTTATTCTTATGGAGTGCTGCGGTGATCTTTCATTGACCCTGTTCTGCTCAACATTTTTATTAATGAGTTGGGCCCTGACATAGATGACATGCTTATAAAATTTTCAGATGATGCAAAATCTAGAGGAAGAATTAATATGTTCAGTCACGGAATTAAAATTTTTAAAAAAGATTATGATATACTAGAGCAATGGGTTAAGTCTAATAAGGTACAATGTAATATGGAAAAATGTAAATTCCTGCACTTGGGTTAAAAAAAAATCAACAAAGAACTCTCAGGGCTGAGATGAGAAGTCTTGTCCCTCTGAACTACAGATCTTAGGATGTCAGTCAGTTCTCAAATCTTCATTACATGCTGAACATCACTGACGAGCTAGAGCCTATCCAGAAGAAGATGGCTGATACAGATTGGTGGTATGATGTTTGATGGAAGAAACTAGGTACACGTACATATACATGTACATGTACGTATGCATACATATATCTATATTTAATGTATACATATGTTTATGAATATATCTCTATTCATATCTATAACACCTAGCCTACAAAAAATAAGACTTAAGAGAGACAAGATAGTTGTTTCAAAATTGTCAGTCATATGGAAAAGGAATTAGCCTTGTTGTCAGAAAGCATGAGAGTCTCACTGATCAAAGTATGAGGATTATGGAAAGGCAGATTTTAGCCTGACATGAGGAAAAGCTTTGTAATAATTAGAGCTGTTTAAAAACAGAATGGGCTACCTACAGAGATCAGGAGCATTCAATCTCTGGAGGTCTTCCAGTGGGAACATACAGGGTGTTCCAAAATCTTAATGCAGTTTTAAACCTTTAACAGCAGGAAATTGCACTGACATTTGTACATCATATATATCACAGAGGAGATTCCAACTTGGATATGGCTTAGACTAGATGTGCTCTGAACTTCCTTCTGTCTCTGAGTTTCTATGATTCTAAGAAAACCTTCACTGTTGTACCAGTGTAGGGGTCTGATGTGTGTTCAAGTCAACATCAGAAAGGAAAATTCCAAGTTAGAGGTTCATGGAAAATAGAACTCCTCTGTTTTCACACATAAAGAGATGGGAACACTTACAGGTCCAGGTCATGCTGTTCAAAATCTTCTGCAATTGGATAGCATCTATTTCTGGATTCTGAAAGGAGGGACAAAAGAGAAAAGAATGAGTTATCTATCATTAGTGAAGATAGAACATAAAGCAATAAAAAATTGAGTGACTCCAGCCTATCTTTCCTCGTTTACTATATACTCTGTTACAAACACTATTTTCTAGGCATACTAGCCTGTTTGCTGTTCCCTGTACATGGCCCTCCATCTCCCACCTCTGTGTACTCCCTCCTCACAGCTACCTCTTAAGATTCCTGTCTTCCTTCAAGACTCTTTCTGTTATTTAATTAATCCATCCCTTTAGTTGTTAACATTCATTTTCTCCTTTACAAATTATCACATGTATACTTGTGCACACATTTTATTCCTCCAATAGAATGTAAGCTCCCTGAAGCAAGGATCATTTTCCTTTGTTCCCCTTGGTATTCTTAGTGCCCAGTATTGCCTCGCAAGTAAAAGGTTCTTAAAACAAATGCTTAATTGGATCAGATTTGACTACTGAGAGCTCACTATGAGCTATCGTGAGTCAGATATAACCACTGAAATTTTCCCCTCCAGTGTCTCTTCAGCAAGGTTTTAAGGCCTTTTCTGAAAAGGAATTCTTCAGTGCTTGAGAGCAAATAACTGGACAGTAATAGCATCTGTTTAGCCAGGCTTTCTTGTTACAGTGAAAGAAATCAGCAAACTTGAGGTTTGATTGATGATGAAATCTGGAGTTGGGACTTTTACAAAGAGGTCCCACTACCAATGATGAAGTATGCTACCTTCCTCCTGATAGAGAGGAAATCAACTCAGAGTGCAAAATGAGACATAAGTATTTTGGACATTATCAATGTGGGACTTTGTTTTTCTTGACTATGCTTATTTGTTACAAGGGTTTTTGTTTTTCTTTGTTCCTTGTTTTGGGGGAGGGAGGGAGGGAGGAATGGGGAGAGAGAAAAAAATAGATTTTTCAATTAAAAAAATAAAATTACATTAAAAGACCCAGAGAGGTTATATTGTAAATCAAGTGCAGAGAGTTAGCCTAGAGCAGGAAAGCTGCAGCACAGAAAAAATTCGCTATAAATAAAAGGTAAAGTTTCAAGTTTTGTTCCTCGGGATTAATTTAGTGAAATGCCAAAGGCAAATCAATATCTGAATAGGAGACAAATAAGTTGTATATTTAAATCTAAAAGTCTAGGGTTAAAGGTCCCTATTGTGTTAATAATATAAGGAAGAGATTCATGAACCTTTTGGTTAGGATGACAATCCTTAAATATCAGGTCACAAGCTTACAGAATTCTTAGCCATTCTTCTCCTAATTAGATTTAGCTTCTCTGTAGTTAATGATATATTAGACTTTCACAGCTATTTCCTTTCCCAAGTTGCCTAATGTAAGGTCCTTGGGACTGGAGAATTCTCTGCAAATGTCCAAGTGCGCAAAGACTATGTTTAGTGCACCTATACTGGCTCCTTCATGCTGTGTACCCCTGATTCCCCAGGTCTGTTATCGCTATAATCCCATCCTAGAAGAGAATATGCTTCTTGACCATCCAGTGGTTGCTTATAAACTAAAGTGAAGGTCTCATTTTTGTATTTATATCCCCAAAACGTAGCACAATACCTGGCACATAGTAGGAACTGAATAAATGTTTATTGAAAGATTTTCTTCTCCATGGAGAATGCCCTATCGTAGTTCATCCCTTCAGGGACCAAAGTGTTAATTATCTTATCTATAAAAAGTCAAAGTGTTATTAATGAAGGGTGAGACCTCTGGACCCCTTCCCAAAATGATATTTTTAAGTACACAAAAAATACATAAGATTACAAAGGAAACCAACAATATTGAAATAGTTACCTAAATATATTTCAAGAATATATTTATATTTTAAAATATATCGTATGTATATTGTATATATTTGTATATATATATGTATGTGTGTATATATGCATATATATATTTTTTTAAAAAAACAATATTTTTAAAAGTTCCTGCACCCCAAGTTAGCAATCCCTATTCTCATACCCCTCCAACTGGGGGAGGTTAGGAGAGGGTAGGTAAGTCCAGCTTGACCTATAGCTTAGCAAGAACAGCTGTTCCCCTTTAACCTCTTCCCTGTTCCCTCTGTCCATCCACATGAAATCCACTTACTTTTTCAAATAGTTTAGAGAAGACTTCCTCCTCCGTTTCATATCTGTCAACTATCTCCTGCAGGAAGAAACACAAACAGGGGCTCATTCATTGACAATGTCTATACCTCCTCACCTGTCCCAGACGCTCCTCATCTTTTGGCTCCACTTAATGCTTTGGGGGTAAGAGCAGTAAGTACTGAGAGACAGAAGCTTTGGTTTTCCTCAGAACTGCCAACCATCTCTGCCGGTGAGAGAAAAGGAGGGATGGCAGTGGTCTATTCAAAATCCTCTCTAGCCTTTCACTTTCCCTCTTTCTCAATTATTTATCTTTTTACATAGTTCTTATTCTATTTTATTTTTTACTGAAAAGCCAAGAGTTAATCTTTCCTCTTACTCAGAAATCTCTGGTTAGGAGTTGGCATCCTGCTTCCCTCACATTTGTCCTAGAACCACCTAGTGGCACTGAGAGCTTGTTAGGACTCTGATCATACCATCATGAATGATACAGATGGAAGAGATGTCTAAGTTGACATAGCCTCACCCCCTCATTTTCCAAAGGAAGGAACTGAGAATCTAAGAGTTGGAGTGACTTGTCCAACTTTACACAGATAGGAAATGACAGTGAGAATTTGAACCCAGATTCTCCCCTTCTCTTTCCATTAATTATAAAGAGAGGAGGCATGTTTATTCAGGATGGCCCATAAACTACAAGCCAGTAGGACTTGATTTCTGTCCAAGGAATCTGGGGTTGACATTGACTCATCTAGACTCATCACTTTTTAGCCCTCAGTTTTTCCATCTGTATAGAAGAAGCTAATGCTCCCTAAAGGTGAATTGTGAGGGAAAATATATATAAAGAAAGTTTGGAAAATATTTTAATTTTTTAGGGGGAAAAATACATCAGTATCCTTGATTCTTTATTACTCATGGTAATAGAATAGCTGTGAAGCAGACAAATAAAGGAAATGCATTGGACCAGAAGTCAGGAGGCACAAGCCCAGGTCCTAGTTTCACCAGTAATTTGCCGTATGACTTTGGGCTGGTTATTTCACTTCCCTGAGTCTCCCTCTTTTCATCTGCAAAACAGGGGGATTAGATTAAGTGACCCAGGCTCAGATGCCAGCTGTTCCTGTGACTTTGAGCTAATCCATTACTCACCCTGGGCCTCAGTTTCCTCAACTTTAAAAGGAAGGAGTACAATTATATGGCCACTGAAATCCTTTCTTTTTCTAGTCCCTTGTAGTTCTGACTTTCTATGATCCTAAACTCAAAGAAAAAAAATAAAAATTTCAGCTAATATATGATTTTCAAGCTTTTCTTTTAAAAGTTCTTCTACCTTGGTAAGAATGAGATACTATTTGTAAAGCACTTAGCACAGTGCCTGACACATAGTAGGCATTTAATCAATGCTTACTTCCCCCTTGGGCACTAACAAGCACCCAAACAGTTGTAGTTTGTGCCCTCTCTTTCATTAAAAACCTACCAATAAATGAAATGGGTGAAATGGACCATAAGGAGATGAAGGAGAAAAAATAAGACATTTAACTCATCCCAACCAGGATTCCTAGGACTGAGCTGGTTTGAAATGGTACTGAAACCAGATGTACCTCCCCTGAGGTAGGTAGCCCAGCCACCATCCTTCTCAATCTGTCTGATCCCAGAGAGATGGTCATTAGTCAATATGGCAGAGTGACTGTGTCATGCATAGCAAAGTGAGAAAGTTCCCATTCAAAACTAAAAATGGTAAAAGAGACTTGAATTTGATCAATCTTCCTCCTATCAACTCACCTTAGGGAGAACAAAGCTGCAATTGCTGCCCATTTCACTGAGAACAAGAAAAAAAAGCATTCAGGGGCATTGTGGGAAAGGGAAAACTACAGAGAATATTTTGATTCACCATCAATTTTCTCCCATTTTTTCTTCCTCTTTCTGTTTCCTATAGATAGCTGCCACCTACATGTTGCCCTCTCTCTAATCTTTCTTCCATTTCTTTTTCAATTGTTTTTGACTTAGTAGCAGATTCCCTTCCCCCTTTCTTTCCTAGTCTGAGAAGTCTTTGGTGTATAATCTCTAAGACCTATGGTGAAGTCCCTGTAAGTTTTATAAGGTTTTTGGATCCACATTTCAACCAATGAATCCAAAAGTGTTTACTGGTGGCTTGCTATATGCAAGAGACCATATATTAGGAGTTAAAAACCGCAAAAGTCAACCTTTTGCCTTCCTAGTCACTAGCTTTTCCATCTTGCTCATCCTATCTATTCTACTCTCTCTCTTTATCCTCTCACTAGAGTGGCCATGCAGAGACCTCATCCCTCCTACACACACATACACACACACACACACACACACACACACACACACACACACACACACACAGTAGTCAACTGGCTTCCTTACTATAAGGCATGCTTCCTGGAGAAGACTCTCAGGATGAATTCAGATTCCTGCCAGGGCTCAGAGGTACAGGGAACAATGAGGTAAGTTCCTGGCTCCAGGAAAAACTCATAGCTCACTTCTCTCTCTGTCTGAAAGTCTCTGGGGACAAACAATGGAGTGGTTCTCTGGAAGAACTCCTGGGGTAGCCGATGGTTGCCTTCCCAAAGCTGCTGAATGAGAAAGGAAGAATCCAGGTAAAGCAATCACAGGAATCCTACCTCCCCATGCCCTGCCCTGCCCCCTAACGTTATGACCAAAATAGATTTAGAACTTCATAGGTCATCAGAGGTGGAAAGGAACCTAGAAGTTGCCTAAAAAGAGGATCCTAAATTTAGAACCAGAGACCTCAGAAGTTGCCTAAGTCAAGCTCTTCCATCAGTGAGGGACTACAATGGATAGAGCACTAGAATTAGAATCTGGAAGACCTGAATTCAAATCTACCCTCGGATACTTACTCGTTGTTTGACCCTGGGCAAGTCATTTAACTTCTGTCTACTTTGGTTTCCTTACATATAAAGTGGGGATCATAACAGCACCGGCCTCCCAGGGTGGTGAGGACAAAATGAAATATTTGTAAACTGTTTTGCAAACCTTGAAACTCTATGTAAATGCTAGCTCTCATATTATAAAGGAGGAAGCTAGAATCAAGGAAGGGGGAGGTGACTTGTCCAAAGTCACATACAGAGAGTATGTAACAGGCTGAAACTAAAACCCAGTTATATTATGACCTAAGTCAAAATACCATCCACTGTATGACGCCAGCTAGCTGGTAGTGAAACCAGCCAAACCCGCCACCACAGCAGAGAATAAGAGATGATAATGGGGTGAAAAGAACATTTGGGAATTTGGGTGTTTTCTTAGATACTCAATAAATACTTATTGATCAATTTCGACATTAAATGAAAAATTAAAATCATCTAAATGCAAATATATTCCTATTCCTTATCAGTATCACTTTTGAAAGGTATATATTTTTTTACTGTACAAGTTTATAAAGTACTTTTTAAACAGAAAAATTAAAAAAATAGACATTTCCCACCTCCTTTATATTTAAAAAAAATTTTTTTTTAAGACATGACTGTGCAGAGTGCCCTTCTGGGCATGGTGGAAGAAAGGTATATTGGATTTTTGGACAGCCTATCTGACTCTTCTCTTTGGGATGGAAAATTTTCATAGTCAAACACTAGCAATGGCTCATATGCAGTGGAATGGGTTGTAAAACTCCCTTCAAGAGGCTTTGTTTTTAGAAAGAAAATGAAATGTTAGCAGTCAGGAAAGGCAATGGAATGAGAAGCAGGATAGAGAGGTTAAAGAGCACTGGACCTTGAGTCTGGATACCTGAGTTCTAAATACCACTAGCTGTGCAACCTTGGGCAAATCACTGACTGACTGACTTCTTGAACCTTATTCTCCTCATTTAAAAAATGGGAATAAATATACCCACTTATATCCAGGATGAAGGGGGAAGGAGTGGAGGAGGGGAATAAAAAAAGAAAAAAGAAACTCACATGATAACTTTGCTGTATATTTAAAAGGAATAGTAAGTTGTACATAGCAGATCTGCAATTTCATGTGCAATCATCTTTTCTATTATACTATATTATAGAAATGCTTGTTTTATTCCACAAATTAAAAAATAAAATATTATTAAAAAAAGAAAAATTTGTACATTTTGCCCTTATTCACCAACATAAGCAAATAATCGAGGAGGAGGCGGGGGAGGAAGAGGAGGACCAAAAAATGGTTATTATCAAAAATCTGAACATAAGTTATATTCCACCCCAATACTATAGAGAAAAGTTTAATATGGACTCTAACAACAAGGCTTGGCCCTCTTCTGTATCATCGATGTGATTTAAAAAAAACAGGTTATATTACAGTATATAATTACATATTAACTACTGGAGGCAGTTAGATGGTGCAGTGTGTAGAATGCTGACCTTGGAGTGAGAAAGACCTGAGTTTGAATCCTGCTGCTGACACTAGCCGTGGGACCCTGGGCAAATCATTTAACTTCTCTTATCTCACTTTTCTGTAAAATGGCAATGATAACAGCACTGACTTTATAGAATTATTTTGAGAATCCAATGAGACGATACATATAAAAGCACTCTGTAAACCCCAAAACACTACGTGAATACTAGTTATCATTGTCATTGTGACACAAGACACATTTTGAGGCTATGGATTCTGACTGTAATTTCATCAGTGTAGAAATACCTTCTGCTTATAGAGATTAGCAATTTCCGACGTCAGAGACAGAAAGACCTGAAATCAAATCTTTTTCCTGACAAATCCTAGCTAAGTGGCCCTCGACGAGTCATTTGAGCTGGGGGCTCTTTCAGTGTCTCCAGAAGACTTTCAAAGACTGTACGTTGTAAGAAGTTGCCAGTCTGCATTTATATAGGGGGTTCTTCAAAAAGCATTGTTATTTGATGAAACTATGGGTCTAGTTAAAAATGTTGGTTATAGCATACACTGACATATAAGTTATTATCAGTAGCTCAGATTAAATCAACTGTATGACTGAAATGCTAAGTCAGTCTTTTTTCAAGGGAAAGAAAAGAGAATGGTTAATGGAGGTGAATATTTAGATTCTGACTGTCACTGACAAGGACAGAGTAAGGAGTAGAGAGTCAGAAAGGGAGCCAGGAAGGACTTCAAGAAGGCTTTTTCCCCCCAGATATCTCTTTCTAGATGCTAAGACGAGAGATGGGGAGAGAAAGAGTGAGAGAGAGAGAGAGAGAGAGAGAGAGAGAGAGAGGGAGGGAGGGAGGGAGGGAGGGAGGGAGGGAGAGAGGGAGAAGAAGAGGGAGAGAGAGAGAGAGAATGACAAGGTGGGGGGAGGGCAAGGGCAAGAGCAAGATTGTGGGCACGTAGAAGTGGTTTTGGTATTTTGTTTTCCCCCAAATGCTGATAGGTTTTCAGGCACTAGAAAACAGGCAAGTCATTTCAGAGTTGGGACAAGTTGGTCCTTTCTGGTAAGGAAGATGTCTGAAATGTAGAACAACACATAAAAAGTGACTTGGCATGTTTTAAGCGTTATTGATCTAGTGAAACGAGCATGATACTGCAAATACTCTATTGATAGATAGGAAGACTCGTTGATTGAAGCAGGAGAATTGGATTAGATTTTTGCTTTTTTCAGCATTTTGCTCTGTGATCTCAGTAACTTGCTAAATTGGTATTCTATTAAATGATGGAATTTTTAAAGTAATTATTATGAGGTCTTTGAAGTATGATTTGTGCTTCTGCAGAAAGATGATTCTGAAAACCTCTAAAAATTGATATAAATAATACTATTATTCAAACACTTTGTCCTGGTTTTGTCCAGTCTAAAGTAACTCAGACTATAACAGAATGGTACAGTGCACTGGACTTGGCTTTGTATTCTATTCCTGTAATTACCAGGGATATGATTCTGGGCAAATCACTTCACCTTTCTCAGCCTTGGTTTTCATATCTGTAAATTAGAGGAAATGATACGTACTTTATCTAGCTCGTGAATTATTATGAGGAAAGTGATCTATAATCCCTAAATTGATATATATGAACTTAAATATAATTTATGTATGTAAAATATGTTCAGATAATTTACATAATATGTATGTGTGTGGAGAGAAAGAGAGAGGGGGGAAATAGTGGTGGTAGCAGCACAACAGTGTTACTCAATCCTACTTTGTGTTTTATCTATAAATGTCCCCAGAGGATGAATCCTGGCATTCTTTAGCTCAGAGCTGAAATACCTTCTTAATTGATTCTTGCTAATTTACTATTACTATTGCTTCAACATGGAAATACTCTCTGTCTCTGTCTCTCTCTCTTGCTATCTCACTGTTTTGCTCTCTCTGTCTCTGTCACCCCTTCCTGTTTATGCCACAATCCATCTCTCCCTTAAAGAGGTATGCTGCATGGCTTCTTGACATACCCATATATCACATACCCAGGTTTTATGGGTTTTATAATGCAGTCAATACTGTGATTTATCTTTTTCCCTTTGTTGTGACAGTCTTCAATACTATATCTTCTTATGCATCTAAGTGTTCAATAAATTCTGAAATGGATCTTGTAGCTACTGACTCTGGTCTAAGTGGGGCTCAGATTTCACCTTGAGCAGCTAAAAGGACTTCTGGGAGGAAAGTTCCTCACTGAGATCATAGCACTATAACCCCTTGGCTTCCCAAATGCTGTGATCTCTGATCTTGGGACAGTGAGTCATTGCTACCTAGCTTTAATTGTAGCCTAGGCTTCCTATCTTAAGCAGTTTATAGTATAGCTCAATGCATCAGATGTTCCTCAGGAACAAATATGGCTTAGGAGACCAACACAGAAACACAGGAAAAACATTTCAGGTAGCTTAACAGAGCTTCATTGGTTTGCTATTAAAATATCTTATCTGCCTCTCTTACTCTCCCTTCTTCCAAGATACATAACCCACCCATCTTGGTACAATGAGCACAAATCTAAAATCAGTCCTAAGACCAAGCTTCTCCTTATTTTTATTTTGAGCTTACAAGCAGCCTCAAAGTAGGAAAGAGGTTAGTGCCCTCCAAAGGGGTACGAGCAAGAGTTGTTGATAGGTGATCTGTCAGGAGTAATAGGGATTAAGGACAGAAGATTTAAGACAACCAAAGGATTCCACAGTGCCTGCTTCAGCCGCCTTCCAATTATTCTCAGCTACCCATTCTGCTGGGGAAAGTCTTCACATGTTTGGGGTAAACATCCCCCCAACTCACTGGTCCTTTTGAGGCCTGTTTGTTACCCTTGTTTGACCCATCTGCTGAGACAGTTTTACCAGGATGTGACTGATGTGCATACTGCAGCTTCTTGGAGTCCAAAGTGAGAATTGGGTGATGGGTGATGGGAGATACAAAAGAGAGATGAGTAGTCCTGCAAAAGGCTCAACAGGTTCTCGTACCAGAGGTGCTAGTCCTCCTGAACACCCTATACTCCCTTCTAAATCTCTAGTGATCAGAGAAAAGCGTTTAAAACAACTCTGAGGCATCACCTCATAACTATCAGAAATGACAAATGCTGGAGGAGATGAAGGAAAAATAGGTACAATAATGAACTACTGGTGGGGTAGTGAACTGGTCTTACCATTCTGGAGAACAATTTTGAACTGTGCCCAAAGGATCACAAAACTATGCATACCCTTTGACCTAGCAATACAAGTCCTACATCTGTATCCCAAACTGATCAAAAGAAAAGGAGCTATAGGCAAAAAATATTTATAGCAGCTCTTTTCGAGGTGGCAAAGAAATGGAAATTGAGGGGATGCTCATCAGTTGGGGAAGGGCTGAACAAATTATGGCACACAATTATGATGGACTACTGTTTTGTTATAAGAAATGGTGAAAGGGTGGCTTCAGAAAAAAATATGGCCAGACTTATAAACTGATGCAGTGAAGTGAGAAAAATCAGGAGATCATTGAACACAGTAACGGTAATGTTGTAATGATGAGCAACTGTGAAACACTTGGCTACTCCGATCAATACAATGATCCCAGACAATTCCAAAGGACTCAAGATGAGAAAATGTTATTTACCTCCAAAGAAAGAACTGATGAACTCAGTGCAAACTGAAGTATAATTTTCTTTACCTTTTTTTTTAAACTATGGCTAATATGGAAATATGTTTTGCATGATTTTGCATGTATAAATTAACATCACATTGCTTACCTTCTCTGTGGGTGACAGAGGGAGAGGGAGGGAATGAGAGAATTGGGAACTTAAAATTTAAAAAGATAAGAATGTTAAAAACCTTTTAAAAAAGGATAATAAGTATTCTTTTCATTGAACAAACCCATAGAAGATGACATCATTTTGGGACCTTGTTATACAAGTATTCCAGAGTTAAATCAGAGTTAAGTGGCTTCACAGTTGGTGACATATGATAGGTCTAGCCCTTAAGAATGACTGACTTTCAAGTCAGAGACTCACCTTATTCACCTAGAGGACAAGAAGAGAGATAATAGATTAGTCAAAAAATTCAGTTCTTCTACAAACCCAAAGGCCAAGTTGATAGAACTCTAGGGTTATGGGATCAGAATACATGCTCTCTGAGGTTTCTTATAGCACTAACAGGCTCTGATTCTATGCTTAGTCTTAAGGGAATGACCAACCAAAGATCATTGCTAAATGGGAGACACAGATGAAACTAGATCTAAATGGGACTGAGGATGAATGATGGATAAGTACACCTGAAAATAGAAGACAAACCATGATTGAAGAATATTCAATTTGCTCAAAAGGAAACACTATTTCACTTCTTCAGAGGACTATGCCATAAACTTCATCACATAATTTGATTTTTGTAGGGACCCCTGTATCCATCTAATCTAATCTGTAGCCCACCACTAAATACCCTATACAGTGATTGCCCATCCTCTCTACTTAAAGACCTCAAAGTAGCAATTGACCATTTGTTTGTTGGGTTTGTCATAGTAGAGATTCTCTTTGTGTATGGATTGGGCAAGATTGTAACTGAAATCCCTTTCAATTCTATGACTCAAATGACTATTTACTAAATATTTTTACAAGAAGGCAAAATTTTCAGTGTGCTACTCTGGCAGAGAGATTAGGTCCTTTTTATTTGATTCCAAAGGGCAAATGAAAGAGAAACAAACTTTGACTTGAAATTTTAAAAAGTTTTCTTATAGTTAGTGCTATCCAAAAGTGGAATATTGATAGAGAAGAGAGAGAAGAGGGACAACAAATAGGCCATATTCATGTTTGGTCATTATCCCAGAAGAGAATTAGAGACCCTTTGGGACAGTGAAACCAACGTATCCCACATTGCGCATCACTCGCTTTGGTCGATCCAAATTCTTTACCTACCTTGAAAAGAAAAATGCCAATGGGGAGGCGAAGCATGTCTTTCCGGTGACGGCTCTTTGATTTTTGCATAAGTGAAACAAACACACCACAGGGTTTTGAAGACTTCTTGTCTTCATCAGGACTTAAGACAGTAAGTTGAAATTGTGGGTTCATCCAAAATATGTCTGGGGAAGGAGGGGTTAAATCCATCAGAAATTTAATAGCAAACCCATTCTGGATTTCTCTGGAATCTTAGAATTTGGAATCTCCCTATCTGAGGGGACCTCAGAAGATATCTAGTCTAATGTAGACATTAATAAAAATGTCCTTGGGTCCTACTCTTCTGACAGTGATTGCCTCACATGGAAAGGCATTTTAGAAAACTGTAGACATAAGATAATTCACTTTTTCCTATCCAACTCCTCCATAGCCTTCTTACCAACTCTTTTACCACCTCTACTCTACTCTTTTCTCCTTATTCCATCTCCAGTTCTGAAACCACAAACCATGATCAAAACACTCTGCCAATGTTCCTTCCTAAGTTGTGTCAATCTGCCCCTCTAGGGTCTCATCCCTGCAAATTTCCAAACCAAAGTTCTCTTCCCTGATCTCCAATTCCCAATGTGTGCAATTTCCTCTATTAGAATGTAAACTTCTATACTAGACTTTTTCTTATTTTCTCAAATTCTAATGCTCTTTCTCCCATAGTGCCTTCTATTTAACTACCTCATATTCAATTGTATTTATTTTCTTCATATGCCATATATACTTACATATGTGTTATGGACCCTCTGGCAGGCTAGTGAAACCTATGGAACCCTTCTCTAATATAATTTTAAATGCATGAAATAGAATACATAAGATTACAAAGATAGTCAATGACACTGAAATAGTTATCAGATTTTTTTTTGAATTCATATACCACAAATTAGGAACCTCAGCTAGTCTAAATATCCCAAGTTTCCTCAGCCAATTCTCCTAAAACATGATCTTTGGTTCCTTTACCATCTTGGTGATGCTGCTCTATGAACAGCCCAGACTTCTAAAATGTGGTCCTTCAGTGGCAATTTAAACGGGAAGATCTTTCCCATCTACTAATAGGCCCGTGTGACCTGCCTAGGCCACATGGAAATCTGAGTCCCATGGAACCTGTGGTAGGAGGAGTGTGCTGAACAGGTGGAGCAGGAAGTGAGTCAGAGCTGGAAAAGAGAGCACAGACAGCAACTAGTCTGGGTGGGAGAGCTCGTTTATGGGAGCCTGTCTGAGATTTGTTTAATGGAGCTGGTTTGTGGGAAGCCTAGCTGAAGGAAGCCTTGGGGGATGGTAGTGGCTCCTGCATTGTTATTGCGTATAGATGTCTTTGTTGCTAGGATGGATTTGGTTTTCTGATGTTGGGATTTGGCTTTCTGGTATTTGAGTAAATGTTTCTTGTGGAGAGTGTTGTATTTTGTAATTCAGAGCTGTACTAGCATATTGATAGCCACTCTAAGCGCTGTGAATATTGCATTGGCACTACAGGTCTTCATGACTGAACACAAATGAAGATCTGACTCATCTTCCTGTATCCCTATAATATTTAAAAAAGAGAACTGAGAACAACGTTCCTTAAAATTTGATCCCTAAGATAGATTTAAATTGAGCTCTGCCTTCCTGGAGTCAGCTGTGACCATTGTGAAAGCCAAGTTTATCTTTAGGAGTCCTAGATCTTTGCTTTCTCTTTCCCTCCCTCCTCTATTTTAACTGGAATCAAAATTTTAAGCTAAAGAGTTGAAGTCAAATTTTAAGGCTTCAGTCATTGAATAGGAAAGTTGGAGGAGGAGGGATAACAGATGAAAGGCCTTCCTGCACTTCTTAAACTAGACACTAGCAAGTGCCTGATCCTTCTCTGTTTGAATGTTAATCCTGGATTCTACTCTGAACCATGGGGCAGAAGAAATGATTTGTCCATGATAATTCATCTGAAAGATTTTGAATGTTTGGCAGAATATTCATAAAATAGGGCATTTGTGTCTGGGAATCCATTGGCTCTGTACTATTGTATACATTATACTTCCTAAGGGAAAATCACATGAGTAAGGATTCCTGCTTCAGACTGCTGTCCCTTCCCTCTCACTCAGGATTATTAGAGCCCTCAGCTCACACCTTGTACAAAGTTCTGGCTTGACCTGTGGAATGACTTACCTCTGTAATGCCTTAGCCTGCCACCAGCTGTGCTGCCCCTCACCCATCTCCCAGTACTCAGAGAACACATCCATTTCTTTCCCACTTCCTGACTCATCAGGTCTGGCGTCAGTTGACAGATGACCAGAGACACAAAATGGAATCTAAAGTCATGGAGAGACATCCTGAGGAAATAGACAGAAAGCCCAAACTGTGATGAGGCAAGACATTGGGACGTGGGGGAGAAGGTAAACTATAGTTTAAACTATAAACCCTGACATTTGACATAGTGGAAAGATTATTGGGCCTGGAGTCAAAAGATGTAGAGTCAAAAAATTCCAGTTTCACCTCTGCCAGTCGCTACTTACATAGGCAAGTTATATAGCCTTTTAGTATCTTCATGTGAAAAATACAGATAATATTTGTACAACATGACCCCAGGAGTGACTGTGAGCATAAATGTACCTAAGGTGGGGCAATGAGGGTTCTGTCCCAATGCACTAAATTTTAGAAGGCACTAACAGCATTGATACACCTACAATGTAGGAACAATTGGGTGTAATAATCATTTGTTGAAATAGGAATCTATAATCTATGGGGAAAGACGTTCAGTCTCTTCTTCCTATCCTATTCAATTGAATTTTTGAATAATTGAATAATTCAATTGAATTTGTCTTGAATAACTGAATAATTCAATTGAATTATTATAGTTCTGGTTGTGAGAATTGAATGGGATGATACAAATAGAAAAGGAGTTTTGTAACCCTAAAGTCATGTATATTCATTTTGGGGTGTAGGAGTAAAGGTCCTACTCTACTACCCATTTATATGGTACTTTTAAGGTTTGCAAAATGCTTTACAAATATTATTTTATTCTCATAATCCTGGGAGGTAGGTGCTATTACTATTTCCATTTTATAGATGAGGAAACTAAGGCAAAGAAAAGTTAAATGACTTGTCCAGAGTCGTATGTTTACCAAGTGTCTTGGTTGGATTTCAACTCAGATGCCAAACTTCATTCGTTGAGTCACCTACCTGCCTTTTGTTTGGAGAACTCCCAGTGAAGAACATCTCTACTGATGAAGATTGTCAGTTCTCTATCTTAGTCTTAAAGAGCTGTCTGGGATACTAAGAGATCAAGTAACTTACCCAGGCTCACATAGCTAATATATGTATCAAAGGTGGGACATGAATGAGGTCTTCCTGACTCGAAAGTCAGCCCTCTTATCACTATATATATATCCGTATATATATATGTATATATATATAAACACAAGCTATCATTTTTCCAAACTGTGACATTCACTGAATTTCCCCATCCACAGAGGTCTTTGGGTCTTGCAAGGAAATATCTAAGTGAATCTAGAGTGAGATTTCATCATTTGGTATATTACACTAAGGATCAGGGCCCTTTGAATTAAATTATCTATTTAATATATGTGGATTGCTCCTAGGCAATATATCTCTCCTTCCCCTGTAGGGTGACCTTGAAAGGAGATAAAGGTTTTGTAATCTATCAACCAAAGAATATTTATGGAGCATCTACTCTGTACCAGACCCCAGGCTAAATCCTATGGGGAATACAAAGATGTGCATAATTTGCTTTTCAAGAAGTTTCCATGGATTAGCAGAGATAACCTTTCTGAATATGAAAAGTTTACAAGATAAATAATGATAGTAAAGTAATAGCTAGCATTTTTCTAATGCTTTAAGGCTTTCAAAGTGTTGTACATATCTTAACTCATTTGCTCCTCATAACAACTCTGGAAAGTTGGTGCTAGTATAATCCCTATTTTATAAAAGAAGAAATGGATGCACAGAGAGGTAATCTACCTAGAGTCAGACAGTTAGCAAGGATCCGAGGTAGGATTCCAACTCAGATATTCCGCACTCCTAGTCTATGCTACTTGGTTGCCCCATACAATAATAGTAGCTCACATCCTCATTGGCTTCAGGGTTTATGAAAATTTTGAAAATCTGTCAAAGGTCATCAGTAAACTGATCATCAATACCAATGCCCTTTTTTGAAAACAAAACAAAACAAAACTATTTTCTGTTCTCATCTTCCATGAATTCTCATCAGCTTTCGGCAATGTTGGTCACTACTTGCTTCCTCCTGGGCACTGTCTCTGTCCTTGGTTTTAGAAAGAGCATGAGGACAGCATTAAAAATGATTGTATCTGCAGGCAGAATTCTCAGGGCCATAGCTGCCTCTACCACTTACTATCCATGGCCAACATTTGTATCTTCAACTCTGACAGTTTTTTTCGACTGTAAACTGAAGGTATTTAGTTAGACGGCCTCTGAGGTCCCTTCTAATCCTAGATCTAGGATCTCCTGACAAGACACTCTCCTGGTTCTTCTTCTACTTCTCCAACCTTTTTTGGAAGGTTCTTCTTCACAGTTTCTTCATGTGGGCATTTCTCAGGATCTTCTTTTCCTCTCTAAATCTCTCCCTTGGTAATCTCATGTAATAATGTTGACAAAAACAATAGCTCATATTTACGTAATGCTTTAGAATTTGCAAAATGCGTTTTTTATCTTACGTGTTCAAAGGCTCATAACAGCTTTAAGAGGTAGGTACTATTATTAGTTGACTTTATTTTTGAGGAAACCAACAGAGATTAAATGATTTTCTCAGGGCATATACCTAGTAAGAGTCTGAGGCAAGACTTGAACTTGGGTCTGTCTGATTCCAGGTTCAGCATTCCATCCACTATATATTCTTCTTCATTTCTCATCATCAGCCAAGCATTTGCTGTTCATTTTACTGCTGAGATAGTTCTCACTTGTGTCTCTTCTTTAGTCTCCCTGGCAAATTATATTTACCACCTGTCTTCTTACCTCATCAGTTAAGTGAAACTGATCTCTCTAAAGTTATTAATGATTTTTAGTCGTCAAATTTAATAACCATATCTTCAAACATTATCCTTCTTGAAATCTTCTCAACCTTTGACGTTATCGATCACTGTTTTCTTCTGAATACTCTCTTTTTTTTTTGTGGTACTGTTCTCTCTTGGTTCTTCTCTTACCTGCCTGACCCCTCTTTTCCAGTCTTCACTGGATCTTGTCATGCCTACTCTCTGTGGGTAAGCTCCAAGGCTCTGTATTAGGCCCTTTCTCTTACCTTTTATACTATCTCATGTGGTCTCATATGCAGATGATTCTCAGACTTATATGTCTAGTCCTGATCTCTTCTGAGTTCTAGTGCCTCATCAATTACCTTTTGAACATATCCAAAACAGAATTCATTATCTTTCCCTTTTCCCAACCTTCTTGTTAGTACTGATGTTTGCAAACTCTGTGCTGTCCTTGATTCCTTACTTACATTCACCCCACATATCCAATCTGTTGTCAATTTTGTCATCTCTCCCTTCACAACATTTCTCATATATATGTCTTGTCCCTACTCACATGGCTACTGTCCTAAGTCAAGTCTTCATCACCTGATTGCACCTATTACCATAGCCTGGAAGAAATAGGAAGCCATTGGAGTTTATTAAGTAGGGGGGTGATAGGGTCAGACCTATGCTTTAGGAACATTTTGGCAGCTGAATGGAGAATGACCTGGAGTGCGAACAGATACAGACAGGAAGACTAGCTAAAAGGCTATTGCAACAGGTGCAATAAAGTGATGAGGACCTGAGTTAAAATGGTGTTGTTTCTTACACCATGACACTCCATGTCTCATCTTCATGTTTCTGTGTTGCCTGTCCCCTATACCTGGCATAGTCCTGCTTCTGATCCCTGCTTTTTAGCTTCTCTGGATTAGAGACTCAGACTAAGTCTCTCCTCTTGTAAGATGCCTTTTTAGAGGTCCCCCTGGTTGCTAGTGCCTTCCCTTTCTGATTGCCTTTTATCTACAAATATGGAATGTATTTTCTATGTATAATATATACATGTATATATGTATATGCATATATATATATATATATTTTTTTTTCCTGCGTAACTGTGGATAGGGTACTGGACCTGGTGTCAGGAGAGCCTGATTTCAAAGCCAACCTCAACAGAACCCAGCACATTGTAGGTGTTTTTCACCTGTATGTACATAATCCTCTACAACATTGTCTTCCCCATTAGAATGATCTGAGTTTCTGCAGGACAGGAACTATGTTTTTGCCTTTCTTTGTAGCCCCAGGGCTTAGCCCAGTGCTTGTCTCATATTATGCATTCAATAAATGTTTATTGACTGATTTCTAGTGACTAGGCACAGTGAAAATGGGAAACAGGAGCAGTTCCTAACCCAAGGCATCCACTGTGTCAGTCAAGGTCAACTATACATACTCTCGTGTGGATTCAGTGTGGAGAGGTAGAGGAAGGCAGTATAATTTTTACATGTACATATTAATAAATATATGTATGTGTATGTATGTGTGTGTATATATTATATATATACATATGTATATATATTATATATACACACACACACGGACATGAATAGGACTTCCCAGATCAGCTATTGGCAAAATTGGGGTAAGTATTTATTCTTACCTCTTTCTCTGCTCCCTCTCTTAGAACCAAAGCCCTAAATAGCATTGCTCCCACTCCTCTCTCCACCACAAAAGGCCTTGACAAGCCCCCTTCAAACAACTTTTCAAAAGCAAATTCAGTTGTAGGTTAAGAGGTTGATAAGACAATGAATCTGGGACACCAGTCTCAAGTGAACAGAGGCCCCAGGATACAACTAGATGATGTAATTTCCTATTCTTACTAATGATTCTTGCTCTCTAGGTCCTAAATTCGGTGTTATGAGATGCTAAAGGAATGTAAGTCCTGTTAGGGCTCTCTAAATTTTAGGATGTGATTTCAAAGTCCTTGCCACCCCATAGAACTGCTTAGAGATATTAAGAAGGCAGAGATCCATTAATGCAGTGTATGCATTAATAGGGGATTAGTCCATAAAATAATGGAAAGGAAATGAAAGACAGCCAACATGGATGGGGGAAAACCCAGGATCTAGGTTGTGTGGAGTCCTCCATGCTCAGTCCTCTTACCAGAACTCTCCATCCTCATCATCCCTCAGAAGCAGAATCTTCTCCTTTGGACTCAGGAGGTCCCACTTTTTTGATCTGAAGGGGTTGAGGAATGGGAGGGAGAAGAAATGAAATGTTATGAGTGATGTGCTCATTAAAAATCTTTTGGGAAATGGCTCACTGTACTTGAGGTGGTATAGTATAGTGGAGAGAACTCTGAATTTTGAGTCACAAGATCCAAATTCAAATCTCAGCTCCAGCATTTATTTTCTGTGTGACCTTGGCAGCAGCATCCTTTAAAGTCTCAGTTTCCTCATTTGTAAAATGAGGGCATTAGATTATGGGATCTATGAGGCTAGCTTTAGCTCTCTTGAGTATCCTTGCAGAGATGACAGATAAATACTTCAAATGCCTTACTTACTGTCTTATCTCATCTGAACCTTACCATAATCCTGGGAAGTAATTACTATAGGTGCTGTTATCTCTGTTTTGTACTTGAGGAAACTGAGACTCAGTTGAACTTTCTCAGAATCACACTGAAGTGTGATTCAAGCCAGAGCTCTGTTCATTCCAATCCTTTCTGCCACACTAACTTGCTTCTCTCCCTTTCTACCATGCAAACCCAACTGTTTTTCACCAAGATAAATTGACATTTTACAGTGCAGCACATATATACATGGAACCCAAAGGTAGCAGATACCCTATTGGAAAGAGTACCAGACTCTGAGTTGGGAAGACCTGAGTTCTAATTCTGCCTCAGCCGTTTAGCTATATGGTCCCAGGTTAATTGCTTCACCTCTCTGAGCCTTCATGATTGTTTGTTTTTTCTATTGCATGGGGATCTTTTTGAATCTTAAAACACCATATAAAAATAATAGCTGGCATTTAGATAAGTGCTTTAAGATGTGTGCAGTGCTTTGAATATATTATCTCATTTTATCCCCACAACAACCATGGGAGAAAGGAGCTATTATAAGCCTCATGTTACAGATGAGCAAGCTAAGGCAGACAGAAGGTAAGTGAGTTGCCCACGGTCACACAGTCAGGAAGTCTAAGCATGGATTTGAACTCAGGTCTTCCTGACTCCAGGTCTAGCACTCTGTCCATTGTGCCACTTGGCCGCTTATGAACAATTATCATGGGCCTTCCCAGAAGGGATAGGTAACCATATATTTAGAACTGACAGGGATCTTTGAAGTCATCTGATCTAACCACCTCCTTTTGATAGACTTCCATTTTCTGACTTTTGCCTATGAGTGATAGCATCCTCCATTTTCTCTTTCCCTCTATTACCACCTGTGCCTCTATCTTGTCTGTAATTGATAAAGCTCACCTGTCACTCCAGTCACCTTTCCATTCAACCTTTCCCCAAGGGTTTCTCAGCCTTACTAGGTATTCTGGTCCACTATGGCAAGTCACCTGTAAAAAACAAGAAAAAGATGAGTTAATAATCTCATTTATGTAGGGCTTGAAAGTTTATAGAGCATTTTCACATATATTAGATCATTTAATTTGTACAGAGAGCCTTGTGAAGTAGGTAGAGAGAAAGTAGAAAGCTAATGTCATGGATTTAGCCAGAAGGAACCTTCAAGTCTAACTGGACCTTCCCCTCATTTTATAGATTTTATAGATTACCCTCAATTAAAAAAGAGGATAACTTACTCAAGATCAACCAAATAGTTAGTGACATTTGAGATTTGAACCCAAGTTCTCTGTCTCCACATCTACCATTTTATTCCCATTAGACCATACTATCTAATATCATTTTCGTCTTCATTTTTGAAATGAGGAAATGGAAGCTCATAGAGGTCATGGGACATGTCTAAGGTCCAAAATAGATGAGCCATGACTTCTGGTTCCAAATTCTGTACTGTTTCTTCAATCATTTATGACTTTGTGATTCTTTCTACACTAATAAAAACTAGCACGTATGTATCACCTTATGTATCAAAACTCTTTGCAAATACTGCCTCACTTTGTCTCCACCAGGCCTGGGAGAGAGACACCATTATTATCTGCATTGTACAGATAAAAAAACCTGAGGCAGATGTTAAGTGATTTTCCCAGTCACAGAACTAACAAAGAATACAAATCAGAATTTGAACTCAGATCTACCGGACTTTAGTTCCCATGTGCCATCTCCTGTGCCTCTTGGCAGACTATATTGTTTCCCTGTCAGCATAGCAAAACTAGTACTACCCCCTATTCTCTCCAATAAATTCTCTAATCTGGGTGGAAATAAGCCAGATCGCACAGGCCAGCCCATGGTAAAAGAAAAGTTTTATGTCAGCAGGGGGCTCTAGGTGCCCGGGTATACTTGGGGTTTGTGGATGGAAGAGAGATTCTGAAACTGAAGGCTGACCGATGAACAGAGATGATCAGTTTAGTACATGACTGATGGGAAAGGAAGGCAATGGAATGCAGAAATAAGAGGAAAGCTGGTGGTAGGGTAAGTTCCAGAAGGGAGGCTAGTATTGAAGGATATTAGCTTAATGGGAAGCAGTCTCAGTAATGGAAGATTTAAGATGATAGGGATAAGGTAGAAAACAGAACTTGAGGGAAACTGGGATACTTTGAAACTATGGGATTATTGAATGATAATAAATTTGAATGGCAAATATTGACTTTGGAGGTGTGGTCAGGAAAAGGATAAGGAGAAAGAGACAGAGTGGAATATGGCTAGCTATGTTCATCCTCAAGAGATGGGAACCCAGACTGATAAAGTTAATTGGCTTGCTGGCAATGAAGCTCTGTCTTGATGCACAACTGAAAGAGATTGGGGGGTGGGGTGGGCTGGAACAGCAGATATTATTTTCAGAAGTAGCTCTTCAGACAGTTGTTACCTCCAGAAAGGACCATGAACATACTGAGAATAGTGATATCTTTTCCCCCACAGTGCTCTCTGTCTAGAGCAGAAGGACTTTCTTGTCTTAAAATTAAAGAAGGTAGCCGAAGAGGAGGAAATGGTTGGTCATAGAAGCCACCAAAGCCTTGCCTGGTCCCTTACATACCTGCTAGAGAGAATCTATCCAAATCAGCAAAGAGGCTTCTGTTCAGGGGGAGAACTGATTGTGGGGCTAAATGCACAGGTGGGAAAATGGAGAAAGGCTGAAATAATTTTTGCCTACCTTTCTGATTTGAGTGAGAGTATAGGCATGACCATCCACCAGTCCATTATTCAGAATTCTTCCCTTCTGCAAAGACAAAATAAAATTGTCAGTTTTCAGGTACAGGATGTGTTCAAGGGATATATATCTTCTATTTGCCTATTTACATACACACAGTTTTCCCCATTAGAATATAAGCTCCCTAAAGATTGGAACTATTTTTATTTTTTCTTCTGTCCTCATAGAACCCTTAATGGATTCTTATAGGTTAAGGGATTGCTATGAGAGAAAAGAAGGAGTTAAGATTAAATCAATTCATAGTATCAGGTCTAGATTGTGGAAGGTCTTGAATATCAGCCCAAGGAGCTTATTCTCACAAAGTCTTGAGAGCCTTGATCCAAAGACTTTTCAGTCCCTCCTCCCTGCTCAAATTATGTTGTGTTTATTTTATATATATATATATATATATATATATATATATATATATATATATATATATATATATATATATATATATATACATATTTTGTATGCATGTACTGTTGTTTGTCCTTCATTCTCAAAGTAGAATGACATCAGGGAGATAATGCCATGACATGTAAGAGGATTGGATTTCAACGAGGCAGGGCTGTGCAAAGTCGCCAGCCTCACTTTCTTCTCTAGAGTCATTTGGGTCCAGTGGCAAGATATAGATCAGGATGACTGGAGATGGCCCAGGATACAGTGGGAGACCTTGGCCTTTTCAAGCTAAGGTCTTTAGCTGGTCTCCAATTAGTGATTAAGACCAGGTTAGAAATGTGGCAGAGAATGGTTTATTTAGTCAAAAAAAAAATCCATCTGGGAGGGGAATGTGAGTTCCTTTAGAGTAGGGGTCATCTTACTTTTCTGTCTTTTCACTGGTATTCCTACAACTTAGTACGATGCGTTACACACAGGAAGCTCATAATAAATGCTTTCTTCCTCCCTCCCTCACTTCTGTCTCTCTCTCTGTCTCTCTCTCCCTCTCTCTCTCTCTTCTTCTTCTTCTTTCCCTTTCCTCTGTTCACATAGGGTATCATACCCCTTGTCTGTGGGTGCTGTAGTTAAAGGAATGTAAATTTTGACCACTGAAACCTTGCAAGATATCCTGGGGTTTATGGGCTATATTTCTTTCTTAAAGACAGTGCCTTAAACCCAAATCACTTTTGCTCTTATTGATTGGCCCATAGGACCCAGCTAAGCCCCACTTGGTCATTGTTTGGGCCCTGATTGGCTTAGAATGAATATAAATATAAATTATTTCTGTTTTGGCCAGAAACCCCAAGAATCTGAGGTCAAATTTGAACTCAGGTCCTCCTGATTCCAGGACTGGTGCTCTATCCACTGTACCACCATGGTAGGGTGGGACAGACTAATATGAAAGCTAAAATAGGAGCTATTTCCAGGGATATACCAACTAAATGGTACAATAGATAGTCAGGAAGACCTGAGTTCAAATTTGACATTGGGTACTTACTAGCTGTGTGACCCTGGCAAGTCACTTTATCTCAATAGCACCTACCGCCCAGGGTTGTTGTAAGAATTAAGTGAGAATGTATTTGTAAAGTGCATCATAAACCTTAAAGTACTATATAAATGCTAGTTTCTTATTATTATTCCATGGAAACGCTGCATAGGTAAGGGTATTAGAGCAGAAGGGAAGTAATTGGAGATCACAGAGACTGTGAGCAGGGACATTGCTAGGCAGGGTAATGTCGGAACAGGTCCAAGATCCAGTCTCACTCCAGAGTGGGTCTGACAGCCAATGAGGGATCTCTTGGAAGTGACTCTGGTGAGAAAGTCCCAGAGGTTGGCAGGTGCTTTTGCTAGTTGAATTGTAGCTGTCACGCCTCCTGTGAAGTCCACAAAGGCTTCTGAAACATGCCCAATCTGCAGGTCTTCATAGGAACCGAAGAGCCTGCCGAAAGAGCAGAATGGAGAAGACAGTTTGTAAAAACTGTCCATCTTATCTGGGTGCTCTCCAGAGAGCTATTCCAGCTTTGTTTTTCTGTGATTGCATTCTGCAATCTATTTTTGATTCTCTAAGAATATGTGTTTGACTCCCTCCTACCCAGAAACAGAAGGGAAAGCATTCTCAGAAAAACAAGTCTCCTTTGAAGGAAGAGGAAGAGTGGGGGAAATTATTTCACATAAGTAGGATGTGCAAGGAGATTATATAAACAAGGAGGAAGGGGTGGCAGGTATGGGTGATACTTGAATCTCACTTTCATCTAAAATCATCACAGGAGGGACGAATTCACATACACACATAACTGGGTATTGAAGTCTATTTCACTCAACATGGAAACAGGAGGCAAAGGGGGAAAGGGAGAGGGGAATAAGAAGAGTAGATTAAGGGAGGGATTGCACTGAAGCAAAACAAACTGTAAGTGGAGTGGATCTCAAACAGGGATTTAAGGGGAAAATAAGATAGGATAAGAATGTGTGTTTGGATACAGGGTGATGGAAAGAGGAGAGGAAAAGAGAACAGAAACTGATGACACGATGGTTTATTTAGAGAACCTGAGAGAGTCAACAACAAAATTTATTGAAACAATTAGCGCTTCAATAAAATAAGCATACACAAATCATCAGAATTTCTGTATGTTAGTAACAAAATTCAGCAGGAAAAGCTAGAAAGAGAAATTTCAATTAAAACAACCAGAGAAAGTATGACTACTTCAGAATCTATCTTCCAGGACACACACAGAAGCCCTATGAATACAATTACAAAATACTCTTTATATAGTCATTGCTCATGGGTAGTCCAAGTCAATATCATAAAAATGACAACACTAACCTAGATTTATTTACTTATTTGGTGCCATATCATTCCAGCTACCAAAGGATTACTTTATACAGCTAGAAAAAAAAATAATGAAATTTATCTGGAGTTAAAATTTCAAGGATCTCAAGAGAAATAATTTTTTAAAAAAGTAATAAGAAAAATAACCTAGTAGCACCACTATGCTACAAAGCAATAATCATTAAATCAATTTGCAACTGGTTAAAAAAGAAATACATCCATCAGTGGAATGGATTGGGTACACAATATGGGGAATTAAAAGACACAGCAGTCTTTTATTTGATAATTCCAAAGATCCCAGCTACTGAGGTAAGTACTTACTAGTCAACAAAATTTCTGGGAAAGCTTGGAAAGCAGTCTGGCAAAAACTAGGTATAGAGTCTATATAAACCAACATCTCACACTATGTAAGATAAGCTCCAAATGGGTACAAGATTTAGACCTAGAAGGACATCATAAGCAAATTAGAGGAAAGAAATTAACTGTCAGATCCATGGATAAGGAAAAAGTTTATAACCAGACAAGAGATAGAGAAAATGGTAAGATAGAGATGGAATGTAAAAATAAACAATTTTGATTACATCAAATTTAAAAATTAAGTATAGTCAAAGTTAGATGAGAAACAGATATATGGGGGGAAATCTTTGCAATAAATTTCTCTGATAAAAATCTAATTTCTAATATATAAGGAACTGATTTAAATTTATAAGAATAAGCTATTCCTCAATTTTTATATAGTCAAAGGGTACTAACAGCTAGTTTTCAGAAGAAGAAATCCAAGCTATCAATAGCCCTATGAGGAAAAAAACCTCTAAATCACTAATAATTATAGAAACATAAATTTTAAGTGCTCTGAGCCAGCTTCTACTTCACACCCATCAGATTGGCAAAGTTGATAAAAAAAGGAAAATAACAAATACCAAAGGGTCTGTGGGAAAAGAGTTACATCAATGTGCTGTTGGCAAGGCTATGAACCTTTTCAGTCATTTCGGAAAACAATTTGGAACTATGGCCAAAAAGTTATTAAACTGTACATACCCTTTGACCCAGCAATACTACTAGCAGGTCTATACTACAAAAAGATTTAAAAAAAAAAAGGAATGGGACACATATTTGCATAGATAGATATGTATATACATATATGTATATATGTGTACACATATATGCACACATACATACACACATCACATACATGTGTGTATATATACATATATATTATATTGAGTGATTTTCAGTCATGTCTGACTGTGACCCCGTTTGGTGGTTTTCTCCACAAAGCTATTGGAGTGATTTGCCATTTCCTTCTCTAGCTCCTTTGACAGATGAATAACTGAGGTAAACTGTGTGATTTGCCAGAGCCACACAGCTGGTAAATGTCTGAGGCCAGATTTGAACTCATGGATATGAGTCTTCCTGGATATAAGAAATGATGAAAGATACAGTTTCAGAGAAATATAGGATGACTTGCATGAATTGTTAAAGAGTAAAGTGAGTAGAACCAGTTATACGAGAGCAGTAGCATTGTAAAGACAAACAACTTTGAAAGACTTAGGAATGCTGATCAGAGCAATGACCAAAGACAATTGCAGAGAACTTGTGATGAAGCACACCATCCACCTCCAGACAGAGAGATGATGGGCTCAGAGTCCAGACTGAGGAATAAAGGTTGAACTTGACTCCCACGTGGTTTTGTTTCTAGACTATACATATTTGTAGTAGGGTTTTGTTTTTTCTATCTTAATGGAAAAGGGAAAGACTGGGAAGAAGGAGGAATGGAGAAGACTTTCATTAAACATTTCAATAAACATATTTTGAAAAAATACAGGTCCCCTTTAAAACAAACAAAGAAGAAATCTAGTGACTATGAATCAGAATTCAGAAATTCTTATCCAGGGTCTCATCACTCTGGTGAATTGCTTAAGTCAATTTTCTGCTCACTGACCTAGTTTTCCTCCCTATATTTTCCCCTCTATGCTTCTGGAGCAAAGTCTGGAGAATTACAGGGAAAGAAAGACAGAGAAAGCACATAGGGTACAGATCATAGATTATAACAAAGCCCAGCTCTAGAGCTGGAAGGGACCATAGAGGTTATTTAACTCAAAGCCCTCATTTTACAGGTGAGGAAACTGAGGCTTGAGGAGGTTGAATGATTTATCCAAGGCCACATAAATAAGAGTCAGATGCAAGACTTGATTCAACATCTTTTGACCTAAGGAAAGGGAATCACAAACAATTAGAGACACTCAGATGCTGAAACATATAGAGAAAACACAGAAAAGCGGTTGAGTCCACTCATGACTAGACTTCTTCCAGAATTCTCCTTTTCTACTTTTGCCATATTGTCACCCTATAAAACCTCTGCCTTGGAGTCCCCTTTTCTTTACTGCCAACTCCCTCCCAAGGACCACCATTTTAGAAAGGACCCTGACCATATTTCTCATTTATCCCTGCACTCTCTCTGAAATCCACTTCCTCCTCAATACCATCTTGCACCCATACAAGTACCTTCCTCTATCCTTCCCATATCCCCTTTGTCTTCCCTTCCAAGTTCTCTTTTATGGTTCTGGTAAGAATATCCCAGAGTGTGGAAGCAACTGTGGTCTTTCTTATCCCATTAAAGGTCCAGAATGTCCTTGCTTGCTTGAATTATGTCCTAAGTGCTTACACAGTGTCTAACACATAGCAAGAGCTTAATATTCTATCTATATCCATCCATCTTTTTATTTATCTATCCATCTATCCTTATCTATCTATCCATCTGGCTTTCTAGTGCTTTTCTTACTTGGCATAGGCCTTTTCCAGTAGAGCTGGCCAGAACAAGTTCTTGCAGGTGGAAGAGACAAAGACCAGTTGACCAGCCTCATTCACAGGTAGACGGTCATCAACCACAACAGGAATCCATTCACCAAAATGCCAGAACTGGAAAGAGAGCCAGATATGCTTGGTGACAACAGGACTGTGGGGAAAATGGAGCATTCCAGCTTGTTACACAAGGCTTCCATCCAAGACACCACCTGGTGGCATTCAGGCCAGACACTTGTAGGGGAGAGCTCCACCTGTCACCTTCTTCTAGGCTCAGGAAGGAAATTTACCTGAAAGAGGAAGATGCCAGCATATTTCTTGTTGAAACTCTGCTTCAGAGGCACCACCCGGGTCAGGATGTCCCAGTGGAATGTGAGAGCTTCCAGGGCAGCCAAGAACCAGCAGTTTCCTGGACCAAATCAACACACCATTCACTTTTCTTCCCTTTAACCAATATTTGCTAAACATCTGTTTTGGGCAAGGCAATATAACATAGGGAAAAAGAATAGTAATTACTAACATTTCTATAGCACTTACCATTAGCCCGGTACTGTGCTAAGTGTTTTGTAGTTATTATATTGTTAATCTTCACAGTTATCCTGAGAGGTGAATTGTCTTTCAGACTCCAGGCACTGAACTAATAATAAGCAGCCATAGCCACAATAACAATAGCTCACATTTATCCAAAGCTGTAAGGTGTGCAAAGATGATCTCATTTCATCCTCACATCAATCCCTGGGACACAGGTACAATTACTATCCCTATTTTACAGACTAGTAAACTGAGGCAGATAGAGGTTACATGACAAGCTATTAAGTGCCTGAGACTGAATTTGAACTCAAACCTTCCTGAATCTAGGTTCAGTACTATATTCATCGTACCATCTAGTGACCTTTAAGAGAATTGCATGACAAAGCCTTGCTTTCCAAGAGCTTGTCCTCTTACTGGTAAGGCAACTAGCAAACAGGAAAATGATGCTGTTATTCAAAAGCAGTATATGCTAGATTATTTTTTTAAACTGGAGCAGTGATTTTATTAGTCTTAGGGACTCCCAGTGAGGAAGCTCCTTCTACAGAGGCAGGTAACATGAACCTGTTCTGTAATGTATAGTCTCAGTGCCCCAAGCACTGACTTTTCCAGGGTCATTACAGCCATGATATGTTAGAAGCTATGTGTGTATTTCCTTCGCTGCCAAAGACCATGTCATCAGAGAATGATATGACTTGCACTTGACTTTGTTTTGAGTGAGGGAGGGCTGTACAGGTCATCAGTCTCACTTTTCCTCCACAGCCATCTGAATCCAGTGATCAGATATTCATCAGGACTGGGGATGACCCAGGATGAGGCAATTAGGGTTAAGTGACTTACCCCAGGTCACACAGTTAGTGAGTGTCAAGTGACTGAGGTGAGATTTGAACTCAGGTCCTCCTGACTCCTGCACTGGTTCTCTATCCACTGCCCTACCACTTGCCTATCTGGCCTAGGACTAAGGCCCTGCTGGCTCTGAGGCCAACTCTCAATTAGCTTCTCTTTAAATAAAATACATAGTGAATTAAATGTAACAGCACAAGGACATCTGATTTAGTCAATACTGATATAGGAAATTAGGAAGGGATTGGAAGTAGTGGATATTGGCTTACTTGTTTTCTTTCAGAGGGTTAATATGAAAGTCAAATTAAGTAATATAGTTGGAAATGTTTTGTGGTCTCCGACAAAAGACCAGTCACTGAATGAGAATAATCTGTGTCTGTTTGTAATGCAAAAGCAAAACCTAGACAGATTATAAATTGCTGAGCAGGTGTCAGTCTGCATGAATAGAAATAGTTTCCTCCCCAGAAATTCACTACATCAAGGAAATCATAAAAAAAGAAAAGCTCCCCAGAGCTTCAAGGCAGCTCAATGAAGTGGATGCAGTTCTGGATGTGCAGACTGATAGATAACATCTCTGCAACCATAAACAGGTCACTCACTGTCTCTAAAATGTTTGTAGATACTCACAGTAACCACCTCATAGAGAGGTTACAAGACTTAGATCAGTTAATGCATGCAAAGTGCTTTGCAAATTTAAGAGTGCTATGTAATGATCTATTGTGATACAGATAATGAGATCTAAGATCCATTTAAAGCCAGTCATTTGGGGCAACTGGGTGGTGGGCATGGTGGATAGAGCACTGGCCCTGGCGTTTGGAACACCTAAGTTCAAATCCAGCCTCAGACCCCTACTAGATATGTGATCTCAAGCAAGTCTCCCAATTCCAATTGCCTCCAAAAAATACAAATGTGTCACATAATTTTTCTGAGTCTCAATTTTTCCTCTTTAAAATGGAGATAGTAATGTTTGCACTACCGACTCTTAATCTCATCATAAGGAGAGTGCTTCACAAACTTTAAAGGGAAATGACGAATAAATGGAAGCTTTTATTCTTCATCAGAGAGGCTAATTTCAATAGGATAAGTAAGAAAAAACAAAGACCTGGTGAGAATGGAGTAAAAGTGATGGATATAGAAATATCGTAGAAGTTTTGGCAGGACTGGTCAACTAAGAGGTTGGGAGGGGAAGGAGGGGGCAAGTCTGAGGTGATCCCAAATCTCAAGCCTTGGTAGTTCTGAGAGTGTCATGACTGGCTAAAAATCGATTAGTATGAAGAGAAGACAAATTTGTATCTCAACATGTTGAGTTTGAGGTCCATCCTGATGGCAATGTCCAGCAGGCCTGAGGTTCAGGAGACAGATCGGAGCCTGAGATACCGATTGGACAGTTCCATTGATGTAGCTATGAGAGTGTTATGAGGGATTTCTAAGGGGAATAAGGAGTAATAAACAATGGATAGAGAGTGGCCTGAGTTTAGGGAGTGCAGACATTTAGCAGGGCAGCAGTAAAGCCATCTAAAGTAAACAGAACCCTTCTTAACATCCCCAGTTTCTTCCTGCCTCCCAAACCCTTCGATGCATCCCCGCTGGTTCCTTGGGAAGAAAAGATTGGAGAAGAGGATTGGGAGCAAAGGAAAGGGGAAAGAGAGTAGAAGTGGACTCACCTACTACTCCCTGGCGCAGGCCCACTCTTCCTGCTTTGGCTGAATGGAATAAAGGGTTGTCATGCAGCTCCTGGGAGAACAGATAGGAAACAGTCATATACCAGAAGCTCCTTTTTCCTTCTTATAACCAGTACAAGTCAGAAGATGATATGCAATTTTGTCCCTCAGAACCTCTGGAGGTAATAGAGTGTCATGGAAAGCACCCAAAACTGGGAGTCAGCTGATTTGGGTTCACATCCTGACTTTACCACTTATTACCAGTGCAGCCTTGATGCCCTTATTTTATGGTCCTCAGTTTCCTCATCTGTAAAATGAGAGAGTAGGTCTCTAAAGTCTCTTCTAGTTATAGTATTCTATGATGCTATAATCTCATATTGACCCTGGAAATTCATTTCCCTGGAGGTTCAGGCAATAACAGAAGCATTTCTGATACGTATGGTCTTTACCTCTCCTTGCTCTGAATGATCTACATTGCCCTTTTCCTCCTCCCTGACTTTTTCAGCAAGTGCTGGATTGTGGGGAGGGCCTTTTTGCACAAGGGTTGGTCTAAATAGCCTTTCAGACTCCTGCAATTTTCAAGTTCTGTGATTCTGAGATGGGGCAGGCATCAAGGTGATGGTCAACTATTACTCTTTCACCAAACCATTTTCAAGGGTTTGAAAGACTGTCAGGTGAAAGAAGGATTATTATTAGACTTGTTCTGCTTGGTCCCCTGGAAGCAATGGATGAAAGCTGCCAAGAGGCAGATGTCAGGTGGATATGTGACAAAAAAAAATTCCTGATAGGTAGAGCTATAGACACGTATGGGAATAGCCTCAGAAAATAGGCTCCCCTTTATTGGGTATCTTCAACAGAAGTTAATGATCACTTGTCTCTGATATTTACTAGCTATATGACCATGGGTGAGTTAATTAGCCTATCTCAGCCTCCGTTCTCTTATCTGTGAAAGGGAGATAATAGTAGCTATAGCATTCATCTCTTAATATTGTTGTCAGGCACAAATGAGATAATATATCAAACATATTTGGCAAAGAAGAGGAAACTTGGTGTAATGGCCTGTATCGGACTTGGATTTAGGAATACCTGAGTTCAAATTCTGCCCCTGAGACTTACTAGCTAGACAACCCTGGGCAAGTCATTTAAGCCCTCTCTGCCTCAGTCTGATCATCTGTAAAATGAGGGTAATAGAGACTCACAACATTGTCATGAGGGTGAAATGAGATAGTATACATAATATATGTTGTAAGTCTTTAAACACTCTAGAGTTGTTACCATTATTTAAATGATAAACGTAATAAATAAATGATATTTAATAAATATTAATGAATTATATAAATTGTTAGCTATCAAACTGTGATCACATATGCTAATTGCTATTGTGATTTACAGAATATTAAGATTTACAAAGGTGTTTCTCACAACTATGTGAAGTAAGTAATGTATGTCTTAACTCCTTAGTTGTAGATGAGGAAACTGAGGCTCCAAAAAATTCAGTGACTTTCCTGAGATGGCACGGGTCATTTGTAACAAAGAAAACTCAGCCTCAAGTCACTTGACACCAAAGCTAATTCTTTTTTTCTGTCTCTAATGTTGCTACTGAAGACTGGAAAGTGAAATTTCCTAAGTTCCTCCAAGGAAAGGTCCTGGACAGAGTTACATTTGAAAAGATACACCCTTCTTTTGGGGAGTCAGGCAGTCACTCACAGTAGGTCTCTTCCACTGCAGGGTTGGGGGCAGCTTCTGCAGCAGGGACCCTCTGCCTATGGAGCTCATGTCAGCTGGAAAGTTGTCATCCTCAAAAAGGCAATTGTTCCTTAGGCATGTTTCCAGCAATGTCTCGTAGTCTTGGTATGACTGCTGATAGGGCCTTCCAAAAGATTCCCTCCTGAAAGAGGAATAACGGGGCCTCTGACTCTTCCCCTTCAGGCATGAGAACAAAGACATGGCTGGCTAGACTGAGAGAGGTGTTTCTGACAGTTGGTCATCCACAAGAAAACTTGTTATCTGTACCTGAAATGAATTATGAAAGGTCAATTTGTTTTTGAGACTATAGGCAAGTCATTCAACTTCTTGATGCCCCAGATACCTCTAAGTTAACGAATTAGTGACCTATCAGCATTGTGGTTGGAGCTACCATGCTAGAAGTTCCCTAACCTAATGTAATCACTGATCCAGATCCTTACTCTCACAAATAATTATTTTTTTGTTTGATATGAAGGAGAAAGAAGGAGTGATGACTTGAGGACAGAAAAAGCTATTTTAAAAGAGACTGACTTCAAATCTTATCAGCCAGAGGTCTAGATTTCACATATTGACAGAGTAATAGGATCCTTGACTTTATTAGACAATAATGGAGTACCTGTCAGATGGCTTATATGACATAGAACAAATTAGTATGATCAGAGAAAGCTCTCAAGCAAAAGGAATGTAGAAAGGTTGGATTACCAAAGCTAGGCCCCCTTACATACAGGATCATAGATTTAGAGCTGAAAGGAAACTTGTGGGTTTGTTGTTGTTGAGTTATTTCAGTCATGTCTACTAACTCTCCATAACCATTTGGGGCTTTCTTGGCAAAGATACTGGAATGATTTGCCTTTTCTTCTCCAGCTCATTTTACAGATGAGTAAACTGAAGGCTAAAAGACTTGCCCAGGGTCATACAGCTGGCTAGTAAGTGTCTGAGGCTGGATTTGAATCAGGAAGATGAGTCTTCCTGACTCCAACCTGGCACTCTATCTACTTTGTCACCTAGATGCCATAAAAGAAACTTAAGACTCTTTAATCCATTCCCTTCATTTTTCAGATAAGGAAACCAATGCCTATAAAAGTTAAGTGACTTGCCCAAGGTTACACAAGTAGACAAACTTTAAGCCTAGCTCTTTTGATTCCGGATCTAGTACTCTACACCAGGCTGCCCTCAAATAACTTTTGAGATGGCAAGGTCCTCCTCTATTGCTCCATGATTCCAAAGTAAGGGGGAATCACTCTCCTATTAGGGCAAGAGGCAGGAAAGCCAGTGTTGGGGCTCTTGTTTAGATGGTTTGAGCCAGGCCTACCTAGGAATTATCATTGAGCAATAGCTAGTAGAGCTTACTTAAGTCTGTGATGAAGAATGAATGTCCTCAGGTTCCTCTTACTTCACCTCTCCGTGTGCTTCTGACTCTAAAGACTTCATAGCCATGACTCAACTGCCTTCTCACCGCGGAACTTCCCTCAGGCCTGGGCTCTGTCCCCCTGGAATTTCTTCCCACTCTTCTTGCCCCCCATTTGCCCTTTGATGAGTTCCTTCCAGGGCCTCCATTGTGTAGACAAGGAGAGGTCCAGGCCAGACAGGCTTTTCTCCCTTCCTACCTATGCTTCTACCCCTCCTGATTCTGGATTTCACCCCCAGTGAGAATACTTTCTCTATCCCCTTTATCTTTTCAGCTCCCTTTTACATATTGGCTTCCCCCATTAGAATGTAAATCCAAAGTCAGGAATTATCCTTCTTTTAGCTTGTATTTATATCTTCCTTGCTTAGCACAGTATTGGCCACACAGGAAACAATCAATAAATATATGTTGCCTCATTCTCTACATAATGCTTGACTTCTCCTGCTTTTGAATTATGAGATTATAACATTTAAAGCTACATGGCAACTTAGAATCCAACCACTTAATTTTAAAGATGAAGAAACACATACAAGAAGTGAAGCTAATTTCTCATGAACCCAGATAACAAGAAGGAGAACCAGAGTTCTAACCTGGGTTGGATGACTCCAAATCCAAAGCTCTTTCTATGATACCTCACTGCCTCCAAAGCTTATGGGGGAACTTTGAAACAGAAGGGCACTTAGTAAGGCTCCTTAGTTTATAGATAAGAAAGCTGAGGCTTAGATAGATTATGAGATTTGTCTACAGTACACAGTTAAGTTGGTAGTTATAAAAACCCAAGTGCCAAATCCTCTGTGCCAAATTCCATCTTTCTTTCCTTAAATTCTCTCCAGTCAAAAAATCAATAGGCATTTATTAAGCCCTTACAATGAGCCAGGGGTTACGTTAAGCACCATAGATACAAAAAATAAAAATTTAGAAAAAGCAGTGCTTGCCCTCAAGGAGCTTAAATTTTAATGGGAAAGACAATAAAAACAGGTATACCTCAGAAATATTATGGGTTTAGTTCCAGACCACCACAATAAAGCAAATATTGTAATAAAGCAAGTCATACAAATTTTTTGGTTTCCCAAAGCAAAAAAAAAAGTTATGTTTATACTATATTGTAGTCTATTAAGTGTATGATGGTGTTATGTCTAAAAAATGCACATACCTTAATTAAAAACATATTTTATTGCCTAAAAATGTTATCATCTGAGGTTTCAATGAACTATAATCTTTTTACTAGTGGAGGGTTTTACCTTGATGTTGATGGCTTCTGACTAATCAGGGTGGTGGTTGCTGAAGGATGGGATAGTGGAGGCAATTTCTTAAAATAAGATAACAGTGAAGTTTGCCTCATCAATTGACTTTTCCTTTCACTTACACACTTAGAGGCCATTGTAGGGTTATTAATGGTTTAATTTCAATATTGTTATGTCTCAGGGAATAGGGAGGTCTGAGGAGAGGGAGAGGTGGAAACCTGCAGGTCAGTGGAGCAGTCAGAACACATGCAACATTTATTGATTAAGTTCACCATCTTACATAGGCGTGGTTTGTGGCACCCCAAGACAATTACAATAGCAACATCAAAGATCACTGATCACAGATCACTGTAACAAATAATAATAAAAAGTCTAGAAATATTGCAAAAATTACCAAATTGTGACATAGACACAATGTGAGCGCATACACCAAAAATAATGGTGCCCAAAACCTTACTTGACTCAAGGCTGCCACAAACCTTCATTTTGTAAAAAAAGACAAAAACCAAAACACTGCAGTATCTGTGAAGCTCAGTAAGGTAAAACACAGTAAAACAAGGTCTGCCTGTATTGAACAGAGGCATTCAAGATACAAAGAGAGGCAATACAAGGTGGGGGAAGATATTAGCAGCTAGGGAGATGGGGAAGGTGCAGGAAAGGCCTCCTGCAGAAGGTGGCATTTGTTCTGAGTCTTAAAGAAAGCCAGGGATATGAGGAAACAAATGTGAGAAGGGGACACACCCCAGGCCCAGGGGAACATCAAGGGTAAAGGAGATGGGAGATGGCGTCTTATGTGTGAAGAATGAGAAGTTAGGCCAGTATGGCTGCACCATGGAACTCTGGCCATTACCCTTTTCCACCTTTCCTGACTGGCCTACTAGGCCCCTCTGCATGTCAAACTTCTGATACCCCTTTAACTATGCTAAATATAAGGGATGTCCCAAAAGACTTAGGGCAGTGCTTAAAACTGCCCTAAATCTTTTGGGACATCCGGTATAACTTTGCATAGGTATAATAATTTATGGTTATGTTTTCATTGGCCACTGTTATCTGAAATATCACATATTTGGCATCACTGAAATTAGAAGAGAGTTTAAAGATCTTCAAGTTCAGGAGTTCTTAGTGTAGGGTCTAGGAACAGGTTTAAAAAAATCTTGATTATTATATTTGAATATAATTGGTTTCCTTTTTATTTTATAGCTATAGAATTTAAATATGACCATACTGACATCAGTTACTGTGTTTAGGGGGAATGCCTGGGAAAACCTTATTCAAGACCAGTAGCCCTCCCCAAACTGCGAAGCCATAAAGACTGACTAAATCACATCCACTCAGCCCATCTAGGTGTAGCTATGCCAAGCTGTCTCCCAGTAACTGGTTTTCTATAGCGAGTTCATTCATAGGATCAGAGAATTAATGCTAGGAGAGACCTACTTTCTCGTTTTCAGATGAGAAAGCTGAGACCCAGAAAATGTGAAGGGATTTGCTTGGGGTTATAGCAATAATAAATGAGTGAGGAAGAATTTTAACCCATGTCTTCCTGACTCCCAAGTCTAGCACTCTATCCTTTATGTCCCAGTGCCATTCACGTCTTTCCACTCCAATGAAGATAGAAAAGGGTGGAATACACAGAGATTCAGATTGGAGTGGGAAAAAGGTTCTTTGTACTTCCCTAAACCTTCTCACCTCCTATCTTCCTATTATCTAAGGTCAAATTGACCAGTTGCCATGTCCATCTAGCCAAATCTAACTTGTCCTCCTAGGTCCACCTTCTTCACAAAACCTTCCCTGACCACATTACTGTTATAGTTATTAAGTCATTTTTCAGTCTGACTCCATGACCTCTTTTGGGGTCTTTCTTAAAAGATACTAGAGTGGCTTGCTATTTTCTTCTCCAGCTCATTTTACAGATGAGTAAACTGAGACAAACAGGGTTAAGTGACTTACTCAGGGTCACACAGCTAGTAAGTGTCTGAGGCCAGATTTGAATTCAGAAAGAGGAGTCTTCCTGATTCCAGGTATCCTCTGACTTAACCTAGTTGCCCTCCTGATTGTATTGGCTCATATTTACTTCTCTTCTTTCTGACTTTCTATCTTATTGTCTGGGCAAAATTTTGGCACTTAAATGCATCCTGTCTACGTAATCTATATGGGATACTTATTCTCTATTACCTTATACACATAGTAATCACTCTACCTGAGCATGACAGATCTGCCTTTGATATAATGGCTAATATCGAGATAACAGCTCCTATCTATCTGGTGTTTTGAGGTCTGCCAAGCACTTGATCTACATGCTCTCTTACAACTCTGTGAAGTATTCTCCTTTTTTAGAGATGAATAACCTGAGGTTTTCTAATCAGATAGCTTGTAACTTGCCTAAGGTCCCATCGTGTCTGAGGTTAATTAAAACAGAAGTTTTCTGGACTTCAAGATCAGCTCTTTAGTCACTACACCATGTTGTCTCCCTAACAGGGAAACCTAATAGGCCAAAAAAATAAAACCTTGTTAAAATGACAAGGAAACAGTGTGGGGTACTGCAAAGATTGCTGGATTTTTCAGACAATTGGAGTAACTTTGATCTCTAGGCATTAGTTTCTGATCTGCAAGGTAGTTTTTGTACTGCATGATTTCAGCGATCTCTTCTAGTTCGAGCTGTCTAGTTTTATGAATTAAATTGAAATGAAATGAATCAAAAAAATTCTTGCTCCTCAACATCTCTGTCCTGAAGCAGTGATAGGTCAGACTAATCTCCTTGTGCCCTGGAAAGTTCCAAAGAATTGTAGACCCTTCCCCAAACCATTTCGAACCCCCAAGAACTGAGAAAGGCCTAAATCCTGGAATGGCCAATCAGGAAAGGCATCATGGTCCACGCTGAGCTTAATCTACCATAATGCTTTGCAATACCCTTGCATAACAGGCATGCCTTGCTGTCTGGGTGAACTCAAAATGCCCCTTCCTGTGTCAGCTCTGCAAGGTCAGATGAAGATGACCAGAGCATTCTTCTGTTAATGACTACCAAAGACAAGGTGCCTTGACCAGACACTATCCCATATAATAGAACTTTTCTTATCTTCATATTTTATGAACATATACTATGTTGTGTCATGTTAATGTTAAAGGAAACACAGATATCTTGGGTTGTAATTTCAACGGACACTTTATTAGCTCTCTTATCTTACTGTATTTACGACTTATTCAATTAAGAAAATTCCTTTCTCATACTATTGTTAAACATATATGGAGATCATAAATTTGAGTGACACAGACATCCTGCATTGGGAATTTTCTAAAACGTATTTAAAGACTTCTCATTCTTTTATCAGTCAGTCAGTATTAAAGTTTTGACTCTGTGGACATGTATCTTCTAGCTTTAAGGGAATAAACAGTATGCATTTCTATGCCACCTAGCCTGTTTGCCTCTTTTAACCAAATTTTCAGGTTGGCACTACTTAGGAAGGGAAGAACCTGACTACCTCCCCTACCCCTTCTGCCATAATAGGGGAGACATAATCTAGATCATATTGCTGTGGGCTTCTTATTTCCCCCAAATTTCTATTCCTAATATGGGTACTTTATTAGGGCTTGTTCCAGATTGATTCCATTTTTTTCCTTTCTTCCTTCTTCCATCCCTTCTCTCTCCCCTTCTCTTCCATTCCCTTCTCTCTCTCCTTCCCTTCTCTTCCTTTCCCTTCCTTTCCTTTCCCCTTCCTTTCCCCTTCCCCTTCCCTTCCCTTCCCTTCCCTTTCTCTGTCTTCCTCTCTCTCTCCTTTTCTCTTCCTCTCTCCCTCACTTTCTTCATCTCTCTCTCATTTCTTTCCCTCTCTCTCTGTCTTTCTGACTCCCTTTCTTTCTCTTTTCTCTTCCTCTATCCCTGCCTCCCTTTCTTTATCTCTGTCTCTTTCTCTCTCTTTTCCTCTCCCTGTCTCTTTCTTCATTCTCTCTGTCTCTGCCTCCGGCTCTCTCTTCCTCCCTCTCTTCATCTCTTTCTCTGTGTCTTTCTCTATTTCTGTCTGTGTCTCTCTCTCCCTTCCTATATGAACATTTGTAACCAAATATGAGAAAGCATCCCCAGGTTATAAAGGCATATGCCCAGAATATGAAGTGCTTTTCCTTGTGCGTTGTGAGCACAAACAAAAGTTGCTGAGGCTCTGTGGTGACCAAATATGCAAGGTATCCTTGGTTCAGCATTCACCCAGGTTCACCTCCTCCTTCCACAGTTCTGAGTCACCACCAGGGAGCTTTGAGGAACTCAATGTGAATGCTTCTTCTGTGTACACAGTATCACAGAACCACCAGAGGCCATTTAGACCATCCTGAACTTTCAGAAGAATCCCATCTATAATCTGCTTGACAAGTGTCACCCCAACTTTGTTTGAAAATCTCCATTGAATGAATTCCCTTTAAAAACAGGCTAAGACCAGCCTTAATTTTAGGAAGTTTTCCTTTATAGTAAGCCCAAATTTCCTTCTTTCTGGCTTCCATGCAGTGGCCCTATTTATGTCCTCTGGGGTCAAGCAGAGCTATTTTAATCCCTATAGTCATAATATCTATCAAGTCACCTTTTCCTCAGACTAAATAGCCCCAGGCCCTTTATCACACTGACTGCTCTCTTCTGGATAAGCCCCAGGTTAAAAACTAGGACAATTAATTCTTTTGTCTCATGTAGTTTTCATTTATGATTTCTTGAAATATAGCTCTGAAAAACAGACTTTGTTAAAGATCATGGTGACTCAAAGCTACTTGACAATCCCTTTAAACCCAAATCATTCTGGCTCTCACTGATTGGCCAACAATAAGCACCAGCCCAAGTTTCTCGTGCTCATTCTTTGGGTTTTGATGGTTCCAAATGAATGTAAGTAGCAACTGGTTCTGTCCTGGTTAGAAACTCTAAGGACTTCCTCTCCCAGATGGAGTCTTTTATGAAGGCAAACTAGGCCATCTTTTGACTCAATTCTTAGCTACCCTTTAATTACCGAATGGGAATTGCCTTGGAAAAATTGAGGTCAAAGTCTTATACTTCATTCCAGGCCATCACCAATGTCCTGACCTATGATTTGTCACTGGACTCCAGTGATACTGGAGAAGAGAGTGAGGCTGTTGACTGCACAGCTCTGCCTCACTTACATCTAATTCACTTGTGAGTCAAGACATCACCCTCTGGATGTCATTGATCCTCTTTGAAAATGAAGGACAAACAAATAAACAACTGTAACAGCAAGGTCACCATCTGGACACTTAATAATGTTTGTGTGAGTACTTCCTCCTTTGATGCAAAGCACATCATCTCCCCAAGTTAGCAGATAGTCTTAACAAGTTACTGTGGCTGAAAAATTCTCTGCTCTACAACAACTTGAGTAGGCTGATTCTTGGACAACAAATAGACTGTCTATTGCCATGTCTTCACTCCAAACCTTTCCATAATAATTGGACCTACCAGAAGCTGTGCCCCACTACCATAGCCTTTGAGAACGCTGGGTGACTTCTACACCACTGTAAATAAGGCACTATAGGTTGTCCATTCCACTGCATATCACAGCCTGGGGCAATAGACATTATTCATTCATTTTACTTTCTCTGTTTAGATAATCAATACTCTTTTTAGTGATTATAGACAGGTCAGTAATGTTCCAGGGCTTAATGTCATCAGATTAAGGTCATCCTTAAACAGGAGAATCTGAAGGATCTCCCTGTCTTTGTGGACTCTGCACTGAGTGTTCTCCATAATGGCAGCAAACATGTTTGATGGTCCAGTCATATAACAACAATAGCAATCCTGATCTGTGATTGCATTGATATAGGAATCTTCCAGTGTGGAGACTCCCTCCCCTGAAGTAGTCTGGCAAATCATCTTTAACTTATAGTCTTGGCAACTTGTCTCAAACACTGAGAGATCCATAAATTTCTGAGGCAGGACTTGAATCTAGTTCTGACTCTCATGGCAGTTCTTTAACCATCATGATTCAGTGTCTTTAAATAACATACTAGAAGCTGATATGGCACCATAGGTGGAGCTGATGGCTTCGATCCTCCCTGGACCAGACCTCATGACCTGAATTTCCAGTTGTCAATATAAACAGATAGATAGACAAACAGACACAGACAGAGAGAGAAAAGTGGTATTTATTTACAAGCCTGTTCTCCTTATTTCCCCGTTGGCTGGGTTTGGGAGGAGTTCCTTTGTAGCACTGTCTATGCGATGTTCTTCCCCTCACTTTGCTAACCTTCACACCCAAGTTTCCTCAAACAAGTCCAGTGCTCTCAGGGACAGTGGCAGAAAATCTGAGTTGCTTGTGAACTCTTCCTAAACTTTCTGGGGACTCCTGTAAAAGGGCCTCAGGAGCAGATATTTTTTGAATATTTTTTTACATCAGCAGTTTCACCAGAACCAGACTGTTAAAAAAATGATCTAAGAATGAGGATATTTTGCAGGTTCCTACAAGAACCTGCCCTCCCCAGGACTTGACGAGGTAAGTTCTTTGAAATTTAAATTCTTAGGCTGTGGTTTTGCATTGTCCAAGTATATGGGTCATTCAGCCAAAACCAGTTTATCCGAAAAAAATATATCAAAGAGGTCAAATCCTGCCTTAGCCAGTGCTAGCTATATGATTCAAGCAATGTAATACCTCTCAACATCAAATTCATCATCTATGATGTAAATAGAATAATATTACCTACCTCCTAGCATCATTGTGAGGCTAAAAGGAATGTGTACGTGTGTATATGTGTGTGTTATATACAATATATGTATATTATATACATACATGTGTGTATTATATACATATGTATATGTGTATTACATTATATATACATATTATTATATATTATTATATGTACATACATACCTCTGTATGTATAATAGGCTTTGCCTATTATATATATATACGTATATATATATATATATATGTATACACACATACCTCTGTATGTATAATAGGCTTCACCAGCCTTAAAGTGCTTATATAAATGTTTATTATATTGTTGCTGTTTTCCCATAGAAAGAACCACAGGGCAGTTTGAAAAAAGCCAATTCTGAGTAAGTCTTTCAAGGCAGAGACATCTCCCCTTGCCAGAGTAAAAAAAAAAAAAAAAATCCATTGCCTGGCAGACTTCCCCAAGGTATCAGGTCCATTCTGGGAAAATACAAAAAGGGGTGGCCACTAGAGAGAACCTTCTAGCAAATCCCAAACATTTCCTCCACCCAATCTTTGAAGGTGAGCCAAGGCCGGAAGACTTATTCACAACAATGCTTTGAGGTAGACAGTATTCCCATTTTACAGAGATACTTAGAGATATTGTTACTTGCTCAGAATTCCAGAGCTGAAGTTTAAACCAGGGCCATTCTGTCCACAGTGGGCAGAGAAGGCATGAGCAGAATACCAGGGCATGGAAATATCGTCACAGTGGCAACTTAATGCAACGTTTTAGAAATAGCCAAACACTATTGGACTAAGCATAACACATAAATATTAAATTTATTTATTATATATTAGATACATATATTTATAAATAATATATATATGTATATATACATACATACATACATATATATATATATATATATATATATATAAACACAATAAAGCGTTTAACTAAAATGAGTGTTTTTGGTGGCCTTAGAGATACACCCTTTGCCCCATCACAGAAAAAAACCAAAGAAACGAGGACCAACGCTAATCTCTAGGCTTTACGAGGCATTTTGCTTTTGGGCCACTGAGAAAGAAAAGGATCGTTCAGTTTGAGTGGAACAGGCATATTTAGTGAAGACCCTTCAGGGGGTCCTGGTGTCAGGCCTGTTTGTTTCACCCAGCCCTGAGAAACCAAATAATAGAGATTCTGTTTTTCTTAAAATTCTTTTTGTGTTAGGAGATAGTCCTTGGCAGAGACTGCCTTTGCTCACTCCTGTATCTCCTTTCCCAGACATTACTCTATGCTACGTGACAGTCTTTGACAGAAGTTGCTTACTCCCTTATCCCCCTTTGCCAAAAATGGCTCTTGTATACTCATTCCTTGTTGCTGGGGTAGATTTTCCGTGGATAAATTGTACCCTCAAGGCTCAGTCAATGGGCTAAGAGGAAAGGGGTTAGGGTGGGGGTATTGTGGTCAGGGTCTATAAGAATTGCTGTGCAGGCACACCCTCTCCCTCCTCAGCCATCACCATCTTGAGTGCGGGCAGGAGTGCCCTTTCTCAAGAAAGTTGAATAAATATCTTTCTTTTTTATTCCTTTGGTCAAGACTCCAATTTTATTGAGGGGCTTGTCCCATAAAGCTTATGGCCCTCCATGCAGCCTTGCTATTCTTGTCTTCAGTTGTTGAGTAGCCCTGATATATCCCTACTGCCTAGTAACCGTTCTATAGCCTTCTTTAGGTATAAATATAACCTTGCATACAAATACCAGAAAACTCAGTAATGGAATCAGCATTCTTCTGAATTTGTTACTGAAGTCATTTATGTTAGACAAGTGAGCAAGTGATGATGAGAAGAATAGATATTAGCAAAACTAATATCAATAAATTTTGGTTAAATTGATTTGAAAACTCATCATCTAGTCTCTGCCTTTCAGTCTCACTACTTCTGAGGTGGTGTTTTGGCTTTGCTACTTTCCAGCAGTGTATCCTTGGCCCACTTGCTTCTCTTGGCCTCAGTTTCCTTATTCACAAAATGAGGGAGGTTGAACTAGATGGCATCTAAGGCTCCCTTCATCTCTAAATTCATGAATCTATAAAATTTCCCCAAATGAATCCAGTAGCACCAAGCTCTCCCTCCTCTGGACTCCTAAGGAAACTTAGTCGCTCCTATGTTTTTGATTACATATGGTATTGCATTTTCAGTTTTTTTAAAATGTGTCTTATCACTCTTAGTGAGAGGGAAGGGACTGGGCTTCTTTATATAACTCACATTGCCTAGCAATGTATTATAATTAGTTGCTGATTCAACCAATTAACAAGCATTTATGGAGAACCTACTATTTGCTATTGGCCAGGTTGGGGATTATTATTTTGTTGTTGTTGTGGATTCCATTGCTAATCTAGCAAGCTGCTTCTCAGAATAATATTTTAAATGCATAAAATAAAATGCATTGCATTATAGAGGAAATCAAATATATATGAATATATATATACGTGTGTGTGTATGTATATGTGTGTGTGTGCATGTGTGTGTATGGTTCATAGACCCCAAGTTGATTCCTGTGGGCTAAGTATTAGGGATGAAAAGATAGAAGTGAAGCTTTTTCTTCTTTCAAGGAACTGATAGCCAAATGAGGGAAACAATATATACATTTATAGGCATAAATAAAGTTGAAACAAGACCACACTGGTAGGGAAACTAGAAATTGACATAGGTCATGGAAGACCATACAGGCAGCTGCTTCAATCTGAAGAGAGATTAATTTTGTAGGAGATTAGGGATTAACGTCAGCACTCCTGAATTTTGAAGGAGATTAAGGATCCTAATAGGTAGTGGCAAGGAGGGACTTTTGACCTCCTCAGTAAGTGGACAAACTGGCTGCTTTGGCTCTGGCTAATTCTTCTCTGGAAAGAAGGGTCATCCACACACAGAGCTTTGTGGCTGGTATCATGTAAAACCAGACTTTATCTTAACACAACACGAAAGCAAGACTTGTTCCACAGATGGGTGGAATTTTAATCCATTTTAATCCAAAGTGGGTTGGTGCATCTGAGAAACGGAATTCAAAGTTTTCTTTGGTTTCTTGGGTCATGCATGACTCCAGCCAGAGAGGCTGATGTTACCAGAGAAGTTTAGGCTTGAGAAGTCAGAACAGAATGCACAGGGTTATAACTCAGATGTGTTGAAGTGTGTGTGTGTGTGTGTGTGGTGTGCGTATGTGTGTGTGTGTTCATTCATTTGGAGGCCTCCAATGAGTTTATCAACTAAGGAGGAGATCTAGGGCCCTGTTGACACTGGTACTTCAGGTAGAAACAGACATAGACAACTTCCTTTCCAAAACAACATCTTCGCTAAAAGTCCCCATGTCCGACAATGAGACTATGGGCTTTCTAGTCATGCAAGTTTGAAAACATGGAATAATCTTTACTATTTCCTTCTCCTTTCCCCACTATCAATCAACTCAATAAACTCCAATTCACTCTGGAGTTCATAGATTGGACCACAATAGGTCCCTGCCCAAGCACTATTTAATGGCTATTTTGGGAGCTCTCCTGGTTCAAAGTTAATGTAAATAGTAACTGTTTCTCTTGTGCCCAGGAACCCTGAGGGTTTTCTCCTTCCAGTTTTATATTTTATTTTTATTAAAGGGGCCATCCCTTGACTCACCTCTTAAAGAGGCCTATTCCCTGAATGGGCATTACCTAACCCAAAATGAGAACCTGAAAAAAAAAACTTAGCTTACATGGGTCAGGGTCTCCTATGGCATCCTGGGCCATCTCCAGTCATCCTGATGAATATCTGACCACTGGATCCAGATGTCTCTAAAGGAGAAAGTGAGGCTGGTGACCTTGCATGGTGCTTCCTAACTCAAATCAGAGTCAACTGCAAGTCATGTCATCAACTTCCTGAGGTCATGGTCCTCTTCCAGAATGAAGGACAAACACAACAATGTCTCTAGGACCAAATATAAATCAGTCAATTTATTAAGCACCTAGTATGTTCCAAGGACTATCTCCTCCTTTGCTGTACCCACTCCCTCCCCTCCACTTCCATTCCAGTTCTGTTACTATAAAACTTGATCAAATAAATTTCACCCTTGTTTCTAGAAGGAAGACATCAATCTGCCACCATCTCTCACCTGTCTCTGGAATCTCTTCAGACCACTCTCCTTTCCTGGCCACCATTTCCATGTGTATTGTTTCACCTCAGAAAGTAAAGGTCTCAAATGTTGGGACCGTTTTCCTTTTGCATTTGTATCCACAGCAAGGAAGCACTTAATAAATTCTAGGTATTAAAGGCAACAACTCAACCTCAAGGCCCTTATGATTTAGGTGGAAGGTGAGAGTGGACCACAAATATGTATGTCTATATAGGAGAAGTGGTGTGCTGGAACCAGCTCTTACCAGCTAGAAAGACTGTTAAATTTCCAGTGTATTTGCACACCAGAAATCAGCAAATGCTGTAAGTCAAGCCTTGATTTATTGTTTTGTTGATGGTCTAGACTTAAGAAAATGATGGGGTAAATGTTAATAATACAGATTAAACTTAAAATCTGTGCCATCTTCTCCTTTTCTTTCTGGAAAGTCAGTTAAATATTCACCAGCATACCCTTATAATATATACATACATACAGATATGCATACATATATAAATGTATATATGTAACAGAGATATAAGACATCTATGTGGGATAGGATAGGATGGAGGGGAAAATGTACTAGCAGGTAAGAGGTGGGAATTAGGAAAGACTTATGTAGAAGGTACTGTTTGAGCTGAGCCCTGAAGGAAAGTAGGCATTCTAAATAGGCAGAGATAGAGAGGGAATTATATTCTATAAATGAGATGTAGCTTATATAAAGATCCAGAGACAGAGGATGCAATGACTTGAATGAGTAAAAAATTCAGTTTGGTTGGATGGGTATGTGTGTGTGTGTGTGTGTGTGTTATATGAAGAAGTGTAATGTGTAATGAAGCTGTAGAATTAGGTTAGAATGGGTACAAGACAGTCTTTTTTTATATTTAAAAGAGAAGAGTTTAGATTTGATACTAGAAACAATAAGTAGTGATGAGAGTTTATTGGTCAGGGGAGGAACATGATTACAAATATCGCTTTAGTAGATGGATGGAGAATTTAGTGGAATGTTGTAGGAAGCCTAATGAGGTGACTATTACAGTAGTGCAGGTCAAAGGAGATGAGATGGTGGTCCTGTGGGTGGAAAGGAGGAGACAAATACCAGACATGTTGAGGAGGTAGAAATATGATCTGGCAACTGATTAGATATGTGGTGTGAATGAGAGTGAGGAGTCAGGGGTGACAGTGAGGTTCGAACCTGGGCTACTAGAAGATGGGCAGTGCCCTCAATAATCTATCAACAAATATTTGTTAAATCCCTTTTGTAGTTGTTGAGTCATTTCAGTCACATCCTATTCTCTGTGATCTCATTTAGGGTTTTCTGGGCAAAGATACTGGAGTGATTTGCCATTTCCCTTTCCTGTTCATTTTACAAATGAGGAAACTAAGGCAAGCAGGATTAAGTTACTTGTCCAGAGCCCATAGCTAGTAAATGTCTGAGACCAGATTTGAACTCAGAAGGATGAGTCTTCCTGAATTCAGGCCTGGCACTCTCTCCACTGTGCCACCTATCTGCCCGGACACTAGGTACTGGAGTAACAAAAACAAAAATTAAACAGTCCCAACATTCTGTCAGGAGAGACAATATGTACAGGTGCAGATAGATTTAAAACCTCTGCAGTACTCCACCTTTTGGCTCCAGGAATTTCCCCTAGCTGTTCCCCATGCTTAGAACTTTCTCCTTTCTCATCTCCCCCTTCTGACGTCCCAGATTTCCATCGAAATTGAACTCAGATCCCACCTTCTAGCTTTTCAGTTCCTCTGAATTCTAGTGCCTTCAGCCTGTGGATTATTTCCTATTTATCCTGTAGAGACTTTGTTTGCACATAGCTGTTTGCATGTCATCTCTCTCTTTAGTTTGTGAGCTCTTCAAAGGCAAGGACTGTCTGTTGTCTTTCTTTGTATCTCCAGAACTTAGCACAGTGCCTGGCACATAGTATGTGCTTCATAAATGATAATTGACTGACTGACAAATGAGGAGATGGAGATTCAGGGAAGTTTAACCTTGCCTGAAAATTATTGAACAGGTTATGAATTGGTGATTATGAAGAACTCCCACCCCTTGGCTAGATCATATTTCCCTAATCCAATCCCATTAGGGTTTTGTGTGTGTGTGTGTGTGTGTGTGTGTGACACAAAAAAGTTCCAGATTTTATACTACATAACTTCTTATCCCTGCATGTCAAAAAGTTTCTTGGGGAAGAGTTTCACAGGGCTAGATGGTGAAAAAAAGGACAGTAATTCTTACAAGACAAATGGGGTCTTGCCACCACATGCTGGGCACATCTAAGGCTTTCTCTGCAGGACGTTATGTTTCCCTCCACAGTAGCTATCATCCTTGCACTCATGCTCTACCACCAGTTCCCACCACTGCACAATGCAGCGGCCACCTACAGGGTCCCATTTTCAGGCCAACTTTTCCCATAACCTCTTAAGAGACTAGACCTGGACTGTTCCCTCTTCTGGTCAGACTACACCTGTGGTCAGATTGTGTTCTTTCCCACAAAACATCTGGTTTTACCCCAAGTAAAAAAAAAAAAAGAATTATACTTATAGCTCTAGAGGGCAGGAGCTGGTTATTCTAGTTATAGCTCTGACTGCATCATAAGAATGACCTTTTAAAGATGAAAAGTATAATGACTCTAGGCCTAAGTGAAATACTGTGATCGTTCAGAAATAATAGCAAAAATAATAGCTTGAATTCATATAGTAGTAATAGTTTGAATTTATATAACACTTTAACGTAATTCTATCGCCTTCGATCCTCACAACACGCTGAGATATAAATACTATTATTCTCCCCATTTAAAGTAGACAAAGCTAAGGATCAGGTAGCTAATTATACATCTGAGTCAAGATTTCAGTGGTGATCTGGCCTCCCTGATATTGTGTGCTGTATCCATGCCACCTAGCTGACAAGTGACCAGAACATCCCAACTTCCAGCCTTAACCATCAAACCATGCAATAATTCTGATCTGATCAAAATCTTAACCCACTTCCAAATAGTGTGAAACCTTGATCATCAATGGCTCATCCACTGTACCACAAAAAATAATGACAAATTGAACTGTGAGGTGATGGGACCACCACAAAATATATCCATGATAGAGCCAGACAAAATCATTTCTATTCCAGTTTGTCTAGAACTCACCTTTGGTGATAGAATAGGGGTGTTTTTGAATAAGGATGATGGTCATGACTATAATAATAGATGATGATAAGGATAAAGTATTTATTAAGAACTTACCATGTACCATGCACTTGACGAGGATGATGATAAAGCATTTAATAAAGAACTGACCATGCAACATACACTATGCTAAGCTGGAAGGCATCTTAGAGACCATCTAATCCAAATTCTGCATTTTAGAGATGAGAAAACTGAAGCTCAGAGAGGTCAAAGTTCTTGTCCAATGACACATAGGTGGTAGATGGTAGATCTGAGTTTGAGTCAAATTCCAACTCCCAAGGCAGTATCCTCTCCTCTATTAGGCAATCCCTATATTTTTAACACTCAATGTAAATAATTTAGAATGATTAGGTAGGTCTTACTGATTTTTAAGTGATGGGTCACTTCCCAGCCTCACATGCCATTAATACTCCCCACGTACAAGAGCACATTGTTTGTAAGAGACCTCACCTGCCCTTTCTCCCTTGCCAGGGACTCTTAAGCAGTTTTCACACAGGGAGTCAAATCTAGCCCAGCAGCCCATCGATATCCAAAGATCACAATTCAAATACTTAGCCTCCTGGGAGTGATATCCCTAGTGATTCTCTTTCTGGCTTCTCTCTGCCCTTACGAGGTGATAATGCTTCACATTTCATAAGACTGTTGCAAAAGAAAGGATCTCAGAGATCATCTAGTTAAACACCTTAATATTACTGATGAGGAAACTGAGGCTCCTGGAAGTTAAATGATGTGTCTGAGGTGACATAGTTAGGAAATATCAATGGTAACATTTGAATCCAGATCCTATGACCCCAGAACCAATACTCAATTGCACCACATTGACCTGTCTTTCCAATACTCCTATGAGATAGACAATACATTTATCATTACTCCCATTTCATAGGTGGGAAAACCAATGCCAAAAAAGACTTGCCTGAGGTCACATAATTATTAAAGATCAGACTTGAGCGTTATCTCCTTTCATGATTCAGAGCTCTTCCCTCCGGATGATACCATCTCTCACTGACAAGCCTGAGAAGACACAGAACTTCTATCACAAGACTAGGTCTTAGTAAATGCATAGACAAATACCAACAATGCCACTAAACTTCAACAGTGCTCTTTATTTCTACCTTGAAGTTTCAGGCAACATAAACCCAGAACTGCCCTCTCTCATTCCCTACTCATAAGTAGAGAACTCAGCTCAATCTAAACTAACATCTTAATCACATTTGAACTCAGTAAGCATACCTTCTGGGGACTCAGCAGGCTGTAATCCAGGTGCTGTTTAAAGTCACTGGTTCCTGTGAATGCCAGATATATGAGTCCTTGTTGCCAATGTGTATCCAGCTTTGAGTTCATAAGATTCAGTCTCCTGAGTGGGTGAGCAAACCGGGTACTTTGGCCCCACCTAGCCAATTCTGTGGAAGGGAGGGACAAAGATGGGGTTTTACCATTGACATTGACTAAAACAAACATTTTCTTAACACAACACGCAAGTATGATGTGTCACATGGATAGCAGTCAGGATGGCTGCGATAGTGTGAGTCATCCTATAATTTCACTCTGAAGCGGGTCTTTTGGAGAAGTGGGACTTCAAACTTTCTTTGATTTTCTGGGCCATGACTCTTGTCAGAGAGGCCGAATTTATCCAGGTTAGGTTTACATTCTAAGAGGCAGAAGGAACAAGGCAGTGCATCATAGGCATGGTAGATAGCATAGGCATGGAGATGGGAAATGGACAATCAGTTTGACTAGACCATAAGGAGTGTAAAGGTGAGTGATATATAAGAAAACTAGAAAGGTAGGTTGTAGTCAGATTTTGAAGGACTTTAAATATATATATGTATATATATACATATTTTTTTAAAGGCATTTATGTTTGGTTCTCATTATTGTTGTTTGCCCTTCCTTCTCAAAGAAGAATGAAGACTTCAGGAAGGGGTTGTCTTGACTTGCAAATGAATTGGATTTAAGTGAGGCAGGGCTGTACAAAGTTACCAGCCTCACTATTTCCTCCAGAGTCATCTAGAGCCAGTGGTAAGATATAGATCAGGATGACTGGTAATGACCCGGGATGCAGTGGGAGATCTTGGCCTTTTTAAGGTAAAGTTTTCTCCAGGTCCCAGTCTGTCTGAGGTTAATACCCATTCGGTTATTAAGGCTAGATAAGAAATGAGGCAAAAAATGGCCTCTTTTACCTTTTAAAAAAAAAATCAATCTAGGAGGAGAAAATCTTCAGGGTTTCTGGTCAAAACAGAAACAATTGTTATTTACACTCACTCTGAGACATTAAAACTCAAACAATGACCAAATGAGGCTTTGACTGAGGTCTGTTATTGTCCAATCAGTGAGAGCCAGAATGATTGGGGTTTGAGGTATGGCCAAGTAGCCACCCAAATGGACTTTATTGAAGCCTAGGTTTCCAATACAGTATTGCAAGAAATCATAAAAGAAACTATGTGGGGCAAAAGAGTTAATTGTCCCAATTTTTTTTTTAAATGATAGAATAAATAAGTAGGTAAGAGAAAAAAAGAGGGAGATCTAGTCCATAAACCTGAAGATATCTTGTGAGGTTTCAGTAATCAAAATTTATATTCCTTTGGGGAGACCACACACAGGTAAGATTATGATTCCCTATGCAGACAGAAGAAGAGGAGGAAGAGGAGGATGAGAAAGGAGAGGAGGAAGAGGAGGAAGAGAGAAGGAAAGAAAGGAGCAGCATTGCCCGCCCAACTGGAACTGGGTGGTTGGGTTCCCAGTGGGGCAGCTACTACTGTTGCAGTTTGGGGTGCTAGGAATCCTAAAATACAAGGTCATGGTAGGGCAGATCTGCCTTGTAAGAATTCAACCACTCAATCCTTCCTTATTTTACACCAACTGGGAGGGCAAGATTTCTAGTAAGCCTGCTGTATTTGTGATGCCAATACAAGCAGGTCAAATTCTAAGAATCTATGTAATTATTAAATTGTAATCCTTGTAATCATTAAATTGCCCATTAAGGGGTAAGACTGGTACTTTTATACAGAAAAAGACAGAGCAGATTTTGATGAGATTAAGGAGTGGTAAGTATGCTGGGTGGGCCAGGTTCAGACAACGGAAGGGGTTAAGTGATAGGGCCACATTGAGAGGACAGTTAAAAGGATTATACTTGGATGGGCCAGATGTTTCAGGTGAATGCCAGGGATCTGGGCCTCTGCACTGTATAGGAAAGTTCAAAGTAAAAACATGGTCTTATGCCAGTGTGGGAAAATTCAGGGTCTTTAGGCGTCTAAGTCCCAAAGACATAGTCTTTTCCTTTTAGGGGCTCAGGTCCCACGACCCCATCATTACTACTCACAGATTGTCATTTGTCCTTCATTGCCAAAGAGAAACAATGACATCAAGAAGGTGATGTATTGATTTGCAAGTGAATTCGATTTAAGTTAGGCAGGGCTGTGCAAAGTCACCAGTCACTGTCTCCTCCGGAGCCATCTGTTTGATTCTAGAACTAATAGGGAGTCACTGAGTTTTTTGAAAAGGAGGATGACTTAACGACTTATGTTTTAGAAAAATTACTTTTGAAGCTAGTTATGTTGAATATGAATTAGAACAGGGAGGGACTTGAGGAAGGCAGTTCAGTAAGGTTATTGCTCTTAATCTATTTGAGAAGCAAATGTTTTGAACTATGGTAGTGGCTACATTGCTGCAAAGGAGATAAATGAGAGTGATGTGGAGGAACAACCTACAAGCTTTGGCCATGAACTGAATATGCTGGGTGGGAGAAAGTAAGAGAGGAGGATAACAGTGAAGGCAAGCTGAGTGACAGGAAAGGCTTCTATTAAAAGATTGGATTTGAGTTGGAACTTAAAAGAAAGCCAACAAAGAGAAGAGGGCTAAGGAAAGCATGTTGAGTGGGAATGATCTGAATGGTGATCTAGCAAAGGAAACTAAGAGGGAGTAATTAGGTAGAATGACAGGAGAGAGTGCAATCAGGAAAACCCAGACAAGAGATTCCAGGAGGAGAACATGGACAAAAGTGTTAGAAGCTGCAGAGAGATCAGTTTATCAGTCAGCATTTATTAAGGGACTACTATATACCAAGCACTGTGCTAAATGCTGGATTAAGAAGTATAAATATTGATTGAAGACTATCGTTTTTGGCAAATGACAGATCACTGAAAACTTTAATCAAAGTAATTCCATTTGAGTTGGAAACTGGATTCTAAAGGGCTGGGGATTGAGAGAAAAGGGAATGAAAGCAGCAATATTTTACTAGGTGTTCAGCTAAGAACAAGAGGGAAAGGTATGATGATATTTGATGAGATCAGTGGTGAGGCTTTTTTTTTTAAGGTGAAGGAAACTTGGGTATGCTTGCAGCCAAGAAGTGAGAGAGAGACAGAGAAAGAGAGAGAGAGAGAGAGAGAGAGAGAGAGAGAGAGAGAGAGAGAGAGAGAGGGAGAGAGAGGGAGAGAGAGAATGATGATTGGAGGTGGAGGGAGGAGTGATCTATTGGAAAAGTCAGAACAGGATGGACTCAGAGGTACATGTAAAGGGATTGCCTTTAGTTGGGTCAATGGTCACTTCATTACAGATTGGAGTAAAGAAAAGAATGGTGAATGATATCGAGGAGTTGTATGATGTAGGGAAGGGATAGCACATGTCTTCTGTTGACTTAATGAAGTATGAGGTGAAATCTATAACTGTCTATAGCAAATCTCTCACCAAACCCTTACTATTTTTCACAGAATTACAATATGTTATTAAAAACAAGAAAAATGATTTCATTATTTGAAAAACTGAATCAAAATGACAGAATCTCAATTAAGCAAATAGATCAACAAGCATTTATTGAGTGAACGCCATGTATATGCACTATGCTTAGTAAGAATTGGTAATAAAAGACAAAAATGAAACAAGTCCCTCTCCTGGGGGAGCTGGTATTATGGTGCATAATTATATACAGACAGACTACAAGGTAACTAGGGGAGGAAGGGCACTAGCCACTGGGGGAACTGGATATGGTTGCATCTAGATTAGATTGTGGTATGTGATCTAAGTTTTGAAGGAAGTAAGGGATATACAAGAGGTGGAGGTAGGAATGTGCTAGTAAATATTTAGCCATCAATTCTTCCTCTGAAAAAAAAAAAGCACATGCAAAATTTTTAAGTTTAATTTGTATTATTATTAATTATTTTCTCTATCATCTTTTTAAGTCTAGACATTCAACTAAACAATAAATCAAGTCCTGGTTTGTAGAGTTTGCTGATTTCCACAGTGTAAATGCTCACACTGAAATTTTGACAATCAGTTCAGATAAAGAGCTGCTGCAGTCTACCTTTGACTAGAGGTGAGAGAGAAGAGAATTATAGGCACAGGGGAATGGCCAGTACAAAATATTGTATTTTTGTATGTCTTTCCTTATAAAGGCAACGTAGTGAAGCAGCAGGTCTAGAAGCCAGGAAGCCCTGGTTTCAGGTTCTGCTTCTGACACATCTTGGCTATGTGACTCAGGATAAATCATTTAACCTTTCAATGCCCTAGATGATTCTCAAAAACTGTAGTTGCAGGTAAATTGTTGACTTAAAGTGGTAGACAGAATTTCTTCATCAAGAACTTGATAGGATAGAATAAAGACTGAACCTAGGATTCCATTTACCCTGAAAGATCCCAGATGAAAATACTCTATCTACCAATTCAGGTCACCAATTAAGCTGAAAAAAAAAAAGATTTCTCTCTCTCTCTCTCTCTCTCTCTCTCTCCACACACACACACACACACACACACACACACACACAATATTTTTTACACACACATATATTTAAACATATACATGCATTCATATACATGTGGAAGGAAGAAAAGAAAGAAGGAAGGAAAGAAGAAAGGAAGGAAGGAAGGAAGGAAGGAAGGAAGGAAGGAAGGAAGGGAAGACTTATTATATACCTACCATGTGCCCAGCATTGTGCTAAGCACTTTGCCAATGTTCCCTCATTTGGTCTTCACAACAACTCTTAAGAGGTAGGCACCATTATGATTCCCATTTTATATTTGAGGAAACTGAGAGTGATAAAGGTTAAGTGACTTACCCAAAGTCACATAGCTAGGAAGTACCTGAGACTGGATTTGATCTTCCTGATTCTGGGCCTAGCATTCTGTTCATTGTGCCACTAAGGCCATATTTTAGGAACATAACTGTATATAAATATACACACGTACCATATGTACTTTTATATGCATATTTCCCCCTACAGAATATAAGCACCTTGAGGTCAAGGATTGTTTCATTTTTGTCTTAGTATATACAGTATCTAGCAGAGTTCCTGGAATGTAGTTGATGTTTAATAAATGTTTATTGTTTGGTTGATTCAAAAAATAGTTAGCTATCCATCCCGTATTTGTGTTCCCTGCTTTTATTCAAGTAACTAGTAATATCATGCAGTACTGGGGCAAGTGACAGATTCCTAGTTGTCATCAGACAATGAATAGTTACTCTTTGTTTGCATCTGGTCATTCAAACAATTCCAAATCTACCAAACTGCACTGTCATCTAGCCTCCATTCCTCTGTCTTCTATTCAAGAATACTATGAAAAGTTTTGTCAAAAATAATTGCTAAAACAGAAGTAACATCTAATGATATTGACCTTTTGGCACAAGACACTCCATCATCTCCTGACTCTGGGCATTTTCATACACTATCCACCATGCCTGGAATTTTCTCTCTTAATCTCTGCTTCCTGGCTTTTCTGGTTTTCTTCAAGTCTCAGCTAAAAGCTCCACCTCACTAAGAAGTCTTTTCTCACCGTACTTCAAGCTAATGCATTGTCTCTGTTGATTATCTCTAATTATACTGTATCTATCTTGTTTTAACATGGTGGTTTACATATTGTCTCCTCCATTAGATTATAAAATCCTTAAAGAAAGGGATTATCTTTCGCCTTTCTTTGTACCTCTAGCCTTCAGCACAGTATCTGGCACATGACAGGTGCTTAATGTGTTTGTTAACTTGTTTTGATTTGACCAACCTGCCTAATGACCCTGCCTAAAACGTAAATTCAGTTACAGAAGCCTGGCATGACCTCTTGTGGTAGTTATTGTTGTTTTTACCAGTCATCCACACACTGTTTTTATATCAGTCATTTCCTGATTTTACACTCCTCCCACAGATAAGCAAACACTGAATTCTCCCTTATAACAAGAAAAACAGTTCAGGAAAATGAAACAACTCAGGAACATGCTTCATCTGCAGTTTTGCTCTCCACAGAGAGATACTAACTGTATTTCATAATCTTGTTTCTTTACCAAAATTAGTCATTACAACTAAGCAGAGTTCAGCTTCCTTTCAGTATTATTTTCATTTAAATTTCTATAGTTATTGTATATATTGTTACATTACTGGTCTTGTGCCCCAAAGAAGTCATTGATAAGAAGAAAATCCCCACATATACCAAACTAATTCTATTTATATATTTATAACAGCACATTTTGTGGCTAAACAAATTGTGGTACATGAATATAATGGAATATTAGTGTGCCATAAGAAATGATGAATGTGATAAATACAGAGAAGCATGGAAAGATCTACATGAACTGATGCATTGAAGTAAGCAGATACAATAAACCAAAGTACACGGTGACTGCAACAATGTAAATGTGAACAGCAGAAACCCCCAAAAGATCAGAAGTGAATGTAGCAAAATTATAAAGCTCAAACAAGCCTCGAATGAAGGCATATGATTAGAGATCCCCAACCCATTTCTTCACGAAGGTTGGAGGTCCTCGGACGTTGCACATTGCATATGTTTTTAGATCTTTTAAATGTCTTAATTGTTTATGTTGATTTTTTGCCTCCTTTTTCTTTAAAAATATTATTTGTTGCATAGAAGGGGAAGGGACACAGGGGAAAACTGGTGATGTTAAAACAAAAGACTAGTAAAATGTATTTTAAATTTTTTTTAAAATAAAAATGCTATCTAAAAAATAAAAAAACTATGTAGAAGCAAGATGTATACTTGATAGATTGGAGTAATCAATAGAGAGAAAAATTTACTATTAAGAGGGATCAGGAAAGGCTTCTCCTAGAAGAAGGGATTTAACTAGTACTTGAAGGAAGCCTGGGAAGCCAGGAAACAGAAATAAGAAGGCGGAACATCCCAAGTTTGTGGGACAACTGGTCAAAATGCCTTGAATCTGCAGATAGGATGATTTGTTTGAGGAACAGCAAGGAGGCCAGTGTTACTGGATCACAGAGTATTTGGGAGGGGTGGTGGTAAGGTATAAGTAGACTGGGAAGATAGGAGGAATCCAGATTGTGAAGGGTTTTGAAAGTCAGAGAATTTCATGTTTGATCCTGGAGGTAATAGGAAGCCACTGGAGTTTATTGAATAGGAGAGTGATATGGTCAGATCCATGCTTTAACCAGATTAATTTGATAGCTGAGTGGAGGAAGGGCTAGAGTACAGTCTTAAGGCCTAGAGACCAATGTATTGGCTAATGCAATAGTCTAGGGTGGAGGCAATGAGGGTCTGAACTGGTTGTGGCAATCAGGGCAGCTAGGTGGTAAAATGGATAGATCACAGAACCTGGAGTCAGGAAGACTCAATCTTCCTGAGTTCAAATCTGACCTCATTTACTAGCTGTGTGACCCTGGGAAAATCATTTAACTCTGTGTCTCAGTTACTCATCTGTAAAATGAACCAAAGAAGGAAATGGTAAATCACTGCAGTATCTTTGCCAAGAAAACCCCAAATAGGAAGTAATGTCTCAAAGAATATCAGTAACAACATTTAATTGGTCAGGCGTGTGGGTAGCGGCTGAAGTGTATAGGGAGATCTGCATAGGTGTATATTTATGTTGCCAGTGTAGTATATGTGTATCCATATGTATCTATTTAGATGTGATTCACAGGGAGATGAGAATAGAGATCTTTAGAGTCTCTTCAGCCCATCCCTCTCCAAAGGAGACCTTGATTCTTGCCAAAATTGGAGTAGGAGATTGGCATCACTATGCTGGCTACTCTGTCCTCCTCAGAGAGAAAAGGTATTTGACTAAGATTATATCATTCCTACCCCTTCCCACTTCCAACATACACACACACACACAATAATGTTTGACTAGGGAAAATTATTTTTAGGTTTAAGCTATGCTTATAATTAAATCCCTTAATAGGGAAGGAATGCTCTAACCTATGTAGCCAAAGGCTTGACTCTCTCCCCACCAAATGCCAGTTCCACATATATACTATCACATATAGTAAAGAATAAAGACATCCTTTTATCCAAGCCAATAGCAAACAAAGATCAAGAAAATCATACAGATTAGAATATACCAAACAATGCACAGTATGAATGAACTCTTCCACTGGGGGTGAAATATCTCATTTCAAACATTTCTAACATAAAGGGGAATTCACTGCAGTCTTCATTATGGTAAGCTTGGGATAGGGACATAACTGAGGCTGTACTTCTTCTACTCGTTGGCTTTTTCCTTGAGTTTTTCTCTTCCTTCCAGGACATCTCCCAGAAGAAAATTTCAAACCATGTCTCATCTCTCGAAGTTGGAAGCCAAAGCAAAGATCTCCTTCATCTTATCAATTTCTTCTCCTCACACAAGTAGAAAGTATTGAGCAATCAGTCTCCACCAAGGAAGAGAGCTTTATGCATAGGAACTTGAGCCCTGGATTACATTGGTTTAACACTAAATATGTAATATAAATTGGATAGTACCAGTATGATTTGGTCCTGATAACAGCCATGATAGCGCTTGGTGACTATTTTTTCTCTAAGTATTAACTAACTATTCTCTTAACAACAGAACCCAATTCCTCCCCTATCCCCTCTCCCCACAACCAAAATTAAGTTCATTTGCCTATCATTTGCAGTTGCCATTGTATTACTCTGGGTCAAAAATTGAGACATTTGCCTTTCCCTATTACAAAGATTCATCTCCTGTTCTCCTTAATCTTTCAAAAATCACTGCTGAGTACTGCTCAGAAATCGCTTCTGTCATTTCTTCTACTACCTTAATATATACAATTAATTTGGTCCCAATAGCCTGAACTTATAAATGGTAACTAGGTCTTCTCTTACCATCTTCCTTCTCATTTTGGGCTTCAACTCTCCATTGTCCATTTTTGTTCTCCATATTGAATGCTCCAAAACAATCAAATAGGAAACAAAATAAGAGCTACATAGCTTTTGTCTAGTTCTGTCATCTAATATTATTATTCTTTCTATTCTAATATTATTATTCTATCTTATTAATTCTTCAGTTTTCCTTTCTCCCATATATATTTAAATTCTCCCAACTTGACAACTAGGTCAAAGGTTGCTGCAAATTACATAATAATACAATTAATGGAGGCAGCTAGGTGGTGCAGTGGATAGAGCAACAACCCTGGAGTCAGGAGGACCTGAGTTCAAATTCTGCCTCAGATACTTGACACTTACTAGCTGTGTGATCCTTGGCAAGTCACTTAACCCCAATTGTCTGGCAAAACAAAATAATACAAGAAAAGGAAATGAAAATGATGCTGAGGGTTAACATCACACTAAGCTATTTTAAAAAAGTGACAAAAGGGGCAGTGTCGAAGAGATTGCTGTAAGACAGAAATGCTAATACATTGTTAATGAAGCTATGAATTGGCCTAAACATTCTGGAAAGCAAATGCTAAAAATGTTAAAAAGTGACTAAAATGTCAATAATCCTTTGACCCAGAGATCCCACTTAGAGTCTCCAAAAAGGGAAAAAGAAACAAAACAGGAAAAGTCTAATTTATATAAAAATATTTACAACAGCACATCTTGTGATAGCAAAGACCTCAAAACAAAGTATATGCCTATTGAATAGAGGATGGCTAAGCAGATTGTGTAATGGAATATTACTACAAAATACACAATGAGGTATGGAAAGTATGGGAAGATTTATATGAATTGATGCAAAATAAAGTAAACAAAACCAGGAAAATCTTATACATAACGATTGTAGCAATGTAAATAGAATCAGGGCAACTGGGTGCCACAATGGGAGATGCCTCCTTATTGGTTCAAATCTGACGACAGTGTGACCCTGTTTGCCTCAGTTTTCTCATCTGTAAAATGAGCTGGAGAAAGAAATGGCAAACTATTCCAGTATCATTGATAGAAAAAACCCCAAATGAAGTCACAGAGTCAGACATGACTGAAGTGACTCAACAACAACAAAATAGAGTCAACAATATAGCAAAATCAATATTAAACACCATAATTATAAGGACCATACTTAGGTCTAAAAAATAAATATATAAGAGTGAACCTCCCTCCTTTCTTTGAAGAAATGAGGGACAATAGAAGTGAAACACAGCATATAGTCAGATTTGATTAATATGGTTACTTTTGCTGAATTTTTTTATATTAATTTTTTGTTCTATGGTATGGTTCTCTGGGAGAGATAGAAAGGACAGATATTTTGACAAAAGAATTATTTTTAAAAATCAATAAAATTATTTTAAAACAGTCCTTTAAGGTGGTCCTTAGCATTTCTTTCTAATCTCAGTCCATTTTGAAGTTTGCTACTCTTGATATAATTCTTGCAGAACATGTCAGATTTTGTTTTCACCCATTGTTAATTGTCTTGCTTGCATCTTCTATGCATCTTTTTAAAATATAAATTGTTCATTGAGTCACTGCGCATCCATATTTTATCTCTCTAGAAGCTCCTTTCCTTCCTTATTTAGAAATATTCAGTTTTATTCATAAGGGCTTCTCATCTCTTTGGTGATTATTTTGTCTACATTCATGGAATGCTACCAATCCTTTCTCTGACCCTTTTGAAATTTGTTTTCAGAATCTAGTGCAGGTTCTTTGGTCTGCTTCTCTAAAAAGAAAGGCAACTTTTGAGGGGCTAACAATCACTTTATTCAAACACAGGTATCACTCACTTAAAGAGAAATCAAAGATCAACAGACATGGTTTCCTCTGTCTGATCATAATCAATACACACATCACAATTCAACAGACAAGTCCAACTATCTTACCATAGTTACCAAAGAGGGAAGCACCATCACCCGGGTTTTCAAAACTGGGGGGCTGCTTAGCAGCTTCCTAGAGCCTCTCATTTGGTACACAAACTTTCTTCCCAAAATTAAACTCTAAAATAAAACCTCACCCTCAAGGTATTTATACACTTTTCAGAGCCAGAGGGCATGACCAGTGCCTCAATAGAAAAAATCAAAAGTACTCAGGACCCTCCTACAAAACAACTCCCCTAATCAAGCTTCCCTCAATGGGCATGCCCAACAATGGGTGGGAAAGATCCTCCTTAATCACATTATTCAGAGGCATTATACTTCTAGGTATAAACAAAAACATCAAAAAGATTCTACTTTGCTTGGCCTCATATAAACTCACTCTCCCATCTTTCCTTCCAGGGTAAAAGATCTTTGTCACTTCTTCCTATGACATCATTTATCCCATTCTACCTCTCTCTTTCTTCTGCACCCTTTGTATTCCTCTTTTTCCTCCCTTACCTTTTTTTATAATTTCCTCAAATTCACCTTATATCCATATCCTCTACGTATATTTGTCCTTCCTGTACTGTTAGTGATAGAATATTTGTTATAAATGTCATCTTCCCATGTAGGAATATAAACAGTTTAGCTTTATTGAATCCCTTGTTTTCCTTTCCCTTTCTTCCTGCACATTTTGAAGTATGAAATTATAATTAAGACAGGTCATTAAATCAATTTATATACATCACTGAGGTGTCTATATGTGTCAGAAACTATAGAAGGCACTAGGCACACAATAATAGCGGGGATGATCAAAGAAATTCCTGATTTACTGAACTGAACTGGGATACTTCCCATGTATGTACACACCTTAAGAGATGCTCCAGTTCAAAAAATCAGGGGTTTCCCGCAATCACTCCCTTCTATACTAATGTGAAACTAAGACAATATCACCAATCAGGAACTTATATTCTACTGGCACACTGCATCATGTTCACAGAGAAATAAAAAATACAATACGTAAAAGATGAATACAGAACAATTCAAAAAGCAAACACAATGTCAGAGGACTGATGACAAAGCATGCCAACCATCTCTGACAAGAAAACTAATGAACTCAAGAGGCTGAATAAAACATACATTTTTGGACATGGCAAATATTGCAATGTGTTTTCCTTAACTATGAGGATTTGTTACAAAGGTTTCATTTTTGAGTGAAGAAATGGGAGAAATGGTAGAGGTAGGGGGAAAGTAGACCCCAAAAGAAAAAGAAAATCATGAAAAGAAAGTCACTGAAGATTTGTTGGGGAGATGCAGACAGTGAATGCGCATGGCTGCAAGGATATTGGTCCCAATAAAAATAGGGAAGTGCGTATAGGGGCAAATGTCCTTTGAGCTCATTTTGATTGTGTTGAGTTTGAGATGCCATCAAGGTGGAGAAGCCAAGGAAATAGTTGGTGATGTGGGAGTAGAGTTCAGGAGAAAGATGGTTAGATGGGATATCTGGGATTCCTATGCATAAAGATGACAGTTAAAACCATGTTAGCTGATTGAGCAGGATTGTAGATAGAGAAAATGTAGTGGAGTGGAAAATTTGGATTCAGAAACCTTGGGTTCAGATCCCAGCTCTACTACCTGCTACCTGTGTGACTTTGTGGAAGTCACTTGGACCTCTTCTGGCCTCAATTTCCTCATCTATAAAAATGAAAGGTTAGGACTGGATGGCCTTGGAAAATCTTTTCATTCTCTAAATCTATAATCATATGATGCTAAGAGAAGGTGGTCCAAAACAAAGCCCTGTGGTACATCCAATATAGACTCAGAACAGGTTGGGGGAGATCCAGGCATGTTTGTTGGCAGCAGCTGGGAAATAATTAGATATTTTGATTTTAGCCGAAAGAGTCCCCAAAGATGTCTTTATAAGTAAAGTCTCCTATGATTCTAGGCTTTGATCTGATATCACTTTCTCTCTTCTTTCTGTCTAAGTGGTCTGTAATATATTCTGATGACAAAATTGTCTCTTTGCTTCGGCTCTGTCCTTCACCTAAGTACTCTCTGCCATGGCAGAATTCTACCTATTTATGTTACCACATTCTCTAGACCAGGGATGGGGAGCCTGTAGCCTCAAGGCCACACATGGCCTTCTAGGTCCTCCAGTATGGCCTTTTGACTGAGTTCAACTTTTACAGATGACTCAGGAGGAGAAAGTGAGGCTGGTGACCTTGCACAACCCTCCTTCACTCGAAACAAAGTTAAGTACAAGTCATGTCATCATTTCTCTGATGTCACGGTCTTCTTCAAAAATGAAGGACAAACCCAACAACAATAACAGCTTTTATGGAACAAATTCTTTTATTAAGGGGATCTGTTATGTGAAGTTTAGATTCAGTCACAGGACTGGACTTGAGGACCCAGAGGGCCATATTATGGTCTCTAGGCCACAGGTTCCCCACCCCTACTAAACTCTACTACTCAATAACTATTTTTATTCTCATATGAGGGAAGGATTTCTTAAGTGCCTGCTGATTTAATCCTCACAACAACCCTGGGAAGTAGGTGCTATTTTACAGTTGAGGAAACTGAGATAGACAGAGATTAAGTGACTTGCTCAGGGTCACACAGCTAGTAAGTTTCTGAGATCAGCTCAGATCTTAACTCCAGATCCAGCACTCTGTCCACTATACCACTTAGCTGCCATGTGACTTAGGGAAGATTAGCTGAGAGGGAAGGAAATAAATAGCCTGAAAATTTATATTGCTTTTGCTTCCCAAACTCCTATGTGACCTTGTAATCATCCCAATATCTCTGTAGCTGTACCTTTAATCCTTACTTCTTTATTTCTGTTAAGGACATCACCGTGGATGTAATGTTCTCTGTCCTCACCCCTACGTCAATGAGCCCCTGACCCCCTTGAAGGCTCAAATGAAGATCCACCTATTTTTAGCTGTCTTTCTTGATTCTCTCAATTGTTAGTCATTTAATCCCAATTATTATATGTGTGTGTATGTGGTGTATATATGTATACATATGCATATATACATACATATTTATACACTCACACATAGATATTATAATATCTATGAATAGTTCTATAAGTGGTGCAATGGATGAAATGCTAAACTTGGAGCTGGAAAAGGTCTGTGTTCAAATCCTACTTACTACTTGTATGACCCTGGGTAAGTCACTTAACCTTTCATCCTCAGGTTCTGCATCTATAAAACAGAGATAAAAATAGCACCTGCCTCACAGGGTTGTTGTAAAGATCAGATGAGACAATATGTAAAACACTTAGCAAAACTTAAAAGTATTATATAAATGAAAGCTATTTTTATTCTTAATATTAAACTACTTATTCCTAGTACTCATTAAGTGCTTAATGTATGCTGATTAATTGAATGATTGATTGATACAGTTCCTGTCTGTGAAGGGCACTTATCCTTTAGGAACAAGTTCCTGTAAGAAAAAAACAATCATCTTGGAATGAATCTCCCTGTTGCTTAAAAGGAAGTATTTTTACTTCCTGAAGTAGGCGAGTGTTTCTGGAATTCCAAATGCTGTTATGTCATGATCATGGGCAGCAGGGATTAAAAATATTAATGAGTAAGAATTCTAGACCATTCTTCTCTGGTATTAAAAATAAGCAAATGACCCAGGAGCAAAAGACCTTTTGAATCATTTGACCCACAACCTATCTCTAATCCCCTAGACATGTTACTACTAAAGTAAATAAAACTTGCCATGATAAAACATTGGAGCTTTTCAGGCAGAGTCTTTTGGGGCATTGCCCAATTTTGGGTGCCCCAAGTTGGAAATGTACCTTATTCTTCTTCCCTTTCCCATCCTTGATGAAATTAATTCTATTTTATGTGTAACATTTCTTTTTCCAGGAACCTAATGATAGGAAATCTCTTCATGTAACCTCCTTTTGGAGTTCAATGAGAGGTCAAAGTCTTTCTTTCATCTCCAAAATAATCATAGCTAGCATTCATTTGTCATTTTAAGATTGGAAAATATTTAACACGTATTATCAACTTGGATCATCACAACAGCTCTGTGAAGTAGGTGCTATTACTATTCCAAGTTTTACAGAGGAGGAAGTTGAGGTGTAGAGAGACCAAGCAACTTGCCCAGAGTAACACAGCAAGTATGTGGGGTAGGATTTGAACCTAAGTCTTCCTTCAGGCACAGCAGTCTATCCCCCTTCTAGTGCCTCTCTCCATTTTTTGTTTACCAAGCAATCTTTTGCCCAGATAATTCATACCATTTAAATGCCATTCTTTTTTCTATATTTCTTCAGTGGTACTCCCATATAGGAGGAGTCCATGAAGCATAGTACATATGTCTTAATGGGTCCCATTTTTAATAGCTCAGGAGAGCTGACATCCATTGCTTCCAAGGAGTCAAAGAGTCAATCCATCAAAAAGCATTATATGAATAATCAAAAACCTACCTACACTGGAATACAAATACAAAGAACAAAATAATACTGTCGAAAGAGAGCTTACATTCTGTAAGACAGGAGACATAATAATGTAATGTTAATTGTTGTTTAGTAGTTTCAATCACGTCTGACTCTTCATGACCCTATTTGGCATTTTCTTGGCAAAGATACTGGAGTGCCTTGCCATTTCCTTCTCCAGCTCATTTTTCATATGAGGAAACAGAGGCAAACCAACAAGGTTAAGGAATTTGCCCAGGGTCACATAGCTAGTAAACGTCCAAGGCCAGATTTGAACTTAGGAAGGTAAGTCTTCCTGACTCCAAGCCTGGCTCTTTATCCCCTGAATCATCTACCTGCCTATAATGGTAACAACAGCAAATTTATGTAGTCCTTTAAGGTTTGCAAAGCTTGTTACACACATTATCTAGTCAAGTCTACCAGGACTTACTAAATACTAGGCCCTGTACTAAAACCCTGGGAATCCAGATACAAACAAAAAGAAAGCCCCTGCTCTTAAGGAACTTGCTTTTTGGAGGAGGGGCAGAGGGGAGAGAAGACTCCTAAAAGGAAGCTGGAAAAGGTGAAAGAAGAGGGAGTGTCCATGCATCCATATACACGTACATACACCCACACATGTATATTACATTACATATGAGTAATCGCCCTCTAACTAGTGAAGTTTCTATGGCATGATAGACCAAAGTTCTATGAGGAGTCAGTAGTACCATCTGGAGAAGAATGAATTAACTCATTTGACTCTCTCAACAGCCATGTGAGAAGTAGGTTTTATTACTATATCCTCATTTTACAGATGAAGAAAGTAAGGCTGTCAAGAGGTCAAGCAATTTGATCATGGTCACACATATAAGTATCTAAGGCAGAATTCAAACTCAGCCAGCTTCTGGGAGAAGAACTCACTATTTGACAAAAACTGCTGGGAAAACTGGAAAATAGTATAGTAGAAACTGGGTACAGACCAACATCTGACACCATATACCAAAATAAAGTCCAAATGGGTATACAATTTAGGTATGAAGGCTGATACTATAAGCAAATTAGGGGAGCAAGGAATAGTTTATATCAGATTTATGGAGAATGGAGGAATTTATGACCAAACATGAGATAGAGAACATTATGCAAAATGGATAATTTTTGATTACATTAAATTGAAAAGATTTTGTACAAAGCCAATGGAACCAAGATTAGGAGGGAAGCAGAAAACTGGGAAAGAATTTTTGCAACTAGTGTCTCTGATAAAGGTCTCATTTCTAAAATATACAGGGGAGTCAAATTTACAAGAATATAAGTCACTTTCCAGTTGATAAATGGTCAAAGGATATGAATGGAGGAAAAAATTAAAGTTGTCTATAGTCACATAAAAAAAATACTCTAAATCACTATTGATTAGAGAGGTGCAAATCAAAACTACTCTGAGATACCACATCACACCTATCAGATTGACTAACATGACAGAACAGGAAGATGATAAATGTTGGAGAAAGATGTGGTAGAGTTGGAACACTAACTCATTGTTGGTGGAGCTGTGAGCTGATCCAACTATTCTGGAGAGCAATTTGGAACTATGCCCAAAGGGTTACAAAAATGTTCATACTCTTTGACCCAGCAATATCACTACTAGGGCTGTATCCCAAAGAGATGATTAAAGTGGGAAAAGGACTCACATGTACATGTACAAGATTATTTATATTAGCTCTTTTTGTTATACTCATCAACTGGGGAATGACTGAAGAAGTTGTGGTATGTGAATGTAATGCAATACTAACTATTCTGCTACAAGAAATGATGAACAGGTGGATTTCAGAAAATTCTGAAAAGACTTATATGAACTGATGTGGAGTGAAGTGAGCAGAGCAGGGAGAACATTGTTCATAGACACAGCCACAGTGCGCAATGACTGATTTTGATAGACTTAGCCCTTCTCATCAATGCAAGACTGGCAAAATATTTAACATTTATTATCAATTTTGATTTCCAAAGGACTCGAGATGGAAAATGCCATCCATATCCAGAGAAAGAACTGTGGAATCTGAATGCAAAGTGAAGCAGAAGATTTTCTTTTTTGTTTTATTTTGTTTTTCCTTTCTCATGGTTTCTCTACTTTGTTATAATTCTTCTATGCAACATGACTAATATGAAAATGTGTTTAATAGGAATGCATGTGCGTATCCCTTATCAGACTGCATGCCATCTTGAGGAGGGATGATTGAGGGAGGGGGAGAAAATTTTTTTTGTTTGTTTTAATTTTTATTTTTATTTATTTATTTATTTTTTAAAATAAATTTATTTAACTTTTTACATTCATTTTCACAAGATTTTGGGTTCCAAAATTTTCTCCCCATTTGTCCCCTCCCCGATACACTGGACATTCTAATTACCCATATCACCAATCTGCCCTCTCTTCTATCATCCCTCCCTTCCCTTACCCCACCTTCTCTTTTGTCCTGTAGGGCCAGATTACTTTCTATTCGAGGGGGAGAAAATTTAAAACTTATGGAAGTAAATACTGAAAACTAAAAATAAATAAAATGAAAAAAAAAAGAATTCAAACTCAGGTTTTCCTGACTCTAGTTACTGTATTCTATCCACTGTTTTGCCACCTATCTGTCTGTGTTTGTCCTTCATTGCTGAAGAAGCTCATACCATCAGAGAAATGATGATTTTGTTTTGCTGTGCAAGGTCACCAGTCTCACTTTCTCCTCCTGAGCCATCTGGTCCCTCTGACCAGATACTCATCAGGATGGCTGGAGATGACCCAGGATGCAATGGGAGACCTTGGCCTTTTTAGACTGGCCTTTTCAGGTATTCACTTAGAGGGAGATAATGCCCATTGAGTGAGTAAGATGAGGCCAACAAGGGCCAGACTGGAGGATCTCTGGGCAGATAGAGCAGAGTACAAACAAGAAGTTCCTCAGCATTGGACAAATGGATGACTGGAAGTGGCACAGATCTGAGAGAGGGGTGAGACTCATATGCTTCAACTACAGTCATCACATTTTATCAAACAGATTGAAAAAGGAAAGGAAAGGGGTGAGGTGCTCTCCCCTGGAGTCTCCCACCTTCGGTGTCTCAGGGCCCTTCTCTCTGTTGACCTCTCAGATCTTCATGAAGTTTCTGAGCCAGTCTCACCTGCTGATCTTGGAAAGGAAGGAGCAAAGGTATGTGTCTGTCCAAGCTTCTACCTCTGGAGGGACAATGGCCAACAGTCTTCCTAGTCTCTTCTCAAAGCACAACTTTGATTTCACTCCCTTCCACTACTGGGATATGAAAGAAATTGGAGAGGTAGAAGCAGCAAGATTTGCTGACTAATTTGCTGCTTGATTAATATACGTGGGCTGAGCAAGAGGAGTCAAAGATGATGCAAAGATTATGAACCTGCAGTTATGGGGGTACCTTCAATAAAAATAGGAAAGTTTTGAAGAAGGGAGAATCTGGGGGGAAAGACAATGAGTTCAGTTTTGGACATGTAGAGTTCAAGATGTCTCTGGGACATTCAGATTAAAATTCCTAATAGGGAATTGGTGAGGTATGACTAAAGATCAAGGGAGAAACTAGGACCAGGTACATAGATCTAGAAGCCATCTGCATGGAGATGATAATTATGTCAATAGGAGTTGGTGAGACAAGGGGAAGAGAAGAGGGCTTTAGGACAAATCCTTAGAAAACAATCCATAGTTAGAGGTCATGATACGGATGATGAGCCAGCAAAGGAGGTGGTTGAGTAATGAAGTAGGTAGGTGGAAGACTAGTAGACAGCAATGTCATAAAAACCAGAGAAGAGAGATTATCTGGGAGGTCAAGGTAGTTAAGAGTGTCAGTTGGAGAGGTCATGAGTAATGAGAAAAGATTATCAGATCCAACAATTAAAAGACTTCTGGTAGGAGTCAGATGTTAGAGTAATCCAGGGCTGAGGTTTGGCAACAGGACAAGGGGAGAAAGGATTTGAAAACACAGAACAGTGCAGATCTGAATTAATGAACTATGGGTTCAGAATTAGAAAGGAAGGAAAGTGAAGTCAGAGATAGGATAAAGGCCTGGGAAAGTACTGAGAAGTGGGGGGATTGGAAATCTCCACAAGTGTGAAAAATATGGTAAGGAGGGATGAGGCAAAGGGAATCATGGAATGGTAAGAATTTATGGTCACAAGAATGTCTACTTAGGAAGGGGGAACATATGAGAAATGATGAGATTCCATGTATGCTAACATGTGGCTCAATGAGAATGAAATAGTAGTGACTAAATCCAGGGATTTAAAGAGGCTGAGGATTTCTATAAGAATGTGATGGAATATTATTGGAAGTGATACAGAAGGATGAGAATAGAATCACAAAAATAAGTTATTACTGTAACATCAGTATGATAAAAATGAACATTTTTAAAGACATATAAATTGATAGAAAATGGAATTAATAAAGACTAGGAGAACAATTTACACAATATCAACAATGCTGTAAATACAAACAACTTCAAAACTATCAGTTCTCTCTGATGAACACAATGACCATCCATGATTCCAACTGGCATGCTCCCTACCTCTTGAAACAGAGGTAATAGATTAAGAGTCTAGAATGAGATATATAATTTCTTTTTACATGTCTGAATTATTTTTTAACTATGTGTATTTATTACTAAGAATCTGTTTTTCTTTTTTCTTTTCCCCTGTTGGGTAGAGAACAAGAGAGAGAGAAAATAGATTTCTATTAATTAGAAAATAAAATATAATTTAAAAAGGTTTAGGAGGTTAGTTTGAGGGAGTATCCACGTGAAGGTCGAAGTTCCCTAATAAAAAGGCAAGAGTTGAGGAAGAAAGGAAGATGGTAAGTCAGGTACTAAATTCCTTGAAGAAAAAGGAGAGACTGACTTGGATTCTCATTCTCTTTCTCCACTCATCAAAAGTTCCCAAACCTTTGATTTGAGTAATGTGACAGTAGCATCAAGTCATGATGCCTAAAGAATTGAACAGAGTCCCTCTCCTACCTGATTCACTTTGAAGAAGTCAAGTCCCTCTCTCAGTGCCTCAGTTCTTCCAACTGAAATGAGAAAAATAGATCTCCTAAAGTGCACACTTCATAGCAGTAATATTGGGAAAGGAACCGATGTGAATCAGGTGAAAGAACCTTAAAGTTGAGACTTCACCAAACAAGTCCCTGCCAACTCGCTTATCAGGTATGCCCATAAATTTTCTTTTAAGATAACAATCTTATACTAATAGACAAGTACTTCCCCATTCTCAAACTTTGCAGTGAAGAGGAACTAGTCCTTCTGCTCCTTTCAACCAACATTGGTTAAGCATCTACTGAGTGGCCCTTGCTGGGTGTGAAGGAGAGTTGATGTTTACTATAGATTTTTGTTGTTGTCATTGTTTAGTCATTTCAACTGTGTCCATTTCAACTGTGTTCAATTGTTCAATGATGTCTTCATGACCCTATTTGGGATTTTTCTTGGCAAAGATATTGGAGTGGTTTGCCATTTCCTTCTGCTCATTTTACAGATGAGGAAACAAGAGTGGCCCTTGCTGCTTAGGAGAGAGTGCTACTGTTGACTAGAGACAGAAAGCTCCAAAAGACATAAGGAGGTGATTTGTGTGGGACAGGGTTTATGTAAGCTAGGGGTTATAATATTAGTTCTTTAAAATTCAATAGTATCTGCTTTAGGGTTTCCAAAGTGCTTTACATACATTATGTCAAGCTCAGTTCAGGGTGCATACAAGTATTTGATTTATTGGATTGATCCTCACAATGAGCACAGGGAGGCAGCTGGTCATCTCCCCACCATGATCTCCAATCTTCATTCTCATCTTCCTCCTACTAGAATGTTGGATTCCACCCAATCTTGGGTCCCCAGGCTCCGTGAGGCAAGCTTTTATCTTACCTTGCCAAGCTTTGTGGGTTTTGTTGTTTTCAGTCCTGTCCAACTCTTTCTGTCCTCATTTAAGATTTTCTTGGCAAAGATACTGAAGTGGTTTCCCATTCCCTTCTCCTGCTCATTTTACAGATGAGGAAACTGAGGCAAACAGGGTTAAGTGACTTGCCCAGGGTCATATAGCCAGTGGGATTTGAACTCAAGATTAATCTTCCTTACTCTAGGCCTGGTCCTCTATCAACTGCTCCACTTAGCTGCCTATCTTAACAATAACCCTCCACAAAAACAGTAGCAATTAGAATCTGTATGGCACTTTAAGCTTTGTGAAAGATTACAAATATTAACTCATTTTATTCTCATAACGATCCTTTAAGGTAGGTGTAGTATTATCTTCATTTTAGGGGCAGCTAGGGGGTGCAGTGGATGGAGCCCCAGTGCAGGAGTCAGGAGGACCTGAGTTCAAGCCTCACCTCAGACACCTGACATTCACTAGCTGTGTGACCTTGGACAAGTCACTTAATCCCAACTGCCTCATCCTGGGTCATCTCCAGTCATCCTGATGAATATCTGGATCCAGATGGCTCTGGAGGAGAAGTGAGGCTGGAGACCTGCACAGCCCTCCCTCACTCAGAACAAAGTCAAGTGCAAGTCATGTCATCATTTCTCTGATGGCATGATCTTCTTTGGCAACAAAGGATGAACACAACACACATTATTATATTCACTTTATACATAAAAATTTGAGGCAGGAGGAGGTTATGTCTGGGGTCACAGAGGTAGTCTATGAGGTCGGAGTGGAACTCTCATCTTCTTATTCCAAGTCAGTCCCTTGAATCTTTTCTGCCCCTCTCTTTGTGTTGTCTTTCCCTAATCAGACTGTAAGCTCCTTGAGTTCAAGCATTGTCTTCCCTGATATGTGTATTGCCAGCTCTTGGAGTCGGGATCACGGTAAATGCTTTATAAGTGCTCTCTCTCTCTTCCCCCTCCCCTCTTTTTCTCTCTTTCTCTGTGTCTCTCTCTCTCTCTTTCCAGGTATCTATTTTATACATGACACAATTGAAACCCAGAGAGGTTAAGAGACTTTGCCAGAGTAACAAAGCTATTAAGTGTCTGAGGTTCTTCCTGTTTTCAGTTTTATAGCTCTAACTACTACACCACACTAGAAGGGGGCACTATTTAATGAATGGTATAAGCCAAAGGTAGGCGTGATTAGCTATAGTGCGAAAAGAGGGGTGAATACTTCAAGGTGTCCAGAGTTGGAGAGAAAACATTTACATTTTAATTTTAACATATCATTTTGGTTTGCCTTTTTCTTTGCCTCAGTAGCCTGTGATTTTGTTGGTGGAGGATGACAATCTAGCCATAATTTATATACTTAGAGAGTTGCATGAGGTTTAGAGAGGTTAGATGACTTTCTTGTAGTCATGTAACTACTGAGGGTCAACCCAGGTTCATTTTGAACATAGGTCTTCCTGACTCTAGTTTCTATGCTCCACCCCTATATCTCTATCTATCTCTTGGTCCATCTTTGTAACTGTAACAATGACAAAAGATTAGTATAGTGGAGATGACTGATTTTTTCAGATGAGTAAATTAAGGTTCAGAGAAGTTATCAGATGTTGGATACACAGATGAAAGGGAGCTCAGAGGCCCATTTTGTCCAATAACCTCATTTGCTGTGTTCGTCCTTTGTTTTTGAAAAAGACCATGCCATCAGAGAAACGATGACATGACTTGGCACTTGACTTTGTTTTGAGTGAGGGAGGGCTGTGCAAGGTCACCAACATCACTTTCTCCTCCTGAGCCATCTGGGTCCAGATATTCATCAGGATGACTGGAGAAGCCCAGGATGCAATGGGAGGCCTTAGCCTTTTTAGGCTGGCCTTTTCAGGTACTCATTTAGAGGGAGGTAATGCCCATTGAGTGAATAGGCCTCTTTAAGAAGTAGTCAGGGAATGGCCCTTTTAATGAACAAAAGAGAAAAAGATAACTAAATCAAGATGGAAGGGAACAGATACTGTTACTATTGATAATCACTCTAAGCCAGTCATTAAGTGGAGCTATTGTTGTCCAACCTATGGGCTTCAGGGTACAGTGGGTTTATGGTTTTGGGGAAAAAAAGGAAGGAAGGAAAGGAGGAAGGGAGGAAGGACATCTAGCCAGTAAACCCCAAAGGAAGGGGAGGGGGAGACAGAAGGGAGAGGATGACTCTCATTTAACAGATGAGGAAACCAAAGCTGTACCCCAGACTTTCTCTACCATGTCTCTGAAACCTCTTCATCTTAAAAAGTCAAACTAGCCCTGTGATGGACACATTGGAAGGACCTGCACTCCTTTGGACTCTCTCTCTGATTGGATAGCTCTTCCCAGATCCTCCATCTTTAGGAGGGCATCCTGGCCAGTCATATTCTCATGCTACTCCCGACTTCACTCTATACTTTCTCTACTATACCACTTGGGCTATCCCTTCCTCAATGCCTCCCCCTACCTCAGCTTTTTTTGTGTGTGCTATCTCGCCTCATTAGAATATAAGCTCCTTAAGGGTGGGGACCATCTTCCTGCTTATCTTGGTATTCTCAGCACTTAGCATAATTCCTGGAACCTAGGAAAACCAAGTGTGTAATAAATACGTGTTGATTGATTGACTGACTGGTTAAGTGATGTGCCCAATATCATGCAGCTGGCAAGTGACAGAGCCCAGATTCAAAACAAAGGCCCCCCCTTCTCCCTCCAGTGCTCTTCCCACTAAGCCACACTGACTCCCTATTTATCTACATACTTCATGAATCTATGATTTTATCACAGTGAGTACTGCTTCTGCTGGATACAGATCACAACTTCTCTACAACTTAGTTGAAGATCTCCAAGAATAGCTGTAATAAAAACCCCTTTGCCTGGGACCAGATAAACTTGTCTAGACTGGCCTTTACATGACAAAAAAATGATCTGTCACTGGGTCCACATCCAAAGTGTCAATAGTTTAGTAGTACGTGCCAGAGCTTGCACTCCACTTAGAGTCTTCAAGAACTAAGATTCAGCTCCATGCTATGATGAAGAAGTAGAATAGGACCTTGGTGGAAGGATTTATAATGTGTCATTTGTATAGTCCTGAAAGGATGAAAAAAGACTTTTCTCACAGTAGCTCCCTAAGGTTTATAGGCAAATACAAGTATGTTTATCTCCATTTTGTTGGTGAGGAAACTGAGGCTCGAAAATGCTCAAACTTGTAAGTGGCAAAGCTGGCATCCAAGCCCAGGTCTGCTAAGTCCCTTAGCTGTGAGTGCATGCAATACAGAACAGAATGAACTCTGGGACCAAGAAGTGACCAGCAGAGGCAGATAAAGAGTACCTGGAAGGACCTAGCTGTGTCAAGGCAGTGCCAATCTTTATCCATAAAGAAAAGACAAAAGGATGAACATTTTTATTTCAAAGAAAAATGTTTCTTGGATTGTTGAACCTGATAGAATGAAAAATTTTGTTTCAAAGTAAAAATTTTGTGTCAATGGACATGCCTGGTCCTTCTAGTGTTAAACAGAAGGAAATGGCAGTCTTTGGGGTTATCTGGTTTTTCTCTGAATTTTATGCCTTGAATTTTATTACACTGAGGGCTTATCGGATCTTTTGTTTCAGAGTGAGATACGATTTTAACATGAGAAAAACAATTAAAGTAGAATTAATAATAGGGTCAAATATTTGACCAGGAAATAAGTTTTGAAAATATAAAATGTGTTGAAATAAACAAAATAGCATCTAACAAGAGGGCTCTTCTGGGTAACTCAATCCTCTTCCTCCTTCCTGGCACATATTGCTGTCTGGTCTGAGTAGCCAGTTTCAGGCAAAGGACTTGGTATCTGTGCATTTTGGGATCTCAATTGGTGGAAGAAAGAGACAAAATGGGAACAAGTTGGACGTGAAAAGCAGGGAATTTGAGAAGGCACAAGAAACAGGTTATTGGGCAGTTGGTGACACAGTGAGTTGAGCACTAGCCCTGGAGTCTGCAAGATCTCAGTTTAAATGTGGCCTCAGACACTAACTGTGTGACCCTGGTAAGTCATTTAACCTTTACTTGATGCCTCAGTTTCCCCAATTGATAAAATGAGCATAATAACTGCACCTACTTCACCAGGTCATTGTGAGATCAGATGAGAATACTTGTAGGATGCTTAGCACAGTGCATGCATGGCACATTATAATAGGCACTACATAAATACTTTTCCCTTTCCTTTTGTTAAAAAAGGTCTAGACAACTGAAGTATGCTATTTTCTATCTTTTTTCTTTCATTTTTAAAATTTGAGTCTTCTTGTACAAAATGACTGATATGGAAATATTTTACATGATTGTACATGCATGAACTATATCGAATTGCTTACCATCTCAGGGCGGGGAGAAAAGGAAGGGAATTTGGAATGCAACTTTTTTTTTAAGGCTAGAAAATCAGTTTAACATGTAATTGGAGGAAAATAAAATATTATTTTTTAAAAGGTTCAGATAGGTGGTTAATCAGAGTGGGGGAGGATGAGTCGCATTCAGCAAAACTCTAGTCATAAGTCCAATAGATAAGGAGGAAAGCAAGATCTGAAACCAAGCTAACTGGGATACCAGGCAGTCAACCAAAGCAGGTGCTCAGGAACAGGGGAACAGGACAGGAACTTGAGTGTTACAATTGTGACAGAAGACAAGAAACTCTTTAGAGAATTTGGTTAGCATAGGATTAACAAGAAACTTAATTATGCTGAGCTCCAAAACGTCTAGCCTAGAGTTCTAGTTATTCCTTCTGCCCAAGGACAGTGTTGTTCCTCAGAACTGAGCAAGTTCTGAATCCACTGCTAAAGGAATTGTGGTATCAGCTTTGAACATGACCTAGAGACATGCCCTCTTCCCCCCACTCCTACTGCGGAACCAAGAAAGTTGAGACAGCAAGGATATATATGTATATACATGTATATGTATTATGTATACACACGTGCATACATACACATACAAAATATTCATGGCAACACTCTATGGTGGCAAAGAACTGGAAACAAAGTACATACTTTATCAGTGTGGAAATGTCTAAACAAATCATAGTGCACACATATGACAGGATATTACTACTCTGTAAAAGGGATCAGGAAAGGCTGTGTGTGTTTGTCCTTTGTTGCCAAGGAACATTGTACCATCAGAGAAATGATGACATGACTTGCAGTTGACTTTGAGTGAGGAAGGCTGTGCACGTCACCAGCCTCCCTTCTCCTCTGGAGCCGTCTGAATTCAGTGACCAGATATTCATCAGGATGACTGGAGATGACCCAGGATGAGGCAATTGGGGTTAAGTGGCTTGCCCAAGGTCACACAACTAGTGAGTGTCAAGTGTCTGAGGTGAGATTTGAACTCAGGGACTCCTGACTCTTGCACTGGTGTTCTATCCACTGCACCACCTAGCTGCCTCTCTCAGAGAAGGCTACTTACAGAAGGATTTTAGCTGAGATTTATAGGAAGCCAGAACATTCAAGAGATGAGATGAGGATATAGAGAATTCCAGACAAGAGAAAGAACCAGGTATAAGCTCCACAGTCTAAATGTCATGTGCAAAGAGCAGCAAGGAGGGCAGTGTACCTGCATCTGAGCGTGGAGAAAGAGGCATAAATTTTAAGAAGACTGGAAAGGTAGAAAGAGGTCAGGTTCGGAAGGGCTTTAAAAGACAAATAGAGGATTTTCTATTTGATTCTGGAGGTACTCAGGGAACACTGAAATTCATACAATTGGGAAGTGACTAAAGGTGAGATCTGCCCTTTAGAAAGAGCACTTTGAAAGCTGAGTGGAGGATGATGTCTTGTGGCAAAAAGAGCAAGATTATAACAGTCCAAGGGACAGGTGATGAAGACCTGAACCAGGGAGGTGGCAAGGTCAGAGAGAAAGGGGGCACGTGAGAGATGTTGCAAAGGTAGAATTGATAGGACCCTTCAACAGATTGGATGTGGGGGTGAGAGAGGGTGAAGCGTTGAGGTTTCACACATGGGTCACTGGGAGGATAGGAATTGATTTGATAGCTACTTAGAAGTTTGGTAAAGGAGATGATTTGGGCTAAAAGGTAATGAATTCAATTTGGGACATGTTGAATTAAAGATGATCGTTAATTGTGGGAATTAAAGATGCCCACAAAACATCCAGTTTGAGTTGTCCAAAAGACAGTGGGAGATACAGTACTGATCAGAAATGTAAGGGCTAAACAGCCATGGAAGTTGATGAGATAATCAAAGGAAATAGTATAGATAAGGCATCTTGCTGGATGGTGCAGTGGATAGAGCATTGGGCCTGGAGTTAGGAAGATTCATCTTCCTGAGTTCAAATCTGACCTCAGACATCTACTAGCTGTGTGACCTTGGGCAAATCACTTAATCTCTGTCTGCCTCAGTTTCCTCATCTGTAAAATAGTGATAGTAATAGCACTTACTTCCCAGGGTTGTTGTAGGGAAGAGATAACAGTTGTAAAGTGCAATGTAAGCCTTAAAGCACCATACAAATGATAACTGTTATTATAGGTAATAGTAGCAATAGTCCTAGCTCTACCACGCGTTGTCTATATGACCTTGGGCAAGTAACTTAATCTTGCAGGTTCTCATTTCCCAAGCTCCTAAACCACCCTTGGGGGATAAAGAAATGGAAGAATTTCCAACACGGTGAAGGAATCTTTATGGAATGCTACCTCATTCCTGGGCGCTGGCCGGGGAACAATAGGATCTAGTGGGTATTTTCAGTTTTTACTAGGCTGGTCCACTTTGCTGTTTGTCCAAAAAGCTGAACCAATTTGTATAATACTCACCCACCCAGGACCCCTCGAATCCTTAGAGTGCACACCCTTCCTTGAGCAGGAGGAGCAAAAGCTGCGTTTTCTTTGGTTTTATGCAATGCTCTGAGTCACTGGTTACTTACCATCAATGCTGACACCTGATACTTCCTCCAAGTGACATCTGCAGAAATCCTCCCACCCAAGTGGGAAGGAAATATTAGGTGCTTTTCTTAGCAATCCCTCGAAGTCTTCAGCACCCTAACAAAGAGGCACTTTGCCTATTCAGACAGGGGAAGAGGTCAAGACCTATGAAGAAATCTAACATGGAAAGGAAGAAGAACTCACTTGAGAGAAGGGCATTTGGAATCTTAAAAAAAACCAAACCACAAATTATTAAAGTCCTATTAAGGATCTCAGAGAGCCTTAGTTATATCAGACAGGCAGTGTGGAGTAGTAATTAGTTTTATTAGGCCACAGAGTCAGGAAAACCTAAGTTCTGGCCCTTTCACAAGCACATGCTGGCTCTGTGGCCCTGGGCAAATCATTTAACCTCTCTCTCAATGGTCCCAGGCAACCCTCCAAGACTTGGAGTGGTAGAGTAAGCACGGGCCTGCCTTCTCAGGTGTTGTTTAGTTGTTCCGAACTCTCCGTGACCCCTTTTTTGGGGTTTTCATGACAAAGATACTGGATACTGTCATTTCCTTCTCCAACTCATTTTATGGATGAGAACCTGAGGCAAACAGGGTAAAGTGACTTGCCCAGGGTCACCCAGCTGAGCACAAGGACAGATTTGAACTCAGGAAGATGAGATTTCCTGACTCTAGGTCTGGTGCTCTATCCACTGTGCAACCCAACTGCCCCCAGGTCCCTATAACAGTGAAACCATAGGTCTAATCTAAAAAAAATTTTTTTTTAACAAAAAGACTCTTAGATCATCAAAGAGAAAATAGTGTTATGGGAAAAAATGTTATACTGGTAGTCAGGCTTTAGCCCTGGGAAGGCCACTTGTGTAAGCAATGGTCAAATTATTTAATCTCTCTGAACATCAGCTTCCTAGTCAGTAAGTTGGGGATAACAACACCTCAAAGACTTTTTGTATATATATGTATATATATATATATATATATATATATATATATATATATATATATATAATGTATATAAAGCAATTGGTAAATTACAAAGGGCTATGAAATCTCACTGACGAGGTGAAAGAGCTCTGGATATGGAACTGGAACACCTGAGTTACAGTCCTGGCTCACTTATTTTCATTTTCAATAATTTTAATTGATATCTTTACTTTTTGTACCACCTTTCCCTAACCCAGACAACTACTCCATATAAAAAAAAAAAGTTTTATTTAAAGAGAAAAATAAAAGCAGTTCACCAAAATTGACCAACAGATCAACTAAGTCTGACAGTCTATGGATCTTTCAACAGCCACAATCTCTCATCTGTCAGAGGAACATTGTCCTATCTCTTCTTGAGAGCCAGTCTTGGTCAGTGAAATTGCAGTATTTCACTTTAACTTCTTTTGCATTTACTTTACTTTTTTAAATTTTATTTTATGTTAAATTTATTTATTTTAGTTTTCAACATTAATTTCCACAAGATTTTGAGTTCCAAATTTTCTCCCCATCTCTCCCCTCCCCCTAACCAAGACACTGTGCATTCTGAATACTGCTTACACCAGTCTGCCTTCTTCTATCACATCCCTCCCTTCCCTTATCCCCATTTTCTCTTTTCTTGTAGGACAAGATAGATTTCTATACCCTATTACCTGTATTTCTGCATGTATTTTTGCATGCAAAAACAATTCTCAACATTTGTTCCTAAAACTTTGAGTTCCAACTTTTGTCCCCTCCTCCCAACCCCACACATTTCCACTTTGAAGGTAAGCAATTCTATATAGGCTATACATGTGTGGTTATGCAAAAGACTTCCATAATAGTCATGTTGTGAAAGACTAAATATATTTCCTTCCATCCTATCCTGTCCCCCATTTACTCTATTCTCTCTTTGGACCTTGTCCCTCCCCAAAAGCATTTACTTCTAATTACTCCCTCCTTCCATATACCCTCCCTTCTATCATCCCCTCATACTCCACTTACCTCCTTCTCCCCTACTTTCCTGTAGTGTAAGATAGATTTTCATACTAAATTGAGTGTGCACATTATTCCCTCCTTAAGCCAAATGTGATGAGAGTAAGTTTCACTTTTTCCCTCTCATTTCCCTACTTTTCCCCTCTATTGAAAAAGCTTTCTCTTGTGTCTTTTATGAGAGATAATTTGTCCCATTCCATTTCTCTCTTTTCCCTCCCAATATATTCCTCTTCCATTCTTAATTTTATTTTTTTAGATATCATCCCTTCCTATTCAACTCACCCAGTGCCCTCTGCCTATATGTATATAATCCCTCCAACTACCCAAATATTGAGAAAAGGCTCAAAGTTACAAATATTATCTTTCCATGTAGGAATGTAAACAGTTCAACTTTAGTAAGTCCCTTATGATTTCCCTTTCATGTTTACCTTTTCATGTTTCTCTTGGTTCTTGTGTTTGAAAGTCAAATTTTCTGTTATTCAGATCTGATCTTTTCATCAAGAATGCTTGAAAGTCCTCTATTTCATTGAAT
>CM053769.1:260310637-260327023 GCA_028658325.1 Potorous gilbertii | reverse complement strand
CTCTCCATGTGGACAAACATGAATAGACTCCTCGGAGTGGCAAACACCAGGCCCATTCACTGCTACCCAGGGTGGGGGCCAGGGCATCAAGCCAACCTGAATTCTCCTTGCCCTTCTTTCTCCCTTCTCCGGATGAGTGTGACCCAAGCTGCCTCATCTGGTATATTTGTTTCCTGGTGGTTAATCTTAGCCTGCCTGGAATTTGGCTCAAAGTCATTGGATATAGATGTAGAGATGGAAGGGACTTTAGAGGTCATCTGGCACAACCTGTTCATTTTAAAGATGCAGAAATAGAAGTCCTGGAGATGTGAATGAAGTTACACCCCCAAGTCCTGAAGCTAGTGAATAGTGGAAGTGGCATGTCAGTCAAGGGCCCCTGACTCAAAATCCAATGTTCTTTCCATGGCTATAGCTGCCACCTGGGAGGGGTGTTAAATCCCAGGAAACTGCTTAAGGAACAGGGAGGTTAAGTGATTTTCCTGGAATCACCTAGCTTCTAAATGTCAGAGGCAGGATTTGAATCGAAGTCTTCTAGTTTCCAAGCCTATTATTGCTCAGTCTACTCTGCCTCAGTGCCCAGCAAATAACATTTTCATAATGAAGATGCAAATGAGGAAAATGCAAGGTTGGCAGGCTGGCAAAATTCTGTAGTCCCATAAAATAGATTGCAAAAAAAAAAAATAAATAAACCCAGGTGACTATACAAACTTCCAGCTAATAAAAACAGGAAGTTATAGTTGGAAGTAGAAGGAATTTTAAAGATTATCTTGTCCACTATGCTCCTCCAGAGAGAGAACTGATAAACTCTGAGCGCAAGTTGAAACATTTTTTCACTGTGTTCATTTTTCTTGCCCTTTTTTGCAACATGGTTAATATGGAAATATGTTTTTCATGACTTCATATGTACCATGGGTATCATATTACTTTCCTTCTCAGTGGGTGGGTAGGGACTAGAGAGAGGGAGAGAATTTAGAACTGAAAATGAAAAATTTTTTTAAAAATATATTATCTAGTCCAATCCTATCATTTTGTAAAACATAAAACCCAGAGAAGTGAAAGTTACATGACTAGTTAATGACAGAGCTGGCGTTAGAACCCAAGTTTTGAGTTCATGCAACTTGAGAATCAGTTGAGGTAAGCAGATGTACTTAGCCTGGAGAAAAGGGATTTAATAGGGTCATGGCAGCTGTGTTCAAATATTTGTGGGTATGTAATTATGATAACCAAACTTGGCCCCCAACCTTCTGTATAGATGTGGAAGAGGGTGGCTGTTAAAGGTGGCATGTACTGTCAGACTTGGTTGATGGGTTGATTAGTTATGCTGAAAGCTTTTATCCTTTTATTTTTATTCTCTGTTGCAGAAGATGGTTCTCTGGATAGGGAGTTAGAATGAGAATTTTTTTTACATATGAGTTGTACTTGGTGTCCATGGAGGTCTCCTCCAACTCTCAGGTTTTATGATTCTGGTGCCACTGAGCTTGAGGTGCCTCAGAAGCTTCTGAAAAGCTTATAGAGGTTCAGTGACATGTAATATTGTGTTCCTACCATTCATGCTGCCTTATAGGGGATGTGGAAGAAAGAGAAGAAGCAATGCCTGTCCTCAAAGAGCTTATATTCCAATGAGGCAAATAAATTTAACCCAAGAATCGAGGGAACAGTACAAGATAGAATGTAAATAAAGTACAGAATTTCATGGTACAGTTTATAAGTGTTGTAGATGTTCAGAGGGAAAGAAGTTCAATGAGGATCATCACCAGGGCAGAGAAGCTTGAACAATGAGTTGGATTTGGAGTAGTGGTAGACATGCTCCATGGTTGGAGGCGGCATACAAACTCAGTGAAGGCACAGCATCAACCTTCTCTCTTCCCCTCCATTCTCCAGTGTTTGCTCTTTTGGGCCCTGCAGGAAGGATATTTCCTTTCACAGCATTTTATTTGGGGAGCAGGGGAGAGTAGCCCAAATGTTTGGTTTCAGACATGGTCATAGTGGCCCTTCCATAGGCACTATGCTTGGGAAAGAGCCTGTTATGGCTTCAAGAAACAAGAGCCATCAGCCTGACTTAACTAGAATAGAGGCTGACTCTGAGAAATGACTTTGGATACCCAGAACTGAAACAGTTTATTTAAGGGCGGTGATAGCCAGGCAGAGATTTTGGACATAATTCAGTACAAAAGAATGACCCACTGAAGTTTTTTGAGCCAGTGAATGATAGGATAAAGGCTTTGTTTTCAGAATATTAGTTTGATAGTGGGGTTCTGAGTGGATTGCAACCAGAGAGTGTTCTGGATCATACGGTGCCTGGAATAAAGAAGGTGCTTAATAAATGCTTATTGATTGAAGCAGAAATGTACAGGGCACATTTAACAACCAGCTCTACAAAAATGTAGCCATGACATGCACTTTTAAATTTAATCTGTATTATAAACATTTGTTCCATTACTTCCTTAAATCTAGACAATCAACAAAATAATAAACCAAGCCCTAGTTTTGAAGCATTTGTTGATTTCTGAGTTATAAATATTCTCACTGAAAATTAACAATCAGATAGCTAGTTTTGAGCTGAATGTATCCCATCCCTGGCCTAGTATCAGGAGGGCTATCTAGGAAGCAGTTCATTAGGTATAAAAGAGCAGGGCATAAGTGGAATCGTAGAATTTTGGAGTTCCAAGAGGGATCTCAGAGACCCTCCAGTGCAAGCCAGACCTGAACAAGCCTTCCCTCTGCAGTATACTTGAAAAGTGCTGATCTAGCTTTTACTTAGTTCTTCAATGACAAAGAGCTGACCACTTCCCAAGTTAGCCCGTTCAGCTTTTGCACATGCCTGTTCATGCAAGTTGGGGCAGCTGAATGATGCACTGGACTTGGAATCAGGAAGACTCATCTCCCTGAGTTCAAATCTGGCCTCAGACTCTTACTAGCTCTGTGACCCTGGGCAAGTCAGTTAACCTTGTTTGTCTCAGGTTCCTCATTTGTAAAATGAGCCAAAGGAGGAATGTTAAACTGCTTAAGTATTTTTGCCAAGAAGACCCCAAATGGGGCCATGAAGAGTCAAACACAACTGAAAAACAATTGAACACCAAAAATTTATATAAGTTAAGTTTGATGTAAGTCTTTTTCTTACATCAATTCTCATTTTCCACTCAAAGTGGAAGGATGACATTGGGAAAGGAAAGGAAAGAGCTGATGTAAAATAGTTTAAAGTAAAAATTGAGAGGATTTGGTGAAGACAAAGTGAACTCTGGTTACAACCTCAATGAAGGTACAGGGATAATCTCAGTATATACTTTAAAAAAAAAGATGTATATAATAGAAATCCGTGGTACAATCCCCTTTTTTTTTCTGTTCTTTGTTTTATGGAAAAGTTCATGTTTGTTGATGTTTAAATTCATAATCAAAAATAAAATAAGTCAAAGACAGTAATGACACAGGATAGTGATTCTCAAACTTTTAGATCTCAGAACTCCCTTAGACAATTCTCTTAAATAATGAGAACCTCAAAGAACCTTGTTTATGTGGGTTGTAAATATCCATGTTTATCATTAGAAGAAATTAAAACTGATTTTTAAAAAATATGTATTTTATTCATTTAAAATAATAATAAACATGGTAACATAGATAACATTTTTAAGAATAATTTTTTCTAAACAAAAAAAGAGAAAAATGCAAAGAATGGCATTGTTCTACATATTTTTGTGAATCTTTAATATCTGGCTTAATAGAAAACAGCTGAATTTTCATATCTGCTTCTGCATTTAATCTGTTATGCTGTATTGTTTTGATTGAAGTAAAAATCTGGCCTCACACAAATATGTGGTTGAAAAAGGGAGGATAATTTTAATAAGTAAATGATATCATTGTATTATTAAGGAAATAGTCTTTACCTCATACACCACCAAGGACCACATGGATCACATAGATCCATGGACCACACTTTGGAATTGTTGGTATAGTGGACAGACTGCTAGGGTTGGAGTCAGAGGATTTAGTTTGAAATCCTTGTTTTGCCACTAACTGCTTATTTGAACTTAGGCAAATGAAGTTCCCTGGCCTTCAGTTTCATCATCTGTAAAAGGATGGGGTTGACTAGATGACCTCCAAGATCCAGGGGTGTGGTAGCATGTTTAACATAATGTTTAACAGCTGACTTCTGGAAAAAATATACACAACACCCTTTGAAGTTTAATCTGCAATATTAATGTTTTCTTTATCACTTGCTTAAATGAAGCCCTGATTTGCATGTAGTGTTTGCCAATTTCCGAGGTGTGAATGCTCACATTGAAAGTTGAACAGTTGGGGAGAGCTGGTACAAGCTGGCTCGAGCACACTGCTGAGGTCCCAACCAGTCCTAGTCTTGTGATGTAGGATGGTGCCATTGAGAAGCTGTTTTAATGGAAAGCCAGCTATTGGGGGCGGGGGAAGGTGGGGGGAGGGAGAGAAGTAAAGGGAAGGTGATAAATTTGACTGTAAAGATGCAAACTATGAAATGATGGTGAGACATCCAAGTGAAAATATGTAGTAGGAAGCCTCTTGGAAACTAATAAAGATGAAAAAACCTTCTGGCTTCGGGGAACCCTGTGTTCAAGAGGGCCCTTCAACCTCAGCAAATGTCAGAAGCCTCAAGGAAAAGGTGATGTGCTGATCATTAGGGTAGTGACCTTTATTCTTCCTCTATCCCTTTCCTCTGGGGAAGGAGTGTTTCAGTTTCTTCTTCCCCTAAGTCCTTATTGCCCCTCAAGTGCTGCCTGAATATGAATACCAGGTGAGGGAATCTGGGACCTCCATTGCTAAGGCAGTTATCCCAGTTCTCCAGGGCTTGACAGGATGGAGCTAGATGTCCCTGCCACGAGCCTTCCTCCTCATCAGGATTGTTATAGAAGAGTGCTGTGTTGTAGGATGGGATGCTAGGATCACTAGCCTGTTTAAACAGGAACCTGTCTCAATTATCTATTTGGCAGATGACCCATGGCTAAAACTCATGCCAGTTTCCTTCTCTCTGCCACCAAAAACACTAACTTTGGATATGGCAATTGCCAAGTGACTAAAAACAAGTTGTACAATGAGTGTAAGGGAATTGAAAGGTAATGCTGCAGGCAAAATAAATCATTAAGCATATCTGAAAGCAGACTAGATGTGATTTTTGCATTTTAAAAACATCTAGTAATCATTTGAACATATAACATTAGTGCTCAGGTAAGACAATGGACCTAGGGGAACAAATGGCCTTATCTACATAAAGATAGTAGCAGAAGCCACAAGAATGGAAATGGATGAATTGAGAGTTCAGTGGCTTACCCTAATCTAGAATTAAGTACCCATAGAATTTACATAATTGTCTCCCTACTGGCACATATGATGCAGGATTCCCAGGGATCCAAAATCAGAGATTGATATCAGTGTTTTTGAAGGGAGAGAAGTTGAGGTTGAGAGGAGAGAAAGGATTCATCTGATGTCAGTGAATGACAGGAATATAAAGAGATATAGGACAAATGGTGAAGCGTGCCTCCTGTCTCTCCGCCAAGAGGTAGTTGATTATAGGTGTAAATGAGGTATACAATGTCAGACAGGTTGGTGGGTGGGTTCATTGTTTTGCTTAATTACACATATTTATTACAACAGAAGGTGCTATAGAGTCTGGGAAGACTCACTAGGAAATGAGTGATGCCGAAAAAAAAAAAAAAAGAAAAAATGTCAAAACACTTTAAAAAGGGGGAAAAGGAGTATAAAAAAAGGACACTTTAATATCATGGAAAAGGAACCAAGATAGGAGTCAGAGATACAGGATTGTACTTCTGGATCTACCATCAGTGACTGTTTGATCATAGGCAAGTCATTTGAGAGGTGAAAGTTTATTTTAAAATATTTTCTTCATCACTTGTGTAAGTGAAGCCGTGATTTGCAGTCTTTGCCAGTTTCTGAGGTGTGAATGCTCACATTGAAAATTGAACAGTTGGGGAGAGCTGGCTCCAGCACGCTGCCAAGGTCCTGACCAGTCCTAGTCTTAGGATATGTGATGGGGTCACTGAGAAGGAGTCATAATGGGAAGCCATTGTGGTTAAAAATTATTATTATAAATATTTGTAATAAATTCTTATGATAATAACTACATACATTTAAAATATATATTATATAATAAAATATATAATCATGTGTAATATATTCAAAATAAATAAATATTTAGTACTTTAAGGTTTGCAAACTGCTTTAATGCATCATATAATGCATTGTATGGTCCTCACAGCAAGCCTATACTATATGTGAGATTATTATTCTTAGTTTTCAGGTAAGTTAATTGGGGTTCAGATAGGTTTCAGTGACATCAGCTCTGCCCATTCAAGCTGGCTCCAGCTGGGTGACAAATCAAGGTACTTACTCTCAGAGAGTTCCTCCAGCCATATAATGAGAATGATAATTCAGAAGCAGCAGAGTTGTTGTGAGACTCCAGTGAGATAATATTTGTTAAGCCCTTTGCATACATCAAGGGAATGAAGGCTGGTTGTCATTCCTAATCTTTCTGTGCCTTCTCTATTTCCTCCTCGGTCTTAACATTATTACAGCACGACTGGGAAGATGAAATGACTTACCAAGCTGCAAAGCCCTGTACAAATAGAAGGATTATTGTTCTAGAGCCCTCCATGAATGCTTAATTAATTCAAAGCGTTTTATCACATTGCAGAAGTGAGTAACTGCTTGGCCATAGATCCATCATCCCCAGCATTGAGTTGGATATGCCAGAGAACCAATACCATTTTCCTGTTTTCCTCTAGATTGTATCTGACTTTTTTTTTGATGGCATCTTGTGAATATTCAGAATGTTTGAGCCAGGCACCTCCCACCTCCCTCTGCCTTAACCTCCTACATGCTTTCTGGCTGGGCTCAGGCATCAAGTGGGCAAAAAGTCCTTGCTCAGGCCCTTGGAGCCCCTGTTGCTGATAAACAGGCTTGTATGGGGTGGGACCTGGCAGTCATGCTGGTGAACAGGACACGTTTCCCTCAAAGGCATGGCAGGAATAGCCTCGTTTCTCTGATACGCCTACTTGAAAGATACCGTTGAGATTTTTGCTCTGGAAGAATGTGTGGGTCCGACATTATAAAGACCCACAAATCATTACCAAATTCCAGTTTACAGGCATTTCTCCCCCCTCACCCTGCCACCTACTCGTCTTATATTTTAATAAACTACATATCGCTTCGAGAGTAGGTAGGCTTGAAAATTATACATTCATGTTGAATTAAAATGGGGGAAGGGGGCAAGGGAATAAATATTTATTAAGTACTTACTGTGTGCCAGGCAGTGTGCTAAGTGCTTTACAGACATAATCCCATTTGTGTCTCACACCAACCCTGGGAGGCAGGTACTATAATTATCCCCATTTACAGTTGAAGACACTGAGGTAGACAGAAGTTAACTGACTTTTCATGAGTCACACAGCTAATAAGTGTCTGAAGACGAATTTGAGCTGGTCTTCCTGACTCCAGGCTATCCTTATATCGCTGTGATCTTTCTTGTTTTCATTCAGTCATTTTTTAGTTTCATCTGACCTTTTAATGATCCCATTTGGCGTTTTCGTGGCAAGATACTGGAGTGGTTTGCTATTTCCTTCTCCACTGAATATGGTGGATCCCTTTATCAGGCAATCAGAAGTTAAGTAACTTGCCCAGGATCACACAACCAATAAGTTGTCTGAGCCTGGATTTGAACTTGGGTCTTCCTGAATCCAGGCCATGTACTATCCACTGAACTACCAGCTGCCTCATATTATAATCTTACAGTTCTTCAAAAAGGGGAAAGTCCACAGAACCATAGTTTTAGGGCTGGAAGGGATCTTAGAAATCATCTAATTTAGCCTCCTTATTGAAGAAACCAAGACCCAGAGAGATTAAGAGACTTATTTGCCCAGGTCACAGAGGTAGGAAGAGACAGGTCAGATTTGAACCCGAATTTTCTGACTCCAAAGCTCAGAGTTTGCCCTCCATTGTTCTGGGTATTGTACACATATCTCGTCCCATTTCTGAAGAGCTCAGGCTGTCTTTTAGCCTTTGAGTTTGTTCACCCTTCTAGAAGATCTGTGACTAGGTTTATATTCATCATCATTCAGGATAGAAAGTCATAGGAGTGCTGGTGACGAGTTCTTTTTGATCTCTACTAAAAGCAGTCTATCTGAGAAAAGGTCTAAATTACCGTAAACGTGAACTTGGATTCTTCTGTTTGCTAGAACTATGTGTCAGTGGGATATGTTCCCAGAGGTGAGGTGAATGGGGGAAGGTGGAGGATTAAATTCTCTTCTAGAGAATTTCATTTTTAAAAAGTTAGGCTGCTAGCTTAGTAGCAATACCAAACTGCATTTATATACTGCATCATATACTTTTAGTATCTCCTCTCATGAATTATTGTGATCCCCATTTTGCAAGTAAAGACTTTCAGATATGGCTACCAACAGGCTGTAACTTGCCTGGAGTTACAGAGCCAGGATATGTCACTGTGCTGGGTGCTGAGGGGGTAAAAATTAAACAAAAATGTCCCTTGAGGATCTTACAATCTACCCATTAATTTACTATGTGATCTTGGGTGAGTCAGCCTCCCTCTGGGTTCTGTTTGCTCATATGTCAAATGGAGTTGCTAGACTGTGTAGTAGCGTGGAAGGAGCACAGGCATCAGAAGATGGGTTTGAGTCTTTTTCTTTCCTACGACTAGCTTGCCAGGAGTCCTCAGACCAGTTGGTTTACTTTTCTGGGCTACGATTCCATTGTTTGTAAATCAGCAGATTGGATCAAATGGTCTCTAAGAATCTTGACATATTGGAGCTTCACCTTCTACAGGAAGGTTTTCTCAGATCCGGCTTCCCTGCTTCCTCCCCTCAACGACTGCCAGCGACTTCTCTCTCTAAACTTTTCTGGATTTATCCAATTTTTATGCTTGTCTGTATACGTGTTGTCTTCTCCAGTAGACTAAGCTCCTTGAGGATAGGTCTTTGTATTCCCCATTATCCAACAGACTGCCTGGTACATAGTGGACACTAAATAATGCTTGTAGGTTGATTTATTAACCTAGCTAATAGATATCCATTATAAATTTACTAAGGAGATAGTAGTGAATGTTGAGGTCAGACAGAGAAGATTTTCTGGAGGAGATAAGTTTGGGGTCCCATTTTAAAGATGAGAGATGGGGACCAGTAGCTAGGAAGGACTGAGAATGTCTTCAAATACGGATATGGACAGGGAAGAAGCCCTACTTGCAAGGGTGTGGCATCATTAGTTTTCTGATCTGAGATCTGGGGCATGGCACTGCCTTTCACCAGAGTTCCTTGAAGGGGAACCAGGTCTTATGTGACTATGTATCTCAGCCTTTTGGTTAGCATAGTGTTTTACACATGCCAGTATTCAGTCAGTTATTTTTCAGTTGGGTCCAAGTCTTCATGATCCCATTTGGGATTTTCTTGGCAGAGATACTAGAGTGGTTTGCCATTTCCTTCTCCAGCTGATTTTACAGATGAGAAAACTGAGGCAAACAGGGTTAAGTGTCACACAACTAGTAAGTGTCTGACACTAGGTTTGAACCCAAGAAGATAAGTTTCTTGACTCTAGGTTGGGCATTCTAACAGCTGTGTCACTTATACATGCTTAGCTAATGTTTATTGAATGAATGAATTTAATTGAGTGAATGAACTTTGAACTGCAATTTGTGGTCTAGTATAAGAAAAGAAGCCAGAAAGAAAGAAGGCAACAGAAACCCAAAAGAACACAGGGGTCACGTAGCTATATAGTAATTGACCTTTGGAGTCCTCTAGGCTGCCTCATATCCATTACTCCTATTGAGTTCCCCAGATCTAGCAACTGGAGCTACAGTAAAGAAAAGAGGCCAGCTGGGACTAGTGGATCCTATTCAAAGTCAAACCCCTGACTTGTTTGACCAGAAAGAAAGAACTCTAGGTTTGGAGTCACATGATCTGGGGAAAACCCCTACTACTGACTTGTGTGATCTTGGCCAATTGCTTTGACCCCCAAGGCTTCAGTTTTCCAATCTGTCAAATGAGGACTTTTGAACTAAATGTTCTAAGGCAGTGGTCAGTCTTAGCATTTAAGGTCATAAATTAAGATCTGAAAGCAATCGCATAGACTATCTGATCTACATACAGCTTCATGATTTATTTCATTTTTTAAAAATTCTAGACTTAAAACACCAGTTTAAATTTAAATTTTGGTCTGCTATATACATAATAGAATGGAAAAAAGAGGATTGTGCATAAAGCTGCAAGCCTCTGTTATGTACAGTCATATAAAAATTCTTTAAAACTTTAAAAACCATCCTGCTAGTCTGTAATTTTTTTCTGGCTTTCCTTTTTTCTGTTACCTTTTGTGCATTAAAAAATAATGTTTCAATGACCATTTTTCCCTTTTCTTTCTCTTTTGGATGCCTTAAATACATGCACACACACACACACAAATTAAAGGGGGAAAAACACCTTTTAACAAATATACTTATTCAAGCAAAACTAATTCCCACTTAGGAAATGCCTGTTCCTATTTAGGAAATGCCTGAAAATGTGTGTCTTACTTTGCATCCTAAGTCTATCCCATCTCTGTCAGGAGCTATACTCCACCCCCACCCTTAAGCCTCCATTTTACAAATGAGGAAACTTTGGCCCAGGAAGGCTGTGATTTTCTCAAGGTCACATAGATGATAAGCATCAGAGTCAGTATTGGAATTTAGGTTCTCTTACTTCAAAGCTTTATTTTTGTATAATAAGACCCCAGATAATAACATTTGGCATTTATATAGTTCCTTCGGGTTTGCAAAGTATTTTATGTATGTTATCTCTTTTGAGACTCACAGTAACCCTGCAAGGTAGGGGCTCCTATTAGTCACATTTTACAGATGAGCAAACAGACTCAGAGACGCCAAATTACTTGCCTAAGGTCATACCAGTTGTTCATGTCCAAGTCAGAGATTTTCAATCTGAGTCTTCCTGACTTTAGGTGTAGTGTGATACCCATTATACCCCACTGCCTCTTAGTTTCTAGGCTTAACTTGTTAATGATTGGCCATATAGATTTTTTTTTATTGCCTTTCCCCAAAGGATATAAATTCAGCTATATATGTCACTATGATATATATATATACAGAAGTAACATTTGGATCAACTGTGCCTTATCAAGGAAAATAGCTGCTAAGAGAAATTAAAAGTTTTATTCAGATACTTGAGAAAATAAGTTTTAATGCAGTTTCCTAATTAGAGATATCCAAACGTTGTATTGGTGGCGTTGGCAGGGGAGTTCACCGTCACTGAAAATACTCAGGCCAATAGATGCTGGTTGACTATTTTTCAGGGATTCTGAAGAAGAGTTATATTTTGGGGTCTTCTGAAGACCCCATATTCTGAAATCCCTTTCTACTCTGGGATTTCCCAATTCTTCAAGGCAGTGTATGTGACTTGGAGCTGGATTTCATTGTTTTTTTCACCACCTCCTCCATTCCCTTTTCCTCCTTCTGCCCCTCTCCTTGCCCCCACTAAAAAGACCCAAGGCTTCCACAAGGAAAATCATGTTAGATTGGCAAAGTGTGGCCTTTTCCTCACCAAGATTGTTTTTTTTTCTCTTTCTTTTCTCTTTTGTAGATTTGTGTGTGCCCAGTTGCCCAACGCAGTGCTAGAAAGCATCAGTGTCATTGACACACCAGGTATCCTGTCTGGGGAGAAACAAAGAATTAGCCGAGGTAAGAGAACCATATTGCATTTTCCTTGCTGGATAGAACAGAAAGGTGAATTAACCAAGAGTGTAGACCCAGACATCTACTGTAGGCTAAGCCCTGAACAAAGAAATAAGAGGACAGCTCCCTTCTATCCCTTAGGACTGAAATGCTTTGTCACTCCATTATCTGAGAAAGTGCTGGAAATTGTCTCTTGAAGATCTGTAGGAATTCACATGTGTTGAAAAGGGGGATGAGGTGGAGAGGGATGAGGAGTAGGGGAGGAGAACTGAACTGCTTCAAGGCTTTGTGGAAAGAACCCAGAAGCTCCATATCTGAGTTGAGTCCTGGCCCAGCAAACAACCAGCTGGGTGACATTCAGTTTCCCTTTTCTGGGCTTCCCTTTCAAAATGAGCTAGTCAGACTAGCCGACCTGTGAGGGCTTTTCTAGCTCAAGTGGTCTAAGAATTCTAAGGAACCTTAGTCAGCTTAAAATTTTTGCCTCTACTCTGTCATCGTCTGTATTCATGGCTTCAGGGCAGCCAGGTGGTATGGCAGATAAGAATACTGGGCCTGGAGTCAGAAGGATCTGAGTTCAAATCCAGCCTCAGACTAACTAGCTATGTGACCCTGGGCAAGTCGCTTAAACCCTTTTAGCCTCAATTCCTCATCTGTAAAATGGGGATATGCTGGAGAAAAAAATGGCAAATGACTCCAGTATGTTTACCGAGAAACCCTCACAAAGTCAGTGGGGTCATTTAGAGCCAGACTCGACTGAAAAACCACAATTCATGGCTTCAAGGTGGGGTGGACAAAGAGATAAGTCTTTTGGCATGTTTGGCTTTTTAGTGGGGAGTTCTAGAAAGTTGATTCGCCAACACGTACTCTGTGCTCTTCAGGAGTCCGTGCTTCTTATATTAGTTATTGTTATCAAAATAACAGTAAACATGAGAGGCGGTCTGGTATAGGATTGAATTGGTCTCAGAGAAGATGACCTGGGTTCCAGGGCTCCTTCTGATAAATACTTGCTCTGTGACCCTGGGCTGGTAATTTAATTTTCCAGTGCCCCTGGAACTGAGTATATAACTTGCAAAATAGTTGCAAATGTTTATTGGTACTTGGGCATTTCTTAGTGGGTGTTCTAGTGAAATCAGAGGGTCTAGTTTAAAAGAAAAGAAGCTCGCATTAGTATAGAGCTTTAAGGTTTACAGAATGACTTGCATTCATTAATTCATTTGATTATCACAAGCTCATAAGATAGGTCCTGGTATTGTCCCCATTTTCTGGATGAGGAAACTGAAAATGAGGGGTGTTTAGTGACATGCCCAGAGTCTTACTACTGGTAAAATATCAGAGGCAGAATTGGAACCCAGGTCCTTCTGATTCAGTCATCCATAGAAGTTAAATCATCACTGTGGTGGAGGCAGATTTAGGTGCTTCCTCTCCTCTCTTCCCTGGAAACTTCTAAAGGCCATCTCCCATGGCTTCCTTCATCCAATGCCCCTGCTGAAATCTTGGCACATGGCTGTTATTGGACATCCTTGTCTGGACCATCTTCCAGGGACTACCAGAAAATTTTAATTTCCACATGCCATCCTGGGGTAGTAGCATCCTCAAAGGCCAATAGAAATCCCCACCTGTTAGGAAGAAGGAGTTTGGGTATCGTCCCTAGTGCAGACCAGACTGACGTCCAGACCCAATGGGGGAATAGGAGGATCTTCATAGTGAAATAGAAAAGCACTGAGTACAACAGGAAACCCAGGGGTAGGCACTATTTCTCTCTTTCTTTCCCATTCACCTCTTCTTTTTATCACACTCTAGGACCCTGAACACTTTCCATTAATAGAGGGTTCCCACTCCATCTTTCAAGATGGAAGAGAAGATGCTTACTTAGAAAATAAATTGTCAGGTTGAACCTTGGGCTTGGAGTCAGGAATTCCTAAGTTCAAATCTGGCCTCAAACGTTTAATGACCTTGGGCAAGCTCCTTATCCTGTATCTGCCTCAGTTTCCTCAACATAAAATGTGTATAACAATAGCACCTACACCTCAGAGTTGTAAGTATCAAATGAGATCATATTTTGTAAAGTACTTAAGATAGTGTCCAGCATATTAAGTGCTGGGTAAATGCCTGTTTTCTTTCTTCTTTCTTCTCTTGAATAGTATATATGCAGTTGGGGGGAGGAGGGGGTGCCATCCTGGCTGGATGCCGTCTCTATTACGGAGCTGGTAAATTAGGCCCTAGCTAAGGTGAGAGGAATCCACTTTAGGCCTTCCTTATACTGATACATCCTCATTCAGAACTTTGTCACTAATTGGAGCCCAGGTAATAATTCTTGGACACACATAAAAGCTGTAGATAGTGAGCATGATGCACTAAACAGAATTTGGAGTCCTGGGTTCATAGGATATGGTACCTCTGGAGGGGATCTCAGAGGCTTTTTAGTCCAACCCCCCAATGAGGAAACTGAGGCTGTGAGAGGCTGAAGGACAAGAGTCGTAAACATGAAGTCCTAGGGTTTTAGTTTAAAGTCCTGCCTCTAACACTTAATCCCTTGTGCGATTTTGGATAAGTCACTTCTACCTTGACCTCATTTTCCTCTTCTATAAAATGAAGCAGTTGGGCTAAAGGCCCTAGATCTATAATACTTTTTATTGGTGGGAAAGTAGGGAAAAAAATTAATATCTAGGATCTGGGATCTCCAAATTCTCTGGTTTTATTATGGCTCTGTGTATTCTATAAGGTATAGCATTTCTTTTTTTGGCTGAGCCCTCTCTATTCATGGGTCTGTAGCTAGGTGATATCTAGGGTGGAATGACTGAACTTTGACCCAAGTGCCAAATTTAGAAGGTACTAGCTGACAGAACTTTCTTTTAATTCCTCCACATCAAAGAAATGATAGAGCTAAGACTGGCTGGTAAGATATTATCCTTAGTTAAATAGAGCTAATAGGTAACCTTCTTCTCCCTGGTCTTTGTCTTTTGACTTCATTTACCTCATAAATTCCTAGTTGCTACTTTGCCTGCAGGTCTTGGGACTGCCAAAGATTCTTCCTTCCTCCCCTCTGTATCCCATTTCCCATTCTTTTCCCTAGTTAGGTGACACAGTGGACAGAGCAATGGGCTTGCATTCAGGAAGACCTGAGTTCAAATCCTGCCTTAGACACTTTATGGCTCTGTGACCCTCAGTTTTCTCATCTGTAAAATGGGCAGCAATTAGATTGACCTCTATGATCCAAAAAAGAGCGCTTTAGATACACTGGAAAAAGGTGAAATTGGAGGACTCCAAAATGCATCTCCCTCTCCCTCTCCTGATCTCCCCCCTTCATTCTTTACTCTACCGCATCCCTGCTCAGCTCAGCTGTTGTCACTGCCCAAATGGGGAAAACTGAGTCTGTGGCCCCTTTTTGTTCTTCTCAGGGCTTGCTGCTACAGGAGAGAGACAAGGAGAAACCCATCTTTGCCCCTGATGTTGTAGGCCCAGGAAGTATAGGACCTTGTCTCTCTGCTGGGTGTCTCATCTTCATCTCATCATCCTCTCTCTCCTTTCCCATCCAGATGCAGAGAAGGGCTATAGCTGCCTGTATAGATGCCCATTTGGAGGTATACCCTGATGTTTTCTCTAGCATGTGGGTTCTCTGACTTCTTAGCAGCTTGAGTGGCTGGGTTTTTGGTTTTTTTTTTTTAGTCTCTCCCTTTGGTTTCCTAACCCTTCCTCCTACCTCCCCCAGCCCTACTTCAAACCAGTAGAATTTGTAACACTTTTGCCAATAGTTATGACTCATTGCTTCCCAAAGTGGTGTGGTAGCCCTAACAGAGAATTAACAGCTTAACAAATGTACAACCCAGTGTCTCTTAGGAAATATGAGATAGGCCTAGTGCCTTTCATTTGAATGGTTTGGAAACAGCACATTCTAGCTCGTGGGTTCCTTCTAGGGAGACTCCCTCCTCTTTGGCAGAGTATCCACAAAGGCTCAAAAAACCTAGGTCACTTTAACTTTAAAGAACCCTGGATTAGGATTCAGGAGATTTGAATTCACGTCTCAGATTTAACTGGACAAACTAGCAGTGTCATCTTAGAAAAACTCTACCTCCCTGGGCCTCACAGTCTAATCATCCATAAAGCAAGAGAGTCGGATGAGATGATCTCTCAGGCCTTTTCTACCTTTAATAGTCCAAGATTAAATTCTCTTTCTGCTAAATCAATAATAAATATTTTTGCTCTGAGAACTGTAATCAAATCAATAGTACCATTGCTAAAGGAAAGGGCATGACAAGCAACTGCCCTATGGCTCATCTCATCATCCCTGAGACTGGCCAAACCAAAACTGGCCACCATTCCCTTTTATGTGCTGTGTTCCCCTGTAAGAATATAAGCTTCTTGAAGGCAAGGACTGTCTCACTTTTGTATTTGTAGCTCCAGGACTATAACACAGTGTTTGGAACCTGGTAGTTGCTTAATAAAGGCTTGTCAGTTTATGGAATAAACATTTATTAAACACTGACCATGGGCCAGACACTAAGTATACAAATACAACCTTGAGATAATTGCTCTTTGTGGACAGAAGAGACCATAATGATGGAGACCTAATAGTGGTGAATTTTGGTCTATAAGATTAGCTATTCAGGCTAGCCTAAATACCTGGGTTTGCATGTGACAGAAGAAACCCTGGCTTTGGGTGTGTTCTTCAGTCTTTGCCTCTA
>CM053769.1:260267502-260310137 GCA_028658325.1 Potorous gilbertii | reverse complement strand
TATTCAGGGTAAGATTAAATCAGGTTCTCAGGTCGGGGCAGGGCTGCCTCCCAGGCTCATTTCCCTCAGGGGGTTTATGCAGAGACCTTCCGTAATGGACTTGAGGTCCTGCTGAGCTCCTTCCTGCTCTGGGAGCCTCTGGCTGCCGCTGCCTCTGTGGCTGCCTCCTGAGGGGGCCCGAGTTATGGAGATACTCCACTCCCCTCTCAGCCCGTCCAGACGTCTCTCTCATTGACCTGTGTGTCTGTGTGTGGAGAGACCTTCGCGGCTGCTGGAGATTCCCTCCCTGAAGCCTGCTCAGATCTGCTAGCTCCTCTCAGTGCCGTGCGGCCAGGGCAGGGCAGGGCTCCACTCCCGTCCGGGGCACGATGGACCTTTGGGATCGGTTTTTCAGGGCTCTCTGGAATGGAAATCTCCTTCACTGTGTTGCTGCGTGGCTTCCACTGTTCCAGAATTTGTTGGAAGTTCTTTTTAGAGGAAATCCATGAGCTGTGGGTTCGGAGCTAGCATCGGTGAGTCTTTCTACTCCGCCATCTTGGCTCCACCCCGAAGGTATCATTTCTAATTTGGAGATGGATAGAGGAAACAGGGAACTGAGGAAGAGTTTCATGGAGGAGAAAGGAGATTTTTGTGCCTTCATTAAGTATTTACTAAGTGTCTCCTATGAGTTAGGCCCTTCTTGGCCTTGACCAAGTCCCTCAGTACCTGTTTGTGCCTTCTGTTTCCTTGCCCACCAAATGTAATTGTTAATATCTCCCTGAGAAGGCAGTTGTAAGACCCACACCCCCCGCAAAAAACTGGAAAACTCTTTTTCAAAGTATAATGCGTACCATGCAAATTGAGGTGGTGGCTGGTGTATTTTTCACATCCCCTCAGACCATGTCTCAGTATGTGGGGAAGAAGTCAGAGGGAAAAGTGATTACTGTAAAACTTCGTTCATTTCCTGCAGCTGAGCTTTAGATAAGCTTTGTTTCTAGCTCTCTGGGGCCTTTGAAGGCAGGGGATTGGAGCACAGGTCAGTGACGGCTGTACAGCTCAAGCAAGTGATCTTGTTTTGGGCCCAGTGCTTTTGGAACAGCCCAAATAGGGGCTGTTCCAGTAGTTGTCTGGACCAACCTCCAGACAAAAGAAATCCTCACGGTAACCTACCCAACAAATAGTTATCCATTCTCTGCATGAAGATGTACTAGGAAGGCAAATCCACTGCCTCCCAAGGTAGCCCATTTCACTTTGGGAGACCTTTATTCGTTACAAAGCGTTTCATAGCAAATTTTCCCTTTGCAACTATTTATCCCTTCCTCCACACCCTCCCATCCAATCTTCTCTTCTGTATGCTAAAATCCCCAGTTCTTTTCCACTGATCCTCTTGGGCTATGCTCTTGAGACCCTTTTCCATTCTGGTTGCCCTGCTTAGAACATTCTCTACCTCATCAATGTCCCGGATCCCGAACTAAATACAATGCCCCAGATATGGTCGGACCCCAGGGTACGTAGAATAAAGCCATGTCTCCCTTAGTGCAGCTCAAGATGGTATTTACTTTTCGGCTGCCTTGTTACAGGTCATCAGTTCAGACCTTCCTCACTGCACATCTTCTTACTGAAAAAGTCTTCTCCCATTCACCATTCTTTACCTTTTCCAGCTTAAATTGCACCCAGTCATCTATTCCTCAGTTTGCAGATGGGAGGAGAACTAGGGTGGCAAGTATCTGGCTCAGTGTCACCCAGCTAACTAGACCCCAGGTCTTCTGATTCTCAGTCCAGTGTTCTTGTCACTGTTCTGTGATGATTCTCAAAAAAACATAGACTCTTAAAGCCCTTTCAATACAAACTGTGATAGAAACTGGTGCTACATAGAGCTATTTTAAAATAAGAGGCATATTTCCATTCTTGTAGTCAAGCAGTGCTGACCTGGTATTTTCTTAAATTTTTCTTCTTCCCTTTACCTTAGCTGTGGAGATTTGCCAATCTCTTGCCTTTCATTTTGGTTAGGGGCCTTTTGAGACCATCCTGGCAATGAAAAAGGCTTGAGATGTCCCTCTGACCTTCGGCAGCTTTAGGCTAAGCAACCTGAATTCTAAAGCCCTCTCTTTCTTTCTAGTAGGACATCTTCTTTCCAGATTTTCTGGCCCCCTTATCTTCCCAGGCTCAGAGATGTTCTTCCCTTTCATTTCAATTTAGGAAACCCCTATCTAAGAAGAGGTTATTAATATTAACTCCTTAAGGGTGTTTTTTTGTCTTGCTGTCCCCAGTCCCTAGCACAGAGCTCAGCAGTTTTTTTGAGTCTAATTTTATTGCTGTAAGCTTGACATCCTGATAAAGAGTTTCCCTCCATCAAAACACATCTGCAACTTACTATGCAATTTATCTATAATCTAAGAGTGTTGCCTGGGGACACTAAAAGGTTAAAAAAATTTTCCCAGGATCACAATCCAATTTGCATCAGATATGGGACTAGGATCTAGGTGATCTAGACCCTAAGACTACCCATGATTCCATCCTGTACCTGTCTTGTACATAGCCTGTGCTTATTAACAAATATTGAATACATAAGTAACTGTAAATAACAAATACCTATAACACAAGGTGATAGAAGGATAAGTTCATTAGAGGGGCTATATCTAAACAAAGCTCTATGTGAGGTCTAAGAGGAGGTGGGAGTGGGGCCTGTCATTCCCTCCATGCCCCTCACCTTTTGGCGCAGACCAGTGTAGCAACAGCTGTAGCAGAGAAATAACCCTCATCAGCCACCTTAGAGTGGGTCCTGAAAGAAAATTCTAACAATGCCAGAATATTCAGAGTCTCAGGGCTCACTGCTATACCCTAAATATGTCCAAGAAGTGAAGGATCCTCCATAGCCCACCAAGCAAATGATCTGTTGCCTTCAGTGGGAGGGGCAGTGTGGTGAAGTTCACAGAAGTCTAAGTTTGCAGTCAGAGGACCTGAATTTAGATTCTAATCTTGACACTCCCTGTATGACATCTAGCATCTTTCTGGAGTTGAACTAGATGACCTCTAAGGTCCCTTCCAGGGCAACTAGATGGCACAGTGGATAGAGTTCCAGGCCTGGAGTCAGGAAGACTCATCTCCCTGACTTCAAATCTAACCTCAGACACTTATTAGCTTTGTGACCCTGGACAAGTCATTTAGCTGTGTTTGACTCAGTTTCCCCATTTATAAAATGAGCTGGAGAAGTAAATGGCAAGCCACTCAAAATCTCTGCCAAGAAAAGCCCAAATGGGGTTATGAAGCGTCAGACACAACTGAAAAATGACTGAACATCAGAAAGACCCCTTCTAACTCTAAATCTGTGATCCAAAAGCTCCCTCTGGTTACTCCAGGTCCCCTTAGCACCTTCTGAGGGACAGCAGTTCTGTTGGACAGCTTCCAGAACCTTAGAGCAGCCCTGGCCCCTCGTCTGTGCTGACTGGGAGGTTTAAAAGTAGGATGGAACTGTCCCATGAGAATTCAGGTTGGGAGGCCATCTACTCCAGCTGGATGGAGCACGGACAACTTGAATCTAGTCCGTATGTTTGGCACTGATCAACTTAACCACAACAGACATTAGCTGGGCCACTGTGTCTACCTAGCAGCAGGGAGGGAAGCTGTCTTCTAGAAGAGGAAGTGTTCTAGAAAGAGGAGACCTTCCCTTCTCAAAGACTCTCTGGTCCTTGGGGTCCCTGGTAGAGAAAGCCATGCAAAAGTTGGGAGTAACCAGAAAGAATAGAAGAGGTTCATAGCTTTAGGCCTAGGAAGGTCCCCAGAAGCTGTCTAGTGCCACCTCCTTATTTTACAGAGGAGGTGACTTCCTTAAAGTTACACAGCTAAAATAGGAATAGGAAATTCAGGTCTACAAGCATGAATTTAGAGTCTGCTTGGTCCTTGGCATTGTGTGCTTGATGGTAGGGACACAGACACATCCACAGACACACTCACAGACACACCCACACCCACACCCACACACCCCCCACAGACACACACAGATACACACACACACAGGCACACACACACCCTCAAAATCATTAGGACTACTATGCAACCTGTCACAGTGAAAATTCCCTTCCCAGTTCCAAGCAGTATTTGGAAGAAAAATACTTCTAGTTTCCCAGCTGGGACATTTAAATTGCTATTACAATTCTACCTTGCCTACTGCCAGGATTCATTCAGGGATGCTGGGAATGAAAGGATCTGCTCATTTACAGGCCTTCACCAAACCCAAGTTTACTCTGCCTTTGCCAAAGTGATTTTGGGCGTCCTCTGAAATGACTTGTTTGATTCCAGCTTCAGCTCCTAGGAGGGTGAGAGCCCCTAGGCCCTACTCAGCCTCCACCTTTGATCTCAAAGATCAATCTATTTTAAGTCAGCCTTTGTAATAATTATCAAACATACACTTACCTTCTCTTGCATTGAAGAAAGTCTCCGTACTTGGACTCAGCCAGATTTGGGTTCAAATCCTACCTCAGACACTGACTGGTTAAGTCCCTTAACCTCTTTCAGTCTTATGTTCCTTATCTTTTAAAGGGCTGTAATAGTAACACCTACACCACTGACAGCAAGGTGGTGTAGAGGAGCTAGAGTGTGGGGACTGAGGACAGGAAGACTTGAGTTCAGTTCCAGCAACAGACATCTATCCACAGGTGTTTCCTCATCTGTAAACTGCAGATAATAACATGCACCCACCTACTAGGAATGTGTGCACACACAGGTATACGTGTGTATGTATATGTGTATATATACATACATATGTATATATACACAGGTGTATATATATGTGTGTTTGTTTTGCAAACATCAAAGCACACTATAAGACATCTCAAAAGTCTCAATGTAGTTCAAACTTTTGAAAAGATTTTTTAAAAAAACTACACAGACTTTGGGATACCCTTTATAAATGTTTAAGCTTTTGTTTTTTGCAGGCATTAATGTGCTTTATAAATATAAATAATACCAGTTGCATTGTTAACCACAGGCAAGTCACTCAGTTTCTCTATGCCTCAGTTTCCTCCTTTGTAAAATGAAAGTATTAGACTCGATAGCCTCTAAGTTCCTTTCTAATGCTAAATTATGGTAGTTAAGTCTGTTTATGTCTCTGGACCTCAGTGTGTTCATCTGAAAAATAATATAGGCAAAAATAATAAAAATGCCTGACATTTACCTAAGCCTTTAAAATTCACAGATCATTCTGTACATGTCTTTCTCATTTGATCCTACCAGCAGTCCTCAGAAGGAGGTGCTACCATTGTTATTAGCTCTATTTCAAAGATGAGAACACTCTCTGAAGTAGGATTCCAACCCAGGTTTTTCTGACTCCAAGTCAAATACTGTAGCCACTGTGGGTCAAAAAATAAGGAAGTAGAACTAAGACCCAAACAAAGTTCACTGGATTTAGCTCTTCCCTCTCTAAGATTCTACGAAGGCGATTTGGAAGGTGTTTGGTAAATGGGTATAGGTTAACTGACACATGCCATCGAAAACCCTCCAGTGATTATACCGTCTGACAGCATTTCATTCAGTCATATACTAGTAAATGTTTAATAACTGATTCTTCCCAAAAAACAACTTACACATGATACATTTTGAAGTTCAGTCTGTATCATCAGCATTTTTCTTTCACTTTCTTAAGTTTAGAAACCAACAAAATAATAAATCAAGGCCTTATTTATAGCATTTACTGATTTATACTCACACTGACAATTTAACAACCGATCGGCTCACCTCTGCTTTTCATTTATGTTGATTTTATCCCTCATGACACAAGCAACCATGGCGGATAGAGAAATGGCCGCCAAAGGAGCCAGCAAGATGTAGCTTAGAGTGCTCCTTTTTACACACGCTGGTTTTGTGACTTTGGACAAGTCACTGAAGTCTTCAGTACCATCAGCTACTCTCTTGCTATAAATTGAAGAAAGGGTGCCAATTTGCATTATAGAGGGACTTTCTTCCTCTGGGAATTCCCTATACCAGTGCAATCATAGGCCTAGCCTATTCCTTACTTCCTTAGGTAGGATATTTAAAAATATATTTCTTCCCTGTGCTTCTTAAGGATTCTCACAGTCTCTCGCTCAGTAGAGCTAACATTCTCATTTTGCTTCTGAAACATCTTTCCCCTAAATGATGTTAATATTTTGACTTTTCCTGCCTGAAATATATACAGAAAGGCCCCAGGAGTGTTTGTATACTTGGAGACAAATCAGCAGAAAAGAATGCTCCTGGGCACCTTAAGATTCTCTTTCTCTATATTGCTGGCTGGGGAATGACAGCCAGACAGACCAGGCCGGTGTGGGACTATCAGAGATGGTACTGTCTGAACGAGAACCATTACAGATGATCTAGGCTGGATGAGCAAGGAAAGCTTGAGCCTCCAAGGCTGCCAGGCAGCCATCTGAATTACTCGGTTTGCCTCCTTCAGTCTGTCTGCAGGCAGAAACAGCTGCTGCTAGACTATCCTTTATTGGCATCATGTTTCAGCCAGGGACAGCAGCATGTTTTGATTCTTTGGGGTATGCCATCTCCTCTGCCCCTGGCTCAACTGATTCTGATTAGACCAGAACCAAAAGATATTTATTACCTTTTAGGGAAGATACAGGAGAGACACAGTTCCCACCTTTGTGATAGTATCAGGGTAGTGCTATGCAGTAATAGCTGCAAGAGTCAAGATTCTTTCTCAGGCCTGTACCTTGCCCAAAACATTGGCCTCACTGCCTTTTCTCCCCCACCCCCATCACACATACACACACACACACACACACACACACACACACACACACACACACTCACACACGGAATGTTAGGTGCTGGCAGAGTGCTCACTTGCTTGGGGTCTCACTATGATTAGTGCTCTTGGTAGGAGTCCAGGAATGACTGACTAGTATGTGACTTCTGACATTAGAACACAAAGCCTCCAGTAACAAACCTTATTCAAATAAGTTTCTTTGAGGTGGACATTTAGGGAATGTCCCTGTTTCAGTGGGGTTGCTGGGCATAAGTGAAAGTAAGATACCTTCTGTAGTAGGGGTTCTTAGCCTTTTTGATATCCCGGACCCCTTTGGTAGCCTAGATTCCTGATTAATGTTATTAAATGTATAAAATACACAGAATCACAGAGGAAGCCAATTATCAAAATGTTTTTGAAAAAAAATTTATGGACCCCATGTTAAGATCCTGTATCCACTAACAATAGCGCCTGTATTTTTTTCCCTTGTTCAGTTGTTTCAGTCACGTCTAACTCTTCATGACCCCATTTGGGGTCTTCTTGCCAAGATACTAGAGTGATACTAGGTGTGCCATTTCCTTCTCCAGCTCACTTTATAGATGAGGAAACTGAGGCAAACAGGGTTATGTGACTTGCCCAAGGTCACATAATTAGTAAATGTCTGCAGCTAGATTTGAACTTAAGTATTCCTGATTCCCAGACCGAAGTTCTACCCATTGAACCACCTACCTGCCCATCTAGCTGTGGCAAGATAGGAAGATGCAATTAAAAAAATCTCGGGACTTGGAGACTAAAGATGTGAATTTGAGTCCCCATGGAACCAGTGGCTTGTTAAATGGTCATAGCTGTCATTTAGGCTTCAGAGCTTTATTTTCCTCATCTATAGAATGGGAATACTTTTACAAAGAGGCAACATGGAGTAAGGAATAGAGAAAACCAGCCTCGTAATTAGAAAAGGGGTTGAAGTCTAGCCTCTGATTCATACTAGCTCCAGATGACCCTGGACAAGTCTCTGGACTTCTCAGTGTTCCAGGCAACTCTTTAGGACTTTTAAGATACAGAGGAGGGGCCTCTCTGAAAGGACAGGAGTTCACTCACCAGTGAAATGCCAGGGTCAGTCTAAATAAATATACTCCAGATATTTCAGGGTTTTTGTGAGGAAGGTACTTTGTAACCTGTAAAGTACAACATAAGTCTAAGCTATCATCATAAATAAATATTTGTTGAATGAAAAAATGTTTTCCTTGATGATTTCTAGGATTCAGTCTTTAAGTCAATAGGTCTTTGTCTCTTCTCTACTATTTAGTCTGGTCCAGAGCTTGGGGTAAGGTGTATAAAAGAAGGAACACTGCCTACAGTCAAAGAACCTGGTTCAAATTCCCACTCTGATGTGTGGCCTATGTGACCTTGGTCAAGTCACTTCCCTCAGTGGGCCTCAGTTTCCTCATCTGCAAAATAAAGAGTTTGGAATGGTTGGTCTCCAAGGTCCCTTCCAACTTTAGATCTCCGATCCTATGTTCTTCTCAGAAGGATCTCAGAGCAGTAAACAAATCTAGGAAAACTGAGAAGGAGCGCTACATGACTGACCTATCATTGTTGGCCTTCTGGGCCCAACATTTTAGACCTCTGCTTGAATTGTTCCATTTTCTGACTTGGACCAGTTTGCTCTTCCCTGATACCAGACAAATCTTTCTGTTCCTCTCTCTACCATCATCCCAACCCTACAGGCTATGACTTTGCTGCTGTCTTGGAGTGGTTTGCAGAACGTGTGGACCGCATCATCCTGCTCTTTGATGCCCACAAACTGGACATCTCTGATGAGTTCTCTGAAGTCATCAAGGCCCTGAAGAACCACGAAGACAAGATGCGAGTGGTGTTGAACAAGGCTGACCAGATTGAGACACAGCAGCTGATGAGAGTCTATGGGGCCCTCATGTGGTCCCTGGGAAAGATTGTCAACACCCCCGAGGTAATCCGGGTCTACATCGGTTCCTTTTGGTCGCATCCCCTCCTCATCCCAGACAACCGCAAGCTCTTTGAGGCTGAAGAGCAGGACCTTTTCAGAGACATCCAGAGTCTACCCAGGAACGCAGCCCTTCGGAAACTCAACGACCTCATCAAGAGGGCACGGCTGGCCAAGGCATGTCTCCTTCCTTGGGGAGAATGAAGCTGGGGAATGGGCAACATGAGAGAATTGAGAAGAGTATAGGAGAACAGGTCAAAGAGTTATGGCTTGGGGAGCCCTTACCACATGGGTCATTGAGTATTGTTGGAATGGTGGCCTCCAGGTTGTTGCCTTGAAAAGAAATTAGGCAAGCCAAGACTTTGTAACCATTCATGCATTGATCTACTGACACCATCTCTTTTTCTATTCAGATATAATAAAAGATATTAGAAGCCAGGGCAAACAGAGTGTAAGGGGGTGGGGAAAACAATTGACTTTTAGAAGAAGGGAATTTTTGGAAAGAGATGGGAGCAGGAATGAGCAAAGGTGAAAAGGATGTGTATATGTGTTGATAGATATAAATTTGTAATTGCTTGATATAGATATATAATTTCTATAGAGATAGATTGATGTAAATAGATAAATTTTTATCTATATTAAGAGAGAAAGAGAGAGAAACTGTCTTCATTCTTAATCTCTCATGCTTCTTAGGTCCATGCCTATATCATCAGCTCTCTAAAGAAGGAGATGCCGTCTGTGTTTGGGAAAGAGAATAAGAAGAAAGAGCTAGTGAACAACCTGGGAGAGATTTATGGACGGATCGAGAGGGAGCACCAGATCTCACCTGGAGACTTCCCCAACCTGAAGAAGATGCAGGTAAGTAGAGAAGATCCTAGGAAGCCTCCTGTGGGGAACTGGTATAGGAGATCAAGGAGAGCCAACACAACTGGACTCTGGCTCTAGGACAGACTTGATAATATTATTGAGATTATATGGTGAAGGTTAAATGTAAAAAGCTAGCAGGATCTCACATGAGGGGCCTGAATATAGAATTAGAAAGATTTATTAATTAACCTTACGTGAGGCTCTGGGTCAGAGATGTGGAACATAGAGTTTTTCTGTCTTGAAAGGAGCAATATGTATGTGCCTTCTTGGGATTTCTGAGAACTCCACCAATCAAGTAGGTGTGAGCATCTGTGGACTTAGACATCTTTGCGAAACTTAATACTCTCAGACTTTCTTTGGGTGGCAGTTTTTCAGTGCCTTGGTGTTGAAATCATAGTTCCTTGTGAAGTGGATGGAATTATGAAAGCCTCTCAGGCCACTAGTGCACCACTGGGCTTGGGATTTGAGTTTCCCGTCATGTTCACTTTTATGAAGGTCTCTTTCACCCAAGATTGTATATGTAGCAAAAAGAAAATGGTTCCTTTGAAAAGGGTACATAGCATATGGAAGCACTAGATGTCTAGCTGTTGATCTGTTGAATGAACTCTTCAATCCTAAAGGGATCCATTTCCAGGTATTGGTTGAGATCTGATAGAGATTTTGGTGAAAGCAGTTGCCACAAGTCTTAGCTTGAGAAGAACCACTTATATTGATGGGGAGCCCCATTTGTTCACTAAGTAGGCAACATGAGGAAGGTGGACTCGTGGAAAGATAAATTTGAAAGGAGCAAAAATTGGACTGAGTTAGGTTGAAGTGCTTGTTAAATTGAATTAAATTAGAATTAAATTGAATTACTCCAACTAGAATGGATGTTGAAACCCTCTAATCTAGGTCCTTCATTTTAAAGATCATTGAGTTTGACCCTCTGCTTGTAAGTAAATGAAAACACATCAGCTGCTCCTTTCACTTTCTGTTAGCCAAGCTCTGGGAGAGCTAAGTGAGAAATGTCCAAATTAACACCTGCTCTCAAAATGTGGCAGTGCTTCTTAAAGTTCTGGATTTTTATCACACTGTCACTATTTTCTTGTATGGTAACATCTGCCTAGTGGCCTAAGATGGCATGCATACATAGCCATGCATTGGGCTGGCAGCCAAACAGCAGTTGTAAGCCTTCATCTGCTCACTGCCTCTCAGCTGAAGCCAGGGAGGCCAAAGTAAGGCAGACTCTTCTCGGTAAATGTAAAACCTGAACATTCCTCTTTAGGTTTGTTGTAGAGACTGAGGGAGAAAAGGATTGATTGGAACCTTGAGCTCCAGAGCTCCCTTGATCCTGATGGCTTTTATTGGGAAAGAGGGGATGCCATAAAACATTAGAACTCAGAGAGGTTTAAGAACTATCTCTTTTTTTAGCTTTGAAAGGGACCTTAGAAGTCATCTAGCCCACACTTTCTCCCCCATTTTACCAATGAGGAAACTGAGACTCTAGGGCTCCTATGTTTCTTACCAAAAGTCACACAAATTTACCATCACCATCCTTTACTATGTTCTGTGAGTGTCTATAAATTGCCTTATTCAGTCTCAGTTTCCTCGTCTGTAAATGGAGGGAATGTTTAATTACCTCAAAGGGATATTATGCTGATTAATGAGATATGGTATATATGTAAGCACTTTGGGAGACCAGGGCTCTCCTAGTTGGAGGGAATAGCATTATTCATTTTGTCTTTCTCTTTCTTGTCTTACCCATCTCAGGACCAACTACAGGCCCAAGACTTTACCAAATTTCAGCCCCTGAAGACCAAATTGCTAGAGGTGGTGGATGACATGCTGGCTCATGACATCGCCCAGCTTATGGTGCTGGTGCGTCAGGAAGAGACACAGCGGCCGGTCCAGATGGTGAAGGGAGGGGCTTTTGAGGGTACCTTACATGGCCCCTTTGGACATGGCTATGGGGAAGGAGCTGGCGAGGGCATTGATGATGCTGAATGGGTGGTGGCCAGGGACAAGCCTATGTATGATGAGATCTTCTATACCCTGTCCCCAGTGGATGGCAAAATCACAGGGGCCAATGCTAAGAAGGAAATGGTACGTTCCAAGCTGCCCAACACTGTGTTGGGCAAGATATGGAAGCTAGCAGACATTGACAAGGATGGAATGCTGGATGATGAGGAGTTTGCCCTGGCCAACCACCTTATCAAAGTCAAGTTGGAAGGGCATGAGCTGCCCAATGAGCTGCCCTCTCACCTCCTGCCCCCCTCCAAGCGGAAAATGGCAGAATGAAGGAGAATTTTCTGAGCAAGCATGAGCTGGAGTGAAAAATAAGAAATATGACAAGTTAAAAACACACATATACACATAAATTTTAAGAACTACACCTTTAGGTAAGGGTGACCACTTCTGTCAAGGTAACTAGAATTTGACTGGTTTGACATGGGAATGTGCTCCCAATGTTGGTGGGAACTCACCCAGAGCACCCAGATAAGAGAATTCAAGGACCTCTAACCCTCTAACTCATAATAGGTACTCCTACCCCTTTTTCTTTCTACTTTGTCCCCAAGTCCCTTCTGCCTCCATATCCCTTAGATTCATCTGTAGAAGTGGTCACCCTCATTTAAAGGTGCAGTCACCCAGAGGTGGCATTCCAATTCTTGGCTGATTTCTATTATTCTCATCCAAGAATCTGAGTAGACAGGAAAGGCTTTTATCATAATAGGCAATTAGCTTTTTTCTTTGTATTTTTTTATTTGGCTTCCTAATATGAAATTTGCCCAGGCAGAGTAGGAAATATGAGAGAAAGGAGGGGAGCTGATGATATCCTTCCAGCCTCTGTTTTCCAGGATGAAAGAGGAGACCAACATGTTGACTCTCAGATGTAATTTACTAGAGGACTTCTACTGATTAGTCTGTGGACTCATTTAATCAGTCATTTGTTTCAGGGTAGGAAAAGGGGATGATGGAGAGAAAACAAAACTGTACATCAGAATTTGCCTGCTGATCATCAAAGGCAAGGTGATTATAGTGAACAAATAGAGTAACAATAAATCCGCATGTGACATATACCCATGAAAGCTCTGCATCAGGTTTCTGGAACCCAGTTTTGCCAAGAGGACCAGGTGTAGAATTATCACCTTTTCTCCCTGATCTTAAAGCATGGAAGATAACCTTGCAAGAGACTTACTTTATTGACATCTTGCCTCTTGCTAGACCTTGCTGACTAAGGAGGAGGAGGTAGATAGCATGCCCATCTGACAAGTGGAATTGGAGAATCTAACTGCTCTTCAAAATCTGGCACTTCTCTGGGACCCACATTATGGAAACTCAACAGTCACTGGCAGGAAATGGGTTAGACAAACTCGTTATCATTCAGTATTCTTACTTCCTTTCTCCTTGCCTCCAGTAGCTTTCTTAACTGCACCCAGACTATAGCCCTTTTACATTGTCAGAAAATCTCTCCATCCTGAGTTCCCATCCTGCTTGGATTCTCATTGATGACTCTCTATCCCCTTCACGCACCCACATTGCCTCTCTCCCTCCTCCATTTTGCTTTTTGTTCATTGGTATAGTATGCTTTCACATGCTGTACTCATACTGTAATAGGAGACAAATCCCGAGTCTAATTTATTTTATGTCTCTGTTAATATTCTATATGGAGAAGTGTTATGTGTATCTATAATGCATTTATTCTTGCATTGCATATTGTCAGCTGTCCACATATTAATACAGTGCATTAATCCTTTGATACCATGGGTCCCAGAGCATCATTTAAATGGGAGAATAGGGAATTGGTGAAAGTAGAAAGGCCAGGATTCTTTGAAAGCATCCTCTTACAGAAAACAGTCCATTGATGCTGCCCTGAAGTCCACAGAAACAATACACTGAAGCCTAATGCCTTCTGGGATATCTGCTTTAGAAAGTCCCAGTGACTTGTCCAGGACCAAGCTACAAAAGCCACATAGGGATTTTCTGAAAGGCAAAGCCCTCAAAGCTAGAGGTTGCCTTCTGCATCATACAATTCCTTTTTTTTTTTTTTGCTAAAACAAAGGAGTAGGTTCCCTTTTATAGGGTTCATTTCATAAACAAGGAAAATAGGGTTCAGCAAACTCAGTACTAGAGTACACAGTAGCCTGAGGTTGCATGTCCTGGCTCTGCCACTTCTGTGTGACATCAAGCAAGCAGCTTAACTTCTCTGAGCCTCTATTTCCTTGTGTAAAATAAAAAGGTTGGGCTAGACCAGAAATGTCCAACATATGCATTGTGTCTAGCAACACTGCCATGCTCTGCCCAAACCAGATTAAAATGTAAATGGGAAATAACTAAATAAAAATACAATAGAACAGAGATAATGTTAATATGTGATCTTCTAAGTCACTATTCAGCCCACAGGAATCCTTTAGTGGCCCCTGTTTCTAATTGAGTTTGACAAGGTCATTGCAGAGTTTTCTTCCCAGTCTAAATCTATACTGCTGAGAAAATTAGAGTAGGTCATCAGAAGTTCCATCCACAGAATGCAGTGGAATTGAACAAAAGATATTGGATTGAAGACCTGGAGACCTGGGATCAAGTCTTGACTTTGCTCTTAAATAGCTGGATGACCTTGGTCAAGTCTCTTCAGATTTCTGGCCTCCAGTTTCCTTGTCTGTAAAATAAAGAAAGTAGGAATAGGTAGTCCTTAAGGACTTCCAGTACTAATGATCTAAGGTAAAGGGATATATTCCAGGGGGAATCAGTGTTCTTTAAGGAGGAATGGGAAAGAGAAGGAAAGTGGGGGCCAAGCAGGGTCAGGGATCTTTTCAAAGAGTAAGGATATCTATCAGTAACTTTTGTCCCTACATACTCAACTACATGAAACCTTAACGACATCTACCCTCTTTCCCCTTTCTGTTTTATCCTTGTTTTTCCTTTCCCCCTCTCCTTCAAAACAGCTTTGCTGGAGGAAATTTTACTTGGTAGGGAAAAAAAATTCAAGACACTGGCATTCTACTCAATCCACTCTTTTGTTGGTCTGTTTTTTTGTTTGTTTGTTCTGGAATTAAATCAAAATGTAAAAATGCGCCTGGTGAAAGAGCAGCTGGGGCCCCTCATGGTGGGTTAAGATAATTCTCTGGGTGGGAGCTCTTCCCTTTGGGAGGATGCTATCACATGAGTTATTTGTATGCAGAAACTGCGTTAGCCTGAAGAAAAGATAAGGCTAGATGTGTAACAGTGTTCTAAAAGAGAGCCTTCCATAGCCCTGTTAGCTGGTCCAGTTGCTTTTCCCAGACTTCTCCGTAAGAGGACCAAACCTCCCTTCACTGCTCACACATTGAGAGTCCCTCTTGAGCACAGATTCTAATTCAATAAAATCCTATTAAATAGTTGAAGTGTGTTCTTTCATAGATGAATGAATATCATATTATTCATGCATATGTTCTTAAGTCACTGTGCCAGGTATGGTGATGCACCATCCTCACTCTCTACTCCAGTCATGTCCTTCCCCTTCCACCCATTTTCCACACATTCCTCAGACATTTGTCTGGAGCTAGTAGCACTGAGGCAGTTTTTTCCTCCATGTGGAGCAGGCCCATGTGGGAATCAATCCACAGATCAAACTTTGTGCTCATCAGTCCCATGAGTTAACCAAGGTGAGCACATGATGCCATTTGTGATATACCTAGAAAAGGTATATTTCCTATTCTTAAAGATGGTAGGACTGACCCTCTATCAGTCTGGGCAAGAGTCCAGAGGCCAGTGTGAGGTTTTCATCCTTACTAGAGCAGGCTACATTATCTAAGATTTGGACCGTGTTCCACATGCTTCCCCAGTAGTAACTTCATAGCATAATGGGTAAGTGCCAGTCAAGGTGATGATTTCAAATCCTGCCTCAAACACTGGCCTAGACCCTGACCCTCAGCCTCACTTTTCTCATCTCTAAAAGGAGTATAATAAATAGTACCTACCTCAATCAAACGAGATAATATGTAAAGAGCTTTGCAGATCTTGAAGTGGTATATGTAAAACACTATTATTCCTATTTAAGGAAGGCTAGAGGATACTGAACACTTACACTAGTAGGTGTTAGCAGAAATTATAAGCACCCTAGACTGAATTAAGACTCAGCTTGAGTGAATGAGTAATTGATCTCTCTCTCTCTCGCCTGCCTGAGAAGTCCCACTCACAAGCATCTGTTTCTAGCATCCTGTCTCCTCACATGTATGTAAGTGCTAAGCTATCCAGTAAGACTTATCATAGTGTGTGTGCCAAGCTATTTGTAGCAAGGCTATCCCAAGAACCAGGACTGTAAAATTTTCAGTGCCAGTGAAACTGAGCTTGATTTCATCTACACCAACACATCTCCCCACACCACCCTAAACCTCCCTCCTTTCTTTAGCATCCCTCTTTCTTCTCTCCTTTTTTCTCTCTCCCACTCTCCCAGGCAGAGCTACCACCCATCTATCACAAAGAGATTGTTGTGTTCAGTATACATAAATCATGGGATCACAGAGCTAAGGCTGGGAGGGACTTTTCAAATGGTATGCTGAGAAATTAAAGAGACAACTAGCTGCTTACCCAGAGAAATCAGGGCAGGACTAAATGAAACCAAGCTGAATGTGTGAAGGTCTAGCAACGAGCCTTAAATATGGGTCCACACTTGCTGTTTTGTTTCCCCCCACCAACCCCTGCCCCTGCCCAGGAATCCTAGAGACTTTTGTGGGATTGGGGCTACTGGAAAGTATACACGCTCCTAGGATTTCACTAGTAGAGAAAATACCTAATGAGAAAACTCCAATGCTGACCAATACCTGCTCTTTAACTTACAGTCTTCAAGAGTGGCCTGGATCATTGAGGAGTTAAATGTCTTCCCTGGAGTCTCAAAGCTAGTAGGAGTCAGAGACCAGACTTGAACCCAGGTCTTCCTGACTTCAAATCTGACTCAGTTATTTACTATATTAGGCTGCCTCTTTGTGCAAAGAATACTACTCCCATTTCATAGATGAGGAAAATGAGGTCCAGAGGCACTAAAGTTTTGCCTGTGACCACTTATTAAGTCAAGAAACATTTATTAAGTGCCTACTGTGTGCCAGGATCTGTGCTAAGTGTTGGAGACACAAAACAAAACAAAAAACCCGTCATAGTCCCTGCTCTCAAGGAGTTCATTTTCTAATGGGAAAGACAATGGTAACTAAGTACAAACAAGATAGAGACTGCATAAACTGTAGTTAATTTTAGAGGAGATTACTGAATAGTGCTTGAACCCAGATACTGACTATCTACTACCCCATACTGACTCTCATGCTCTCTTTATGACCTGATTAAAGAAGAAATGATAGAAAGAGGCAGAGAAGGCTTTACAGAATGCCAGATGTTAGAAATTACCTAGCCCAGTCCTTTCGGGTTACTGAAAAGCAAAGGCAAGGCAGCTTGTCACTGGGCTAATTTATGGCAGAGCTGGAATGAGGCTCAGGTCCTCCTGACTCCCAGGCCAGACTTCTCTTACCTACCTTACAAGTAATCAAAGTTTTTACAATGAGTAGAATTTAAGGACGGTGTCATCAGCTAATGATTACCCACATTAGTAAAATATGTAGAATGCCTCTTCTATGCCCAGTCTTATGAAAGGTGCTGTGGGGCACAAAGGAGATCAAATTAGACGCATCTGTTATACAGAAAAGAAAGATGCCCAGACTTGAAGTCAGGAAGACCTGGGTTCAGTTCTCACCTACGACACATTCTAGGTATATGACTATGGACCTGTCATTTAATCTCTCAGAGCTCAAGGCAACTTTCTAAGGCAAGTGCAAGAGAAGGTGCCATCTTGCATTGATAGAGCTGTTTTGTTTTCCCCCAGGAAATTCTTTGTACTAATGAAGTCCAAAGTCTAAACATTTATCTCAGTGAGGCTGGAATACTAGTAGCCCACATTTGTGCAGTGCACTAAATTTTACAAGTATAATGTTGTATTGAAATTAACCATCTACGTAATACAATACTGAAGCACATTTAAGTCCTATATAGATAATACTAATAAAGTTAGCATTTACACAGTGCTTTATGGTTGACAAAGCACTTTACAAATACTATCTCATTTGATCCTCACAATCACCTAGGAGGTAGATACCGTTGTCATCCTCATTTTACAGATGAGAAAACTAAGGCACAAAATGGTTAAGTGGCCTGCCCAGGGTGACACTACTTGTAAGTGTCTGAGGCTGGTTTTGAACTCAGGTCTTCTTGAATCCAAGTCTAATGCCTTAAGCCAATTCATAATGGCTAATTGAGGCTGCTAGGTGGTGAAGTGAATCTGGTGCCAGGCCTGGAGCAAGGAAGACCTGAGTTCAAATGTGACCTAGGATGCTTACTAGCTGTGTGACCCTGGATAAGTTCATTGTCCTCAATTATGAAGTGAAGACAATAAAACCTACCTCCTAGGGTCATTGTGAAAATCAGATGCGGTAACACATGCCCCCCAGCACGTGGGAAGCATTTATAAATGTTTGTTCCTCCCTCTAGCCACTGCGCCAAAGAACCCTTAAAGAAACAATGACCAAATAATTGGAGAGCTATTCAGTGCACATGGTACAGTGTAATAAACATGACAATACTACAAAATTGAATTTATAGATTAAAGACCATGCCAAACTACCCAAATAGTGTCATAACTAATTTGGAAGATGAAAGGGAATCTCACAGGAAAGAATGGGGAGAGCATGAATGAAAGAGAGAGAGAGAGAGAGAGAGAGAGAAAGAGAGGGAGGGAGGGAGAGAGGGAGGGAGGAGGGAGAGGGAGAGAGGGAGGGAGAGAGAGAGAGAGAGAAAGAGAGAGAGAGATGGGAGTGGGAGAGAGGAATGGAGAGAAGGAGAGAGAGAAGACTAGAAATTAGGACAATCAGAGAAAGGTTCTTGGAGAAAGTATCATTTCAGTTTATCCATGAAAGAGGAGAAAGGTTCTGAGAGGCTCACATGAGGAGGGAATGCAATCTACAATTGGTAGGCAAGACAGCTTGTATGAATGAGATAATTTGGAAAAGAGTCCAGTTTGTCTGGAGCACAAATGATATAAAGGGGAATAATGTGAATCAAGGCTAGAAAAGTAGACTGGGGCCAGGCTATGAGGTGTTAATGCCAAAGACAGGGGTTTGTATTTTAGCTCAGGAAATGGGGGGTCATTTAAAGATTTTTGAGTAGAAAAGTGATATGGTCAGACCTGCGCCTCAAGCTGATTTTGACAGTTGAATGATGAATTAGAAAAGAGAGAGACAGAAAAAATTCAATTTGGAATCTATCACAATAGAGTCTGTCTAGGAAAGTGCCATGTCAGCAGCTTAAGGATTACTTTATTTTGTCTTTGTAACCTCAGAACCTATATCATAGTAGATATTTCATAAATGCGGGTAGACTCAAGAATTGGCGACTAATTGCATATGGAAAACAGAGGAGATGGAAGAGTTGGGAATGGTTCTAAAATTTGAATGAGGGTGCCTGAGAGGATAGTGTTGACCTTAAAAGAAATAAGGACATTTTGAAGAAGAGTAGATTTAGGGGAGAAGATAGTGAGCTCCATTTTGGTTATGTTACGTTCATGATGATGAAATAATTTCTAGGTGGAAATGTTAACATGTAGTTAGAGATACAAGAGTAGAGAAGGGAAGAGGATACAATGAAGATCCATAGGGGACCCTTATCCTAAGAAAGCAGGAAAGGAAGCAATGAATAAAAGAAACATGCATTTTTTAAGCACTTACTCTGTTCCAGGCAGTATACTAAGTACAGGCAAAAAGATAGATAGCCCCTGCCCTCAAGGAGCTTATATTTTATTGGGGGAAGACAACACACAAAAGGGAATGAAAAAAGGGTAAACAGATATCTGACCTTCTAAAGCCTGATGTTGTTTGGTAGTTTCACTTGGAACTGACTCTTATGGGGTTATGGTGACTTTATTTGGGTTTTTCTTGACAAAGATGTTGAGTGGTTAGCCATTTTCTTCTCCAGCTCATTTTACCAATGAAGAAAGTGAGGCAAGCAAAGTTAAGTGACTTGCCCAGAGTCATACAGTTAGTAAGTGCATGAGGCTAGATTTGAACTCATGAGCTTGAGTCTTCCTGATTCCAAGTCCAATGCTCTAGTACATTGGATAATAGTGGAAAATAAGGTGGGATAATTATGACAAGACAAAGAAAGGCAAACAAAAGAGTTTCCACTAAGCAGGAAAGGGGAAATTATGGTAGGTTTTTGATCTGGGAGATGCTGTGGTGAAAGCAATGTTTTGAAATTAATCTGGCAGCACTGTTCAGGGTTAATTAGAGGAGAGAGAGAGACCAGCTGGGAGGCCAATGGTAACAATCAAGTACCAAGAGATGATGACCTTGGCTGTGATGGTGACAGTATCTATCAAACAAACTGCAATTACATACCACCAATGTCATGATATGAGGTTACAAGATGGGCAATTATGCAGGAGAGCCCATAAAATGCAGGCAGAGAATTGGGAAGGGGAAAGTGCTGGAATTCTCCTTCTATGCCCCCAAGCAGCTCTCTTGCCTGCTATAATTCAGTCTCTCTTTTCCAGATTTATAGACCAGTTATGGAAACCCAGAGAGGATTAATTGCTGGGACCCAGAAAGCCTTGCTCAACTGTCTAGTCTGGTGCAATGCCCTGTCCATTAGTTCAGATACTGGGGAGTGGATTCTACTGAAAAAAATCTACTGAATCAGTTAGTACAATGCCCTGTTTTTTTAACCTTCTCACTGGCCTATTGCCATCTTTCAGATTTCTTCAGCCAGCACACTCCCTTGGTTTCACCTATAAAAATACACCTACTCCAAAGAGTTGTTCCAATCAGCACAGAAGGAAATTCTTATAATAATGCTAAGATCTACAATGTTCTACAATTTGAGGTCCTGAAAAATTGGATTTCTTCCCTTCACAAATTCTTAGATGGAACGGCAGGAAACCAGATAAAAAAGATCTCTCATGGTCAAAGCCTATAAGAATGGACCTAAGGCATGCCTGAGCAGAGCTCCTCATTTAAAAGATATAAAGGGAATAAGAAAATATTCTTTAAACTTACAATTTGAAAATGTGATTTTAAGTGGTTTCTTTATTAAATTAAAAGGAGAAGCTGACAATAGAAGACACCAAGATTATAGAGGTATAGTATAAATGTTAGACTAGATCAGGCAATGTATAGAATGCAGAGGAGGTGTCTAGTTGGCACAATCCATAGAGTGCTGTCTTTGGCATTGAGTTCAAATGTGTCTTCAGCTGAGTGATCCTGGGCAAATCAATGAACTACTCTAAGTCTCAGTTCCCTCATCTGTACAGAGGGAGTTAAAGCAGCACTTACCTCCCAGGGTTGTTGTGATGATAAATGAAATAATTTAATATTTGTAAAGCTCTTTATAAATCTTAGAGTGTTATATAAATGTTAGCCATAATTATTGGGTAGCTAGGTGATGCAGTGGATAGAGTGTCAGGCCTGGAGTCAGGAAGACTCGGCTTCCTGAGTTCAAATCTAGCCTCAAACACTTACTAGCTGTGTAACCCCGGATACTTAACCCTGTTTGCCTCAGTTTCTCCATTTGTAAAATGAGCTGGAGAAGGAAATGACAAATCACTCCAGCATTTTTGCCAAGAAAAGCCCAAATGGGGTCACAAAGAGTGAACATGACTCAAACAAGATATAATTATTATAGAACAGAAGGTATCTTAATAAACTTCATCACTCACTGTTTTGTACACTAGAATACTTGAAAGATTTTCTTAAGTCATTGTAGGCCCATAGACTGTTACTGATGAGAAAGGGAGACTAGTGATCTATCAGTGAAACAAGTGAGAAGGGACCTCAAAAGCCACCTAATTCAACTCACAGCCAATGTTGTATGGTAAGCACCTAATCAATGTGTGTGGCCTGGCATGCCTGAAAGAAGAATTCCCAAGCTCAAATAGAAATGGGGTCCATTAAATTGTACATAAGGATCTCTGCATAGATGCAAATTGACTTAGAAAATCACATGCTTTGATATATTTCTTTTTTTATTAATACATCAACACATTAAAATCAGATATATATTAATGTGGTTTGGTGCAATAGAGATGTTTTGGGTCACATGCAGACTGAGAGCCACATGCCTGATATCTCTGTCGTGTAAGGTACCCAACAAATTGTCATCCAGGCTCTCCTTGACAACTTACTTCCACCTCTTGATATAACCCATCAAAAGAATTAATATTTGCAGAGTGATCAGCATAGTACCTGGAACATAGTAGATATTTTATAAATTCTTTTCTCCCTCTGCTCCTTCATCATTCTGTTTTTGCATGATTTTAATTATTAGTTATTAGTGAATTCTTAGTTTTCCTAATATCAAACCTAAATTTCCTTTTTTTGCAACTTCTATTCCTTGTTCTTGATTCTGCCCTCTGCAGCCCAGTGGAACAAGTGTAGGCCCAGTTCCAAAAAAGGCTTTTAAATGCCAGAAAGCAGTCATTGTACTCAACCTGACACCTTCACCCTAGCCCTCTCCCCAAAATCTCCACTTTTTGGGGTTAAAGAGTCCAAGTTCCTTCAACCGATGATCCTTGTATGATATACTTTTGGAGTCCCCTTACTTTTCTGGTCATTCTCTTTTGGATATACTATGTGACAGAGCTTTATTACAATATAGTTCTATCTGCCTAGGTAGAACTCAAGTAACACCAAAAGCTAAAAAACAGGCAGACATATCCTTTATTAATTCAATTAATTCCCAAGAATTACAAAAATATATAGGATTTTGGATTTGAAAGGGACCATTTAGTTTCGTTCTTGTATACAGGAACCTCTTGAGAGGACCTCCATGTTTCCTCATTGCTTTGGGTCCCAGAGAGCCTCTACTATCAAGAGGACCCCTGGACTGTGTGTCATAGAAGGCTCTGAACTAACTGCTGTCCATTGTGGTAAATAGGCTCGGCCACTCACATGTTGTGAAAAAGAGAAGTCATAATCTTGTAAGCAGAAATTGGTGAGAGTGGGATTATTTTCTTAGAATAGTGAGAGTGGCAGAGAACGGGAAGCTATCAGGCCCTGCTCATTATAGTTGGTTTATTGAGATTCTGTGCTGAGAAATAGTACTACAAGAATAGGCCTCAATTTTAGTGTTCACCTGGTTCCCATTTCAAGGAGAAAAAGAATTTCGAACCACACTCCTAGATTATCTGAGAGCCTTATTAGTTGGATAGGCCATGGCGAGAAGCCAAACCCAGCTCATCCAGAGCAGCTGCTGCTGCAGATGCTAATCAACTATCTTGTCATGAGTGACTTCAAGTGTATCACTCCTGTTGTGTTGTGGAAGCACTAGAACAACCCTGATATAGCCCGGGGCTCTCCACAAGGTGGTAGCTTTGGAAAGTGGGTGGTGAGCATGCTTGCCGCATGATTTAACCCTTTGTTATTTACCTAGAATTACATTTTAAGTAAATGTCTTTTGACAGTCATTTAGTATTTATTGAGTGTTCACTATGTTTCAGGCACCGTGCTAAGTACTAAGGATCAAAGAAAGGCAAAAACAGTCCTTAACCTCAAGGAACTCTCATTCTAATGGGGAAGACAAAATGCATTAAAATTTTTACATGCAAAATATATACAATATAAATGGAAGGAATGGGGAGAAAGGTTTGGAAAGACCTCCTACAGGAGGTGAGATTTGAACTCATTCTTGAAGCGAGTTAAAGTCACAAGTGAAAAGAGAAAACCATTCCAAGTCTGGGGGATAGACACTGCAAAGGCATAGAGTATCATTTGTATGGAACAGCCAATGGGCCAGTGTGCCTCTATCATGGAGTGAATGGAAGGAACTAAAACATAAGATGACTGGAAAGGTAGGAAGAGCTCACGTTGTAAAGGGCATTAAATGCCAAGCAGAAAATTTTATATTTGATCCCAAAAGTAATCATGAAGCACTGGAATGTATTATTTACTTATTAAAATATGTAATCAGACCTACATTTTAGGAAAATCCCTTTGACAGCTGAGTGGAGGACAGATTGGATTGGGGAAAGACTTGAGGCAGAAACCAATTAGAAGACTATTGCAGTAGTCTAGGTAAGAGGTGATGAGGGCAGTGATAAGGGTGGTGGTGACTGTGTGAGTGGAGAGTAAAAAAAAAAATCCAAGATTTAACAATGTATTGACTATAGAGGGTAAGTATTATTGAGGAGCTAAGGCTGATCCCATGGATGTGGACCTGGATGACTGGGAGGATGGTAGTATTCTTTTCAATCATAGAACCATAGGAAATAGAAGAGGGAGAGGGAAGATAATGAGTTCTGTTTTGAATATATTGGATCTGAGATGCCTATGGGATATCCAATCGGAGATATCCAAAAGACAGTTGTGATATGAGATTGGAGCTCTGGAGAGAAATTAAGGATGTGTGTGTGTGTGTGTGTGTGTGTGTGTGTGTGTGTGTGTGTGTGTACCTGCTCTATCTACTCAAGTGATTCCATTCCTTCTTATCTTGACAGATTGCCCATCTGTCATCCCCATTCTACCCCTGCTTTTTTTCAATTTCTTCCTGTCGGTTCACTCTCTACTGCCTACAAACATCTTCATATTTCTCCCATTCTGAAAAACCCTCACTTGATCCTTCCATCCCTGCTATCTTCTGTGTCTCATGTGCCTTTTGTAGCTAAACTTCTCAAAAAGATCATCTATAATAGGAGCTTCCACTCTCTCCTCTCACTCTCTTCTTAACCCAGTACAATGTGGTTTCCAACCCTATGAGTCTAATGAAACTTCTAAAGTAACTAATGCTGCCTTAGTTGCCAAACCTAATGGTTTTTTTTCCAATCCTCATTCTCCTTGACCTCTCTGAAGTCTTTGACACTGTTGCTCACCCTCTCTCCTTGATATTCTCCCTAGGTTTTCAGGATTGGTTCTCCTACCTATTTGACCACTCCACCGTTTCCTTTGCTGGATCCTCCTCCTCCAGATCACACCCATAGATGTCCTTCAGGGTTCTGTCCTAGACCCTCTTCTCTTCTCCCTCTATACTACTCCACTAGGTGACCTCATTAGCTATCCTTGGATTTAATTAACATCTTTAGGCTTACAATTCTTATATCTTCTTATCCTGCCCTAACCTCTCTGTTGATCTCTAATCTTGCATCTCCAACTACATTTCAGACATCACAAACTGGATGCCCAGAAGACATCTTAAACTAGAAATGTCCAAAGTAGAGCTCATCTTTGCCCCTAAACCCTCCCCACTCCTATCTTCCCTATTACTGTAGAGGGCAACACTATCCTCTCAGTCCTCCAGGCTCACAACTTTGAAGTTATCCTGGCCTTCTCCCTATCTCTCATCCCCCACATCCAATCTGTTGCCAAAAGTCTGTTCATTCCATTTTTTAACATCGCTTCAATATTCCCCCTTCTCTCCTCTGACATTGCCACCACTCTAGTGCAGGTCCTCATCAGCTCCCACCTGGACTGGTGCAATAGCCTACTGGTGGGTCTACTTGTCTCAAATCTCTCTCCATTCCCAACCATCCTCCATTCAACCACCAAAATAATTTTCCGAAAGTACCAGTCTGACTATGCTACTTCCCTGTTCATTGAATTCTGGTTGCTCTCTGTTGCTTCCAAGATCAAATACAAAATCTACTGTTTGGCATTCAAAGCCCAACCCCCTTCTACCTTTCCAGTCTTTTCATACTTTTCTCCCCACTATATAGTCTTAAGTCTACTGACATTGGTCCATGAACAAGATACTTCATCTCTAAACTCTGGGAATTTTCTCTGATTGTCCTCCATGCCTTGGAATGTTCTCCCTCCTCAGCTTCATCTATTTATCTCCCTGGCTTCATTAAATACCAATTAAAATTCTATCTTTTACAAGAAGCCTTTCTCAATCCCTCTAGTACCTTCTCCGTGTTAATTAGTTCCTATTTATCCTGTGTATAGCTTGTTTGTATATACTTATTTACATGCTGTCTCCCCCATTAGATTGTGGGGACCTTGTCAGGGACTGCTTTTGCTTCTTTTTCTTTTTTGTTTCTTCAGCCCAATGTGCCTGGTATATAGTAGGTATTTAATAAATGTTTATTGCTATAAATATTGTTTTTAATGGTGGTCCTTAAAATGGCATCATGATGTTAGGGGCTAATCAGTCTAATATGAGCTTGGAAGGTTCTACCACAGGTCAGACACAAATAGTCCATTTGAACATTTGGGATGGAGATGTCTAGATATACATTAGATATTAGATATACATTTCCTTTGTGCTATTTCAATTCTGCTTTGTCCTCTCTTGAACCAAACTGCCAATTATTCAAACTCTACTGCAGAGAGCACAATTCCAGTGGGCTGGCCATGTAACCTGAATGCCCAATGTACATTTATCTCAAAGACTATTTTACAAGGAAAGAGAACAAGGCAAGAGTTCACATAGACATCAGAAGAATCGGTACAAGGACACTCATGGTCTCTCTAGAGAACTTCAGTATATGTAAGACATGGGATATACTAACACAGGACCACCTAGCATGGCATACCCACATCAAAGAAGGCACTGTGTATTATGAGCAAAAGTGTGACCTACAGATGTAGATAGATCTAGATCTAGATATAGGAATCACTTGAATAGAGATGATAGATGAATCCGTGGGAGCTGAGGAGATCAGCAAGTGAGATAATACAAAAGGAAAAGAGGACTGAGTCATGAGGGACATGATCTTAGTGGACATGATCTGGATGAAAGTCCAGCAAAGGACACTGAGGTATGGTTAGATAGAGATGAAAAGAATCAAGAAAGAGTAATGACACAAAACCTTAGAAATGATTGAAAAAGATAACCTCAGCCTTCCTCTTGAGTCCCGTAGACCTGAGAGAAGTCAATGGCAAACCACATGAGGGGAATCTGAATGCCACACCCCATGTTCCCATGAGGTAGTAGCAGAGGCCAGACTAGAACCCAGATCCCTTGAACCACAGGACAAGAAACTTTACATGACATCAAGTTATATAGTGCTGTGATGTTCAAAAAGGAGAAAATGGATGACCATGGAAAGTATAAATATCTAGTGTCGCTACTATAACTGAAAATATCAGACAAATCACCAAGCATTTTTCAAATACCTGGGAAAAAATGGATAAAAATTCTTAATGACTAAGGAAAGGAGTTTTCATCCCACAGGACTAATCTAACCTCTTCTATGACAACCTGATGGACCTAAAAAATCTCAAGGACAGCAATAAATACTCTATACCTTAATTTAGACAAAGCATTTGATTACGGCTTCATGAACTCATTGTTGAATTGGTAATGGATAGCATCTATCATGCAGAACCTTTATTAAGAGTCTATCTGTATATGAGGCTATGTTAGGAGCTATGCAACTTTAGTTAATGGGAAACCATTTGTTATATAGCACCTTGGAATTAGCACAAAGCCTTTATGTTTCTCACTTGATCTTCAAAATAATTCTTTGTGGCAGAGAGGACAGGTTTAAGCAAAGAGGGACAAGAAGTAGGGAGGAAGACTTGTGCAAACAAAGGGAAACAATGATTCATGGGAAAGGGAAAAGAGAAGGGAGGCACTACAGGGCACTGAACTTCTGTGTCAGGGTCGCATAACCTATCTCTGCCAGGGATCTTTGCCTCTGGCATAGACACACCAGAGAGGACTTTGAGCTTCACCATGAGTAGCATTCTACTCTATGCATTGCCCTGTCTTTTACAATTCATGATGTGCATCTGCATTTTAGCACCATCAACCATTCACAAGCATTTATTAAGTAACAGACACCTATGAAATAGGCACTATTGTAGGGGCTGGGGAGGCAAAGATGAAAACAGAAACAATCTTTGCCCTCTAGAAACGGAAATTCTATCAGGTGAGACAACTTGTACATTCCTAAGGGTCTACAAAATAAATGATGAAAGAATGAAAAAGGCACTTGAGAGACAAGACAGCCTGAGTTTAAGTTTCTTCTGACATACCCTGGGTATGTATGTATTGTGCATATGTTTGGTTGTATGAATGTATGCAAGGTTGTATCATGTTTGTGTGTATGTTATACCTATACACACATACACAGGTAAATACAGGTATATGGGTATGCATTTGTACAGGTATATATGTATGTGTACATGCCTAGGGTCATATTGTCAGAATGTCAGAAGTGATCTGAACCTAGACCTTTCATATTTTAGTTTCCTCCCCCAATGACATGTAAACACAATTTTTAACATTTGGTTTTTTTAAGTTTTGAGTTCCAAATTCTAACCCTCCCCTCCACACTTACTGAGACAGTAAGCAATTTAGTATAAGTTATGCATGGTCTCACCTCTTTTCATGTGATATTGAGCCCAGAGAAGTGAAGTAGATCACCCAAGTAGCGGCCCTTGATAATGATAGTGGTAGTGGCCCTTGGAAGTTGATTAGATCATCTGATTCCATGTGCATACTTGGGTCAATGCATGATAGGAAATAGAATCTTAGCTTCAGGTCAGAGATATCCAACTGCTCTTACTAATCCCTGCTGTTGTTGTTTTATATCTATCTGTCAGCCAATAACTTATATTTATTTATATAGTGCTTCAGGTTCTGCAGAACAGCTAATTCCAATATTAAATAAATTATTTGGAATAATAGACAAAAAAGGGATTCTACCAAATTCTTTTTCATGAAACAAATAGAGGGAGCAAAGTTAGATGTAAAATAGGTAACTTTGATTACACTAAATTAGAAAGGTTTGTACAAATAAAACAAATGTAGCCAAAGATTAGAAGGAAAGCAGAAAATCGGGGAAAAAATTTATAGTTTTCAGATAAAAGTCTCATATCTAAAATATATAAAGAACTTTGTCAAATCTATAAGAATATGAGTCATTTCCCAATTGACAAATGGTCAAAGGATATGAACAGGTAATTTTCCAATAAAGAAATCAAAACATCTTACAGTCATATGAAAAAATACTTTAGATTATTGTTGATTAGAGAAATGCAAATTAAGACAACCTTGAAATACCATTGTACACCTACCAAATTCACTAAGATGATTTAAGGGGAAATGAACAAATGTTGGATGTGGAAAAATTGGGACACTAATTCATTGTTGACTGATCCAACCATTTTGCAGAGCAAGCTGGAATTACTCCCAAAGAGTTATTAAACTGCCCATATCCTTTGACTCAGCAATACCACTACGTAGTCTATTTCCAAAGATAATTAGGAAAAAAGGAAAAGAACTTACATGTTCTAAAAGGTTTAGAGCAGCTCTCTTTGCAGTGGCAAAGAACTGTATATGGCAGGTGTGCCCATCAATTGGGAAATGACTGGACAAGTTGTAGTATATAAATGTGATGGAATACTGCTGTGTTATAAGAAATGATGAGTTCAACAATCTTAGAAAAATGGAGAAAAACTTGAATGAAATAATGAAGGGTGAAATGAGAAGAACCAAGAAAACATTGTATACTGTGCCAGCCATACTGTTTTAAGAGCAATTTTGAGTGAATAAGTCATTTTGACTATTATAAATACCCAAATTAGCTATAAATGACACATGAAGAAAGACTCTATCTGTATCCATAGAAGAAACTGATAAATAGAAGTATGTATAGAACAATTTTATACACAAAATGTATACACATACATATATATGTGTATCTGTGAGTACACGTGTATATATGCATCTATGTATATATACATCAATTATATATATATATATACCTCTTTGTGTCTAATAGTAGGTATCACTAGGATGGGATGGGTGGTATAAGGAGAAGGGAAGAAAAAAGGAAAAAGAAGAAATTTACATGATAATTTTGTTGCATATTTGTAAGGAATAGCAAATTGTGCATATTAGATTTTCAGTTTCATGTGCAATCATCTTTTTTATTGTACTGTTATAGAAATGCTTGTTTTATTCCACAAATTAAAAATTAAAAACAAAACAACAATAAAAGCATTGTCTCCTTTGGGTCTCACAACAACTCTGTGAAATAAACACAATTATTTTGCAGATTAAGAAACTAAGACTTAAAGGGGTTTAAGTGACTTGCCTGTAACTGCCCAGTTAGTCAAGAAGATTCTATTAAGCACCTACTATGTGCTAGACGCTAGGGATATCAAGATGAAATCATTCTTGTTCTGGTTTACTTTCTATTTATAGTAAGTTCAGGAGGCAGATTTAAACTTGGATCTCTCCTGAATTTTGATCCAGGGCTCATTATTTTTCTCTTCCAATCATATATTTTTTTCAAAAAAAAATTTTTTTAATAATCTCTCATTATTGTTCAGTCAATTCAGTCATGTCTGACTCTTCACAACTCATTTGTGTATTTTATACAAACTGGGAAGATTTTTTTCTTTTATCCAACCCATGATTTTTCATGTTATTGTATTGTTTAATTCATTCACATTTAAAATTATGAGAGTTAGGGTTCTAATTTCCTTCATTTGTCACTGATATTTTCCTCCAAATTTAGGCTTTTTTCTCCTCTTCCTCTATAAACAGTGTATTTTTCCCAGAATAAATCACATGTTCCTTTTTTTTCTCCTTTTAAACTTTCTTTGTATACACCTCAAGGGTTAGAATTTGTTTAGGACTAATTTCTCCCTTAATCTACTGCCCCTCCTTTTCCCTCTCTCTTTTCTCCCTCCTTTTCTCTATGACTGAAATTTCTTTCTGTACCCAATTGTGTATGTATTTTTCTTTCCTTTACCAGTTCAGATGACTGTAGTTCAAGTGATGCCCACTCCCTCCACCCTTCCTCCTGGTTTGTATAATCTTCAACCCAGATCATATGAGAATATTTCCCCCGACCTTCTCCCTTAGCTTCTCTCTTCCTCACTTCATAACAACTTCCCTCCACCCAGGCCCTCTGTCTTATTAGCTTCTTGCTATGACCTCTGAAAACAGGACTTTGTATACACACACACACACACACACACACACACACACACTACATATTTATATATAATGTATGACATACATTATATATACATTATATATAATGTATGAATGTAAACACTTCATTCTTTCTTAGTCCCTTATAGTTTCTTGTTCATATTTATCTTTTCTGTGTTTCTCTTGACTCCTATGTTTATATTACAAAGTTTCTATATAGCTTTGGTCTTTTCATCAGAAAATAGTTAGAAAACTTCTATTTTATTAAAAGATTCTAAAGATATATATTTTTCTAAGATGATGCTCTTTTGATGTCTTAGATATTCTTACTAGTAAGCCAATAGTTTTTTATTTCTGAAATGTCATATTCCAAGATTCTCACTTCTTTTATAGTGGTACCTGCTAAGTCTTGTATGATCCTAACTGTGGCTCCTCAGTAGTTGGAACCCTTTCTTTCTGCCTGCTTGCAGTATTTTTTTTCTCTGACCTGGAGGCTCTGGATTTTGGTAAAATCTTCCTGGGACTACTAATCTTATTTTATTTACTTCTAGGAAGAGACTGGTTGATTCTATTTTTTCCTCTACCCTCTGAGTCTAAAATATCTGGGCAAATTTTTGCAGTGATTTCTTGAAATATGATATCTGGTTCCTTTTTTGGTTATGGCTTTCAGATAGTCCATAGAGTACTAAATTATTTCTCCTTGATTTGTTTTCCAGGTCATTTACTTTTCATATGAGATGCCTTACACTTTAGTTTTTTTTCAGACTTTTCACTTTGTTTCAATATTTTTCATTTTTTCATGGAGTCATTAACTTATTTTTGGTCCATTTTATCTTAAAAGGTCCCTGTTGCTTTGGGTAAGATTTTTTTACCCTGTACCAAGCTATTGATTCTCTTTCAAATACCTCATTTCTTTTCCAATTGTTCCCTCCAACACTCTAATTTCTCCTCAAATAATTTCATCTAATGTTCTCATCTCATTTATAAAATAATTTTTAATTTTTTAAAAAAGCTCTCATTCCATTTTCCCCAAAAATTGTAGTTGAACTTTCACCCAAGCAGTGTTATTCTTGGAAGCTTTGCTTGTCGATGTTTTGGAGTCATTCACATCTTCTGAATTTGTTTCTTGAGAACCCCTATTACGGTAATAGCTCTTTATGGTCGGATTCTTTTTTTTTATTTACTTATTCTCCTTGTTTTAATTCCTGACTTTGAACTTAAATTTCTGTGCACTTCTGGAGGGAATGGCTAGCCTAGGCTTCCCTCTGTTTCATGTTCTCTTGAGCCCTGCTGCTGTTTCTTCAAACATTGTATGTTGTGTTCTTCCACAATATCAGGAACATCTAAGACTGGAGGCCCACAAACTTTTAGTACACCAAAAATATTTGATTCAGAATAAATTCTGAATGTCTCCATTTTGGTTTGAGCTCTAATAATTTGTGACAGATTTGGGTCTCAGCCAACACAACTGTTGACTTGCACGGGTTAGAGTTCTAGCAGACTGCTGCTGGATTCAGCTACCATCAGCCTTCAGATTCAGAGAGACAGAACTGTAAGCTTTCCTTTCCTGCCCTTGTTACTCCCTTTCAGTTTTAGCCTGGGCTAAGAGCTGGATCTGAGACCTTTCTCTGCTTTAGAGTCAGAGCCACACTGCTGCAGCTTGCTTCTGCACTTGATCCTTGCTGAGTACATGGCCCAGGATCTACGACTGTTCCTTGCTCTAGATCACTGCTCTCCACCCACTCATGCACAGTACATCCTAGATCTGTGACCCAGCAGTCATTAGTGAGTGACAGAGCTATCAGTTGGAAACTTTTTTCTGTTTCTTGCATAAGGTCAGTCCTCTTTGTGTCATATCTGGGACTTCTTGTCCTAGCATACTGCCATAGGGATGTTTTCTTTCAGTCTTCATTCTGGAAAGTTTGTGTAGCTCAGCTTGCTCTTAGCTAGACCCTATCTGCAAACCTCTCTGACTCCCTATGCAGATGTAGGCAGGAAAAATGATTTCTTGAATTTTGCATTCAGGACTCAATATGTTCCATTTTCTAGATATTTGCAAAATTGCTTGACTCTACTATTTCTTGACTGGCATGGCTATATTACTTCTTCCTACTCCACCATTTTGGCTAATCTCCTGTTCTATTACTCTTTGCAATGCTCCACACTGATTCACTAAAGGATACATAAGAACTTTTGGACTGTCTTTTCCAGCAGCAGTGTTTAATCTGTGCTAATCCAGTCACAGCAAGATAAAATCCTGCTTGTAAGTAATGGCCTGGTTGGGGTTAGAGACTTAGCCCTTGTCATAGAACTTGGCCTAGCTGACCAGCAGGAATGGAGCCCATAAGTACCTTTTTCTCTCTGCCAGAGCTAAGTAGTTATATTTACACCATGAGGATTATTTCAAATATAAAAAAGTTCACTAAAGTTCACTAAAAGTCTACATAAGCATGGCATGTAGGCATGTGAAGTAGAGGTCATAAATATAGAACATTGGCTTTGACGTAAGTCCATGTCAAAGGCAGTGTCCTTGCCTTTAATGAGTTGTGTATGTGTGTGATTAAAGGAGGACAGTAGGATTATGAATCATAGAGGAATTTTGTGTTTGCTTTTTTAAATTTCTCCCTGTGATGACAGAAGTTAGCTCCAACAGATAAAAGTAAAAATCAGAATGATGACAGTTCCTATTGCCTGGCCACCACTGATTTTAACTTCTGTTAAACTTGTCTAAGATTTTTTAATTTTCTTCTTGAAATTGACTTTCTACTTTTCTTCAAAAAGTTACGTGTCCTCAGAGCCAAGAAAAATGGCTCAGCAGTGTCCTTTAGTCCTTTGAAAAAAACAACAGATAAATCATAAAGTGTTGCTGGGAAGAGCCCAGTGGGTGTCTTCAAGCATTGACTGGCTATACTGGAAAAGAGGAAGTAACCTATTTTTTACCTGTAATTCCTTGGAGGTGTCATGTCCTCTGATAATATTCTAGGGACAATAAAATCTAAACGCCTTGAAGGCAGGAGCTATTTTATCTTTGTATCCCCTATAGTTACCTATAAAGACTATCCCCAGCACCTAGCACATAATAGGCACTTATTAATGCATTTGGATTGATAAATGTTACTAGAAATGATTCCCCATGGGAAAGGGTTGCAGATTGGACCAGATAAATTCTAAAGTCCCTCTACTTATTGCTTTAAAATTCTGTGATTGCTAGACCAGTGGATAGAAGCTGCAAAGAGGTAGGTTTTGCCTCAATATAAAGCAAAACTTTGAAATATTAAAAAGAAATGGAATTGGCAGCCTTGTGAAGTAGTCAGTTCCCTAGGATTGAGAGTCTTCAAGTGAGATAGGACAACTCCCTTTCAAGGATTCTATAGAGAAGATTCCTGCATCAGATAAGAATTGCTTATCTCTTCTTAAGGTCCTTTCTACCTTGAAGAGGCAATTAGTTTTGCCAGTTAATTCCTTTTCCAAAACAACAGTATATGCAACAGGTGATTTTTTTTCTAAGTTTAATCAGGAGGCACCATGGAGGCAGGGATGGCATCATATTCATCTTTGAATTCCCCACAGTGACTATGGTTCTATCTTCCATGTAGTAAATTCTCAAAAAAAAAATGTTTACAGAATGAGTAAACAAGTAAATGAATGAAGACTGCCTGTTCACCTAACTTATCTGAACCTTGGTTTTCTCATCTGTGAAATAGGGATAGATAGTAAGATGTAGCCTACCTGCCTCAAAGAGTTGGCAGGAGAATCAAATCATATAATATAAATGCTCTAGTATTATTGTTGCCACTATTTCTCTAAATAATCAATATAATTCTCATGTTGTAATTATGCAATCAATTGGCAAGCTTTATTAAATGCTTACTAGGTGTCAGGTGCTAAACTAGAGGGTAGAGATACAAATATCAAAATTAAATAATCCCTGCCTTCAAGGAATTTGCATTTTAATAGAAGAGACCAATGCATTATCTATCTATGTAAAAATATACATATATATATATATATATATATATATACAACATAAATGCAAAATTATTTTTGGTGAGGAGGTGACTAGCAGTGGAAGGAATCAGGAAAGGAATCATATACCATAGGCAGAAAGTGGGGTTGGAGCAGAGTTTTGTTAGTCATGGATCAGTGCAGTGTCCAGAGTATTAGATTTGAGACTGAAATCCAGGATAAACAAGGAATTATGAAAGAGAAGAGGCACAAAGGATATCATCAATGAAATATATTGCAAAAAGAAGATGAACCTCATCGTTCGGGAGGGGAAGATGATGGATGGATAACCTATATGCTCCACTGGTATCTTTGTAATGTTAGAATAAAGTGAGGGTGGCCCCCAACACACTGGGTGGATTCTCTGTGGAGAATTTAGAGGAGGTTATGGACAGGAATCATAGGATAGATAGACACATAAGCATTATGATCTGCATTATTGGAGGGAGTATTCACATTGAGGAAATTACTGAAGCAGTTGAGTATTTTGTTCAATAATCTTAATGATCGGAAACGTTATTCAAATTATAGAAATGTATATATATGAAATTTTTATGTATATAGATAGATAATATTTTATTTTTCCCCAATTCCATGTTAAAACAATCTTTAAAAACACTTTTAAAGTTTTGAGTTTCAAACTCTATCCCTCTCTCCCTTGCCCTCTCTCTGCAAGCAATCACATATAGATTGTACATGTACAATCATGTAAAACATTTCCATATTAGTCATTTTGTACAAGAAGACTCTAGTGTGGATGCAATTTTTAAAATCAGTTAAGTATCAATTAAGAACCTACTCTGTACCAGACACTGTGCTAGGACACGAGGATTAAAAATTGTGCCCCCCTCTCAAAGATACTTTTATTCTCAGAGGTTCTTAACTTGAGATCTATGTACCCACTTGGGACCAGGATTAAATTTGAAGGAGTATATGAATTTAAAAGAATCTTTTGGGGGTAGCTAGTCCTAGACCAGAGCACTGGTCCTGGAGTCAAGAGGACCTGGGTTCAAATTCAGACTCCTGACACACAAGTTGTGTGACCTTGGGCAAGTCACTTAACCCCAATTGCCTTGTCTTCCCCCCTCCAAAAAACAATCTTTTGGTAACTTTTTCAACATAAATGCTTTCTTTTGTAATCCTATAGGTTTTTTAATGCATTTAAAAGCATTATTCAGAGAAGGGTCGATAGGCTTCATAAGACTTCCAAAGGTGTCTTTGACACACACAATAAAATTAAGAATTCTAGTTCTAGGTGAACACTCTATAATTCTAGGATCAAAATCAAGAACTACACTCTTTAACCCAAGCTTGGTGGCTGAAACAAATGTCACTATTTGTCAATAGATAGTCATTCATTAATCATATAGCCATTTCATAATGGAAAAAGCATTTGTTTAGGCAGAGAATCTTATACCCATGACATCCCTGGGCAAAATTATAAAGCCAATGAGATTAGATTCCTCTCTTCTTCTAATCACCCTTACCTTCTCTTTTTTGCTTTCTCAATTCTCTGTCTTCCTTTTGGACGTCCAAGACCTCATTTTGATACTTTATGGAAACCTGCCCACCTAAGAACAGTGTTTTATGCTCTAGACCTTCTCTGCTTCATACTCCCATTTCCAAAATTTATCTATCCTGTGCCTTAAGATCCTGCTCATTGCTGTGAATATCTGTCTTTAAATAGAGGTATTAATATTCTCCTAATGATGCTGCACGTCTATGAATCATGTCATGCCACTGTCTCAGAGGAAGCAAAATTTTAGGTGTCCTGAAGAGTGATGGGAGCAGTTCATTGTGGGAGTAAGTGGGCTGAAGCATATGGCCCACCATGACATATTGTGAAAAGCATTTTCATGGAGATTGTTGACTGAAAAGGGAAATGGGCTAGTCATGTAGTAAGAGTTCAGGATGACAGATGGACAACCCTAATGTTGCATCAAAACCCATAGAATATTTAAAAATAAAATAAATTTAAAATTTAGTTGGGACTTTATCTAAAACTAGAAGGAAGCTGGGGAAGCTAAGAGGTAAAGATAAGGAGGGAAAGCGTTCCAGGCTTGGGGGACAGCAAGTAAAAATGCTCAGTGCTGGGAGATGGACCGTCACAAACATGACTGAGGAGCAGTAAGAGCCACTGTCATTGAATCACAGAATACTTGGTGAGGGTGCAAAGATGTATGATTGGAAGAGCAGGAAGGGGGCAGTTTATGGAAGGCTTCATAAGCCAATCAAAGGATTTTATACTTAATCCTGGAGGCAATGGGGAGTTGATTAAATGGGATATTGTCATACTTGAACTTTAGGAAGATCAATTTGACAGTTAAAGAGAGGATAAAGTACAGTAGGAAAACATTTGAGGCAGAGACACTAACTAGTAGGCCACTGAAACAGTTAGGCATGAGGTGACAAGGGCCTGTAATAGGGTAATAGAACTCTCAGAGGAGAGAAGGGGAAATGTGAGAGATGCTACAAAGTCAGAATCAACAGACCTTGGCAACAGATTGGATAGAGGGGGTGAGAGAGAGTAAGGAGCTGAGCATGACTCTTAGGTTGTGAGCTTGGGTAGCTGGAAGGTTGGTGGTACCCTCAACAGTAATGGGGAAGTTAGGAAGAGGTCAAGGTTTAGGGCAGAGGGGAACATAACGAGCTCAGTTTTTAACACGTGTTTAAGATATCTACTGGAATCCAGAGACATACAATGGACAGTTGGAGATATAAGATTAGACAAGGGGAGTTATTTCCCTTTGTATCAGTTCTTGTAATACTTTTCATACTTCATCATTGTCTTTATTTCTTCTTCAGTTCAGTAATATTTCCATGATTTTCAGGTACCACTATTCGCAAGGTGTTCTTTAACCATTTGGTTATTTCTATGTGAATGGGCTTGTATCAGGAAGACTCATCTTCCTGAGTTCAAATCTGGCACCAGACACTAGCTGTGTGACTCTGGGCAAGTCTCTTACCCTTGTTTCTCTCAGTTTTCTTGTCTGTAAAGTGAGCCAAAGAAGGAAATGGCAAACTTCTCCAGTATCTTTGCCAAGAAAACCTCAAATGGGGTCATGAAGAATTGGATATGATTGAAAATGACTGAACAGTAACGACAAAAATCATACCACGTATGACCTATGACCTAGTCTTCCAATGTGTAGATCCACCCTTCAAGTTACATGCGATCTCTGCCACCATCCACAGTTTCTCTTTCAGTTCAAAGAAATTCTCCTCATTTCAGAGAATCCTGAACCACAGGAATATTTATTTGTAAACAACAGATATGTTGAATAGTGGGGAAGGCAGCTGGTGATTCTGCCCCCAAGGGAGAAGAAATGTGTCAGCTTCCAAAGAGATATAGCATGTCCTCTTCATGCCCTGCTGTGTTGCAAGCTTCAGCAAGAACCCAAGATAAAGGAGAACCCCGAACAGGTCAGAGACATTTCCTGGAACAACTTGAGATGAAGAAAAAACAAAAGACTTTGGCTCTAGACTAAAGCACGGAGTTAAGCCAGATCACTAACCGAACCCTCTAGTCTACAGTATCAGAGATTTTCACAGCCCGCCTTGTAACTTTAGTAGCTTGTCCATTTGAGGACACTTCCACTTAGAGCACTAGGAAATAAATCAAGACACTTTCATCTTCACATCAGGGCCTCCACTTAGTGCACCAAGGAACAAATCAAGACGCTTTCATCCTCACATCAGAGGCTCCACTTAACGCACCAGGGAATAAATCAAGCGTCTTTGGTCTTCATATCAGGGCCTGTCCATTGTTCTCCTGGATAAGGCCCATGCAGTTTCATGTCACAGCACAGGGCTGCTTCTGAGGGTGAAGCTAATCTTTGGTCTAGTGACTGTAAGTGCTAGATGTGAAGGCAGAAGATCCAGGTTTGAATCTCTGATTTGTAGCTCACTACCTAGGTGACCTATGGAAAGTCATTTCCCTTCTCTGGGACTCAGTTTTCTCATCTGTACAATAAAGGTAATCTCTAAAATATCTTCCAGTTCTAAATCCCATAAACTATGCAATAAGGATAATTGTCTTGCCCTACAAGAATTTCATTTTCTCTTTCTGGACCCACTGTCTGATGGTTTTTGCCAAACAGTTAAAAATACCTGGGATTCTTGTATCCTGCATTCAAACATAAATAGGATTTGTTTTTGCTAAGTTTTAATTTTAGTAATCAATGGTAAGTATATATACAAAAAAATTAAATGATTATGCAAAATAATTTGTAACCCCAAATTATTTTAAGTTTATTTTTAACTTTTATATAATTTTTTAAAAAAGATTTTTCTAATTTTTAATTTTATTTTTGTTTCAAATTTTTTTCTTCCCTCCCCCACCCCCTGAGAAGGTAAGCAATATAATACCCATTAAATATATGAAATCATGGAAAACATATTTCCCCATTAGCCATATTCTTTTTAAAAAGCAAGATCAAAAAGGAAAAAAAAATATGTTTCCAGTCACACTTTGAGTCCATCAATTCTTTCTCAGCAGGTGGATAGCATTTTTGCTATCCTTTACAGCTGTGGTGGATTAGTGTATTATTAAAAGTTACTAAGTCTTTCACAGCTGATTATTTTTACAATATTGCTGTTACTGTGTACTTTCTTCTCCTGGTTCTGCTTACTTTACTTTGCTTCAGTTCATGTAAGTGCTCTCAGGTTTCATAATTTCTTATAGCACAATTTTATTCTACCATGTTTATATGGTATGACTTATTTAGCCATTCTTTAGTTGATGGACATTTCTTTAGTTTCCAGCTCTTTGACACTACAAAAAGAACTGCTATAAATATTTTTGTACATATGGATCAATTTTCTTTTTCTTTGATCTCTGTGATACAGACCTAGTTGTAGTATTCCTGGGACAAAGGGTATGCACAGCTTTATAACTCTAGGGCATAGTTCCAAATTTTCCTCTGGAGTTGGACAAGTTCACATCTCCACCAACAATGCATTATTAGTGTGGCTCTTTTCCCACATTCCCTCCAGCATTTGTCATTTTACTTCATCATCTTATCTAGTGTTTTTTTATTTGCATTTCTCTAATGATTAGTGATTTAGAACATTTTTATGACTATTGATAGCTTTGATTTCTTTATCTGAAAACTGCCTGTTCATAACCTTTGACCATTTATCAACTGGAGAATAACTCTCATTTTTATAAATTTGACTCAGTTCTCTAAATATTTGACAAATGAGACATTACCAGAGAAACTTGCTGTAAGTCCCTCGCACCAACTTCTTGCATGTTATCTAACTTTGAGTTTACCAGTAACTAGATTGCTGTGTTTGTTTGCTTTTGTATGTTGTGTACCTAATGTGTTCCATTGAACAACCACTCTATTTCTTATCCAGTACCAAACTGTTCTGATGGTTGTTGCTTTGTAATATAATTTGACATTTAGTACTACTAGGTCACTTTCCTTCAAAGAGATAGAAAAGTGATTTTTAAAAATCAAACAAGAGTGATAGAGGAAATAGAGGAAAGAAATGAAAAAGAACTATGCAAGAAAATTATGAAGGGAGATTTAACAGCTTGATGAAAAAGTCACAAAAAATAATTCCTTAGAAATCGCAATTGGCCTACTAGTAAAAGAAGTAACAAAAATATTGAAAAAAATAACTTCTTAAAAATTAGAATTAGTCAAATGGAAGCTAATAGCTTCATAAGACATCAAGAAAATAGAAACAAAGTCTAAATATTACCAACAAAACCTAGGAAAAAGAAAGAAATTCTGTTCAAAATAACTACAGATAGTATGAAATACTTGGGAATTTACATGCGAAGACACTCACAAGAATTTTATGAACACATTTGCAAAACACTCTACACACAAATAAAGACACATCCAAGTAATGGAAGGAATACTAATTGTTCATAGGTAGGACAATACAATAAAATAAAAATGTCAATAATGCCAAAATCAATTTATTTACTTAGTACCATGCCATTAAAACTACCAGTCATTTCCTGCTTCCCCTTCTGGCAGGAATTAGTCTCCTTTACAGAAGAGTAAGGGGAGAAGAAGCTAGACAAAGTCTCTTCTACTTCTTTTCAAGTCATACAACACCCACAAGCTACAAGTGGGGGTACAGCCGTTGCCATAATATCTTGGCAATATTGTCTTGATTTAGTCATATACAGAAGTGTCAAACTCTCTGCCCCAATATGGACCAGTGCCAGATTAAAATGAAATTGGGAATTGTTTAACAAGATAAACAAAAATGCAACAAAACATAAATAATGTTAATTTACACTTTCCTAAGTCAGCTGCATACTAGCTTAGATCCACAGGGATCTGTTTCTATTTTATTTTAATACCACCGATCCTGTCTACCTCTCTAATTACGTAATTCTTCCTTGATTTCTCTTAAGTTGTTTTGTCTTTATTTAGGTCTTATGCTATATTGGAAGATTAATGCCCAAGTAGTGATTATACTGACATATAGAAACCATGATGACTTATTGGGTTACTTGGGCTTGTTAAATGTGCTATTATGTCATCTGTAAATAGTGATGTTTTAATTTCTTATTTTCCAAATCTTATTCTCTCTCTCTCTTTCTCTTTTAACCTTATTGCTAAAAATTGTATGGTGAGAGCAGAGATTAATGTTTTACTCTTAGTGAGAAAATCTTTTTTTTCTCTATTCTATATATTTCTATTATTTTATCTACTAATTTAAAATAAATCTTTTGAGTTCTAAATATTTTAATATTTTTAACTTGAATGGATGTTTTATCAAAAGTCTTCTTTGTATCATTTGCATGATCATCAGAATTTTATAATTATTAACATATTGATATGACTTGCTATTTTTTTGTTTTATGACCAGTCAAAATGAATCTTTAGTCTAAATATCAATATAACAAAAACAAAAAAACCCAAAAGTCTCCTGAAATGTGCTTTTCCTATTGAATATCAGATTATATCAATTACGTAGGAAGTCAGTCAAAATTAGTCTTTAGAAAAATATACTTACTAAGGTGGCATAGTAGGACAGTTGGTACCAAATATTCCCCCAAGCTATGTACATACTCTGCCACAAGCACACACAGTCCAAGGGACAGTGGGCTCAACCTTAGAACACATGTGAGAAAAATGGTAACTCACAGCTCCTAGAAGTCTTTTGGCTGGAAGTCCTTTTTTTCCCTTCATGGGACCTTCATGAACTTTCTCTAAATGTGATGTAGTTTTCTGCTGGTTTTCTTATAGAGGCTTGAATTGGCCTTTCCTTGGTGTGTCTTGTTTGTCCTCAGTTTCTGAAGCAGACACTGCTGTCACTTGGGTCATGCTGGCTGGAAGCTAATGAGAATGCCAAGTGCTCCAACGTTTCCAAGTTCATAAGATTCTCCTTTGGTCAAAGCAGGGAAGTGGTGGAGATCAACACTCTTCTTCCCCTCACTGTCTAACCAAGAAATTTCCTCCTAAGGGTTTAGCTGGAACTACTTGCTCCTCTAGGATCCCAAATACTGAAATGCTAGGTTCTGAACTTTTTAAAAAATTATTTTAGGTAAGACCCATAGGATATTATTGAGTCTCTTCTAATCCCAACACAACTCCTGGGCAGTATTATTGTATTTCACCCTATGTATATAACTCCTTCCAAACTGACCAAAGGCTTCTGACATTTTGTCTTAAGTCCTTGCTTGAGTTGATTCAATAGAGGTGTTTTTACCTGATAAGGTAATGAGGGTTTCGTGTCTCGTTAGTTACATCAGTTGGGATGGGAGTGATCATTTGAATGAGGGATTCAATCAGCCTCCACTCTAACATGTGAAAAATACTTATTGCCCATGCAAATGGAGGCAGAGCACATTGAATCAGTCTATCAACATATCTATCTTGGACAGGAACTGCTGAAGAATAATATGAGACACAACTAAATATGAGGAAGTGAGTAAACTATATAGCATTTGGTAAAACGTGCAGTGTTTTCAATTATCCCAAGCTTCTGACACCGAAACTTGTCTTTTCATCATCATTATTCTTTTGTTAGTGCTTTTTCAGCTGCAAATTATGGAGCATCACAATATGAGAAGAATCAAAATTCTGGGTCACTGATTAAGCAGTAGAGAGACATATGAGGGGTAAGAGTAGGGTGCAGCATATTCCCAACAATGGCTTGCATACAAGATGTGTCATGAAATATATTATCTAGAAAATGTATAATCAGAAAAGGTCTTCTGGACAAATAGTAAAAGCAAGGGATAACAGC
>CM053769.1:260216573-260267002 GCA_028658325.1 Potorous gilbertii | reverse complement strand
CCATCTTGGCTCTTCCCTCTCCTTGTTTTTCTTTTTTTGAATTTATTTAGTATTTTGTTTTTTCCCAGTTACACATCAAACAATTTTAACATTCATTTTTAAAAGTTTGAGTTCCAAATTCTCTTCTTTCCTCCCTCCCCAACCCCACCACACTTCATTGAGAAAGCAAGTAATTTGATATAGGTTACACACATGTAGTCATGTAAAATATTTCCATATTAATCATGTTTTGAAAGAAAACATATACCAACCCCCCCCCCAAAAAAAAAAACCTCAAGAAAAATGAAGAAAGTAAAAAAGTATGCTTCAATCTGTATTCAGACACCATCAGTTCTTTCTTTGGGGATGGATAGCTTTTTTCAGTATAAGTCCTTCAGAGTTGTCTTGGATCATTGTACAGCTGAGAATAGCTAAGTCATTCACAGCTCATCATCTTACAATATTGCTGTTATTTTGTACAAAGTATTTTTCACTTTATATCAGCTCATGTAAGTCTTTCCAGGTTTTTCTGAAACCATTCTCATTATTTCTTATAATACAATAATAATACATCATAATCACATACCAATATTTGTTCAGTCATTCCTCAATTGATGGGCATCCCATCAATTTCAAGTTCTTTGCCACCAAAAAAGAGCCACTGTAAATATTTTTTGTATATAGATCCTTTTTCTTTTTGTTTTTTTAAAATCTCTTTTGGATACAGATCTAATAGTAGTATCTCTAGGTCAAAGAGTATGCATGGTTTTATAGTTCTTTAGACTCTCCAGAGTGGTTGAATTAAGTCATAACTCTACCAAAAGTCCATTAATGTTTCTTTTTTTCCACATCCCCTCCACCACTTGTCATTTTTCTCTTCTGTCCTATTAGTCAATCTAATAGGTATGAGTTAGTACCTCAGAATTGTTTTAATTTGCATTTCTCCAATCAAGAAGTAGAGCAATTTTTTTCATATGGTTATAGATAGCTTTGATTATTGAATCTAAATACTGTCCACATCTTTTGATCATTTATCAACTGGAAAATTACTCTTACTTTTATAAATTTGACAGTTCTCTATATGTTTGAGAAATGAGGCTTTTATCAGAGAAACTTGTTTCAAAATTTTTTCACAGTTATTATTGTTAACTGTATTTCCCTCCATCTATCCCCCAAATTAATTCTGCTTTCTCTCTTTTCACCATGTCCCTCCTCAAAATTATTTTGCTTCTTACTGCCCCTTCCCCTAATCTGCCTTCCCTTCTATAACCCTTCTCCTTCTCTTAGCCCTTCCCCTTCTATTTTCCTGTATGATAGGAAGTGAACCCAATTGAATGTGTATGTTATTCCCTCTTTCATCAATTCTGATGAAAGTAAGGTTCACTCACTCTCTCTCACGTCCTCCCTTCTTCCCCTCCACTGTAAAACTTTTTCTTGCCTCTTTTATGTGAGACAATTTATTCCTTTCTACTTCCTCCTTTCCTTTCCTTCCAGTACATTCCTCTCTCTCACTCCTTAATTTTATTTTTTTGATATCATCCCTTCATATTCAGCTCATACCCGTGTCTTTCTATATAAACTCCTTTTGACCTAAGAATGAAAAAGTCCTTATGAGGTACAAGTATCATCTTCCCACATAGTAATATCAAAAGGTTAGCATTATTAAGTCTTTTATGATTTCCTTTTTCTATTCACCTTTTCATGCTTCTCTTGAGTCTTGTATTTGAAAGTCAAAATTTCTATTCAACTCTAGTCTTTTCATCAAGAAAGCTTAAAGTCCTCTGTTTCAATGAATATCCACCTTTCCCCTGAAGGATTATATATACTTTTGATGGGTAAGGGATTCTTGGTTTAATCCTGGGTCCTTTGCTTTCTAGAATATCATATTGCAAGTCATCTGATCCTCTAATGTAGAAGCTGCTAAATCTTGTGTTATCCTGACTGTGGCTCCTTGATACTTGAATTGTTTCTTTCTATTTGCTTGTAGTATGTTCTCTTTGACCTAGGAACTTTGGAATTTGACTATAATAATCTTGGGAGTTTTAATTTAGGAGTCTCTTTCAGGAGGTGATGGGTGGTTTCTTTCCATTTCTATTTTATCCTTTGGTTCTAGAATATCAGAGCAGCTTTCCTTGATAATTTCTTGAAAGATGATGTCTAGGCTCTTTGTTTGATTATGGCTTTCAGATAGTCCAATAATTTTTAAATTATCTCTCCGGGATCTATTTTCCAGGTCAGTTGCTTCTCCAGTCAGATGTTTCCCATTATCTTCTATTTCTTCATTCTTTTGGTTTTGTTTTATGGTTTCTTGATTTCTGAAAGTCATTAGCTTCCATTTACTCAATTCTAATTTTTAAGGAATTATTTTCTTCAATGAATTTTTGTACTTCCTTTTTTCATTTGGACAATTCTACTTTTCAATGAATGTTTTTTTCAGTGAATTTTTGGGCCTCTTTTTCCATTTGGCCATTTCTGCTTTTTAAGGCTTTCTTCTCTTCATTGGCTTTCTGTACCTCTTTTACCATTTGGCCTATTCTGTTTTTTAAGGTGTTATTTTCTTCAGTATTTTTTTATGTCTCATTTACAAGCTATTGATTCATTTTTCATGATTTTCTTACATTACTTTCCTTTCTCTTCCCAATTTTTCCTTTACTTCCCTTACTTGCTTTTCAAAAGCATATTTGATCTCTTCTGTGACCTGAGACCAATGCATATTATTCTTGGATACTTTGGAAGGAGCTTTGACTTTGTTATCGTTGATCTTTTTTGTCACCACAGTACTTTTCTATGGTTAGAATTTTTTCTTTTGTTTGCTTATTTTTCCAGCTTATTTCTTAACTTTTAACGCTTTGTTGAAGTAAGGCTCTACTTCCAGGGTAGAATGCACACTGTCTGAAACTTCAGGGGTTTTGTGCAGCTATTTTCAGTGTTACTTCTAGGCACCTGTAAGTTTTCAGTTCTTTTAAGGTCATATGATCTAAGAGGAGATATGTTTACTACTGTGCTTGCCTATTCTCTGGTCTGTAAGCTACCATAAGCAATCTTTTCTGCCCTGGAATTATGATGCGAGACCCTATTCCACTGTGGCTACAAGCTCTGGTATACTAATGCTCCTCCTTACTCTGAGACTGCCACTCAGACAATCCAGATATGGGTGAAGCAATGGAGTCCTGCCCCCAGTGCCTGGAAAGATAGCCTTGTAATCTACTGACCAGTTGTTTGACTCCTTTACCATCTGTGAGGTGAGAGCTCTGAAAGCAGCCACTGCCATTGCTGATTCAGTGTCTCCCAAGGCCTGCTCCTGGTTTGCTGGGGCCAGAGCTGTGCTGACATGGCCTGTACTAGATTGTGCTCCACTCTCACTCAGGTGCAACAGACCTTCCATGCTGACCTTATAAGTTTTCTGTGGCTGAAAAAATTATTTTACCCTATCTTTTCGTGGGTTCTGCTGCTACAGGAATTATTTTATGGCATTAAAGGTATTTGGAGGGGTTTGAAGGGTTTTGAAGAAGAGCTCAGGCGAGTTGTTTTCTCCACCATCTTGGCTCCTTGATAGGTTAGTTTCAAAGCTCTCTTTCTTATTTGTGCTTCTCTTTGCATTTTCTCCTATTGTCTTCTGTCAATTAATTTCATCATAAATATTCTTTTCTTTCTTTTCTTGGGAATTTTTGACATCACAATCTCTTCCTCAGATTCTCACCTCCTCCTATTTCCCAAAAAAGTCTTTAAACCCTCCCTTGTAACAAATAAGCATAGTCAGATAAAAATAAAAAATCTAAATATTGACCATGTTTAAAAAAGTGTGTCCCACTCTGAGACTCTAGTCTATCACCTCTATGTCATCAAGAGATGGGAAATATACTCCATAATTAGTCCTCTCTAGTCATTGTTAGCAATTGTATAAATCAAAGTTCATAAGTCTTTCAATTTTGTTCATTTTTACAGCATACTCTTTTTATAAATTGTTCTAGCTTTGTTCACTTTGCTCTGCATCAGTCCATACAAGTCTTCTGAGGTTTTTCTGAAACATCCACTTGATCATTTCCTACAGTTCTATAATTATCTATTATAATCACACATCATAATTTGTTCAGCCATTCCCTAACTAATGGGTACTCCCTTAGTTTCCAGTTCTTTGCCAACACAGAAAAAGCTGCTACAAATATGTTTGTACATACTTTATTCTTGTTTTTATGGAGTATGTTGCTTTGGTTATATTTCCTAAATGCTATTCTAAACTATTTATTCTCCTCCCAAATGTTCCCTTCAGAAACCTTTTTCACTTATAATTTAATTTTTTACCTCTAACTTTTATTTTTTCCTACAAAACTACTTTTGTAGTTCTTGTGGCTGAGTCACTTTTCCGCTCTGAGAGGCTCTGCTTGTAGTTATTGTGCAGATACTTACCTGAGCATCTCTGGATCCATAAAACTTCACAGTGCTCAGTAACTACTTCAGTTTACTCATATCTCCAGCGTGATTTCTCAATTTAGCACTTTGTACCACAGTCAGGTTTTGCTTCTTCCTAAATTCTTGGGCAGTTAGGGGGTAGCTAGGTGGCACAATGGATAGAGTGCAGGTCTAGAGTCAGGAAGACTTGAGTTCAAATCTGACCTCCTACCTTAGTAGCTGTGTGACTCTGGGCAAATCATTTAGCCCTGTTTGCTTCAGGTTCCTCATCTGGAAAATGAGCTAGAGGAGGAAATGACAACCCACTCCTGTGTCTTTGCCAAGAAAATCCCAAATGGAGTCACGCAGAGTCAGAAACACTAAATGACACAACAACAACAACATATTTTTGAATGGAGTGATTGAGCCTTGCTTCTACTGTTTCATCTAGCATTCTGTACTCCAATCAATTAAATTAATCAAAAAATCAATTAAAAATCATTTTGAACACTTACTATGTTCGGTAGGAAGTCAGGTTACAAATACAATAGCAAGATAATCCCTCTTCTCAAGAAACTTACATTCTATTGAGAAATAGAGATATAACCTGCTCACAAATAGTAAAAACAAGATATAAAAATATATGCATATGTATATATACACATATATATACATATATATCTATATCTATCTATGTAGATAGATAGATAGCTAAAAAATGATTTTGGAAAGGATGAATTAACAACTGAAAGAGAGAACATGAAAAGCCCCTTGAAAGAGATAACACTTGAGTTTGGTCATGAAGGGAGTTGGGAGTTCCAACGTGTAGAGATGAAATGGGAGCATATTCTAGACATGAGAACAAAGAAAGACAGGAGACAGAATGATTTTTATGGGAAACATTTAGTGGCCAATTTGAGTAACACATAATAGAGTATGTGTTGAGTTAGTAAGGAGTAATCAATCTGGAAAGATAGGTCTGGAGTCAATAAAAAAAATTTCTATTTTGTATTTTAATTCCATTACTATACTTATGTTCTCTGTAGATATTATGAACTATTTAGTTTCATCATCGTGGTCTGAGATACCTTAGTTGTACTCAGTTCCTTCTTTATTTTACCTGTGATTTTAGAAACCATTTCCATTTCTTTTGCAAATGGGTTCATTGAATTCATTTTATTTCTAAGACAAATCGAATTTTGTTTCTGATGCTTCTATTAGCATGGTTTCAGTACATTTTCCTTCTGGTATTTTGTCCTCTAGTCCTTTACTCAATATCTTTTTTCATTGCATTTAACTGGGGGAGGGAAACATTGTTCCTTCTTTTGATTTATTTAAAATTTCACTCTTTTGAAGATTTCCTACGATTTTGATCCTTTTGGAAATTTTTTTTAATGATATTTAGGAAGTAGTCTCTCCAACCTTGCCATTTTCCTGGACCTCTACCTAAAGAGAAATATTTACACAGATAACTTAGACATGAATTTGCCTCCACAACAAAATTCATCCTGATATATCCAGTGTTAAAATTCTATATCTTACTTTACTAGCTTTAAAACACACCAGATTTTAGTATAGAAGAATCCTGAGTATACAGCCCCTCTTATTTTTGTGGGTGCTGAAAATGAGGTCTAGTTTGGAAAAGTGACTTTCCCAAAGCTGAGATCAAAGCCCACATTCTCCCCTGACACCTAATCTTCTTTCTATACTATCATGTTACTCTTAATAAAAGAGTGATTTAGTTGGATTATGTTGAGGGAGTGGGATATGGAAAAGGCATTGGTGAATGCTGTGTAGTGAGGTTTGGTGGGAGAGCGTTGCTACAGTTGTTATTTCAGGTAGAAGCAATGTTAGTTGAAGATATTTAGATAAATGATTTCTTTAGTTAAATATCTGTCATTTCCCTATCATTAATTTTTAATATCATTGCAGTACCTTTCAAATGCTTGGATCCCATTTCCTTTGTCATAAAGAAATACATATGGAAAATTCCGCCATACCAGAAGGCATTTTTACCTACCATGCTTCTAATCAAACCATGTCATCACATTCCTCTAGATTCCCTTTGGAGCTGTTCTGAAATTGTCAGTAATTTGAAAAAATAAATAAACCACAATTCAATTTTTGAAGGAATGAAGATAAGTCACAAGTGTGGGAAAATGGTATTTTTTTCTTACAGCTCAAGAAATGCTAGATAAGTAAAAATGGAAAGTTTTAATTTTTTCTAAGACAGAAAATAAAAATTCCCCCAAGAGCCAAATCTGTCAGTCATTAGCAAAAAGTCACAGTGATTGTTTTTCTTCCAAAATCCCAAAAGCTGTCTGTAGATAAAAGGAAAGATGGGTAGTAGTAAAAATGGTCATTTTATCTTTTTATCCTTTCAGCATTAAATAAACAAGGATTGAGTTCCATTCATCTTCCTCCATTCTCTGCTAGTCCCTCCCACCACCTAAACATTTATTCTTCACCACATGTACCCTCACACCTTTGGTGTCAGAGTCTCACAGATGAGTAGTTGTCACAAATGTCTGAAGCAATAAACTAGTGTGTGTGTGTAAATCAATGCCTGAGAGTGCATAAAGGTTGATAGGTACCTAGGGGACAACAGAAAGTGTGTGTGTGTGTGTGTGTGTGTGTGTGTGTGTGTGTGTGTGTACACGTGTGTGTTGGGGGAAGGGGAGAATTTTTTACTATTATTTTTAAAAATACTAAAAATGTGTCATTGTATTAAAACAAGCCATTGGATACATGAGTGTCTTGTGACATTTGTCTAGTAATTACTACTATTATGAAATACAATAAGAGTGAGGCATAACAGAAGAGCGACCTAAATGCTGCACTGGCACCTATGGAATATAAAAGGAACCAGAGGAAGGCCTCCAGGTCATTAGGCAAATCCTTTGAGGAGGATTCATGGAAAGACCTGGACAAAACTTGCAAAGGTTGCGATGGTAAGACAATGAGGAGGCCGCAGGTCCCCCGAAGTATTACATTACCACGAACCATGAAGGTTCAAAGACTCTAGTGAATAGTAACGGAAGACTCTAAGGCACACAAGTCCCTTGCTGTGTGTGTGTGTGAAGTGATTTTAATTATGCCAGGGGAGAGTCTTTCCATAAAAGGCATGATTCACCTTACCTTGAAATCCTTAGTCCAATATTCAAAGTCTTCTGCAATCTTACTACAACTTCTATCCTTTATCTACAGTATGCCTTCCCACAACCTATCTTCCAGTTAAACCGAACCCCTTCATCTCCTCCTGCCTTTTCTCACCTGTGTACCTTTGCTTATGCTGCACTATAGATGGATGGATGGATAGAGAGATAATTTATTAAGTTCTTACTATGTGCCAGATAATGGAATAAACGTTGCTAGGTATACAAATACAAAAACAAATACATCTTTTGCCTCAAGTAGTTTATATTCTAAGCTAGGGACAGCTAGGTGGCACAGTGAATAGGGCACTGGACCTAGAGTCAGGAAGATCTAAGTTCAAATCTGACCTTGGACACTTATTAATGTGTGATCCTGGACAAGTCACTTAACCTTGGTTTGCCTCAATTTCCTCTTCTGTAGAATGGGATAATACTAGCACCTAGCTCTCAAAGCTATTTTGAGAATCAAATGAAATAATAATTATAAAGTGCTTAGCACAAAATAAACACTATCAAATAATATGTATTGTTATTGTTAGAAGCCAATATGTAAAGGGGAGCTAGAAGGAAAGGGGAGGAGGAGCAGATATCAGAGAGGCATTAAGATTACTGGCCAAAGTAGAGACATCTGGCAAGTGAGTTGAGCTGAGAGTGAAGGAAGCGAGGCTAGCACCCAATGAAATAGGAATCTGGTTATCATCACTGTTAGTATTACATTATCTACACTTTTCCCCAGCCTTATTTATCTGTTGAAATTATTGCTTCTTCAAGACTTACCTCAACTTCCAGCCACACCTCCTCCATAACACTTTCCATTATTCGTTTATCTGCAAGTGATCTCTCCTTCTTCAAATTAGTTAGCACTTTGTACCAGTTCTGTGAGCTTATTGTATTTTAATTTGAATGAAATCTTCATGTATGTCTAATCTCTCCTATTAGACTGGGAATTTCTTGAGGACATGCATTGTGTCATATTTCATATTTGTAGATATTCTAGCACAGAACTTTTCACATAGAAGGTGCTTAATAAAAGTCCATTGAATTGAATTAAGAGTGTTTACTCAGTGTCAACTGATGAGCAAATCAATCAACAAACATTTATTAGGTGCCTACCATTAATTAGTTAATTAACTAATACTCCTACCAGAGTTCTGCTCTCTGCTTGAGACAGGACTCTATTGTCTTCATTTTATGACTTCTTCATTTTCTCACTGCCCTCAGTGTTTAAACACCTCCTTACTTGGGGTCAATAGTGTTCAAAAACAGTTGAACAACTGAAGAATATAGGAAATTTCTTATAATTTTAAAAATCCCCCAGGTCCCAATCCTGCAAATCCCCTACCATATCACTCCTGCCCTCCCTACCATCCCACTACATTCAAACAATAACTACATGCACAAATTTTCAACCAGACCTTCACCTCTAACATTCCCATGAAGTAGACAGGAAATTGTACTCTCTCATTTATCCCACAGTCCATCTCATGTCCTACCTGCTCCATGAAGACTTCACTCGCCACTCTAGCTCACATTGATCTCTCCCTTCTCTGAATTCTGTTGCACTTTACTTTTGGTCAAATACCACCAAATATATTGCTCAATTGCACATTGTCTGCCATCATTCATTAAACATTTTGTTTTAAGAACATTATCATCCCCGTTTGACCCAGCAACACTACTTCTAGGGCTGTATCCCAAAGAGATCCTAAAAATAGGAAAAGGTCCCACACATAACAAAAATATTTATAGTTGCTCTTTGTTTTGGTGCAAAGAATTGGAAATTGAGGGGATACCCATCAACTGGGGAATGATTGAACGAATTGTGGTATATAAATGTAATGGAATACTATTGTGCCTTAAGAAATGATGAAGAGAAAGACTTCAGAAAAACCTGGAAAGACTTACATGAACTGATGCTGAGTGAAGTGAGTAGAATCAGGAGAACATTGTACACAGTAACAACCACATTATTCAATGACTGACTTTGATAGACTTAGCCCTTTTCATGGACTCATGTTGGAAAATGCCATTCAGAATGCAGAGCAAAGCTGACCATTTTCTTTTGCTTTTTCTTTCTTGTGGTTTCTCCCATTCATTATAATTCTTCTTTGTAACATGATTAAATGTATCTAATAGTAATGTATGTGTAGAACCCATATCAGATTGCATGCCATCTTGGGGAGGGAGGAGGGAAAGAAGGAGAGAAAATTTAAAACTAAAAATAAATAACTTAATAAATTGAAGAAAAAAACTCTTATCACCCTTAATCTTAACTATATTTTGAATCCAGTCAAATCAATAAGCATTCAGTAAGCTCCTACTATATACTGGGCATTGTGACAAGCACTGAGGATAAAAAGAAAAGGAAGAAACAGATTGTCCTCGAGAAGCTCACAATCAAGGGCAGTGGAGAAAACTCTTAAACAATTCTGCACAAACAAGATATGTTCAGATTATATTACAAATAATCTCAGAGGGAAAGCATTAAGACTAAGTGGGGCCAGAAAAGGTTTCTCAGGGAAGGTGGGATTTTAGCTGAAACGAGGCTTCTGGAAGGCAAGCATTGCTTTGTGCTTCTGTTGTACTGTCCATATAACCCAGAAGATGACCAGTGCACATTTTTCGAGTGCTTTATCATCATTTATTATCAAGTCTTTTCCTCACAGAAGCCTCGTGAAACCATTGGTGCTGTACTATTTCCTTGATTTAATAGGTACTGGGGAGTCAAAATCCTGAGGAGTTTGTTATCTCTCAGATTTTCAACGGAAGGTAGAGTCCTTTGCTTAGATTCTTTTGGATGTCAATCTTTAGAACCTAGTTTCTTAATCTTTGGGGTTTGGGAGAGGTTTTGTTTGTTTTTTCCATCATGGATCCCTTCAGTGATTGGAGATTATGGTCAGATAATGAAATGTCAGAGATTTTCATTAAGGAATTGGGTAATGGTAAGATACAATGTATGTCATCCCTATGTGTGCCTGAGGAGGATTGAAGGAAGAATTTAAGGAAGCTGAGGAACTGGGGGGCAGGGAAAGGGTGCAATGGATGGAATGCCACACTTGGAGTCAGGAAGACCTCATCTCAGATGTGACTTCAGATCTATGTGACCTTGGGCAAGTCACTTAACTGTTTTCCTCAGTTTTCTTATCTGTAAAAAATGAGCTGCAGAAGTAAATGACAAACCACTCCAGTATCTTTGCCAAGAAAACCTATAATGGGGTCACAAAGGGTCAGACATGGCTGAAATGACTGAACAATAACAAGAGGAACCAGAAGATTAGGGAGTTTGAGGGCGTGTCAACACAAATGTTGAAATCCCTAGTATAAGGGCAGAAGTTAGTGAGCCAATGAGGTCATATGTAAGAACTACCATAATCTAGTTTGTTTAGAAAATTTTGATACTAGAAACTTCAAAGAAGTAATGGTAAGGGGAAAACCTGGAATTGGCAGTGGGGAGCCCTTCAGTATCAGTGTATCAGGATTTGAGTACAGCCATACGTGGAAAGGAGGCCAGCGATATAGAAAGATCAAGGAGGAGGCAAGTCTCACTGGGGCTAAAAGATGGAAGGAGTATAAAAGAAAAAGAGCCAGAATGAAGAAAAGTATATTTATTATAGAACAGGAATTCAAGAGGGCACAGTGGAATGGGTTGGTCAGGGGTCAAGTGGAGCATGAACAGAGTAGGGTTCAGGAGGATGAAAATGAGAGCCCAGGAAGTGGGTTTGGAAATTATTTTACTCTTGTCATTTTTTTATATGTGGGTGGTGATTGAATAATACAAGGGTAGGGAGAGAAATACTAACCATAGGGAAGTAGTAGGTGGTAAACGAAAAACAAGGCTCATAGTCTCCAAGCAGTGCTGTTGATGGTCAGAGTTGATAACTCACCAGCTTCTCCTATTGAGTGAAAAGTGGGTTTAGGAGAAGGTGAGTGGCATGTTGAGTCTGGGTCACCTAGTCCTTTCTGTCGTATATGTTTTATTTCCCCAATTATATCATAAAGCTCCTCGAAGATAGGGATCTTTTTATTTTTAACTTCCTTTACATCATGAATGTACTGCATTGCTAAGCACAGTAATGCTTAAACCTTGAATGGAGTAAGCCTAGAGAAGAAAAAAATCTCTGAGATCTGTCACAAGATCTGAAGACTCAAGTCATAACAGGAAAACTCAGAGGAGCTTCACTGCACGGCAGTGTAGTAATGTGGAAAAAACATTAAAACTAATTAGGCATCTGAGAACCTCGGTCTGAGTCATAACTCTGCCATGTATGCTAGCTTTGTGAGCATGGGCAAACTATTCTTTCTCTACGACCACACATTTCCGTATCTGTCAAATGGGTATAATAGTACTTTCCCTTCTCCGAACCCAAGGTTTGCTTTGAGGATTGAATGAAATAATTTGTGTGAGAGTATTTGTTAAATGCTAAAGCAGTATTGAAACATAAAGAATTATAGTAATCATGAATTATAGATAGACATTTACACACATGAAGAATTAAAAGAATTTGGGGTGGATTAAGTGACTCGGGGCCAAAGCTAGGAGTCTGAAAAAGGGAGTTCTAAGGTTGTTATGTCATGTGTCTAAAAATATTTGAAACTGTCAGATAAAATTACAAAATGCTTGTTTGTCCCTATATCAACTGGCATTTATTATGTACCTACTATGTACCAGGCTTCAAAGGGTTTCAATGAGGAGATTATATTTGTTAGATAGGCAAGATGAAACAAAGGCACATGTAAACACACATACAACAAAACAAACTACTTTTGTGTGTGAATAGCAATTAGAAAATGAGAGAGTTTGAAAGAGCATCAACATGGGTATTGAAATCTCCAGGATAAGAGCTGCAGTTGGGAAGGAGAAGAAGGTAGGGAGCCAATGATCCTATCTATATACAAATCTAGATTGGGTAGAAAATTTTGGTGCTGGGAACTTCAAAGGAGAGGTTGCTGAGTGATGAGTACCTACCAGGTGTAGGACCACAGGCAGCTGATACTACCAGTCTGAACTCCTATTTCCTCTGTAAAGCGGGAATAATAATGTTTGCACTGCCTGCTTTATACGGTTGTTGTGAGAAACATGGTTCGCATATCTTAATGCACTATTGGAAGGTGATTTCTTAACATTTTTATGTTTTCTTCCTGGTGCTTCTGTTTCAAAGTTATTGGGAAAAAGAAATGGGATGAATAGAGAAGCTTTCAGCTGGTTTGTTTTTTTTTTTAATCCTAGTCAATACATTGAGTGATTCATGTTACAACTATGTCCTTTTTTATCGGCTAAAAGTCATTTGGACTTTCAATTGCTTGAACTCTTGCCAGACCACTTTCGACTAGATTTGCATATTTTACTCTTAGGGTCTTAGATAGTTATGGTACCAGATGACCTCTGAGGTTCCTTCCAAATCTTTAATCTGGTGCTTCTCTGATTTTTTTCACTGCTCTACTACTAACCTATAGGATTTGGACCTTTTGTTATTGTTGTGGTTTGTGTTGTTTATTCATTTTAAATACTTTCCCTCTCAATTAACAAGTATTAATTATTCTCTTTCATGTGTCCCTCCCCACACTTATAGAACAAAAAGAAGAAAAAAGAAAGTAAGAAAAGGGAAAAAGAAAACCATATAACAGCTACACAGTTAAACCAAGTAAATTCCTTCATTGGCCATGTCTGAAAAATGTCAATCTCATTATGCACCCTGAGTCCATCACCATTTGGTAGGAGGTGGGCATTGTACTTTATTCTTCAATCATCCAGAATCCTGGTTTGCCTTTGTCTAAACCCCATCCTGTTTGTTAAGAAAATATCACAAGACAAAGAAGCATCTTGTCTCAGGAATGGATCTCTAGAAGTTTAGGGAGTATCTCCTTTTTCAGTCCTTGAAACATTCTAGAAATAGCCTTGAAACTGGGAAGAGAACATAGTTTAAGGATGGAAGAGATCTGGAACAGAATCCAGTCCCATAGAAACCACTGGTGGGGATGAAATTGTCAACTCCCACCACCCTAGGGATCTAGAAGTCAAAAGTTAATGGCAGGCAGTATGGGCTGAGGGGGTGGAGTAGGGCAGGCCTTTGCTCTGGACTGACAGCTATTCACTGGGCAAACTGGGAAAAGAGACAAAATAGAAGTTCAAGCACCAAATCGAGGTCAAATCAGGCATCTTGGAGGAGAGCTTCAAGCCACAGTGACAACCTGGAATGTCTGTCAGAAGCACCAAAATCAGTTCAGGAAACAAAAAAAGTGTGGACAGATGGAAGAGAAAGAGAGGTCTTCAAGAGTCAAGAGGCAGTCAACAAGAGAGCAGAAGAAGAGTTCATTACAAAAGGTTGGGGTATGCATGTATGGAGGTGTATATGTACATGTGTGTATATATGTTTATCTGTGCATATGCATAAGACATATACCTCATATTGCTGTTTTACAGTCATGTCTGATTCTTCATGACCCTATTAGATACTGGAATGAGTTGTCATTTCCTCCTCCAGCTCATTTTATAAATGAAGAACTGAGGTAAACATGGTAAGTGATTTGCCCAGGGTTGTGGTTAGTAAGTGTCTGAGACCGGATTTGAAGTATGAAGATGAGTCTTCCTGATTCTAAGCTCAGTGCTCTATCAGCTGTGCCACCTAGCTGCCCATACCACACATGCACATAGCTAAATATATTCCAGCAATAGATAGATGGGTGATAGGTAGGTAGACAGAGATAAAGAGATAAAGAAAATCAGAGAGACACAGACACAGAAAGATGAAGTAATTACATCTTATTATGTGCCAGACACTGAGCTAAACTCTTGAAATAAAAATATAAGTAAGCAAGATAATCCTTGCCTTCAAGGAATTTGTAATCTAATGAGGGAAGGCATCACATAAAAGGGAGCTAAAAGGGGAAGTAGGGTGTGCACAAGATATGGTTTAGAGTTGGCTGGCAAATGAGTCAGAAGCCTGGATCTGGGGAAGCTAAGGCAAAAGCTCCTCGACTGGAGCTCAGAGTTGGTCTTGGGGAGCCCAAGTTTCTGGAACAGTATTCCTTCTTGTTCCTGAAAGGAATGACCTGATCAGAAGCTTGACTCTAAACAATAATGACAGACAGAATTGAAGCCACACACGGAAAAAGGCCAACAGAGCCTGGCTTCTTTCAGGTCTCAGCACAAAAACCTGTTTTCTGAAAGAGAATTTCCCCAGATTCCCTCTATCATGCTTTTATGCTGTTGCTTTCCCTCTGAGATTATATACATATGAGATATAGCTATACATATATAAGTACATATGTATGCATAACACATATGTGTATGTGTGCATATATTATGTGTATGTATATGTCCACACATGTGGATATTTCTATATTGCATGTGTGTATCTGGCTATGTGTACATGCATATATGTTGAATGTATTATGACTGTGGATGTACATATGTAAGTGTGTGTATATATACATATATTGAAATGTGTGTATATATATATGTGTATATATATATATATATACACATATATATATGCAAAAATTGTTTGCATTAGTACATGAGTTCCTTGAGGGTAAAGACTGTTTTTGCCTTTCTTTCTATCCCCAGGTTTTAGCACAATGTTTGTCATGTAGTAAATGCTTAATAAATGTGTGTTGACTTGACTTGAAAATAGAGGGAAGATAAAGAAAAAGGGAATGTGGTAGATAGAGCACCAAGACTGGAGTCAGGAAGACTCATCTTTGTGAGTTCAAAACTGGCCTCAGAGATTTACTAGCTGTGTATCCCTCGGCTAATCATTGTACTAGCAAGCACTCTAGTGCTCCCAAGATGGTCTGCTAGCACAGTTTCTTTGATCTGATTTTAAAGGGGTCAATGATCTTATTTGAATTGCATTTACTAGTTCAGAGGAAAAGTCAGCACCCTAAACAAGGAGGAAATAGAAACAGAGAAAATACAAGCAGAGAAATTAGCATATAGATCAACAGACAGGGCTACAACTTGTCTGAACAAAGTAATATCACCACCTACATACACCACCAGATGAGAGCACACCAAGAACATCTGAGTGGGGAGGGACTCAATCCCTTAACAAACAGCTACTCAGAGTCCCATCCAGGGACTCAAAAGGTCCTTCTCATAAGCAAAATGCCCAAAGCAAAATACCAGACTCCCAGTATATATAACAAAGACTCAGCTGTTGATCAGCTCAGAGCCAGTAGGCATGAAACCTACATGACTCAGCACAGTTGTGAATTATCAGGGTTCAAAGAAAATCAATCCTTCAGATGTTTTCAATGAGCCTGGGAAACTGAACCCCAGAAAGAAAATAACAAAAAAATTCTACTTTGCTTGGGCTTACATTTACTTAATCTCATTTGCCTCAGTTTCCTCATCTATAAAATAAGGAGAAGGAAATGGTAAACCACTCCAGGATCTTTACCAAGTAAATCCCAGATAGGGTCATGAAGAGTCAAATACAATGACTCAGCAACAGCAAAAGAGTAAGAGGTTGTCTAAACTTCTTTTAGTCTCTTCTTTGTGAGCAGCAGGCAAGAGGAAGGCTGAGGAGATAAATTACCTAGATTTTTAACAAAGGTTTGGATAAACTATCTTATCATAGTCTCATGGAGAAGATGGAAAGGTATAGATTAGACAACAACACAGCTAAAATGATTCAGAATTAACAATACAACCAAAATGATTTAATAATCATTGATGGTTCAGTGTCAACATAAAAAGAGATTGCAGTGGAATATATTAGGAATCTATGCATGGCTTTGTGTTAATGATACAACGGATAGAACTTTAGAGCTGAGTTCAAATACAGCCCCAGATACTTAATAGCTCTGGGGATTTCCAAAATTGTCTGATTTGCAAGAAAAAAAACAACAACATTGAGGCAGAGTTCTGAGTCAATGGCACTTTATTAAAGGGTCTATAACCCCCTCTAATGAAGTGGACCTCAGATCTTTCTCATGATCGAGATGTCCCTTTCCTCCAGGGCCTTACTACTCAGACAATACAGGTGAAGCAGACCAAAAATACAGAATCTCATTGGCCTTGATGCCCTAGGAGGATCTACACAAAATACAGAATCCTATTGCTTGACAAACAGGCTGGTGAACAGACCTTAACAGACCTATCTTGACCTTACAGGAGGTCCTACCAAACTGATGAGCATACCCATATTTTGATAGAAAGCAAGGCACAGGCCAGCAACTGAGGTTACTCACTGGCTATGTGCTCATGGTCAACTCCCCATATTGGTCAATAGAGGGACCACAAGGGAGGGAGGGGCAACAAAAATAGCTGAGGGACTTTCCATGTAATTGAGTCACCTATACCATGCTGAGTTTGGTCACCATAATAAGGAAAAACAAGGGTGGAAGTCCTATAGTTAGCTTCCTGTGATTAAGCAAGTGAACATACAATCTGCAGTTCACATCACCTAATATCAGAACTTACAAGCACTACCCCTATGGAATTAATTAATACTGATTGGAATAAAATAGGGGTCAATTAATTATCTATCACATGGCTTTGTAACCCTGAGCAAGTTAGTCAGTCAACCAATATTTTGTGCCAGACACTATGTGCCAGACATTGTACTTAGCACTTAGAATACAAGAAGAGGCAAAAGACAGTCTCTGCCCTCAAAAAGTTCATAATTTAAAAGTTAATAATTTAATAAGCAAACATGTAGTTAGATAAGTACCTACTAAGTGCCAGGTACTGTATAAATGCTTTACACATTTTATCTCACTTGATCTTCATAAAAGCAATGGAAACTGGGTGCAATTATTAACTGCGTTTTACAGATGAAGAAACTGAAGCAGACAGGGGTTGTTACTTTCCCAGAGTCACACAGCTAATAACCTGAGGCCAGATTTGAATGGTCATTACCTAATGCCTGGACTACTTACAACAGCTTGTTCCTTGGTCTCTCAAACAGAAGTCTCACTCCATCTAATCCATTTTCATTTCAAGATTCTAGTCCCTTTCCTCTGTTGATTGATTATTTCCAGTTTATCCTGTCTATAACTTGTTTGTACATAGTTGTTTGCCTGTTGTCTTCCCTATTAGATTGGGAGTTCCTTAAGAGTAGGGATTGTCTTTTACCTTTCTTTGCATCCTCAGTGCTGAGAACGGCTCCTGGCACACAGTATGTGCTTAATAAATGTTTATTGACTGTCTGGCTGACTCCAAGCCCAGTTCTTTATCTACTATACCACCTAGCTGCCTCAACAGAAAAGAAAGATTTTCAGATGCTAGTGGTTTTGTATGATGAATGAAAACAGCGTGATTTCATAGCATTCTCCAGCAACTCTCAGGAGACCTAAAGCAGAAAAGGAGAGTGGATGGTAATGGTTACCCCAAAATAAGGATTTGCAGATTAGGATTAGTGGGAGACCAGGAAAACAAGAGAATCAAGGACAAGATCCACTGACATATTAAAGTGGCAGACCATGGGTTCAAAACTGGAGAAGGAAGCAAGTGAAGTCACAGGGGTGGACACAGATTAGGAAAACATCACTGTATCACAGGGAGATTGGGGAATAGCCAAACAATGTGTGGTATATGATTGTGATGGACTACTATTGTGCTGTAAGGAATGATGAGCTAGACGCAGTCAGAAAAGCCCAAAAAGACTTACGTGAACTGACGTAAAGGGAAATGAGTAGAACCATGAGAACCTTGTACAAAGTAACAACACATCAACTGTGAATGACAGCTATTCTCAGCAATACAATGTTCCATGACAAATCTGAAGGACTTATGATAAGAAATGCTATCCCAGAGAAAGAACTGATAGTGTCTGAATACAGATTGAAGCAAACTTTTTTTTTACTTTATTTTTCTTGGATTTTTTATTTTGGTTTATCTTTTCTTCTACAACATGATGAATATGGAAATATGTTTTGCATCACTCCACATGTATATGCTATGACAAACTGCTTGCCTGCTCAATGAGAGGGATGGGTAGGGAGGGAGAGAATTTGAAACTCGATTTTTAAAATTAATGTTGAAAACTGTTTTTACATGTAATTGGGGGAAAATACTAAATTAAAATAAAAAGCAATATCACAAGAAGAGTAAAAAGTATGAGTGGATAAATGAAAGAGTAAGAGAGGTAGAGGATTAGGAGGTTTTGGTTGGAGAATGGAATTTCAGAGAAATGCGTAAAGGAGAGAGTGCAATTCCGAGAAATTGTGGGTGTGACCGCATCAATGTGTGACTGAAGTGGGGCAGAGAAAGAGATTATTGAGTAGACAGAGTAAAGGTTGAAGAGCTGTATGATCTGATTGTTAGAGGGATTATAGAGAATATTTGTGTCCTAGAATGATAACCAATAAAGAGTGTGAAGTAAAAGACCATAATGAGGTTCACAAGTCACACATTATCTCTGTGTGTTTGGTGCAAGTCACTTAAACTTGCTGGGTTTCAATTCCTTCAAATTCTAAAGTCCCTTCCAGGTGCTTCAAATGCTTCATTTATTTTTATTTCCTCAATCTCAATGAGTTTTTCTGAGTTCTTCATCAACTCTTTTTACCACCCTTCTCTGAAATCCCCAAGCTCATTTGCAATTCGGCCTCAGTTTAATCAACTCCCTTGGGAAACTAAAAGCATATGTTTGTCAGAGTCATGCTAGCGTGTGAAAAATCCTCATTGCATCTAAGTATCCTGTGCCAGTGTTGTGCTCTCCCACACAATATTAAAATTCTGGAAATGTCCCTTTTAGCCTCTATTGCGTCCACCCAAGCCTCTCTGGAGTCCTCCACCAATTCACAGCCCTATGAGGGGAGAGCTTAACATAACATCTTTTCAACAAGCTTTTCTCCAGATTTCCGAGTTAAGTTATTCTTTACATCTTGTCATTCTGGGTCTTTGGAGAGTAAGGCACTGCAGGAAGGATCAAAGAGATCTAAGGCAGGTCTTGCAAGGAAGGAAATAATCAGGAATGAGAGCATATCAGACACCCAAGGAGTGATGGAAGTTATCGATCAATGATTATTCAGTGTTCAGAAGCCAGTTTGATCAGTTATAAGTCAGTAAGCATATAAGTGCCAGAAATCAAAGTAAAGCTATGGGTCAGAAACCAGGCAAGTAGATAAATCAGTAAATAAAAGGCATGCAGACCACTAAACTAAGACAATTTCAGTCTCAGATGAAAAGTATCTTATATGCTCCCTGCTGAGATAGGAGCTATCCCTTAGGGTATAACCAGTTCAGTGCTGGCAAGAAAGATCAGGGGAACCATAGCAGGCAAGTCACCTGACTAGAAAAGTGTCGGAGTTCAGAAAATGTCCTCACTGCTCACATAATTGTAGCTAAAAAGACACTAATACTAGTGTGTTATTAAAGCATAGTCCTGGTCTAAATGCCTATGGCTGAAAAGTTCTAAAACATGTAAAGATGAAGAAGAAAACTGAGACAGACATAAGACTGTATACATCTAGTAGGTAATTGGAAAGACTTGTTGTTTGTCCTTTGTTTTCAAAGAGGACCATGACATCAGGAAGATGATGCCATGACTAAGTGCAAATGAATTGGATTTAAATAAAAGAGCACTGTGCAAAGTCACCAGCCTTACTTTCTCCTCGGGAGCCATATGAGTCCAGTGGCAAGATATAGATCATGATGTCTGGATCTGGCCCCAGATTCAGTGATAGACCTTGATCTTTTTAAACTGAGGTCTTTCCCAGGTCTTACTTTGAAATTCCCTTTACCCATTCAGTGATTAAGGCTAGGTAAGAAGTGAGGCAAAAAATGACCTTTTTTACCTAGTCAAAAAAAAAAAACAATCTGGGAGGGGAAGACCCTCACAGTTTCTGGTCAAAACAAAACATTCACTCTGAGCAATCAGGGCCCAAACAATGACCACTAAGTGGGGCTTGGGCTGGGCCCTATAGTTGACCAATAAATGAGAGCTAGAGTGACTTGGGTTTAAGGCATGGTCCCTAAGAAAGAAATTTAGCTTTTAAACACCAAGGTATCTTGATAGGTTTCAGTGATCCAAATTTATATTCCTTTGGGCAGAGCATCTGCAGATGAGGGTATAATATCTTATGTGGACAGAGGGAGAAAGGAAAGGAAAAAAAAGGAAAGGGAAGGGAAGGGAGGGGAAGGGAAGGGAAGGAGTGGAGTAGAGTGGAGTGGAGAGGAGAGGAGAGGAGAGGAGAGGAGAAGAGAGGAAAGGAAAGGAAAGTTGAAGGTGAGATGGGCAGAGCTATGAAGAAGATAAAGAAAAAGAAGTAGAAGAAAGCAACCTTATACACTTTAATAAGTGTACAGAGCTGTGTGACCCTGTGCAAATCACTTAGTCCATTTGTCTCAGTTCCCTCATCTGTAACATGGGAATAACAAAAGCAGTTACCTCCCAGAGATGCTGAGAGAATCAAGTGAAACAATAATTGTGAAATGTTCAGCATAGTACCTGGCACATAATAGGCACTTAATAAACATTTGTTTCCTTTCCTTCTTCCCTCAAGGAGTTTGCATTGTTCTGGGGGAAAATACTCATTTCATTTTCTTGCTCCTTGCCTTTGTTTAGTCTTTCCTCTGTTTTTGGAATACTGTCCCCACTTATATTTTGCCTATCAGATGAGATGGGCTTTTAAAACCCACCTCAAATGTTGCTTCCTATAGGAAGTCATTCCAGATCACCATGGTTGGTAATTGGTACCAGTCCTCTCCCTATCACAAATGACTTTGTGACTTTTGAACACATTTTCCATCTAAGAGCACATAGTACAGTTAATCTATCTGGGTGTCTTATCTCTTAACCTCCTATTGAGCAGGGATTATATCCTATCTAACCTGGCTATCAACTCTAACTCCTATGTGTGCTCTGCAAGTAAAATACTTGATAAAATATTGATTGGAAGCGACTGGTTCAAAGTTTCACAGCTGGTCAGTGGAAGAGTCAGGATCCTAATTCAGATTTTAGACCCTGTAGTACAAAGGTCTTTCCATTGTATTCTGCTGTCTCTAAGAATTATTTAGTTCTATTTGCCTTTCTGTCCCAGAAGATTTTTCTTGTAACTGATACTTGCTGACTAATGTAAAGCCTGCCATGGCACCTCCCTATTTTCCCTGGATCTATAGAACAAAAGCAGGATCATAATTTATAATGGGACACAATGAATCTGTTATCCTTGGACGTGCACATTTCAAGATAAATGCAGATCCTGCTCCCTAGTATCACTCTTATACCCACCCTCCTTGACCTGATACTCTGTCCTCCCACTGGAAGTTGAAGAAAATTGGCTCCTATCTTGGACCATAAATTTTTTCCAAACAGTTCCTGGAAGGAGCAAAATACTAAAGCAACACCTTCCATGCAGTTAAAGCATTTCCTCCCAAACTGATAAGAATTTCCTGTTTTGCTTTTCATCATCATCATCCTTATTATTTTTTATAGTCATATGCAGAGTCCCCAGGAAGGATACAAGAATCTGTCATATGTGGGTAGTGGCATTTTTGGCATTTTTTTCTTTTTGCTTTGTTTTCTTTTGGGAACAAACTTATGGTTTCATCAATTTAAGGAATTCCCAATGAGGAAACTTTTACTACCAAGGTAGATGGGTATCTGTTCAGCAAGTTATAGTGTTTAGTCTTAGAGAGCTACCCAGGGCACTGGGAAGTTAAATGGCTTACACCAGAATCACATAAACAATATCTGTCAGAAGTAGAATATTTTGGAATGTTATTTACTCAAATGAATGTCAAGTAGAGGTCGAGTCAGAAAGCTCAACATGACAGACTGTAGGATTTCGATTTAGCCCGAAGGCTAAATTATTTCTCAGGTCCTCGCTTTTCAGCTTCTCAGGCGCAAGACTGGGCTGATACGTTATGGAACTGTGGAATTCTAGAGCTGGAAGGGGCATCAGTCCAACCAAATAACTGAAAAAGAATCCTCACAGCAATATGACAGTCAAATGGTCATCCAGTGTTTGCTCAGATACATCTGTTGGTGGGAAAGTCCATTCCCTGTGGAGGCATTCCATTTCATTTTTGGAAAACTACATATGAGACATTTGTTTCTTACATGAAACTTCAATTTGCCTTCTGGCAATTTATACTCATTGTTCCTATTTCATCTCTCTAAAGCTAAAGGGAATAAATCTAACTCATGTTCCACAAGTGAGTATCTATTAACATTGAACTGCTTTAATTGGAGAGCTTTAAATTCCTTAGTAGCTCATTGCAGTGTCTCAGAGTCTAGAAACTATCTCTTCAGTTACATGATCTCTTTTCTCAGGAACATTCATCCCTTGAGCATGGATGAGGGACTTTTCAGCTAAATGCCATTTATATTGCTCTTTTCAAGCTACCTGGTTTTCTCTTTTTGAAGAGGAGGAGGATACAGATAACTAATTAAAGTGTAGGCTTCCAGCCAAGCTTAGAAAAGTTTCCTGCATCTCTCCCAGTCTGATTATTCCTCTCGAGCTTTGAAGGGAGCTAGACCTTGCCCTCCTGGACCTTAAACACAGAAAAGACTTCTTAGTTTTCCACACTCATAATCTCTAACGTAGCTGGAGAATGTGGTAAATAGCGCTTTAAGATCAAGACATGACCAATTAAGGAATTTGCTTTGCTTGTCTGCACATTTTTATCACAAGGACTTTGTTTTTCCTTTTTTTTAAAATGGGTTTGGTAGTAGGAGAGAGAAAATATAAATTTATGTTAATTTTTAAAAATTAATTACAAAAAGATTTGCAAAGTGCTTTGCATAGGTTATCTTATTTGATAATTGTAATAGATATGGGAGGTCGTTGCTATGACCATCCTATTTTATAGATGGGGAAACCGAGTCTGAGAGACATTAAATGACTTGCTCAGGTTTATGCAGCGCACCTCAAACACTTAGTAACTGCATGACCCTGGATGAGTCATTTAGCTTTTTCTTACCTCACCTGTAAAATGAAAGGGCTATTTTCATTTAATTTATTTTCAGTTCTGAATACTTTCCCTTCCATTGAGAAAACAAGAAGAACAAAACTCATTACAAATATGTGTGGCCAAGCAAAACAAATTCCCACATTATCCATCTGTCTGTCTGTCTATCCGTCTTCAATGTGCACTTTGAATCCATCATCTCTCTTCATGCAGGTGGATAGCATGTTTCATCACAAGGGTCCTCTGAATTATGATTGGGTATTATGCTAATAAGAGCTGCTGAGAATTTCAAAGTTATCTTTACAACATTGTTTTTGCATAAATTGTCCTCTTTTTGCTCACTTCACTTCGCAACATTTCATACAAATCTTCCCAGGTTTCTCTGAAACCATCCCATGTCATTTCTTATAGTAGAAGAGGATTTCATTACCTTGATATACATTAATATATTTAACCATTCTCCAACTGATGGGCGCCTTGTTAGTTTCTGAGTCTTTACCCTCATGGAAAGAGCTGTTATAAACATATACATGTATGTATGTATGTATGTATTACATGGAGTCCTTTTCTTTTTTTTTTTTTTTATCTCTTTGGGAGTATAGACCTAATAGTGGAATCAGTGGGTCAAAGGTTCTGCACAGTTTAATAGTTTTAGGATGTAATTCCTAATTTCTTTAGAAAATAGTTATACCCAATTCACTGCTCCACTAACGTTGCATTAAAGCATTTGTTTTCTCATAGCACCTCCAGCATTTATGATGTGTGTAAGGTAGAAACTCAGTTGTTTTCCCTTGTATTTCTCTATCTATTAGAGATTTAAAGAACTTTTTCATATGGTTCATAATAGCTTTGATTTCTTCCACTGAAAATTGCCTATTCATATCCTTTGACCATTTATCAATTGGAAAATGGCTTATTCTTATGCATTTGGTTCCCTGCATATCATAGAAATGAGACTTTTATCAGAGAATCTTGTTACAAGATTTTCCCCTAATTTTCTTGCTTCTCTTCCAATATTGGCTACATTGGTTTTGTTTGTGCAAAAAAAAAATAATTTCATATAACCGGAATTGTCTACTTTATCTCCTGTGAACTTCTGCATCTCTTATTTGGTCGTGAGCTCTTCCCCTATTCATAGATCTTACAGGTTACTTTTCCATGCTCCTCTAATTTGTTTAGAATTTCACCCTTTATGCCTAAATCATGTACCCATGGTATGTATTGTGAGATGTTGGTCTGTACTCAGTTTTCTCCTCATTTCCTCACTTCCTCCATTGCTTTCCAGTTTTCCCAACAGTTTTCCCAAATAGTTTTTGTTGAATTGTGTGTTCTTGTCCTGATAACTTGGATCTTTGTGTTTCTCAAATACTAGGCTGCTGTGCTCTCTTGCTTCTAAATATTGTATACTTAATCTGTTCCACTGATCAACTCCTCTATTTCTTACCCATTACCAAATTGTTTTGACTTTATAGTATAGTTTGAGGTCTAGTACTGCAGCACTTCTTTCTTCCAAATTTTTTTCATTAATTCCCTTGGTATTCTCTAGAAGGGGTTAAATTTAATGGCCACTCATATTCCTTCCAACTTTAAATAACTAACACCTACTATGTGCTAGGCATTATGCTAAGTGTTTTACCATCGTTACCTCATTTGATCCTTGCAGCAACTCTTGGAGGTAGGTGATGTTAGTGTCACCATTTTACAAACAAGGAAACTGAGGCGAACAGAAATCAAGTAATTGACCTGGGATCACACGGTTAGTGTGTCTGAGGCAGGATTTTAATTCAGGTTTTCCTGACTCCAGGCATGTAGCTGGTGCTTCACCTCACCAGAGAGCAGAAATCTGTGAATAGATTTTTTTAGAAGCAAATTCACCTCACAGAATATTAAGTGAATTAACAGAGAGGCTCCTTTCCTATCTACTCAGCAGCTTGGAATTACCCAGAGGGCTGTTTGAGTCTCTGCAGATAGTTGCAGCATCTGGTAGATATTTATGTCTGTACTTCATCTTCTCCACTAGAATGGAAACTCATGAAGAGTGCAGATTGCATCATTCTTTGTTTTGCACCTCCAGAACATAGCACAGACCTGGCACATAATAGGTACTTAATAAATGCTTTTAGATTGATAGATTAACTCCTAGGACTTCCGTCCAAAATGGAACTGCCATCAATTAATGGCAATACTTTTTTCCAGCCAAGCAAACTTTAAACTTCTAAGATCTTTGATTCCTCCTTAGCCCTCATATACCAGGCAGTGAAGTATAATGTAAAGGGTGCTGGATTTGGGAGATCAGAGGATTTTAGGATGACCTTGAACAAGGCACTTAACCCCTTTGGGCTCAGTTTCCTTATCTGTAAAATGAGGGTATTGGACCAGATGATTTCTAAGATCCTTTTTAACTTTAAATCTTATGAGTCACCCACATCTAATCAATCACTAAACTAATTCTTTCTCCATAATTTTTCTCTCACCCATTCTTTTCTTTCTTATTGCTGTCCTGGAGTAAAGAGCTTTATTCCTGAGATTATTTCAATCATCTCCTATTCGGTCTCCCTGCCTCCAACATTATCTGATTGATCTTCCTAAAATTCCATTTTGGTTGTGCCTCTCTCCTAGTGAAAAGCCTTTGGTGGCTATCCATGGTCTCCCAAAGAAAGTTCTCACTCCTAAGGTTCTCTACATTCTAGCCCCAATTTCCCTTTCTGACTCCACCTCCCACTCTGACCCAGCACTAACCCCTTGCTTTAGCTAAATTGAGCTACTAAGCATTTTCCCAAAATAATCCTGCCCTTTCCTGAGGCCCACATCTTTGCTCATGCTCTCTTCCTGGAATGCTCTGGCAATTCAAATGCCTCCTCTCCTTGAGATGCTCCAAGATCATCCTCCTCTCTGGCTCCTAGCCATTGGTCTGTAATCCATATTCACTCAGCAAATACTGAGTAAGATCCCCTTGTAGGAAGCTAGGTACCACAGTGGATAGAGTGTTGGCCCTCAAGTTGAAAAGACCTAAACTCAAAATAGGCATGAGACACTTTCTAGCTGTGTGACCTTGCGCAAGTCACTTGACCTCTACCTGCTTCATTTTCCTCAACTATAAAATGGAATTGTGAGGATCACATGAGATAACATGTGTAAGGAGCACAGTACCTTGCTCATAGAAGGTACTCGGCCCTTCACCTGAAAGGCATTGCAATTAGGACTGTATCTTCTAATCTCTTTATATCCCCCATACCTATAGTAAGTACTCAATAAGTATCTGTTGAATGAAATCCAACAATTCAAACAACTCAATTAAACAAGGCCCCTATGATAAGCTCTGGAGAACAAAGACAGAGCTTACAATTTAGAAGCTTTCGTTCAATGGGGAATGCAACTTGAATATAGATAAGTAAACACAAGGAAATTTGAGAAAGGAGAGTTCCCAAACAATTTTAGAGGGACAGAGGTCATGGAAGGCTCCCAGGAGGAGGCAAGTATCTGAGTTAAGCCTTAAAGGAAGATAAGGAATCTGGGTGATAAAGGTGAGGAGGGAGTGCATTCCAGGTACAAATGACTTGTACAAATGATTGTAGATGGGATGAGAGAGATGGATGAGTTTGGCTAGAATATAGAATAAGATGTAGTATGAAATAAAGTTAGAATGATAGATTGGAACCAAATTGTGGAGGTTTATAAATATTAGACTGGAAAATTTGAATCCTATCCCAAAGGCAATAGAGAGCCACTGAGCGTTAGGGGACAGAGAAGTGACTCAGTCACTCAGTCATTGTGCATTAGGAATACAAGTTTGAAAACTGAGGAATATTTATTCGACTCTGCGCAGCTATTCTACCCTATGTCAAGTGACCTGAGCTCATATCCAGCCTCAGACACTTATTAGCTCTATAATTCAGGGCAAGTCACTTAACCTCTGCTCACCTTAATCCACTGGAGAAGGAAATGGCAAACAACTCCAGTATTTTTGCAAAGAAAACCCCATGCACAGTACGATCCACAGGGACATGAAGAGTCAGACACCACTGAATGACTGACAAGAACAACTTCCTAACTCCAGATCTAGAACCCAGCAAGACTGTCCCACCACACAACTCTTAGAATCCTAGACTGTCAGAGTTAGAAGGGACTTTTGTGCTCATCTACTCCAACCTCTCACTTTGCAGATCAGAAAACTGAGGTGCAGAGAGGTTTACCTTAACATAGGTTAAGTGACTTGCCTAAAGCTAGGGCGTGGCCGCCATCCAGAGCAGTGTGGATAAAAGAGAGAATAAGGCCTTGTCATCATCCTGGTGAGGTTTACACCCAAGGATTTAGGAGGAGCTTCTTCTTTTGCCTTCCAACTGAAGCACTTGCTTTTTTGTCCGTTTATCAGCCAACACTGTCATGTCCCTGGCTATTTTGGTGGCATCACATTCAGGTCAGTCATTAATATGCAACAAAACTCCTTTCCAAAGACTTCTCTTGATGCAAAATGCAAATGGCTAAAGGCAGGTACAGAGTAGCTTGCCATTGTCTGGTTTTATCCAATTTAGCGATCAAGTGCACTTTAGAATTTCCTCATCCCTGAATCAGGCTTTCTGCTCCAGGTCCTGGTACTCTGAGAAGTCTGTTTTCTTTTTTTATTTTTTCAACCCCTCCACCCCCATTTCCACTATTCTTCAACCTAAAACTAAAGTTAGAACTCTCTAATGTCTAAGCAAATTCCCTCCTGCTTTAGACTCCTGGTCTCATCCTTGAGTTCAGATCCAAGAGCACCATAGTTTTCCCATCCCCAGACTCAATAAGTCTCCTCTCCTAGAAGACCCCACTAGAATTCTCCTTTTGTCAGTCTTTATCACTGACAATTGTTTCTCACTCTTCCTGTCTCCATGTCCAATTTCTCTTTTCCTCCCTTCCTTCCAGAAACCCAGAGTTGCAGCTTATCTCCAGCCAGGCAGTCTCCACACCCACAGTTCAGTGGTTAACAGTTAACCTTCAAAAACACATTAATTCACATAGAATGCCTTGAAGTCACCTCCTGCCCCCAATAAAGTGGAGAGATAAAATGAAGCTAAAAATAAGGACATGCTTTTCAAACACACCCAAATACTGTATGTAGGGGTCCTTACCAGCAGTCAGCTAAGCTGGCCTTTCACTATTTCTTTAGTTTCGTATATCCATTAGAAAATCCTATTCTTCTTGTCTTCTAGGTTCTCCTCTTCCCACAAAACAGGGGAGCCAATTCTTAGGATACAGAGATCCCAAGCAAAGTATTTTGATAAATGACTTCTCCGTCCCCTAGAATAGTCCCAAGCTTGGTTTCTCTAAGGAAAGAATAGAAGTAACAGCAGATACCTGGTGTACTGGAAAACAAAGTCAATAAGCACATATACCTTACTATATACCAATCACTGTGCTAAATGCTGCGGACATAGAAAGACAGAGATATGATCTCCGCTCTCAAAGAACTTGGCATCTAATGGGAGAAACTACATGTGAACAATTATGTACAAGAAAGCTCTATAGAGGAAATAATCAACAGAGGAAAGGCACAAGAATTGAAGGGGATCTAAGATAGGCTTGTTATACAAGGTGGGATTTAAGTTGGCACTTAATCAGTCAGGAAATCTAAGAAGTAGAGATGAGAAGGGAGAGAATTCCAGGCCTGGAAGATAGCCAGGGGAAATACCCAGACTTGGGAGATGGAGTGACTCACTTGAGGAAGGTCAAAGAGGTCAGCGTCACTGGATTGCACAGGTTTGGGGACAGGTAAGACATAAGAAGACTGGAAAGGAGGGGTGAGGGGCACAGAATAGGAAGAGTTTTAGAAGCCAACAGAGGATTTTATATTTGACCATGGAAATTATAGGCAGCCAATGGAGTTTGTTGAATTGGGGACAAAGGGGCAGTGGAGGAAGATGGCATGGGCAGGTCTGCCCTTCAGGAAGATTAATCTGGCAACTCAGTGGAAGATAGATTAAAAGTGAGGGAAAACGTTATGCGGAGAGACCAACCAGCAGGTCATTTAGCAGACCAGGCATAAGGTGATAAGAAACTGCTCCAGGTTGGTAGCAGTATGAGAGGAAGAGAAGAGGGCCCAAGCAAGGGATGATCAAAGGGAGAGTTGATGACACTTGGCGTGAGATTGGATACGGAGAGGGAGGGAAGGTGAGGAGAGAAGGATGGCATCTAGGTGGTGAGCTGGGAGGTCTGGGAGGATGACGGTGTCCTCAACAGTAAAAGGGAAGCTAGAAAGAGGGAAGGGTTTGAGAGAAAAGATAACGAATTCAGTTTTGAACATGTTCAGTTTAAGATGGCAGTTAGGTGACACGGGGGATGGAACACCTAGCCTGGAGTCAGGAAGACCTGGGTTCAAATCCAGTCTCAGATCCTAGCTGTTTGATCCTGGGCAAGTCATATAGCCTCCGTTTGTCTTGATTTCTTCATATGCGAAATGGAGATAAGAATAGCTCCTACATCCCAACATTGTGAGGATCAAGTGAAATAACAATTACGAAGTGCTTAGCCTAATGCTTGGCACAGAGTAAGCAGTATACAGATGTTCATTATGGTGATGATGGTAAGATGTTGGATATGTTAGTCTGCAGCTTAGTGGAGAAATTAGGGCTGGATAAATAAGTAAAATATAAAATATTTTAAATATTTAAATAATTCTCAGAGAATTATCTGATTAATTGAATACATGGGAACTAATGACCACCAGAAAAAATAATATAAAGGAAGAGGAGTCCTAGAAGATCCTTACCATTATAGGGCATGAAATAGTTGAAGGTCCAACAAAAGATATTCAGAAGTAGCAGTCTGAAAGCAGGAAGAAAACCAAGATGAAGCCTATGTCACAGAAACATAGCAAAAAGAGAGTGTCAGAGGCTGGAAAGAGGTCTAGAAGAATGAGGATTGAGAAAAGGCACTTTGGACTGAGTTTTGGCAGTTAAGAGATCATTGGCACCTTTTGGAGAAGGCAGTTTTAGTGAATGATGAAGTTGGAAGGCAGATTGAAAAGGATTAAAAAAGAGTAATAGAAAAGGAAATTGAGGCATTGTAGAAGGCCTTCTCAAGGAGGTTAAGCATAAGACATGGAATAATAGCTAGTCATGATGTATAGATCAAGTTGGGGAAACATAGGCATGTTTATAAGTAGTAAGGAAGGAGCCAGGGCACAGAGAGAGATGAAAGATAAATTAAAGAATGGGAATGATAGAGGGAACAATATGCTGAAGAAGTCGGAATAGAACAGAATCACTTGTACAGGTAGAAGGGTTTTCCTTGGCAAAGCCATGTGACACAGGGATGAAAGCAGAGATCATGGCAGAATGGGTCTGGGTGATGAGAAAGAAGGGAGAAGAAGGAGCTCTGGGTGATATATTTTTTTTCATTGAAATATGAGGAGAGATTTTAATGGAAAAAGATAGGAAAGAGGAGGAGTCATGGGAGGTTTGAGAAGGGATGAAAAGATTTGGAAAAGCTTTCATGGTGAGTGGGATACTGAGTCAATTAGAGAAGTATAAAAAGATTGTCTTGTCATGGGCCTCATTGAGATTATGTAACATAAATTGATAATGGAGCCAGTCAGCATGGTTTCATGATTTTTTCTAGTTTCATTAAGCAGCACATGAGTAGGAAGGAAGGTAGCAGAGGATGGGAGTCATCCAAGGCTGAGGTTTGGCAGAATGAAAACATAATGGGGCAAGTGACTCAAGAGAAGAGGACAGTATAATATAGAACTGGTTAACCAAGGCATCAAGATGGGGAAGGAAGGAGAGTGTAGCCAATGCAAGAGTGATGACCTGGGAAAGTTGATACGACTTCTCAGATTTACTACCTGTGTGACCTTGGACAAGTAAGTCCTTTTACCTCTCAAGTCCTTGGATTCTTCATTTATAAAATGAAAGGATTAGACTTGTTTGGTTTCAAGATCAAAATTATTGAGCCTTTGTTTATGTTTTGTTTATTTTAATTTACGATATTATCAATTTGTATTATATTTATGGTATTATGAATGAAAATGGATACATTTTAAAATTTTATTAATTTATTTGAAATTATAATAATTAACTCATTACATGTTAAGATGTTAAGATAGATAGATAACATATTTTATAAAAAATAAATGTTTCTAAAAATGAAAAAATAGTGAGAAGAGCTGCATTATTTTACACATTTTCACAAATCTCTTTAATATTTGGCTTATAGAAGATAGCTGGATTCTTATATCTGTTTCTGTATTCAAATTGTTGTAGCAGATTGTTTTGATCAACATATATAAAGAAAATTCAGCCTTATATAAATAAGTAGTTGGAAAAGATAGTAGTATCTTAGTATGCAAATGAAGTCTTAATAATTTTATGAAAATAGTTTAATCTTGAAGAACCTTGATGATCCCTAAGGTTTGAGGACAACACCTTGAGAAATGCCGGGTCCATGTCTAAATCTGTAATGTACATATAATTTTCCCAGGTGTTGGAGGAGAAGGCGAGTAGATATTAATGATAGCTAGAGTTCAAAATGACAAGCTAATTATTCATTGAATTTATGACTGGAAGGGACTTTTAGAGATTACCTCATCTGATCCCCTTATTTTATTAATAAGAAAATAATTGATATTGATAAAAAGACAGAAGTTCCTTGCTTAAAGTTGTGATCTGTATAGCATATGTATACCTGTATGCATGTATACACACACACACACACACACACACACACACACACACACACATTTTGGTATATATACATATATGCATTGTGCATGTATACAGAAGCATATATGGATATACATGCATTATTATTTATGAATTGTGCATATGGTATATCTTAGATATGCATGTAGAATATTGTATATTTAATGTAATATTTACTGTTATATGTTCAATTATGATATACATGCACAATAATGTGCACAATATATTCAATATGATATGTATATATACATTTATAGGTATTTTGTATATTTATTTATAGTTTATATATTATATATAATATATTAAATTTCTTTATAGTTTGTATATTATATAGATGATATATTATATAGTTTATATATTTATTTATGGTATGCATATTTTACACAACTTGTATGTAAATATAGCATAAAATCTTACATATTAAGCATATTACCTATTTTAATATCTGTTTGTATATTATATTGAGATTACTATATGTACATGTGACCTGTCATATACCTATATTTGATAAACATTTTATATATTTGTGTATATATTACTATATCATATAGTATATATATGTATATACACATATGTACATATGTATATATAATATTCAGATTGTGATCTCTCTTGACTGCAATTTCCTTTATCAGCTAAATAAGGGGATCAGTGACTGCCACAGATTCCCCACCCCTAGTCTAAACAAAACAAAGTAATAGAAGAGATGGATGGATGACAGATGGAGAGGTAGATAAAGGGGGAGAGACAGAGAGTGCAGATCTAGAGATTTAAAAGGCATTGGAGGATATCTAATCCAACTACTTAATTTCACAAGGAGGTAACTGAGGCCTAGTCAGGTTAAGCGACTTGCTTCAACCCACACAGGTAATCAAAGGTGAAACTGAACCCCGCTGTTCTGACCCATTGCCAGCACCAGTGCTCTTTCTACTTCCCTAGCTAGTGGCAGATCTAGACTTAGGCCCGTGTCTCTTGATTTCTTGACCATTGGTCTGTCTATTTTGTCAATAGACTTTTACCAAGTGAGTAAGTAAATCAAGCATGCATTGACATGAAGCCAAAAAGAGATAGATGTTTATTAGGAGCTGGTAGAGACAAACAGGACTGAGGAACCCTGGAAACCACAGTAGGAGGAGATGAGAGGAGCACAAGAGAAACTTGATACTTGTTAAAAAAGCAGCTGCTCCTTCTATCCAACAAATAAATAAATAAAATTTATTAAGTGCTTACCATGTGCCAGGCACTGTGCTAAGTGCTAGGGATACAAAGAAAGGCAAAAGTTAGTCTTTGTCCTCAAGGATTTTACATTCTAATTTGGGGAATAGAACACACAAAAGGAAACAAGATGATGGGAGGGGCTCTCTCATGGTTCTCCTCCTAAATGCCTAACTACTCCTTCTCAGCCTTCTTTGTTGTATCATTTATACAACCTCAACCCCAATTGTGGATGTACTCCCAATTCATCCTGCGTTCTCTTCTCTCTCTCTCTGCCTCTCTCTGTCTGTCTCTCTGTGTCTGTCTGTCTGTCTTTCTCTCCATCTTATTAGATGGCCTGAGCTGGAGAAATTGAATTAAGGCCAAGTTGTCCAAGTTTGCATCTGTCACTCTTCTCCATTTTGCTACATTTTAATGGTCAATGTTCCCCATCCCTAGTCTCAGTAAAACAAAATAATATAAGAGATGGATAGATGGCAGACAGACAACTAGATAGAGGTTGCTCTCTTACATACTCAACTTTAAGACAATGCTTTGGCTCCCTAGTGAATTGGTAATCCAGCTATGTCACTTCCTCAGCAGAAGGGCATTGAACAAATCTGTCCCCAGCTGAAGTGACTGCTGCAGAGGAGAGAGTACGATGCCAGAGGGAAGAGCCAATTTCATACTACAACTAAACATCAGTGCAAGACTTTATTGCAACAGCCCAGTGATTGCTGATCTGCTGTCTGAGGAATGGCCTCTTATAATAAATTGTGATTATCTAATTCAGACAAATTCAGAGAGATTCATCAAGAAATTGGCCACTAAGTTGTGGATTCCATGATTACATATCTCTCAAAAACTAATAAGAGAGAGCAAGTAAGTAAGTGAGAATTTCCTATGGGAGGAGACTCAGGTACACAGGTCAAGAACTATGATGTTTGTGAAGGCAGCCCTGGGAGAGAGCCCTGAAGAGCCCAAGACCCTAGGTTGGGAGTCTAGGTTGAGCCATATAATAGTCTTTGCAGGGAAAATGCTAGGGCTAGAAGGTGGCACTCTGCTCCAAGTCCCTTCCTGGGATATAATCACAGACAACCAGGGCTACTTTCACACTAGTTTCAGCTCTGCCTGTATCTATGATCTTGAGACTAAGGCTTTTTCTTATTGACTATTCTATTTTGTTGTTCGATCATTTTAGTCATGTCTGACTTTTCATGATCCTATTGGAGGTTTTGTTGACAAAGATACTGGCGTGGTTTGCCATTTCCTTTTCCATTTCATTTTAAAGATGAAGAAACTGAGACAAACAGGGTTAAGTGACTTGCCCGGGGTCACACAGCTAGTAAGTGCCTGAGACTGGATTTGAGTTCAGGTCTTCTTACTTCAGGTCTGGCACTCTATTCACTGTACTACCTAGCTGCCCTATTTTTGCATTCTCTCTCTGTAACAGAACAGGTATTTCCAAGTCCTTATCACATAGCCAGGACCACTTACTGGAATTCACTATCATGTCTTCAGTGTTGAAATGGCAGGGGAACTTATCCCTAGATCTGGATTAAGAATACCTAGTTTGGGATCCAAGTTCTGACACTTTTTACTAGTTAGGTAGCCTGGGGCAGTTCCTTTACCTTAGTTGCATCATCTGTGAAATTAGAGGACTGGGCCACATGATAACCAAGGTCCCTTCCAGTTTTAAATCTATTATTCACTGATCTTAGTATTTTTAGAGGCATTTTCTAGTCTGGACCATTATTGAATTGTATACCATCAACTTCCTATTATAGGGCAGCAATCTTAAATTAATGTCTTTCTCCAATGAAAGGCAGTCTTCCTTTCTTCCTATGTTCCTGAACCAGCTCCTAAAGGATGGAGCATTGGGAACTAACAGTATGGGGGAGCATCCTGGGATAAATTTAGCATGAGTCTTGTGTGTATACATATGTGCTTCTCTCCCTTTTGGTATTTTTAATTTGAACATCAAGCAAAAATAGAATTTCCTGTTGAGCTGATAAGAAATTCCTGTTTTTTCCCCAAAGCCCAGTGTCTATTGGGGTGTACAAGCAGGGATAGGGGAAGTTACTGGTGGGTTCCAAGAAGGGTAGCAATAGAAAGGAGGAGCTGGGGTGGAACTTAGCCCATATTTACTTATTTTTTAAAAATAAGATAGTTGATGCTCAGAAGAATCCCATTATGTGATTAATAATTTCCTGCACACATTTATGTCCTTGACAAGTTCTGGAAAATCTCTTTGCTCCTTATTTCCCTGGGGCTGGGATATATTTAGCTGCCTGATATATTTTTTTTTCAGTCTTTTGGACATAACTTGATGGGACTCAAATAGTCTGTAGTTATGCAAAGTATTGGCTCCACATTAGACAGGTTAGCTTTGTTCTGGTCTGGTTCTGGCTCTGTCTGAATCTATGTTTCTATTAGCATAGTGCCTGGCACATAGTAGGTGTTTAATACATGTCTGTGGACTGACCAAGCGACTTATCAGGAGGTTCTGTGAGCGCTATTCTTTCCCAGTGATTCCCTTTTGTATTCTTCTCTGGTGCATATACAAAGTCTATACCCCTAACCCCAGCCACTCCATGCTATCAATCAAAAGAACGTGAGAGTACAGAGTGGGTACCGTTCAATGTAATCTATCTCCACTAAAGGACAAACAGTTCTAAACTCTCCTTTTAATGATTGTAGGACAATGGGGTTATTATTCTTCATAGGTCTTGGAGGCAGGAATACAATTAAATTGGTATTTATTTGGAGTTATTTTTTGCAGATGAAAGCTACTTCTCCCAGGTTTGGGATTATTTTTTACTATTCATAAACAACAGAAAGGGAGACCCTGAGCCTCCTTCTATGTCTCTGAAAACTTCTTTGTCCTGAAGGCTTTTTTTTTTTCCAACTTAGCCTTTCCTTTTAAATTCCATTGCCATCACCACATCTAGGAAGTATGCTGGATAGAGTGTTGAATTTGTAGGCAAGAAGACCAAGAATTTAAATGATGCCTTGGGAACTTACTGGCTGTGTAACTCCGGACAAATCACTTAACCTCTGTTTGCCTAATGGAGAAGGAAATGGCAAACACTACCAGTATCTTTGCCAAGAACCTCATATAGGATCACAAAGAGTTGAGTGACTGAATGACTGAACAATAACATGTCTCCTTCTCCATTTCATATTATCTAAAGGCTTGATACTAACGGAACCTGTACCTTCATCCAAGTCACTGATAAAAATGTCAAAGAGAACATGGCCAAGGACAACACCCTCATAGAGATCTCAATCTATTCATTAAGAGTCACTCTCTATGGTTCTGTGTGTGTGGTCATTCATCCAGTTCCAAATCTACCTATCTTATCCATGCCACATCTCCTCACCTTCTCATGAAAGACTTTGTCAATAATCTCACTGAAGTCCAGGGCATACTAGCATACCATGTTCACAGCATTTCTCTGACCTCCCAGATTAATTACTCTTTGAAAACAGGAAATGAGTTTAGGCTGAAATGACCTGTGCTTGATGAAACCATATTGACTTGTACTTCTCATCCCTTCCCTTTCTATGTACTTACAAATGGCTCCTTCAAAATGCATTTTGAAGTGCGGTCAATTATAAAAGTCAATTAGATCAGCTCTCTATTCATTATGCCATGCTGCTTCTTGTCTTTATCTCTTAATAAAACCAGTCACCAATGCCAATTATTGAATTCTGTTAGTTTAGGAAAGGCAGCATAGCTCAGTGCATTGAACAATGAAGGTGGAGTCAGGAGGCCTCCAGTTCAAATACTGCTTCAGATATTCATTAGTAGTGAGACCCTGAAAAAGTTACTCAGCCTCTGTCAACTTTTGTTCAGTCATCTGTAAAATGGCTGGAATCAGGATGTAGAGGAAAACTTAAATGCCAAACTCAAGATCCGGTATTATCCTATCTCTGGGCTCTTTAAAATTTAAACCCTAGAATCTAGCAAGGGTGGGGAATCTGTAGCCCAGAGACCACATGTGTCCTTCTAAGTTCTCAAGTGTGGCCCTTTGACTAAATCCAATTTTCCATTCAGTCAAAGGGCCCCACTTGAGGACCTATAGGGCCACATGTGACTGTGAGTCTACCCCAGATTTCCCACCCCTGATAGAGGGTACATCAGTCTATGCTTCACTTCCCTTTTTTCTGTGAAAAACATTAAAGTGGTGTGATTGCATCATCATTTCTGAAGTACTATAGAAACTCATTCATACTGGTCAGGATAAGGTACAGTAAAAATCTTCTCAAGGGAATCTTTTAAAGAGTGAAAATCATATCTGGTCATTTAAAGGAACAATTATTCCACTTTTAGCTAAGAGAGCGCTTCCGCAAATATTTGTATATTTGAAAGATGTCATGACTACTACATGATGTCTCTGGGTCAATCTTTTAATTTGTTCCTGAAATGAATGAAAAAACTATTAAACATTTAGTCAACAAGTAAGAAAGCTTTTATTAAGCACTTACTATGTGCCAGTCACTGTGCTGAGCACTGAGAATAAAAACACAAGCAGAAAGACAGTTTCTATCCTCAAGGAGCTTACATCTAATGGAGAAAAATGACACATAAAAGATGACAGATAAGGTGAAGGGACTGAGTTCAAGAATAAAGCTTAGAGTGTAATGAAGACAAGGTTGGCCTGAACATCCTCCTTAAAATGGAAGTTGTAGGAGGACCCAGACAATCAGAGGGAGAGGCTACAAGAGTAATGGCTACTTCCAATATGAAGAGTCTAGGGGTTGAAGGAGCTTCCAGGGTGAAGAGGCTTCCATGGTATGGTAGAGAAAGTTGGACAATCCAATGCAAAGACACAAATACAAAAGCAAAGAGAGTCCCTGCCCTTAAGAAGATTACTTTCTAATAGAGAAAGAAAACTCACAAGATGAGTGGTAGCTGAGGAGGGACACTTTGTCTAGAAGGTTGCTAGGATAGTGGGTGGGGCCATATGGTAGTTGATTGATATACCCTATCCAGGAATACTATCAGAGTCAATTTGATCATGGCTCCAGAATTGTGACTGGGGAAGGAAAAGAGAAAAAGGCAGGCATGTGATGTCAAGGATGTTGGCAAGACTGTGGAGGAAATAACCAGAGAAGCTAGGGAGTGAATCATGACTAAGATTTTCCTGAAAAAATGGGCCAGGTGAGGTTCTCATTAATCAAAACATAGAATTCCAGGTTAGGAATTCTGGAAATGAAAAGATTAAAACCTCCCTTCAGAATATGGATGGTCTCTGGAGTGGGGAGAGAGGTTGCTGTTGAATGTGTGGAGAAGATGCCTGGAAATTAATGAGATTCCATTTCCCCTCCTGGCCTTATCTATCATCTACTACTATCACTATCAATTCTGTTGATTTAAACCTAAAAGATCATCACTAGTCTTCATCTCCTGTTTTGTAAATTTCCTTATATCAGTATACATTCTTAATATAAAATATTACTGCTCTTTCTTTTTCTCATTGATATCTGGCAACCTACATGGTGTAGAATACTTAGCATGTCAACAAGTCATAGAAACTTATATTGATAAGCGCTATTAGTGGTTATCTATGTCTATTCCATATAAGAATCCCTCAACACACTAGTGTTAATAAAATGAATGAATGAATATATAGTTAGGAGAAGAGTCATTTGTTATTGTCAGGAGTGCAGAATAAAGCAGCACAATCTTGACCCCCAAGTCTTGTTAAGAGAATCTCCCAAAGTCATTCACATGGGAAGAAGTACTGACCAGAAGTGTGAGAGAGTTTAATTTTTTCTCAGCTTAACTCAAAGAGTTTTTTACATATACACATTTTTTTCAGCTTAATTCAAAGAGTAAAATAAATTCAAAAAGTGATGGATGAGTCAGAAGAGAAAGTCAAAAGTCTTAATTCCTGAATTCTCTGGTTGTCTGACTTGAGCCCCAGGTCAACATCACAAAAACCAAAAAAGCCCCTGATGCTCCAAATTAGAATTACCAAGACCCTTCCCCTATAGAGAAAGGCCATGTAGCAGCCAGAATTCATAAAAACAATAGTTGATGGAAGATCCAGCAGAGAGAACAAACTAGCAGAGGACCCCAGCAGTGTGACAATACAGCAAGGAAAGCAGTTTGCAGTCTGATGACATCACCAGACCAGAAGGTGACTTCACTGTCTCATGGGGAACTAAACAGGAGCATCAGAAGTAGAAAAGTATTTTATTGGAGATGTCTCTTTAAGAACATGAGTTCTCTTGGTTATATGTGTTCCCTAGTCATATATGTTCCTTACAGGTATTCTCTCCCACATGTCCCCATGATCAAATGTTTGTGTATGTATGTACATACATATGTGCCCTCTCCACATGCATTCCCTATTCATTCAATTTCTTTACAAATATCCTTCACATATATAGCTCCATCATACATGTTCTCTGGTCATTTGTGTTTCTTATGTGTATTAGCAATACGTGTGTATGGATTGTGTGTATTTACCTTGTCATTTATTTAGCTATGATATTTAGTAACATTTTATTATATATCTGACAATAGTTACAGCAACCCCAATAACCTTGTTCATTGATGCTCTATCAGTAATAACCAGACAAGATATAAAACAAGGAGACATGCTCATCAGATTAGTTTGCCACTGTAACAGAGGAGATCCAGTACTTAGTCCAAGTGGAGTCATTGGTAAAGTGGATAAAGAATGTCCATTTGTCCAGATTATGATATGCAATTAACACATGATAGAGCCCATCCATCTATATATCTTTATCTTTATTCATATTTGTACCCATATTTCTATCTATTTATATCTTTATCTCTATCTTTGGTACCTACATCTGTACCTATAATTGTACCTGTACTCACTCCATGCCTACACTTACCTCTCTGTCTATAACTATAGCTATATCTATAACTTCCTAGATACTACATATGAACAATGAATTGGACAGGGGTAGGTTACCTTTAGGAAACTTCATAGTAGTTTACCTAATCCCAATCTTACAAGTGAAACAAAGATTCATACTTTGAATATCAATATTCTATCAGTGTCCTCTGGCTGTGAGATATGAAATACTATGGCCTTCAAAGGACTGAAAATGAGTATCATTGAGAGGGCAACAGAAATTTGTATGATGGGTATAAACAAGAAGTGATGTCATCAAAGAACTATTTGAGCCACATAGGAATGGACTTACAGTGGAAGCAAAGGATGATTGATGGACAGCCTATGTGTTCCATTAGTAAATTCATGATATTAAAAAAAAGTGAAGAAAATGACCAGAGTGCTGGAGCCCCTCTAGAGAAATATCAGAGGACATGGGCAAGAAACTCATAGGAAGGATGGACTTAGGTGAATTAATGATCTAAATTGACGGAGAGAATACCTAAATGGATGAAACCACAACAACATTTTAATATTCTGAGAGTTTAAAATTCTGAGAGACATATGATTAATTATTACTTTTATTTGAGTAATTTGTCCTTTGATTAGTCTAGTAAAAGAAAAAAATAGCAGCGGGGGTCGTAAGTTATGTTTTGTTTTGATCAGATGTTGATCCCAAATTGTCTTAAAGCTGAATAAATGGATACTTCCAACATTTTTTTAAAATTAAACTAACTAGTTTCTTATTCCCAGAATAAGGAGTATTTAGTAGATTTTTCTTAGGAGAAGAGAACTAGGTTTAGTTCTTTCTTTTCCTGTGAGTAGAGGCCAACCTAAACTAAGACCAAGATAGGCAACAGGTATGAGGGATGGTCAATGTCAGGTTAGAGGAATGAGTAAGTAGAGAGGTTGTGTAATCGAGTAGCACATATGTCAGAAGGGCAGCTGATACTAAGTAATTATAGTTAGGAAGACAAAGTCCAAAACAAGAAGGGGACTGGCATAGATAAGGGGCTGTGGTTCACTATCTCAAAGAGAGTTTCAGGAACAGGAGATTCTGTACCCTGGATAGCTAGCTCTCTGGCTAAGAAATTTGTTCTAAAGTTAAAGGGACAGAATGTAGAGCTGAAAGGTCATTAGAAATCAATTAATCCCATTTTTTCTTTACAAGTGGGAAGCCTGATGATAAAAGGTGAAAAAATATCCTCAAGGACATGTAGGTTGTAAGAAACAAATGAAGATGTTTTTGCACTTTTCACTATCCTACATCTAAATTCCTTATTGACGTCTTTTATCCTCAGACCTCCATGCCTGGAGAATCAACTTCATTCCCACAAACTTCTATTCATACCTTAGATGAGGGGAATAATGTGAAATTTCACTTTGGATTTTCTTACCTCCCTTTTCTATTCCATGCCATCATAGTTCTAGAGCTGGAAGGGACCTTAAAAGCCATTGAGTCTGACCTCCTTATGGAGAGAGGTTAAGAAAGATTAGGTGACTTTCCTAAGATCACCCAGTTAGAAAGAGTGGGGGATAGGGATTCTGTCACATGGACTGATGGGAACATCTACAGAGTTATCAATGTTCTCACACTGTCCAAGGGGTAAAACTCAGTGGAATTACAATCAACATCTTAATGGGGGGATGGGGTGAAAGGGAAGGATTCTATCAAAGGAAACAACATGGACAGAGATAAGTAAATGCTAAATTTATCCAAAATGAGTAAATGGCAGATTGATGAGGGGAAGTGCAGGAAGCTGGAGCTGCTCAGAAAAGGCCTCCTAGAGGGTGTAGCACTTGGTCTGAGCTTGGAAGGAACCTAGGGGTTCTAAGAAGTGAGAGTGTGGAGGAAGGATATTCCAGACATGGCAGAAAATCTATGCAGAGTGCAAAGGTAGGAACAGGAATGTTGCGCATAGTGGATAGCAAACTGGCCAAATGAAGGCCAGGTGAAGACTAAGCATAGAAAGATACCCAGAGACCAGATTTTGAAGGGCTTTAAATGCCAAATAGAAGGACTAGTATTTTGTACTGGAAGATATAGGGAGCCACTGGAGCTTCTTGAGTAAGGGACTGACATATGCTCCCAGCTCCTTCAAGCTGTCTACACATGGCATGAGCTTAAGTGTCTTCACCATCTTGGTTGCTGTCTTCTACAACCAACATCTCAACACAATGGGAACATTCTCCTTCTTAAAATGTGGTGCTCAGAACTGAACATGATACTCTAGATGTGGTCAGACCAGGATGGTCAACTTCCCTGTCCTGGGCAGCATGCTTCTCAGTATAGTCAAATAATAGTAAAAATGATAATTAAAATGTTAATAGCAACTAAGTAGTGCTATATTAATTCATTAGTTTAACATATATATTGAAAAAAATGCTTTTCATATGCCGGGGTGTAGAGTGTATTCAGGGAGGTCCAGTACCTTTGGTGTGATGGCTACTGAGTCCTTTTCCAGGTTCTTTCCACCTGTTCCATCTAACTCTCACCTGTGGCTTCAAGAAGTTGCAGTATGCACAGAAGCCACATCCCAGTAAACTGTTTCAGCAGACAATCCAAAGCAGGTTGAGGGTAACCAAGGGTTCTCAAACCCAATGGTGAGTTAGGGGGGTGTCTACTCCAAGCATGTGAAGACTTCATGTGGTGGAATGGGCAGATGAGAACAATTTGTTCCAATGGCCATGAAGGCAGATGAAGCAGACAATGTGGAGTGCTTGGTTAGACACCGAAAATGCCAAGATCATCCACTGTATCCTGAACTATTACCAGTCATTTTGACTCTGTCTTGCCACTGGACTATGATGATGCTGGAGGAGAGAGTGAGACTGACGACTTCGTGCAACTCTGTCTCACTTAAATCCAATTTACACATGAATCAAAAGACATCACCCATACCTTTTCACTATTATGCCTCAAAGTCCTGTGGTGACAGGCAAGTGATGAAGCAGCAGGTATGGATACACTGGGAGCTGTAGTCATGACCCTGCAGGCAAGTGGCTCAGGCCATAGGATGGTTTCTCACTGGAAGCAGCCGTGGGACTCGGCAGCCCCCTGGGTGTCTGAGCAGCCTGTGAAGGATGGCACTGCTCACCTCCAGTTGTGAAGAAAGGGGCTAGAAAAGGTGCCCTAAACATTGTCTGCCTACCCAACCCTGGCCTGATTACTGCAGCAGGTGGGGAATCCCACTAAGCAGTTGAAACACAAAAATAGTACGAAAACATGCAAAGATGATTCTGCTCACCATCAGCACATGAAACATGTGCACACTAATAGATAACACAAAAGCCAGTAGACCTGAAAGAAGAACTGCTCTTGTTTCAAGAGAATTCAACAGATCACCTCCAAATAGCAACCCGGAGTGAAACAAGGTTGGCAAATGAAGATGGAGTTGGATACACCTTATTCTTGAGTGGGCACAGTGAAGGGGAGCACTGTGAAGCTGGCATGGGTTTTAGAATCAAAACTGATCTAATCAACAAGCTGGTATGCCTGCCAAAAGGAGCAAATGACAGGCTCATGACAATGTGATAATCACTCGCAGGAAAATGCCATGCCACCATCATCATTACCTATGCTCCCATCATGACAAACCCTGATGAAGTCAAAGAAAAATTTTATGAAGACCTAGAGACCCTTATTGTCATTGTGCCAAAAGAGGATAAGCTTATAATTCTGGGTGACTTTAATGCTAGAGTAGGCTCAGACGACCAGACTTGGCAGGGAGTCCTAGGGAGGAATGGAGTTAGAAACAGCAATAGCAATGGTCATTTGCTGCTGAAGTCTTGTGCATCACATGACCTTCTCATCACCAACACTGTCTCCCATTTACCTAAATGCAATAAATATTGCATAAAATAAAATACAATTCATGGACCCTCGCAGCAAACACTGGCATCTAATAGACTATGTGATGGTAAGGAGAAGAGACAGACAAGATGTGAGTGACAAAGGCAATGTGTGGTGCAGAGTGCTGGACTGATCATAGACTTATTCTTTCCAAGATAAATATTTGCATTCATCAAAAATGCTGCCCCCAAGGCAAGATGACTACCAGAAGAGTTAATGTTAGAGCTCTTCTCTGAGTGTGAGCAGATTGCTGCTGATTTGGAGGGAAAGTTGAGCCAACACACAGTTGGCAACAATGGAGCAGAAAAGGAGTGGGCAGCTTTCAGAGATTTGGTGTACAGCACTGCATTTGTTCATCAGGGTCAGCACACTCACAAACACCAAGATTGGTTTGATAAAAATGATGAAGAAATTCAGAAACTGCTAAATGAAAAATGAGAACTCCATAGGATTTTCCAGCAGGATAGTTCATCCACCTCTAAGAAGGCAGCATTTAATTCCATCAAATCAAAGTACAAGCAAAGCTTAGAGAGATGTAGAATGCCTGGCTCAATAAAAAGGCTGATGAAATTCATTTTTATGCTGATAGCAACAATCTAAAGTGCTTTTATGATTCCTTGAAAGCTATTTACAGACCAAAAACCTATGGTGCATCACAGCTACTCAGTGTGGATGGAGTCACATTGATTAGTGATAAGGACATGATCCTAGAGAGATGGGCTGAACACTTCCATAGTGTTCTCAATAGACCATCATCAATCAATGCTGAGGCCATTGACTGTTTACCTCAGGTTGAAGTCAATCCCTCCTTAGCTGAACTTCCAACTGAAGAAGAGATTTTGAGGGCCATTAGACTCCTTTCATGTGGAAAAGCATCTGATGCTGATTATATTCCATCTGAGATTTACAAGGCAGGGGGACCATTGCTCATACAAAAACTGACTGAAATTTTCCAGTTTATATGGCAAGAGGAGGTTATCCAGGAGTTCAAGGATGCCTCCATTGTCCATCTCTATAAAGATAAAAGGGAATAGATTGTCATGTGACAATCACAGGGGGATCTCTGTCTTAGTTATTGCTGGCAAAATTCTTGCTAGAATCCTTCTTAATAGGCTGGAACGTGGGCATACACCTGAGAGTCAGTGTGGCTTCAGAAAGGGCCAAGGAATATTCGGTATGGCGTTTCCTGCCTGACAACTCCAGGAGAAACGCCAGGAGCAGAACAGAGGTCTGCACACAACATTTGTAGATCTGACCAAGGCCTTTGACACTGTTAGTCATGAGGGCTTTTGAAAAATTTTTGGAAAATTATGTCAAAATTTGGTTGCCTGGAGAAGTTCATCAATATTGTACATCAATTTCATGATGGCATGTTTGCCCAGGTTCTGGATAATGGACAAAGCTCTCACACTTTCCCAGTCACTAATGGAGGAAAACAGGGCTGTGTGCTTGCTCCCATGCTTTTTAGCATGATATTTCCAGTCATGTTGACAAATGCTTTCAATGAGGAAGAACATGGCATCAAGGTCAACTACCATACTGATGGTAAGTTCTTCAATTTGTAAAGGTTACAAGCCAAAACCAAAGTGGAGGGAGTGTTGGTGCGTGATTTTCTGTTTGAAGATGATTGTGCACTCAATGTAGCCTCTGAAGCTAAAATACAACAAAGTATGGATCAATTCTGTGCTTCCTGTGATAACTTTGGCCAAATAATTAACACCAAAAACACACAGGTGCTCCATCAGCCACCACCACACCATCTATATTGGTTACAACATTGGTTGTAACAAATGGAAAAGTTTTGAATGCTGTGGATAAATTCATTTACCTTGGTAGTCTAATTTCCAGGGATGTACACATTGAAAATGAGGTTGATACACACATTGCCAGAGCTAGCTTAATGTTTGGGAGGCTCCAAAGAAAAGTTTGGGAAAGAAGTGGTATTAGACTGACTACCAAACTGAAAGTCTGCAGAGCCATTGTGCTGACCTCATTGTTATATGATTGTGAAACATGGACAGTCTACCAGCACCATGCCAGGAAACTGAATCGCTTCCATTTGAACTGTCTTAGGAAGATTCTGAGGATCAACTGGCAGGATAAGGTACCGGACACTGAAGTCCTTTCTTGAGCTGAATTGCTAAGCATTCAAACTATGCTTCAGAGAGCGCAGTTGTGTTGGGCTGGCCATGTTGTTTGAACACAAAATATATGCTTGCCAAAAAGACTATTTTATGGAGAACTTGCATAGGGCAGGCGATCACATGGTGGCCAGAAGAAACAACACAAGGACACTCTCAAGGTCTCTCTCAAGAACTTTGGATTTGACTGTGCAACATGGGAGACACTGGCACAGGACCACTCAGCATGGCGTGCCCACATAAGAGAAGGTTCCGTGCTCTTTGAGCAAAGCAGAATTGAGACAGCACAAAGTAAATGCAGGATGTGCAAATTTGAGCTATCCACCCCAAATATTCATACAGACTATCTGTGCCCAACCTGTGGTAGAGCATTCCGAGCTTGGATTGGTCTGATCAGCCACAGTCGGACACACTAAAATTTCACTTTACAGTGGTGATGTCATTTTGGTCCTCTTCGAAGATGAAGGACAATGACCAACAAACCAACCAAGTCATGTCCAATTCCTCATAGTGTTTTCTTGGCAAAGACACCGGAGTGTTTGCCATTTCCTCTTGCAGCTCATTTTACAAATGAGGAAACTGAGGCAAACAAAGTTAAGTGACTTACTCAGGGTGATACATCTAGTGTGCCTGAGACCTAATTTGAACTCATATTCTGCACTATCCACTGTGCCACCTAGCCACCCCACAAATGCAGATAAATAAATACAAAACACATTAAAATAAATAAAATAACTATCATTTTCAGTGGGGAGGGTACTAGTTAATGGGTAAAACCAATGTAAGAGGTAGCAATCAGCTGATACTGAAAAGATGAAAATAAGAGGAGAGTACATGTCAGGCAGGGAGGATCACTTGGACAAAGGCACAAAGATGGGAGATGGGGGATCCCGTACAGGACAAATTATGTAGGCCATTTTGGCTCAAACACAATGTGTATGAAGGAGCGGAATGTTCAATAAACCTGGAAAGGTGGTAGAGAACCAGATTTTGAAAGGCTTTAAATGTCAAATAGGCAATAGAGAGCCAATGAAGTTTATTAAGTAGGGGAGTGACATGATCAAACCTGTACTTTAAAAATATAAATTTGGAAACTATGCCTATGATAGTTTGGAAAGAGGAGAAGATTAAAACAAGGAGACCAAGTAGGAGAGTATTAATGATATTCTGGTGAGATGTATTATGGACTGAAGAAGGGTGATTGCCATTGGACTAGATGTGAGAGATGCCACGGAGGTCATCAACAACACTTAGCAACTAATAGAATATGGAGAGTGCAGGAAATGGCCAAGTTGAAGAGTGTAGTTGGAAGGAATCTGTGTGAAATTTGAAGTCAGAAGACCTGAGTTCAAATCTTAGCTCTGCCATTTGCTACTTATGCAATCTTAGGGTTTGAAAATGAAAATGAGGATGGTTTGAAGGGAAAATTAATGAGTTGTGTTACATGTGCATTGTTTAAAAGGAGCATTTAGTCAGAAATGTCCAATAGACAGTTGGTAAGGAGGAACCAGAGGACAGGATAGACACTGGGGCTAGATATTTAGGTCAAGGAGTCATATGAATGAGTGGTAATAGCTAAACCACTGGGAACCTATGAGATCATCAAGAAAGTGTCAAAAGAAAAGAGAAGGTCCAGGACCAATCCTTGGGGTATACACATGCAGAGGAGTACACCACTTATACAGCAAAGAAGACTTAAGAGTATCCAGATAAGGAAGAGAAGAATCAAGAGAGAATCCCTGAAAAATACCTGAAAAAAAGCCATAATGGCTGTGTTAGGACTGATGAACTAATGTTGGCTTTGACCTGACAAGCCACCATTTAGAACACATCAATGCCTTCTCATGGCTAACAGACCTTTCTTTCATCATGAGCCTATCAGACCAAGGCATAAGACTTCAAAGCAGTCATTAAAAAATGGTGTGCCATGGTGTCTGATTTATGATCTTGTGCCTTTAGCACCTGTCAGTCAATAGCAGAATGGTTAGGAAGGTATCCAGGCAGGGGAAGTAGCTTCTAACCCTCTGAGAGGAATGAGTCATCTTCAGGCTTGCTGCCAAGAGCCAACCAGTATGATTTTGTTGTCTCATTTTGTTGCATATTATATCTGGATGAGCATCTGTCAAGGATAAGTAGAAGAGATTCTTGCATTGGGTGGGATATTGGACTAGGTATATGTTAAGAGCCCTGGTTTTGAAATTAGAGGCTCTGGGTTCAAATTCTAGCTCTGCTGTTTAGAACTGTGATCTTAGGCAAATCACTTCCTCTCTCCAAATTTCGATTTTGTTTTTGTGTTGTTTTTTTTTAATCTGAAAATTAGAGTAATGGATTAGATGAACTCTAATATCTCTTCCAGTTCTAACATTCCATCATCCCATGATCTCCAAAACTCCAAATTCATAATTCCATGATTCTGTCTGGTTCAATACTGGATCCTCAGGTTAGCAGCTAGTGTTTCTTCAGGGGATTATGTTTTTCCTTCCAGTTTAAATTTACACCAGATAGGAAATCAGGGCCCTAATTCCTCTTATCCTTGAGTTAAATGAAAATTCATCAAAAATAAATTAAAGTTCAATTTGACTTTAATCCAACAATGATTTATTTAGCTTGTTCTAGGCAAAAAAATCCACCAAATACTTATTGATATGTACTACTGGTTGACTTAAATGCTAGGGGAGAGAAAAAGTTGAATAAGACACAACCTTACCCTCCCAGGGCTTACCGTCTGTAAGGATTGGTGGGAGAATATTAGAGAAGGAAATAGATGTGCATGGGTATTCTGTTGCAAGGTAGAAGAACATGAACATGCAATTAAAGAGGCAATGATGGTGTAGAGACACAGAATCATAGCTGGGAGGGACATCTAGTCCAATATTCTTGTTTTACAGGTGATGAAATTGAGGTCCAGAAACTGTGTGAACCAAGGTCACACAGTTAAGTGTCAGAACCAGAATTTGAATCCAGTCCTCTGAGTCCAAATTCAGCATGTTTTCCATTGTTACCATTCTGCCTTTGTAGGCCTAGCGCTATGTCAGATATCTTTTTCTCAGTCTCACTTTCCTCGTCTGTAGAATGGGATAACTATAGAACATATCTCACAAGGCTGTTGTGATGTTCAAACAAGACAAGATAAATAAAGCATTTTGCAAACATTAAAGTTCTGTAAAATTGTGAATCATTGTCACCACCAACCATTACTATTACTGTGGTTGTAAGGGACTTGAAAAGAGTACAAAACAGGATCTTTTTCCCTGTGGAACTCATTGTCAAGTTGGGGAGACCCAACATAAACAGTGGAATGAAGCAGAGAAAAATCCAAGACAGAAGATAGTCTTATGCCAAAATGTATGGGAAGAACATTCTATGGAAGGTCAGGTTGAAAAGACATCATACTATAGGCTGTATTTAAGGAAGATCAAGGAAGGTAAGATTTGGGATGGGCCTTGAAGAAGAAACGGGGCTAGAAGCAATAAGAGCATTGGAATTATTCTTAGTTACTCTCTTCCCTAATATATTTGCCAGAAAATAGAAAATCACAACTCAGAAACCTCTACTCATCCCCATGCTGGTCTTATGAGAGGCTATATCATGAGCATGGGGAGTATTTTATTTTTCATTTCTGTTCACTTTTTCTCTAAGGGAAGGGAGGGGAACAGAAAGGAAGGGAAGGGAAGGAAAAGAGCTGTGCTGGCCAACTGGATCTGGCTTGTAGTGGGAACAGCTCATAGTACTCACAGGTTGTTGTTTGTCTTTCATTCTCAAAGAGGACCATGACATCAGGAAGGTGATGCCAGACTTGCAAGTGAATTGCATTTAAGTGAGGGAGGGCTGTGTAAAGTCACCAGCCTCACTTTCTCCTCTGGAACCCTCTGGGTCCAGGGGCAAGATATAGATCAGAATGACTGGAGATTCCAGAATATTCAGAGGAAGAATAGGTAGGATCTTCTGATCAAATAATTAGATGATATTTGTAAAAGTGCTTAGCATAATGTCTGGTACATATTAAATGCTATATAAATGCTTATTCCCTTTCTTTCCCATTCCTGTGGACTAAAAATTTTGCAGAGGAAATCATCCCAGAAGGGATGGGCAATAGACAGGAATGAAAATCTTTTTAAAATAAATTAATTTACTTACTTTTTAAATATAAATTTATCTAACTTTTTACATTCATTTTCACAAAATTTGGGGTTCCAAATTTTCTCCCCATTTGTCCCCTCCCCCCTCCCAAATACACTGAGCATTCTAATTACCCATATCACCAATCTGCCCTCTCTTCTTTCTTCCCTCCCTTCCCTTA
>CM053769.1:260191489-260216073 GCA_028658325.1 Potorous gilbertii | reverse complement strand
AAGCCCATTGGATATCTATTTCAGATGTTTGGGATACAGAGGCCTTGACTCCTATGTCTTTCCCTGATGGTAAGCGTTGTTCTTCCTCATCAGAAAGGAAGGGAGGAAACATCTGTTCACCAAGAAAGTAACCTTCTATGGTCTTATTTTTTTTCCCTTTTCTGGGCATTTTCCCAGCCAGTTACTTGACTTCTGAGATTCCTCTCCACCCCTGCCCAGATCTGCCCAGCTAGTGTTTGGCGTCTGAGATTCAAATGCTGCTCCCCAGGCTCAGGGCTTTCAGTGGCAGGCCCAGCTGCTATTCAATGTGAGCTTAAGTTCTGGTGCTCAGGTGGGGGCAGGGCCACTTTCCAGGCTCAGTTCTCTCATGGGGTTTATGCGGAGACCTTCAGTAATGGACACGAGGTCCTGCTGAGCTCCTGCCTGCTTCGGGAGCCTCTGGCCACCTGCTGCCTCTGCCACTGCCTCCCAAGGGGGCCTGAGTTATGCAGACACCCCGCTCCCCTCTCGGCCAGCCCAGAAGTCTCTATTACTGACCTGTGTGCCTGTGGGTGGAGGGACCTTTGTGGCCACTGGAGATTCCATCCCTGAAGCCTCCTCGGATCTGCTCCTCTCGGTGCCGCAGGGCCAGGGAAGGGCTAGGCTCTACTCCTGGCCAGTGCACGATCCACCTTTGGGGTCGATTCTCCTTCACTCCATTGCTGCATGGCTTCCACTGCTCCAGAATTTGTTGGGAGTTCTTTTTACAGGAAATCCATAGGCTGTGGTTTCGTAGCTAGCATATGTAAATCTTTCTACTCCACCATCTTGGCTCCTCCCCCACTTATTTTTAACATTAAAAAATTTTAATTCCAAATTCTCTCTCCTTCCCACTCCTCCCCCACCCATTGCAAAGGCAAGAAATGTTATAGTAATTATACAAGTGAAATCTTGCAAAGTATATTTCCATATTAGTCATGTTGTCAAAAAAAGCAAGAAAAAGTTTAAAAATATATGCTTCAATTTGCATTCAGGCTCCATCAGGTCTTTCTCTGGAGGTGGATAGCATTTTTCATCATAAGTTCTTTGGAACTGTCTTGGGTCATTGTATTGATCAGAAGAGCTAAGTCATTCACAGCTGATAATCATACAATATTGCTGATACTGTGTACAATGTTCTCCTGTTTCTTCTCACATCACTTTGCATCCATTCATACAAGTTTACCCAGGATTTTCTGAACTCATGTTGCTCATTTCTCATGACACAATAGTATTTCCATCACAATCATATGCCACAATATGTACAATCACTGCCTAGTTGATGAACATCTCTTCAATTTGCAATTCTTTCAGTTTGCTACCACCACACAAAAAAAAGCTGCTATAAATATTTTTCTACAGATGGGTTCTTTTCCCTTTCTTTGATCTCTTTAAGTTATAGACCTAGAAGTGGTATTGCTGGATCAAAGGATATGTACAGCTTTATTGCTCTTTTGGGTATAGTTCCAAATTATTCTCCAGAATGGTTGGACCAGTTCACAACTTCACTAAGAAGACATTTGTGTCCCAATTTTTCCACATCTCCTCCAACATTTGTCATTTCTATCATGTTGGCCAATCTGATAGGTGTGAGGTGGTGCCTCAGAATTGTTTTAATTTGTATTTCTTTAATTGGTATTGATTTAGAGCATGCTTTCATTTGACTACAGATAGCTTTGATGCCTTCTTATGAAAACTGTCTTATATTTTTGACCAATTATCAACTGGTGAATGATTCACATTTTTATAAATTTGGTTCAATTTTCTATATACTTGAGAAAAGAGACCTTTATCAGAGAAACTTGCTATGAAATGTTCCCTCTAGTTTCCTATATTCCTTCTTCTCTTGGATACATTAGTTTTGTTTGTGCAAAACTTGTTTAATTTAATGAATTAAAAGTTATTCATGTTATTCTTTTGATCCTCTCTAATTCTTGTTTGGTCACAAATTCTCTCCTTATCCATAGATCTGAAATGTAAAATTTTCGATGCTCCCCTAGTTTACCTATGATCATGCTTTATGTCTAAATTGTTACTCCTTTTGATTCTTGTTTTCATATACACTATAAAGATGTTGGTCTATACCTAGTTTCTACCAAACTTGCCAGTTTTTCTAGCAATTTTTGTCAAATATTGAGTTCTTGTCCCAAAAGCTTAGATCTTTGGATTTATCAAACACTAAATAACTACAGTTCTTTATTACTGCATATTTTGTACCAATCTATCCCACTCTATTTCTTAGCCAGTACCAGATTGTTTTTTTGGTTCTCACTTTATAATATAGTTTGAAACATGGTACTGGGAGACTGCCTTCCTTCACATTTTCCCCCCTCACTTCCCTTGATATTCTTGACCTTTTGTTCATCCAAATGAATTTTGGTATTTTTTTTTCTAATTCTATAAAATACATTTTGGTAGCTTGATTGTTAGGGCACTAAATGAGTAAATAGATTTTTTTTTTTTATCTATTTAGTATTTTATTTTTTCCTTTGTTACATATAAAAACTATTTTAAACATTGTTTTTAAAACTTTGAGTTCCAAATTCTCTCCCTCCCTTCCTCCCTCCCCACTTCCCTCATTAAGACAAGTAATTCTATATAGGTTATACATGTGTAGTCATGTAAAACATATCCATAATGGTCATGTGAAAGAAAACATAGACCACAAAAAACCCTCATGAAAAATAAACTTTTTTTAAAGTATGCTTTAATCTATATTCAGACACCATCAGTTCTTTCTCTGGAGATGGATGGCATTTTTCATGATAAGTCCTTTAGAGTTATCACGGATCATTTTATTGCTGAGAATAATTAAGTCACTCACAGCGAATTATCTTACAATATTGCTATTACTTTGTACACAGTACATTTCTCTTTACATAGGCTCATGTAAGACTTTTCAGGTTTTTCTGAGAGCATCCTGCTCATCGTTTCTTAAACCATAACAGTATTTTATCACTGTCACATATGAAATTTGTTCAGCCGTTCCCCAATTAATGCGCATCCTTTCAATTTGAAATTCTTTGCCACAAGAAAAGAGCTGCTATAAAAATTTTTGTATATATAGGTCCTTTCCCTTTTTTGTTTTTTCTCTCTTTTGGGATACAGACCTAGTAGTAGTGTTACTAGGTCAATATGCCCTTTTGGGCATAGTTCAAAGTTGCTCTATAGAATAGTTGAATCATTTCACAACTCCAACAACAGTGCATTAATGTCATTTCCCCCCTCCACATCCCCTGCACCATCTGTCATTTTCCTTTCTGTCTTGTTAACCAGTCTAATAGATATGAGGTGGAACCTCAGAATTGTTTTAATTTGTATTTCTCAAATCAATAGTAAGTTAGAGCATTTTTTAAAAGTATGGCTATTGACAACTTTCAGTATTTTATCTGAAAACTTTTCATAGCTTTTGGCCATTTATCAATTGAGGAATGACTCTTATTTTTATAAGTCTTCCAGTTGTCTATGTGCTTGAGAATTAAGGCTTTTATCAGAGAAACTTGCTTTAAAATTTTTTTTTACAGTTACTATTGCTAAATGTGTTTCTCTCCATCCTATTCCTCCCCCATTTATTCTAGTCTCTCCTTTCATCCTGTCCCTCCTCAAAAGTGTTTTGCTTCTGATTACCCCCTCCCCTAATCTGCCCTCCCTTCTATCACCCCTCCCTCTTCTCTTATCTCCTTCTTCAGTGAATTTTTGTGTCTCTTTTTCCATTTGTCCAATTCTGCTTTTTAAGGCATTCTTCTCCTCATTGGTTTTTGCACCTCTTTTACCATTTGGTCTAGTCTGCTTGTCAAGGTGTTACTTTTTCAGTATTCTTCTGTGCCTCCTTTATCAAGCTGTTGACTTGGTTTTTATGGCTTTCTTGAGTTACTCTCATTTCTCTTCCCAATTTTTCCTCTACTTCTCTTACTTGATTTTCAAAATCCTTTTTGAGCTCTTCTGTAGCCTGAGACCAGTTCGTATTTGTCTTTGAGGCTTTGGATGTAGAATCATTGACTTTGTTGTCTTCATTTTTTCCTGTTGTTCGCTCATTTTCCCAGTCCTTTTCTTGACTTTTAACTTTTTGTTAAAGTAGGGCTCTGCTTCCAGGGCGAAGGACACACTATCCCAAATTTCAGAGGATTTGTATAACTGTTTTCAGAGATACTCCTAGAGGACTGTAAGTTTTCAGTTATTCCAAGGTCATATGATCTAAGCACAGGTGTGTTTGTCACTCTTATGTACTGTGCCCTGGTTTGTGAGTGATCTCAAGCACTCTTTTCTGCCCTGTAACTATGACAAGGGTACCTGCTCCACTGCCACCTGCAAGCTCTGCTATGCTAGTGATCCTCCTTGCCCTGGGACTGTGACCCAGATCTAAGTATGGGCAAAGCAACGGAGTCCTTCCTCAGGACTGAGAGTTCTGGAAGTGGCTGCTGACACTGCTGATTCACTGGCTCCCAAGGTCTACTACCAGTTTACTGGGGCTAGGGTTGTGTTGGTGTGACCTATGCTAGACTGTGCTCCATCCTTACCTAGGTACAACAGACTTTCCTGTTGTATGTTGTCTTTGGAAAATCATTTCACCCTGTCCTTTTATGGGTTCTGCTGCTTAAGGAATTGTTTTATGGCATTATTTAAAATTGTTCAGACGGGATCTTGGTTCCACCCCAATGCTTGTATTTTTAATAAAAGGAGGTCTGTGACACTCTCAAATACAAAAAACCCCCACCACCAAATAAGTAAATTTATTTAGGTAGAACTATCATTTTTATTTGAAGCAGATATGTAGGGCAGTGGGTAGAACACCAGACCTGGAGTCAGGAAGACCTGAGTTCAAATCCAGCCTCAGATACTAATTAGCTGTGGGGCCCTGGGCAAATCACCATTTGCCTTATTTGAATTGAAGAAGAAAATGGCAAACTATTCCAGTATCTTTGCCAAGAAAACACCAAATGGTGTCACAAAATATTTGACATGACTGAACAATAATTTGAACATTTTGAGTAATTTTCATTATATTGGCTTGACCTACCCATGAGTAATTAATTTTTCTCCAATTGGTTAGTTCTGTATTTGTGTGAAAAGTGTTTTATATTTGCATTTACATAGTTCCTGGGTTTGTCTTGATAGATAGACTCCCAGGTATTTTATATTATCTGCAATTATTTTAAATGGAATTTCTCTATCTCTTCTTGCTGGATTTTGTTGGTATTATAGAGAAATACTGACAATTTATGTGGGTTTAATTTATATCCTGCAATTTTGCTAAAATTAATTGTTTCAACTAGTTTTTATAGTTGATTCTCTAGTATTTTCTAAATATGTCATCATATCATCTGCCAAGAATGACAGTTTTGTTTCTTCATTGCCTATTCTAATTTTTAAAATTTCTTTTTCTCATCTTATTGCTATAAAATTTCCATTTTATTGATTTATTTTTTCATCAAACCAGCTCCTTATTGCTATATCTAGGATTTCTAGTACAATATTGAATAATAGGCATCCTTGCTTCACTCCTAATCTTATTGGGAAAGCATATAGCCTATCCCCATTATAGATAATATTTGCTGCTGGTTTTTAGGTTAAATACTACTTATCTTTTAAGGAAAGTATCATTTATCATTATGTTTTCCAGTGTTTTTAATCAGAATGCATATTGAATTTTATCAAAAGCTTTTTCTGCATCTATTGAGATGATCATATGATTTCTTTAAATTTTGTTGATGATGTGGTCAATTATGCTGATAGTTTTCCTGATATTGAACTAGTCCTGCATTCCAGATATAAATCCCACATAGTCACAGCATATAGTCTTTGTGATATTGATGTAATCTCCTTGCTAGCATTTTATTTAAATTTTTGCATCAATATTCATTAGGGTAATTGGTCTATAATTTTCTTTATTTTTATTCTTCCTGGTTTAGGTATCAGCACCATATTTGTGTCATAAAAGAAATTTAGTAGGACTTTTTTTGTGCCTGTTTTACCAAATAGTTTATATAGCATTGGAATTAATTGTTCTTTAAATGTTCAGTAGAATTCATTTGTAAATCTATCTGGTCCTGGGGATATTTTCCTTAAGGAGCTGGCTTGTCTAATTTCTTTTTGGAAAATAGAGTTAAGTATTTCATTTGCTCTTACGTTAATCTGGGCAATTTATGTTTTTGTAAATATCCATCCATTTCATTTATATTGTCAGATAATTTACCCTATCATTTGGTAAAATAGTTTCTAATAATTGCTTTAATTTTTTCCTAATTGATGATATATTCACCCTTTTCATTTTTGATACTGGTAATCTGGTATTCTTTCTTTTTTTAATCAAATGAACCAGTAGTTAATCCATTTTATTGATTTATTTTTTCATCAAACCAGATACTAGTTTTATTTTTTTAATGGTTCAATGATTTGTTTTGTTGTGTTTTACTTTCAATTTATTAATTTCTCCTTTGAATTTCAGGATTTCCATTTTGGTGTTTAATTGGGGATTTTTAATTTGTTCCTTTTCCAGTTGCTTTTTTTCTAAAATTTGCATTCCCAATTCACTGAACTATTCTTTCTCTATTTTTTTTTTTAACACGAGCATTTAGAGAAATGAATTTTCTCCTAGGTACTACTTTGGCTGTGTGCCACAAATTTTGGAATGTTGTCACCTTGTTGCCATTCTCTTTAATGAAATTATTGATTTTCCTTTGATTTGTTCTTTGACACACTCAAAGAATGAAAAGTTGAAGATATACAGAGAAACAGTTCATGAGAAGGAAAATGAGAATTGTCTAAAAAGACTGGCATAGATACACAGGGAATTCACCAACCAATTTAGATGTGTATAAGATGCAAACAAGGACAACTAACAGAGAATAAATGCAAAGATACTGTTCCGTAAGAGTAGTGTCTAGAAGGCTGAGGCTCATAATAAATAAGTTTAGGCTAAACAAAGGTGGGAAGGAATATAAGAAGGGGGTTTTGTTTATTTTGTTTTTTAGGTTTATTAGGGGAAAGAAGATCACAGAAGGAACAGGACTGCTGCTCTGGAGGGTTAGAATGGTAATAATTAATAACGAAAGAAAATCAGAGTATTTGTGATTCAATTCTGCTATCTCTGTCAAAGAAAATAATCTTTGTCCTGGAAAGAATGGAGGAAATATGGTTAATAGAGACCTGATACCCCAAATCAGTAAGGAGCTAGTAAAAAGAACACCTTTCCTTTTGTTTAATTCAAGTCACTTGATCTAGAAAACTCACATTCTCCGGCACTGAAAGAACAGGCAGATATGATTAATAAGACCATACCATCAACTTTTTTGAGATGTTGGAGAACCAGAAGGGACCCTAGAACTGGAAGAGGACAAATATCCTGATTTTGGGGGGTGGGGAAGAGAGAAAATACAGCCTTCAAACTATCAACTATGAACTTGACTTTGATTCCCAGGAAATAATATCATGGATTGTTAAAGAGATGATGGATATACATATAAGAAATTAAGCAGTGGCTCCAGGAATCAATATGGCTTCATTAAAAACAGGTTATATCATGTCAGATACACATATAACTATGCTTATATTTATATGCACCTATACCTATAGGTATATATATATATATATACACACACACACACATATATATCCTACTTGGATATATATGTGTGTATAGCTACATATACATGCCTCTATATATATAATTACACATACATATATATATACTCACATGTGTACAGACGCTTGTATACCTATACATATATCTATACCAATCCATATACATGTTCATACCTAGCCACATACCTAAGCGTACACACATATATGTGTACATATACTATTACTGTTTGACCTTTTAGTTGTGTTCCACTCATCATGATTCCATGGATCCATGCATGTTAATATGGTCTATAGAGTTTTCTTGGCAAAGTTACTGGTGTGGTTTGCCATTTTCCCCTCTCGTGGATTAAGGCAAATAGAGGTTAAATGACTTATCCAGGGTCACACAGCTAGTAAGTGCCTGAGGCCAGATTTGAACCTTCTGACTGCAGGCCCAGCCCTCTACCTACTGTACGACCTAGCTAACTCACTATACATACATAAATATATACACATATATACACATATACACATACATATCTATACTCATGCCTATAACTATACATACAACTATACTTAAACCTAGATGTATACCTATACTTATATGTGTGTACATATATGTATACATACATGTGTACATATATATATATATATTTGACTAATAGATCAGAGGAATGCTTAGATATAGCTTCTCCAGATTTTGGATTTTGGGAAGCAAGTTGATGTAGTGTATAGATGTCAAGAATTTAAGAATTCAGATCTAACCTCAGACACTCATGTGACCCTGGGAAAGTCATTTAACTTCTATCTTCTTATTTAAAAAAATGGAGATAAGAACCTATCACCCTGGGATATTGTGAGGATAAAATGAGATAATGTTTGTGAAGTGCTTTGAAAACCTTGAAATATTGTATCAATTTAATAAAATATCTCATGCTATTCATGGAGGAAGAAGGAGCAATGTGGGTTGGATGATAATACAGTTAGATATATCCAGAACTGATTGAATGACTTTCTCAAAGTACAGTCATTAACAGGTCATTTTAGCAGGAAGTCTGTAATGAAGTGCCCCAGTGACTATGATATTTAACATTCTTAGCAATGACTTAGATAAAAGCCTACTGGAATCCTTATCAAATTTACAGTGGACACAAAGTGGAGAAAGATGGCTAGCACACTGTATCATAAAGTCAGCAGCCAAAAAGTTCTTGATGGGCTGGAACATAGTGCCAAGTCTAATGACATGAATTTTCATGAGGAAAATTGTAAAATCTTGAATTGAGATTCAAATAATCACCTCTACAAAGTATAAAATGAGGAGAATATCTTTAGAGTATAGTGTGTCTGACAAAGGTTTGGGCATTTTCATGGTTTGAAAGCTGAATATAAGTCAACAGTATTACATAGCAGTAAAAAAAAAAACAAACAAACGAATGTACCATTGGGCTGCATTAAAAGGTATAGCCTCTAGGACTAAAATGACACGAGTTCCACTGTACTCTGCCCTAGTCAGACGTTATCAGGAGTATTGTGTACAGTTCTGAACACCATCATTTAGGAAGGATCAGAGACTCTCTAGAGGATGGAAACCAGAATAGTAAAGGACATTGACTTCATTCTCTAAGAAGATCAGATCTAGGGATTGGATGTGTTTAATATGGTGGTGGGTGTGGGAGGGGGATAGGAAACACTAGCTGTCTTCAGCTATTTGAAGGGCTGTTATTCAGAAGAGAGACTAGATTTTTTTCCTCTTTGTTCCCAGAGAGCAGAACTATATGCAAGGAGAGGAAGGTGCAAAGGACAAATTTAGAGAGAAGATGCAGGCATTGTCCTCAGGGTTTCAAGATCCTTACTCCAGTCATGCAGAGCTGGAGAAGGAGACTCAGAACAGTATCCAAGACATCTGAGCACTGGGTCTAGGCTGATGAGTCAGCTTTGTAGTATAAGTATCTGCCCTTAGCTATTTCCTGGGTTTTCAGGAAGTGTCATTCCAGCATATTCCTAGTTTCTGATCCCAAATCTCCCTCTTGTATCTCTCACCCTAACCAGACTATGCTCAAGGCAGGAGGTTGCATTGGCCAACCCCTAGTTACACCTCCACTCTAACCATGATCTGGGAGAAGATGGATATATATCTTTTCTTTCTCGCTCTGCTTACTTCCTTTGAGCTCTCTGTTTGTGCTCTACTCACAAAATTCTTCTCAGAATTACTATGTCAAAGCAGTTTGTTATTTGTGTTTCCCTATCAAGAAGGTCACTGAGGGCCAAGGAGCAAAAAGTTGTGAAATGGGAATATTTCTCTTGAGAACAAATGAGAAACTAGGTTAAGAGGCCACCCTGAGTAGAAGTTTCTTTGCTTGCCCAATAAGAAAACAAAATAGTTTATGTTGTTTTTTAGGTGTTTCAGAAGTCAATGTGTTTTTTATGGAGAAAGGAGAATAGATGAGCTCTCTGGCCTCTTGACTTTTGAACATTTAGCAATGACCTATATCTATTGGGTAAGAAGTAATGTGACCAGTGTCTGATCCTCATCAGAGGTCAGAATGCTGGACATGAGGTCTGCATTGAAACACATCACCCTGGTGCTCCTGGGAACTGTTAAGCTCTCTATCCTGCTTTTAGAGCGTCTGACTGCAGTTTACCTCCTTATCTCCAAGCCTCTGCGACTGGATTCCTACTTGAGGTTAGGCCTGTGTCATTCAGTCAAATCTCATGGTCCCAGGTCCCCACCCTACTTAGGAAGCCTCTCCCTTTCACCCTATAACTGCTCTGTTTCATCAATGTCACTGACAAGACAATATTTTTGTAATATAATTTTTGTAATTTTTTACTACAAATGAGGATCAAGTATTGAGAGCATATACAGATGATATAGATTGGGGACAGGAAGGGAGATGTTGAACTTCAATTTAGAGAAAACACAAGTGTACTGTGACAGTTTCTAGTCCCATTACTGGTGGTAAAAAAAAAAAAAGATACTTTTTTTTAGATACCGGGAGTAAATACCAAAAAATATTCTTTTCTTTACTACTCAGTAATCTTTACTACACAGTCATCAGACTGGAAATAGTCACAGAATGTCTGTGACTACGCCGAAGTACAAATGGGGCCTCCTCACATCCTATCATGACAGATTTCCAGAAGGAGGCACACCAAGGATCATAATGCTGACACATATTCCCAAGACCAGGCCTTCTTACTTTTTGTCTTTTTATCTCCAAGGATGATGACAAGATGCCTTGCACATAGTAGGTGCTTAATGAATATTGTGAATTTGTTGAATCAAGTTAATATAGTTCTCAAAATATAAGATATAAAATGAATTCACGGACTAAGTTAAGAACCTCTTACCCTAGGGAGAAGGTCAATGACTTGGCCAGTTGCCTAGAGGAATGAACCTGTTGCAGCAGCCAGGGGAGCAATCTCATGTGAAATGAATTTCCACAGTGGGAACAGCCACTCAAGAAAAGGAAGGAAGTTTGTAGTTCATTTGAGAAGATGAGTGAAGCGGAGGTTGTAAGCAGTATCCTGGCACTCAGCTACTTCCTCTTAGCCTCCACCAGGGTTGTGATTGTCATGTTATTATGCTTCTCATCCGGTGAGGAAGTTGATATTGGGTTAGACCAAGACAGCAGGATGTCTGTAGTAAAGAATGAGGCAAGGTGCTTTCTTCCTGGTTCCCTTGGGAGGAGATAGAGCAACAAATATATGGCACCTCTGAAAGGTTTCTGAATCCTCTCTGGGGTACTAACAATTTCCTACTGTTCTGAGCCAGGTCCTTGTCGAGGAGTTGTGTCAGTCAAGTTCTTCTGGCTGGAAATGTCATGAAGATGCCAAAATTCATTGTACCTGTGATGGGAGAAAGGGCTAGGTGGGCTCTGTGGTTTTTCACTTGCTCTGGTTTTCTGTCTTCATAAACAAGATGGGGGTTACATGGATCTCTGAATCTAACTTAATCCAGTATAGTCCAACTCAATCTAATCCAAAAAGCATTTATTGATCCAATTAAAAAGAATTTGTTATGTGTTTATTTTGTATGTAGTCTAGTCTTAGCCTCCCACCCACTGGGGGAAGGTAACTTGAGAGACTTGTATCTCAAATATCTGCCCTTTTGGTGGGGTTGAATTATCCAGCACTCCCCCAACCTGAGGAGCTCTGCCCTCAACTTGGGGTTGGAAAGGGTTTCTGGAAAGAAGAAAGAATAAAGCAGTATAAGCAAAATATGGAGGAAGTCAATAAAATGGGAGGATGCAAGGAAGCCAATGAAGGGGACACAAGGGATGCCATGCTGGATTACAGAAGAGATCTTATATTCTCTCTCTCTCTCTCTCCTTCTGATCCCCTACTCCATGAAGTTTCAATTAGTACTATGGTCACCACTCAGACATGGTATATTACCTATTGACTGGCAATCAGTCCACCAGGAATGTGAGACAGAGACCTCAGTCTTGCTGACTTCTTAGGACACTTGATGAGCAAATACAAATACATTGTACGTCTGTTGGTTGATGCTGTGTCCATTTTTAATTAAGTGGTTTTGAAATAATATTACATTCCAGCACATCTCTTGTGTGTATAATGTACTGAAAGGGCACTTTCGCTCCATTTGTAACATTTCCTTCAGTTATAATGGATCAAACTGTTCCATCTTATTAGTTTTGCATAAACCTTAGTTTTCCAGCAATTCTCAACAACTAGCCATTATTACTTGCTCCAGGATCTGCAATGCCTTGGAAATAATTATGGAGAGTATACAAAGGTAAGTTACTTGGCATCCCAGGAGACAATACTTAATTTCACAATACTTCACCCTCACCACTTCGCTGTAGTTTTGACCTTATGGATTCCCAGAACCAATGAATGGGTGACCAGAACTTTTGATCTGCAGCTGTCTGCCTCTCCTAATTGGCAACTATTTGAGTTTGGGGAAAAACATAACAATAAGCATTTATTGTTTTGATTATTCTAGTTTATTACAATTAGTAATAGAACATATTTATCTGATCTATTAAGGATTACAAAGTGCTTTTTTCACAACACCTTTAAGGTAGACTGTGTAAGTGTCTATATCTCCTGTTTGGTCCAGGCTCATCTCAGACCAAGTCAGTGATTCCAGGTCAGAATTGGAAATAATAAGACATTTGTAGTAACTAACAAAAGGAAATTGACTAGGCAATGGCACAGAAAGGATGTTCAGCAAAGACATAGCATTGATTCAGATGGGTGTGGCTTCCCTGTGTCTTCACTGGCAATGCAGCCATGAGCTTGTGTCAAAGCTGAGAGTGTGGAACCACTGGACTCCTTTCATAATGGCTTTTGCACTTAGATGACCATATGAGAGTGGTTTAAGTATTAGTCCCCTAGATCTTAAATCTTAAGAATAGTTTCAATACCTTTTGGAGAAAAACTAGTCTAGTTCCCTGGAGTAAATATTGTTCCTCTGATTTGGGAAAATGGAGACTAAGAAGAGGTCAGTAAAAAGATAGGCTATTGGATGTAAGTTAATTGCAACTAAGGATCTTTCCTTTCTTTAAAAAAAAAAGAAATGTGGATTCCTAGCAATGAACATAGTGCCTGGCACTTGTATACTCTTAGTAAGTGCTTGATCATTGTTTGATTTATTAATAAGGTCTAAAACTGGAAGTAATCTTAGAGAACAACTTCTTTGACTCTCTTGTTTGGGGATAAAAAAAACTGAGACTCAGAGAGTCATTTCATGACTTTTAAAAAATCACATAGGCATTAAATAGCAAAGCTAGGACTAGAACCTAGGTCCTTTCTGACTCCTAATTAGTTCCCACTATATGACTTCTCCAGTGTCATAACAGCTTCTGAGTGTGAGAACCAGAACATGAACCTAAGTTTGGTGACTCATATGAGGAGAGGTAATACTTCCAGAAGAAAGACAACAAAGAGCGCTAAGGATTTCAAAGTCCTGGTCAAGAAATGAAAGATCTCAAGGCAGTGCTGTTTTCATTACAGTTGTCAGTACCAGAAAGGGACTTCAGAGGAGGGGACAGATTTAGGAAATGAATAACTGATAAAAAAAGTATTTGATCAGTCTCTATCAGTAGTTCTCAAAATTTTGGCCTTAGGACCCCTTTACACTTTTAAAAATTATCAAGGACCCTCCCCCCGAAAAAGCTTTTGTTTATGTGAGGTGTATCTAACAATATTTTCTTATATTAAAAATAAAAACATCTGAGTATCATGATGAAAATAGTTTTGACGTTATGGAACCACTGAAAAGTCTCTGATCAAGTGATCCCTAGACCATACTTTAAGAATGACTCATCTATATTATAAAGCAGTAATCATCAAAGTCATTTGGCAACTAGGTGACATAGTAGATAGAATGCTGGGCCTGGAGTCAGGAAAACCTGAATTAATATCTAGCCTTAGACACTTACTAGCTGTGTGACTCTGAGCAAGTCACTTAACCCTATTTGCTTCTGTTACCTCATCTGTAAAATGATCTGGAGAAGGAAATGGCAAATCACTCCAGTGTGTTTGCCAAGAAAATTCCAAATTGGGTCATAAAAGTCAGATAAAATTGAAATGTCTAAACAACAAAAAGCAGAAAAGTAGATCTATGGAATAGACTAAAAAATGAAGAACCAGAACTAATTGAATTCAATAACCCAGTGTTTGATAAACTCTCAAACATAAATTACCTAGAAAATAATTCTCATTTGATAAAAAACTGCTTGGAAAACTAGAAAGCAGTGTGGCAGATATTAGGCTTAAACCAACATCTTACACAATATTCCACAAAAAATTCACAATAGATATGTGACCTGACTTTGAAATATCAAACCATAAAAAATTAGAAAGGAAACATATTCGTCATAGGAAAGAAATTCTTAACCAAGTAAGGGATTGAAGCAATCACAAAAGATACAGATAATTTTGACTACATGAAATTGAAATAATTTTGCACAAACAAAATTATTGCATCTAAAATAAGAGAAATTGTTTGGGGGACAGATCTTTGTATCAAATATCTCTCATAAGGGTTTGATGTACAAGATATATAGACAACTAACACAACTATATATGAAATGGCCGTTTCCTAGTAAAAAAATAGTAGCCAAACAATATGAACAATTATCAAAAGTACTGTATACTATTAGCAATCATATGAAAAAGGTTCAAATTCACTAATGATAAGAGAAATGCAAATTAAAACAACTCTTTGGTTTCACCTTATATCCAGAAATTGGCAATGATTACGAAAGACAGTAATAGTCATGTTGGGAGAGGTTGTGGAAAGCACTGACACAAACATTCTGCAAAGCAATTTAGAAGTATCCAAATAAAATTGACCCAGAGAGTTTACTGTTAAGTATATATTCTAAGGAGGCCATTGACAAAAAGAAAGACTCTGTGTACGCCAAAATATTTATAATAAAACTTTTTGTGATAACAAAACTAAACAAGGTGCCCACCAATTGTGGAATGGTTAGACAAATTATGGTACCTGAAAGTGACAAAACATAATTGTCCTTTAAGAAATGAACAAAATGATGAATACAGAAAAAGATGGGAAGAATCATACAAACTGATGCAAAGTGAAGTAGAGCCAGAAAAACAACATACATAGTGACTACCATGTAAATAGAATGTGTGTATGATTGTAAATGCATTTATTAAGCACTTACAATTTTAGCAATGTGCTAAACACTGGAGATAGAAAAAGAAAGAAAGACAGCCTGTGTTCTCAAGAAGCACATGCTATAATTAAGTTTGACAACACAGAAAAGAAAGGTCAGCTGTGGTGCAAATGGAAAACCCCAAAAGTCCTAAGAATGCTGCAATAGGGAAGACAGCAAGGTCCAAAAGCCAGGTAGCAGTACCAGGGGACTGCAGAGAAGAGAAGCAGGACATATGGCAAGCCCTGGAGGACTTTGGGAGCCAGTGGCAGGGATGATGGCAAATTCTGATGGCCCTTCATCTTATACAAAGTAATGGAGTGTTTGACTCCCATTTCATCCAACCTCTGTGGGCAGATGGGGAGGGGGATTTCAGAGAACAAAAAAGGGAAAATGAATCAACAGTAAAACAATTGAAACAATTGTGAAATGATCAAGAGCAAGCCTGGTCCCAAAGAAGAGATATGAAAAGTCTCTCTCCCCCACCCCCGACTACTCTTCGTTTGTAGCAGTCAAGGTCTTTGATGGGAGCGAGGCATTGCATATCCCATTAGATTTTTCTGTCAGTTGATTAGAGTTGCTAATTTTTTTCTCTTCTTCCTCTTTTTCTTTTTTAGTTCTTTACTATGAAAGATGGCTTTCTGGAGGGGCTTTTGAAAACAATAGAGGGAGATACTTAGACAATAAAAGCAGAATATATCACTAGAAATCTATTTGAAGAAAGAAGATGGTGTTTAAGAATAGAATTTAAATTTTAGGATCATGAATTAAGGTACAAGAACAATGGACTCTTGGATAGGGATGGAATGCATACCAATAGGGATAGTAAATATAGACATATGAGTAAATATAGACATATGACATATGCACACAAACATCTACCAAGTGAAATCACAAAGTCAGAGGATGAGAGGACCAGTAGAAACATAGAGGAGACAATATTCAAGAAACAGTTGCTTCTCGTTCTAACATTCTAGAACTGATTTTACAGAGAGCTTCTAGGCAGCTAGTGGGCCATTTTACGTGAGCAAATGAATATGTTAGGACAGGCACTGTGTGAGTTTATGGTTGTCATTATTATAAATTACTATGTGCTAAGTACAGGCATATACTTAGCGCTACATGAGACCTAAAAGAGTGCAGACTTTGGCCCAAGACTTAGAGTTAGTGTAGGATAGAAGGAGAGACTGCTGGATTCAGGCAAGTGCTGTGGCCAGTGCTGTCCATCAGGTCTGGGGTGGTTACGGGGCTCATAGAGTGAGGATGAAGAGACACAGCAGTCTGAACAAGCTGAGTTTATTCTAGACATACTAAGCCATTAAATCAGGGGATCAGGGTACTTAAATAGTAAAAACCCATAAGGGTAGTGATTGAGGCATGAAACAGAACCGATAGTGATAAGTAGAAAGGGAGGCCTCAAGGCCTCTTTATCAGAAGGTTATCCTGCATAGTAGGGGCCCTGATTCCTGGAACTTCACAGGAATTCAAGGATGTGCACCTGAGAACAATATATCACTTAACTTCTCAAGTCTACTCTCCCTTGGAGGAGGAGAACTCTTGATAAGGGGCTCTTTCAAACTCCTCAAGGTTCTCTACAGGCAAGAAAAGGTACTAATGGGGGGAGGAGAGAAATGTAAGGGATTGAGGTGTGATTTCTTTGGACCAAATGGTTTCTCATAAATTAAAGTCAAAATAAATAGAAATTTGTTAAAAAATTGTAATAACATTTATTTAAATTAATCTTAACAATTCATAATTATTTATTAATTTTATTGAAAACTAAAATAAAAATATTTGCACAACTAATCTGAATAGCTGAGATTTCAATTAACTGGACTGACCTTGAATGTGGAGGTAATAACTGGGGGGAAATGCCCCATATGAGAGGAACTGGTGATTTTTCTCCTCTCTGATTAATAGACAAGATGATGACTTGGAGGCACTTTATGTCTAGGAATGAACTGAAACCTCCTAGTACTAATGAGAAGGAGACAAAATCAAATCTATGCATCTGAGAGTCAGATGGGAAAGGAGAACAGGAAATCAGGAAGAAGAAAGATAGAGCTTTGCTTATTATTAGTTCAATGTCAACAACTGACTTTGGGAAAGACCAGTAGAAATCTTTTAGGTATCTCTGTGAAACTGCTATAATGAGGAGAATTTTGTAGGTAAAAAAACCCTGGGTGATCGTTTTTAACCACTGGTCACATCCAGTACAACATGATAATGTCTGAACCTTTGGGAGTTGGAGGGGTTTGCCTTGCATTCCACTTGGTGGGGAAGAGGCTGATGTAGAAACTGAAGTTGTCTGCTGGGTTCATTGATAATACCCTACTTTGATTTATTGTCAACATTATGATTAAAATGGAATGGTAGACTGACCAATGAAGGCCCTGTCCTAGGAACATATACAAAGGACTTGAATGGATATTTGACAAATCTGGCTCCAAAAGTCCATGATAACATGGAATGGAGGAGCCTATGCTCTACTTTTAGAGTATGCACAAGTATTCTGTGACTCTTTCTTTGTAATGAAGAAAAGGCCTTTGATTTTAAATTACAGTTTAATTTAAATTTTTAATTACTTGCCAACCAAAAGGCAGCTAGTTGGTGTGAACTGAGGTCAGGAAAACCTGAGTTCAAATGTGGACTCAGACATGTACTGTGTGACCCTGGGCAAGTTACTTAATTTTTATTTGCCTCAGTTTCCTGAACTATAAAATGGGTATAATAACAGTATTATCTATAGGATTATGAGAATGAAATGTATATAAATTGCTTCATAAACTTTAAGGAGCTAATGTTAGCTATTGATATTTACTGCTCTTTTTTCATTAAAAGTTTAAGTACACAGACATTGAATATCTTAAGTGAGCATTAAATGATTATGTATTTTGAGACTTAGGAATGCATAAAAATTTGTCCTAATTAAATGAATTGTAATTTCATTTTTGACTTAGGAGAATTTACCCTATGAGGATGAATTTTTTCAATAATGAATTACCCTGGTAAGGTGAGGGAAGACTGTATTGTGCTAAAATCTGTCTCTGTTTGCCCTGGTAATTTCCTTGGAAGCCACATGAAATAAGTCTAATCCTTTTCAAATGATGGGTCTTCAGGTATATGACCAAGACCTTCCTGAAGCCTTTTCTACTCTAAGCTAGAACCTCCTGGTTTTCTTCAACCCATCTTCCTATGGCATCATCCTCTATACATATCCTATTGTGTTGATATCCTTTCTAAGCTGGTGCTTAGAAAGAAATGGAGTACTCCAGGTATGATCTGACCAGTGACAAGTGTGGCACCGAATGCCCTCCTTTGTTCTTAAATCCTCAGTTGTAATAGTACAGCCCAGTACCGAATTAGTTTTTGCCCCAAGTACTGTTGTTCTTACTGCTTTCAGGTACACAATTTTTTCTGTCCTTACAGAATGACTGGTTGGCATGATATGGTTATGTTCGCATGGTTAGGACCCATGGAGCAGGTGAGCAACCTCTGACTCTCAACATACAAGACAAAATAGCTAGAGAAGAAAATGGATCAAATGGGTTGGATTCTGATTGAAAAGAAGCAACCTCTCAGGGAGGAAGTAGTGTATCGTAGGACTTCAAATCCTGGATTTGCACCTTAATATCATTGTGAGGACAGGCAAATCCTGCAACCAATCTACATTTCCTACCTGGAAAAATGAGGTCTCACGGAATGGTATAATCCTTGCCATGAAGAATGGGAAGTGGGATGAGCTGAGGGGAGGGGGCATTCCTGGAGAGTATGGAGACTTCATATACCTGGGATTGCAAGGCTAAGTCCCATGCAATCCTGGCACCCCAACAGAAATTCTGTGTCAGTACCTCCCATTGAGAATCACTGGACCTGATTATCTCCAAGTCCCAGGGTTAAATCCTATGTGTCAGCTACAGAATTGAATGACTTTCTCCTGCTTGAATTCTTGACAAAGGCTCATTAAAGTGGCTGGCTTGAACTGATCAGTCATGATCTCTCTCACAATTATCTAGCTTTCATTTAATTGATACACCTCTCACTGACAGGCAGGTTCTTGTACTTCTCCATTGTGGCATGATAATCACATTTATGAGAAAAACATACCTTAAATTTATATTGGCAGAAAAATAAAGATACTATCTTCTGAAGGGGGAGATGTAGGAAGAGACAGAGGGAGAAAAGGAGTGTGAGAGAGACAGAGACAGAGAAACAGAGACAGAAAGAGAAAGATGGAAGAGACAGAGGTAGTGGTAGAGAAGTGATAGAATTCCTGCCTGTGATCCCAGGTCAGTGGATTGAAGTCTAGTCTCTGATACTGATACCAACTACTTAACCCTAGGCAACTCTCTAAAACTATACACTGTAAGACAGTTACCAACTGGCATTGGTAGAGGGAGTTTCCTCACTGGGAATTCCCCAGCCAGGTGGGGAGTAGAAATGTTGGAAGAGGATAAGGTTGGCAAGAGGAGGGAGAAGACAGATCGAGATCCTATGCTAATGTATCCATGTACATTACAGTTTACTGTAATCTCCTTGAGGGAAGGACTGCTTTGTGTTTGTCTTTTGTATACCTGGCACCTGCCTGGCACACAGTAGATGCCTAATATATGCTTGTTGAATGATGAGTGAGTGAATAAAGCTGCTCTGTAATTGAATTGCGTGCTAAGAAAGATGGCTTGAATCTTCCACATAGAGAAGATATTAGTCAAAGAATAAGTAGTGAAATGGGGAAGTAACAAAGGATCCTATTTTGGGCTCTGCCATTAGTTAGGTGGATGGCTGGACAAATCACCTGCCATCTCTGCATTTGCAAAGTGAGGGTGACAAGACTTCCTTGCCAACTTGCTAGAGTTGCTGTAAGGGTCCCATGAGATCACAGGTATCGGTTATTTGGAAACTGTAAAATACTATCCAAATGTTATGAAATCACAAGAAAACAGACAGGGACAAATGGTATCCCAGCTTGTTAAAAAACTGAAAGCAGGGCCTTCAGGGCATACATTCTGAGGAAAAATATTTAGAATAAACGGACTGGAAGAGACTACATTAGACTTTAGCCTGCATATGATCCAGGGTTTAAGATAATATTTTAATGGACAGATTCTTGGGGCCTAAGAACCTGAATTAGAGGGATAATTAGGGTGTGTTATCAACTTAAGGGTTAGTAGGTTACAGTTCCAGAGTAGCTAGATGGCACAGTGGATACAGCACTGGGCTTGGAATTAGGAAGACTCCTCTTCCTGAGTTCAAATCTGGCCTCAGACACGATCTCTGTGACTCTGGGCAAGTCACTTTACCCTGCTTGCCTCAGTTTTCTCATCTGTCAAATGAGCTGAAGAAGAAAATGGCAAACTTTTCCAGTATCTGGAACCCCCAGTGGAGTCACAAAGAGTTAGACAAGACTGAACACAAGGTTTTAGTCCCATGGGAAAAGAAAACTTCAAACCCAATTCTTGAAATTTCAGGACAAGTGGAATAGCTCGTCCTGAAATAAGCTACCTTAACATGCTCCAGAGTCTGACGTACCAGAGAGAGTGCTGAGCTTGTCAAAAAGACCCTGGGTTCAAACCCTAACTACAATATTTATGTGATTGCTAGTTATGAGATTGTATGTGTCATGACCTCACTGGGGCTCAGTTTCTTTACCCATATAATCAAGATAGCAATATCTACCATATCTGCCCTTCAGAGATGTCAAAAATAATAAACAATACGCTGTATAAAATGTTTTACAAACGTTAAAACATTCCATAAATGTCAGCACATATGATTATTATTTGAATTAAAGAGAGAGCAGTGAGCAGACTCAGAACAGTAGAGGGAATGTCAGAGGAAGGGCATCTTTGTTTCTGGAGATGTATGGGACTATTATTCCTTTGTATTTCTCATGACTCTCCCATTTTCATGCCTTTGCCTTTGTCTCTGGCCAGGGTTGTATTCCACACTCACTTCAGCCTCTTAGAATGGTCTAGCTCCCTTCAAAGCTGTTTGATCATCTCCTCTGTGAAACACTATATAGCCTTTGGGCCTGCTGTAATTTACCTGTTGACAGAATGCCTTGGTTTAGAATAAAGCAGAACAGAAACAGCACTACACAGAATGTTAGAAGTCACCTGGAACATCCCTTTATTTTATAGAGAAAGAAACTAAACCAAGAGGTTAAGTAATTTCCCCAAGGTCATATGGCTAGTTAGTTGTGGCAGGCCAAGGACTAGAGCCTCCTCACTTCCAACCTACTTGTCTTTCCATTTGTTAATTTGAAAAAAATGAAATTTCTTTCTGTTATACTGTAGCCAATAGTCTTTTAGGTAGAGAAGTTCTTGTCCATTTGTTAGGCTATTTTATTTCCATTTGGAAATAAAAACCAAGGAGGGAAATACCCTGTACACCCCAGTCTCCAATAACATTAGAATTCTATAGCCCAGACTTTTTCTCACTAGTGAAGTTGGTGATCAGACTCAGCTTAGGAAACCTGAGCAGGTAGATTGAGGGAATGGGGACACTCCTGTTATCCTCCAAGTCATTAGCTGGCATCTCCTTCCCAATATCAGTTCATTGTGTTCCAGGAGATAGTGGTGTCACAGAATCCTATCTCTCACCAGGCAGCCATTACTCCCCCAGTTGGGAAAGGAACTGTACGAAAGGACAGATTGCAGGACCTGTGGGTCTCAAGGTCACCTCCTGGTTCAGAAGGAAGTTGATTGTTCTGAACAGGCTCATAGTGGGATGTAACCAAACAGTGATCAGGCTATTTCCGGGCTCCCCCTCAGATGGGGATAAAAATATCAAAAGATAAGGGGAGGGGGGAATTTCTTGCCATCCATTATGTGAGATTATTTTCGTTCTCTTCCTAAACTCTGGTTCCCTCCCACAGTCTTCTTTCTTCCCTTTCCTTTCCTTTCCCTCCCACACCCAGCTCCTGAAGTCACTCCACCACTCTGCTTGACGTGAAACAATAGGCTGGACATTGTGTAGCTTCTCTGGTCCTTAGCAGGGTTATGGGCAAAGAGTTCACAGCCTAAAAGAGGAATTTGGGGCAGAACCTAGGACATGTCCACAAATTATAATGGAAGGCCCCCAAATTGTCCCCAACACCTTCTGTGATGTCGTAGATGCCACAGTGACCCCTTCAACTCCTCAGCTTGGCTGAAAATGGAGCAGCAGTGTTTACTATATTTCAGAAGGGTGCCATCCCCTACCATGCATTTTCAAAAACTGTATTTTGCCCTTTTGTAAGGCTCATGATTCAACACTAACCACACCCTGTTCTATCCCCTTTCTAGCTTCTTTTTATGTGCTTGTCTTCCCACTTTAGGATGTAAGCTCCTTGAAGACAGGAATTCTTTTTTTTCTTATTTGTATCTTCACACTTAGCATGTTGCCTGGCACTTAGTAAGTCCTTAGTAAAATTTTACCGAATTGAATTGATTTCAACAAGTATTTCTTAAGCCCTGGTCTGGGTGCTAGGGATACAAAGACAAAGGAAAACAAATCCCTGTCCTCAAAAAGTTTATGTTCTATTGGGATGGGAGGAACATGACAGATATACAGACAAATAATTTACATTCACATTCATATACAGAATGAAGAGTCCAAGGCCCATCACTCCATCAATGCCACATAGGTGACAGGCGCTGAAAAGTCAACATGACCAAAATAGAACTCATTACCCTTCTACCTCATGCTCCTATCTTCCTGACTCCACTATTTCTGTTGAGGATATCACCATCCTCCTTGACATCCAGGTTCATAAACTAGGAGTCGTTCTTGACTTTTGACTCTCTCTCATCCCTCCCACCTCAGCAGTTGCCAACTCCAGTGGATTCTCTCTCCACAATATATCTTGCCTCTTCTCTCCACTCACACTGCTACCACCTTAGTTTAAGCCCCATTACCTCTTTCCCGAAAAATTTTAATAGCCTCTTAATTGATGTCTCTATCTCAGCTTCTCCCCCATCCATCTAATACAGAATATAAAATAAACTCATATAAATCATAAGCATTTCTATATATTACCAATAAAACCCAGAAAGAAGAGAAAGATAAAAAAAAAAGAAGTTTCATTTTAAAAAAATGAAGACAACATAAAATACTTGGAGTCTACCTCCTAAGACACAGGACACAGGAACGATATAGGAACACAATTACAAAACACTTTTCATACAAGATAGATCTAAATAATTGGAGATAAATTGTTCATGAGTAGGTTGAGTCAAGATAATAAAAATGACAATGCTACATAATAAATTTACTTATCTGTGCCACACAAAATTATAGCAAAATTCATCTGGAGAAATAAAAGGTCAAGAATATCAAGGCAATCAAAGGGAAAAAACTACCAAGGGAAGGGGTTTAGAAATACGAGATCTCACACTATCCCGATGTTATCATTGTTGTTCAGTTATTTCAGCTGCGTCCAACTCTTTGGGACCCCATTTAGGGTTTCCTTTGCAAAGATACTGGAGCAGTTCGCCATTTCCTTATCTAGTTCATTTTGCAGATGAGGAACAGAGGTAAACAAGGTTAAGTGACTTGCCCAAGGTCAAACAGCTAGCAAGTGTCTGAAGTCGCATTTGAACTCTCCTCTTCCTGACTCCAGGACTGATACACTATCTACTGCACCACGTAGCTGCCCCCAAACTATCCCACAGAGTAGTCCCCAAGCCATCCTTCATACAGTCACCAGAGAGATATTCGAAAAGCATAGTTTGGACCATGGTACTCTTCCGTTCAAGACAATCCAGTGGCTCCCTCTTACCTACAGGACAAAATCTAGTCTGTTTGGCTTTTAGAGTCTTTCACAATCCAGACTACTTTTCCAGACTCGTTACAAATTACTCCCTCCGCCTCGACTCTACATTCCAATCAAACTAGCCTGCCTAGTAACTCTTTTGTATACAAAATATCTCTTTTGTACACATACTCATCTACCCTCTTGGTGTTTTTTTTTTTCCAAAGGCTGTTTCCTATATTTAGAATGTCCTCTTCCCTCACCTTTGCTCAATAGAATATCTACTTTCCTTCAAAGCTCAGCTCTGTTGCCACCTCCTTCAGGAATTCTACCCTGATATTTGGTCTTCCCCATCCCATTTGGCTAGAACTTTCCTCTTGGATTTTATTTTTCTATTGTTTTTTTTTGGGGGGGAAGGAATATTTATTTTGTATTTAATTGTGTATCTATATTTGTACCTATGTACATATTGCTTCCTTCCAATAAAGGATTCTTGATTTATTTTCACTTTTTGTGTCTCTAGCACCTAATACAATATCTGGCACATCCTAGATTCTTCAAAAAAAATGCTTTTATGAATTTTTAAAAATTTAACAAGCATTTCTTTTCTTTTTGTCCCC
>CM053769.1:260156174-260168272 GCA_028658325.1 Potorous gilbertii | reverse complement strand
TCATCACCATCAAAGCTGGAAAAGGAGTCACTCCACTGAATTTGTCATGTTGTAACAAGGCCCAATGGTTCATGAGAAATATGTTAGTTCTATCAAAAGGAGTGCCCCCAAATGGAAATCCTGGGAATACTCTACTTCCACCATTGTACAACAGTTTTGTCTATGATGTTAATGGAAAACTCACATGAAGGGAAAGGTTAGCACTCCCTGTGCCTGGCCACATAATCAGAATTCATAACTGAAGATTTTCCATCAGTTCCTCAGTAACCAAATATGATGAATTAGAAAAGAATGAACAGTTACCTATAAAACCCTGTGGCAGACAGACTCACTGGTGCCAGGTAGGCAGCATTGACCTGAGGGAGAGAAAATGAGCATGAGAGCTATGGCCAGGTTACCTATCCAACCTCCAGGCTTGGAGGGAATCACTAAGACATAGGTAGACCTGCTATTCCTCACTGGAATGTGGCCACCCAAGCTTCAGATCTCAACCACCCATCGCTGCCTCTTCTCTCTCCCTATCCCTGAGTCTTGTTGAGTTTTCCTTTAGGATGTTTCTACAATTATTCTTTCCATCCTTGCTGCTGCTTTATTTCAGGATATCATCACCTGAAACCTAAATCTGCCTCCTTATAAATGCCATCCATTGCTCCCAATTCTGTCCTCTAAGCCCAAGCAGAGCAAGACAAATTGTTCTTTCATGTGAGTGAATCTTTCAAATACTTGAAAAAATTCATCCTCTCCCCCCATCCCCCAATCCTATTTCTAAGACTTTTCTTTTCCAAACTAAAACCCCAGTTCCTTCAATGTGGCACAATCCTCAATCCCATCACACAATTCTGCTCACCGGTTTTGGTTTTTAGTGTTCATGTTGGGGGTAGGGTTGGGGTAAAATCCACTGAGGTAGGGAACTCCTAGTGAGGAAACTCTACCAATGCAGATCAGAAACTGCACTGATATATTTGGTCTTAGAAAGTTGCCCAGGACCTTTGCCCAGGATCACATAGCCAGTGTGGCTTAGAGATGGGATTTGAACCCAGGTCTTCCAAATTCTGAGGACCAACAGTTTTCTATCCAACATGTAATAATGTTTCACCTATTCACTCCTCTTCAAAATGTCCCTGATCCCAGTCAGGAATGAAAATATCAGCCAACAATAATACTTAAAATTGCTGATAGTAATGCCTTTCTGCATTTACAAATCACTTTATTTACACTTTTCTCTTAAAATTCAGTTACTCCTAAGACAGACACTTAATCAATTAGATGATCCCTCATAAGGATTAGTTAGCAGCCATCAGAGACAAAGATAAGGCCCTGAGGGGAAGAGGTTGCTTGAAGAGGGGAAAAGAGGTTTTAAGGAATAGCATATGGGAGACAAAAGAAAAGCATGGTTTGTTTCATTAATTTCCTAGGCAGGAAGCCCAAAAGTCTTAAAAGGTAGTGACAACACTGTCACAAGTCATAATAAAAAATGACAATGAGCACAAAATCAAAAATACATTGCCTGTGCATGATTTGCTAGATGTTGTCTTAGGGCCACTCTTCATGGGAAAAGATACCAAGAACAAGGGAAAGAAATCTTTCTGTTCCCTACTTTTTCTTACCTCTGTATTAGTTTTCCATTGATTGACAAAATTCAGTTTAATTCCAATAACATATTTATCATTATATCAAAGCTCCACAGCTGAAAGAGACCTTAGAGACTATCTAGTCCAAACCCTTCATCTGACAAATTAGGAAAATGAAGGCCAGGGATTATATGACTTGCCCAAGGTCATGCAGGTCATACAAGTCCCTCTGTTGTTCTAGAGTAGTTTCAGTCATAACTCTTCATAACTCCAGTTGGGGTTTTCTTGGCAAAGATACTAAAGTGGTTTGCCATTTCCTTCTTCAGCTCATTTGATAGATGAGGAAACAAAGGCAAACAGGACTAAGTGACTTTCCCAGGGTCACACAACTAGTAAGTGTCTAAGGCCAGATTTGAACTCAGGAAGATGAGTCTTCCTAACTCCAGACCTAGTACTCTCTCCACTACACCATCCAGCTGCCCCTAGTAACTAACTATTATGCAAGGTCTTCACTAAAGATATCCTCCAGTGGCTCTTCATTGTGTGCAGGTGACTAGTATGCATAAGCTCTGTTAGGTCCTACCAAGCTGGAAAGGCACTGAATGATGAACTGTGTGTATCTGCATCGATACAGGACTAGTCTTGGTCAGAGGATCAAAGTTCTTCCCTAGAGAACTGATCTAATGGATAGATTTTGAGGGATCAATGAAACTCATAAAACCTATCTACAAAGGCAAAGAGGAGGTTATACATTGCACCAGTGGATGGAGCTCCTGCATCCAGGAAATCAGAGATCCTGAGCATTTTGTACTACAAATATAGACAGGTCGTAGGTTTCAACATGTTTATCTTTAATAAATGCACACTTACCCAGTCTTCCCAGGACCCATTGGGGTTTTTCTTTTTGAAGGGTTCCAGCCTTTCTAAGATGGTTTTACAGGCTTCCTAAAGGAAAAAGCACACACAAACCATGTGCCCCTGCCCCAAGATATTGGTCACTGGTCAAGATATCAGAAATTTAGAGCAAGAAATGACCCTAAAGATCACCAACTTCAAATCTTTCCTTTCACAGTAAGGCAGCTAAGACAAACAGATAAAATGATTTGCCCAGGGTCACACCACTAGTCAAGGTCTGAGGTCACGTTTGAACTTGGGTCTTCCTGACCCAAATCCTGCTCTTCCTGAACTACCACGAAAATCCCCATATGGTATGTAAATTTTATTGCGTTGCCCCTACTTGCTCAGCATTCCCCAGAAGTTACAGAAATGCCCCAGAATGCAAACTGGGGCTGACTAAAGACTAGAGGTAATCTCTGACTTTCTCTGTGGGGCCACACCTACAGTCCAAGGACCCTAGCTGAAGTGAGCACCACATAGAAGAAAAGCTCAGAAAGTAGGTATTACTCAGAAGGCTGCCATTGTGCTTCCTCATTCACTGCCACAGCCAACATTCTACATGATTTAAAAAATACTGGTTTTACTGCAGCATATTGAAGGAGCCTGTTAAGGCTGTGTCTGAGACTAGTAGCCCCCATTTCAGTCAGGTCTCTTATATTAAGGATCCCTGAAGTGTTATCACATCTCTTGACTTGACCATCTCACTTTCTGTTCACTGTTCTCCCTGTCCATTTGCTTGTCTTCAGCCTTGACAGCTAAATGCAAAGATGTTAATGGATGCCGTTATGAACCTTGTGGCTTTTGTCCTGCCCTTGAGTCTGGAGGAAGCATAGCAGACAAACAAGAACAACCATGACCAAATAACCCTACTGGAATACTGCCATAAACATCCCAAGGAGATAGCTTTGGACCGGAAGCATTCCAGAGACCTATAGAGTCTCACAAGGACCTTACAAAGACAGCCTGTCCATTGAGGTCAGTGCTGACGGAGGCAGCTGTAGGAGAAGTGTTGGGCACTGTGGTGGTGCTTGTTTCACTGATGTAAATCTTGGAGGTAGGGATCCTCAAAGTTCTGCTGGCCACCTGTAAAATAAGGAGTCCATGGCTATTAGGGGTTATAAAGCATTGCTAGCCCTCCTTAGAATTACTGAATCTTACCAGCATTTGTAAAGAATTTAGAATTAGTCTAACCTCCCATTCCCTGCAAGAATCTTGGATAATGCCTCTGAGGTTCAATTCACCCATGCTGTCTCCTTTGAAACTAATCCTTCCCTGTAAGTCTATCCTGTAGCCAACATCACCACCTCCTGTGGAAAGGTCATTAGATGTTAAAGCTAGAAAGGAACTTTTTCTATACTGGATCCATGATCTCACTGGTACAGAGAATATCAGATGAGGAAGTACTTTCTACAAAAACTAAGAGGCATCTGCCTTCTCTGCATCTCAGAGGGGGAGGGGCACTGAGAGTTTAAGTGACTTGGACAGGGTCATACAGCCAATAGGGGTGATGGATATAGGTATGGGAGTCTAGAAGTCTTCCTCATACTGAGGCTGCCTCTGTATCCATTTAAACTTTGATGAGTCTCAAAAAGTCTTAGAAGTTATTTAATCCAACTCCTTCATTTATTAAGATGATGAAACTGATGCCCAGAAAAGAAAACGTTTTGTTCAAGGTTACAGGACCTCCATTTACTCATCTGCAAAATGAAGGTGATGGATTAAATGATGACTAACGTCCTTTCCAGTTCTTCATCCTATGATAAACTATGATGTACATCTATTGAATAGCCTCATGTTAACCGAGGGAATACTATTAGTTACAATAACAACTGATATTCTAAAGGATAATAAAGTGTTACAAAGTACTTTTTCCTCCCATTTGAACCTTCTAAAAGCCCATTGTGAGCTAGGAACTGTATATTTTTGTGTGTGGAGGAGGAAGGATAGAGGGGCATGTCTGGACTTTGATTTCCTCGGTGAAGGAAACTACCAGGGAAGATACACTCTCTATGAAAATCTAAGGTTTCTCTGCAACTTGGAGGATGAAAGAACTACTTGGATGCAGTGAAAGGTTACCAGGGGTCGTACCCCAATTATAGTGTTGTCAGAGGATGGGATTGGAATCTAGGTCTTCTGACCCTCTACTCTGCCACTCTGACATGCTATCTGTCACTACTGATATGATTCCCCATTTTATACATGAGAAAACTGAGATTCCACAATATGAAATGATTTCTCCAGGGTCATACACTTAGCTAACCTCAGAGGAGGGTTTTGACCCCAGGTCTTTTGGGTTCAGGCAGTCTATCCATCACACTATTGCTGCCTTTAAAAGGAGACTCCTTGTTCTGAGAGGATTTCCCCCACAAAGTAAGTTCCTCTTGTGGTCACTTAGGCTGCTTACTTGGATCATCTTGGTGTGAAGGCCTTGGCCCATCTCAATACCACCATGGGTAAGAAGGACTGAACCATCCGTGTACACATGTATCAGAGCTCCAGCCTATGGAAAAAAGAGACCACATCAGGACCACCATATGGGACCTATTCAGCTTCAACGTTTCTTCAGTCTTAAACTGAAGGTAGTAGTGCCCAACAAAAGACTGTGGAGAGCACCATAAGCACCACAAGGTCAAAAGCTATGCCATGGGCCTTCTTTTCTACCCTGTTTACATTCTCTCCCTAAGTAATCTCATTCTTCCTTGTGGATTCAGTTATCACTGTGGATGACCATATATCCAGGCCCAACATCTAGATTTCATTTCACGTTCTTCAACATCCAACTGAATGTCTCTACCTCATATCATGCTGGAAATTAAACTTCAGATATCCCAGACTGAATTCATCTACTCTCTATCCCGCCCCAAGCTTCCCTGCCTTCCAATTTCTCAGCAATTATCAGGATCATTTTCTAAGTCTCTTGGGTTCAGAATCTTAGGTTCATCTTTGATTTTCCCCTCTCCCTCAGCCTCTCTATCCAGTAAGCTTCCAAGACTTGATACGATCCTCCCAACAGCTCACATCTGTTCCTTCCTTTCCACTTACACTGCCATCATCCTAGCAAAGGTTCTCATCACTTAGACTATGTGGTAAAGTCCTATCTGGTTTTCCTACCTCAAGTTTTTTCCCACTCAAATCCATCACAGCTACCAAAGTAGTCTCCCTAATGCAGAGGACTGATCAAATTACTCTCCATCTCAAAAATTTTTACTGGCTCTCCTGAGTATATAGGACAAACTCCTCATCCTGGCATTTAAGTCCTTTGAAAAGCTGGCTTCCAACATACCTTTCCAGTCTTATTTCACTCTTTTCCCTTTCATATCATCTAACTTTCAGACACACTAGACCACTAGGCTTTCCCCTCTTTTGTCCTGCAAGCTCTGGCCTCCATATATTTGAATCCTGCATTTTGTCATGCCATCGTACTACTTCTTTCACACATTTCTACCTGCTGAAAACCTTCTATGCCTTCAAGGCTCAGTTCAGGGACTCCATCTTCCAGGAAGCCACCAATTTTCCCTTCAGATAAAACAGAACTCTGTTTCCTCACCTTTCTTAGGGTCCTTGGCCTAAATCCTTCATCTGCTCTTGTTACATTTCGCCTTGAATCTTATAATTTTCATCATAGCATCCTCAGTATCTCAGACAATGCTGTAGGCCTGACAGACACTTGATGAATGATGGTGGCATTCCCCAGCTGAGAAAGAGGTGCTGAAATCCAGATAATCAATCAAATAGAGCAAAAGTCTAAGCAACCCTGGGCTGCTCTCTCCAATGAACTCTTCCACTACCAAAAAAGATATCCCTCTGAAGCAGCTTTTAGAATAATAAAACTGCAGGCGTCCCAGTCAAGTGGAAATGAAAGAGAAGAGAAAAGGTACTAAATTACCTGATTCAGAAAGGGAATTGCGAAGCTGACTCCATATTTTGTAGGAATTATGCACAAACCTCTCTTCTTCCAACAATTCTCCCTGGAAAAAAGAGAGTGACATTTGCTCCAAAGACCCTATTCGCCTGTGTAGGTATTGAACCTCTTTGTATATATGTCTTATCTCCCTAATTAGATTGTGAGTTCCACAAGGCAGGGACAGTATGTTTTCTAGGCTACCACATCGTTTTATTTAGTCATTGTCACTCCACAAGGACCTACAAAATGTTTTTTGAGTATCTTGTAGTCTAACAATTCAAATTATTATAGAAAATTTCAAAGATGACCATGACAGAAATGGAAGGATATTCATCACTGCCCTTCCCCTTCTCCCCTTCACCGCCCCCCCACCCCAGCCTTTTCTTTGTAGCAAGTCCTTGGTTTCTTATTCTTTCCTTCCCAGGTCTTACTTGTTAAACTTCTCAATCTCACTGTTCCTTGTATGGTACTGTGAACTTTCCAGGCATTCATCCCAACATCTGGACAGAGTGAATTCCTCCAACCTCTGGTTAAAGTGAGTCAGGTCTCCTTCCTTGTACATGTTGAGCTTTCGAACCTACCCAACAGAGATAAAGAGCTTATGGGTGATGGGGTACTCAGAGGCTCCAACTGAAACCTAACACTGCTCCTGGAGACAGGTTAATGTGTCCTGAGCAGGGCCACCCAATATTTTGGCCAGCAACACTAATCTTGGTTCTTACTTCCTCTGCTGGAAGATCACAGGTCAGGGCAATTTCACTCATCCAGTACTCAGCAATGAGCATCCCTTGCGGCCCCCCAAAGCCCCTGAAGGCTGTGTTGGAAGGCAGATTGGTCTTGCAGAGTCGGCCAGTACCTCGGATGTTGGGGATCTTATAGCAGTTGTCCATATGTAATAAAGCCCGTTCCATGATCTGAGGAAAAGGAGATACAAAACTGGAACAAATATTCCATCACTTCCACTGGCTATCTCCAGATTTATCCTGTCCAATTTCGATAGTCAAATGTCCCAGGCTTTAAGCATGAGGGGTCCTAACTTCTTGAGGAACATTCAGTTTATTGGTCATGGGATTACAGGCAATCAAAGCAATCTTAGAGGTCATCAAATCCAACCCCCTCGTTTTACAGATGAAGAAACTGAGGTGGATGAAAGTTGAGAGAAAGGATTTGAACTTTGTATTTCCTGACATCAGGTCCAGCACTCTACCTAATTTACCACTTAATATAGTAGATGACATATGACAGTTGGGGTGACTTAAAAAACAAAATCCTCTTGTGGGCAACATGGTGACCTGAACTTAGCCAGGCTGGTCTTTAGAGAGGAGGCATCCAGTCTGTCACCAGGTTCACATTTAAAGCCTTTACACCTCATTCAGATTTGTTAGGGCTTGTGTTCTCCTGGGATGGCTTTCAAGAACCTAGAAATCACCTGCATGATTTGAGATGAGGCATTGCTGTAGGACTTGAGCAGAGAGTTCCATCATCCTATCTACGGCCATACAACCTCTAAAAATATTACCCAATGTTTTTGGTCTCAACTAGTCCACAGCAAATATTTAACAGTAACTTCACCATTCTTCTCCGCATTCTACTTCCTCCATTATCCACCCACCCATTGACCTAAGGGCTCTTGACTAATCCTTGAATTCTCCTTCCAGATCCATAGTTTCTATGCTTATTCATGATCTATTCCTGGTATAGTTCAAGTTGTAGTCAGAACAGCATCCAATGAGCACCCAAATTAAGTCAAATCAATAAAAATAGATAATATCCCTCAGGATATCTTTCCTCTTTTTTTTTTCATTTTTATGCTCAGTTCACTGAACCATTGTTAACCAGTCACTATATTATCAGTGTTCACTTGCTGTGGGTCCTAGGGGGCCTCAAAAACCAAGTCATACCCTTAGGTCCCTTGAATCAGGTCAAGGTTAGTTCTACAACCCAAGGTGTGCAGCATGGGAGGTCCACCCCTATTCTTGTTCACCATTAAAGTTGTAGCTCGGGCAGAGAGAGGAAAAGGGGGTTTGAGAGGATGGCCGCCCAAAGTTGGGTCTTACTTACGCTTCCAGAGAGGTCTAAAGTATTCCCTGCATTGCTGTAGTGTTCAACTTCAAGGGCCACAATCTTTCCTGTCTTCATGAAGCCAACCTAATCACAAAGCAGACCTCTTCAGCCAGGATACTTTCCTAATACTCCATGTCTCTATCCATCCCTTTCCCTCCTCTTTCTTTACCATCATAGGAGAAAAACAGAGGGAATAATATACTAAGGATATAATAGAAAGAACCTAACAACAGATACTTCATTCAAGAAACATCCCCCCACCCATTCAATGCTCCAAGATTGTTTTAGGTTCTGTTTTTATGTTTTATCTTTGGCACCTAACACAGTGAATTCTATACAACAGGTGCTTAAAATGCTTGTTGAATGGAATTGTTCTATGGCTTTTGTGGAAGAAACAGAAAAGAAATGGAGGAACAGAAAGATATTGAAACAAGGAAGAAGCATGAGGAAAGAGAGAAGGGAGGAGGAGAGAAGGACAAGGTATGACTTAGTGCTTCACAACAGATTTCAGTCACCAGAGGTGAGGAGGTCAAAATCACTAAATCCACTAGAAAGAGAAGAATATGTTCTGCTATCCCAATTCTGTCAGTCTGAGGCATCCAGGAAAAGGTCTCAGTCTAAGGGCAAACAGACTTCTAAGCATACAAATATCAATGAAAGAGGGATGGCAAAGGCAGGGTACATTGGAACTGATATAATACCATGAGCTTTTTTCATGATATTTAGCCACCAAGCAATCACAACTATAACACTTGTTCACACAGTACTCTCTTCTTTTCAAAGCATATCCATACCCTTCTCAGCATTTCATACTCAAAACAGCCCTCTGAGGCAGTTATTATGCTCCGCATTTTACAGATGAGGAAACTAAGGTAGGATATACACCTATGGTCACACAGCTAGCATGTAAGCACCTTGGTAGCAGGTATGGATTCATTTTTGTCTTTGTATCCTCAAAACCTGGCATAGTGTTAGAGACATAATAGTGTCCTATTAAATGTTTACTGAATTGAATTAAAATAGATGGTGAAAGGGGTAGGATTGAAAATCAGATCATTGGATTACTAATCCAGTGTTATATCTACCAGAACCATGACTGGGGCAGGGTGATCTAGACTTAGTCCTAGGGCACGGAAATTAAGAGATGCTAACAGCACTTACTTTAGGAACACAGAAACCACTCATCTGAGCAGTTAATCAACAAGAAAAACAAATCAGAATAGGAAACTCCCAAGTGGTATGTTGTCCTCTCTGTACATGTCCTTAATAATTCCACAGGGGAGTTTTCTGTCATCGACAACCATACAACTGTTTCCAGGGGTCTCATCCAACCAACTAAATTTTTCTTAAAAAGTTAAAAGTGAGGGCATATTTTTTGTGGCTCACCATGCATATCTTTTGTGATGTTTGTTATAACTCCTAGTTATAGTTCTGATTCATGGTATACCATGCTTCCTCACACATGTGGGGAAAACTTAAATAAAGAAATCCTTCCCCATTCACACAATGTGGCCCACATTCTTGAACTTTTGTCTTCCAATTATATCAGTAAATAGCATAGCTGAACGTGACTTTGTTCCTTTGTATGAGATACCTTATATTTGGCCATAAATGGGTGTCTCCCACCAGTTATCAACATGTCTTCATCTCGATCCAGCATGCAACGTACAGGGCAGCCAGTCCTGGGAGAGATACCATTTCCTTTACAGACATACCAACCTTTTCCAGGAAACTAACTTTCCAATATGTAGAAGGAAGCCTCCTTTCCCCCATCCTCCCACATTCAATCCCCTGACTTTAGAACTTACTTGTATGCAGCCAAAGCAACTGCTGTAGACAATACCGAGCTCCTGGTGTCCTTCCCTCCAAAACCTCCTCCCATTCTCTTGACTCGAACCACAATGCGATTTTCTGGGACCCCCAGGACTTTGGCAACAAAACTCTAGAACGAAAATGAGAGCGTGCTTCAGAATTAACATCCCATCTAGCTTTGTGTCACTTCTAATAGACTCAGATCCCACAGAACTGTTGAGCTAGTTCTGGTGACAACAGCCTGTTCATGTGCAAGAAGAAGGACCAGAAATGTCTACAGCTGAGGTCTAGTTCAGCTAGATCACACCTTGTACTGGGACCCAGCTCCAAAGCAACAGAACAATATCAGGCTGTTTTGTGCCTAATGGACTGTTTGCAAATCCCAGCAAGACACAGAGGAGTTCTCACTCCAGATTAACAGGACACACACTAATCCCACTGGAGCAAATAGGAATTCTGCAAAAGAGTTTATTTATATAAAAACAAGTAAAAATAATAATCACAAAAAACAAATCAAACAAAAGGTGCATCATGGTTCCAGACAAGTAGTGACCTCTGACTGAACACAGACACTAGAATTTCTTTATATCTCCTTATGTAGCATAAAATACACTGGGCAGCTAGGTGGAACAGTGGACAGAATGCTGAACCTGGAGTCAAGAAGCCTCTCTTCCTGAGTTCAAATCCAGCCTCATACACTTCCTAGCTGTGTGATTCTGCACAAGTCCCTTAACCATGTTTGCCTCAGCAGATGAGCTAGAGAAGGAAACAGCAAACCACTCCAGTATCTTTATCAAGAAAACTCCAAATGAGATCATGAAGAGCTGAATACAGCTGAAACACAACTGAATATCATCACAATAAAATAGCCAACACTAAACCATTGGATGACGTCTGTTGAATAAGATTGAATTGTCCATCTTGATGGAATCTTAATCAACCTGCCCCCAGCTTCAACAGTCTAACTTCCTTACAGGCCCCACTGAACAGCAGACCCACTGCCCCTACCTAGCCACTCCTCACCCCTACTCACTCAACAGCCTAACTTCTTTATATAGGCTTCACTGCTCACTAGAATAACAGGCGTGTCCATGAAATTTTATTTCCCACAGAAGCAGCAGGTGTGTCCATGCAGTCAACCACAACAAGATCCATCTAATCTCAGAGAGGACCACAATACTCAGCCAATCAGAATACACCACCTCCAGCATGCCCAAGCAGGATGTGGACCCCAAAACAATAGAAGGGACTTTCCCTAAGTAGGCACCTGCACAGTAACAGTAAAGAACTGACCTACAGTAAACATGGTGTAGAGAAGCTTATCATAATATCATTATCATACACATATCCCCCTCCCAAATGGATTTTTCTGATTGAGGATAATTGTGGGTAATCACATGCTCAGTTCCACTGTGGCCGGGCCACCCCCCCACCCTGTTACCAAATTCCTTAACAAACCCCTCCTACTTTTTTAATATTCATAATTCCTGTTATGTAATTGCATATTTACCCTATAAAAATCCATCTTGCTTTCTCTGAAGTGATTGGATCCTCTTTGAACTTGACCTGCCTCATGAGAAGCATCTCAACAAATGCCTATTCTTGGATTAGACGTAGTCAGACTGTGAGTTCTTTGGGATGGTTCCACCACAACACATCATGAAACTGCAACAAGCTCATTCCCAGTGAGACTTCGACCTCACAGAACCTGCCTGTTCCTCAGGAATATTATGGGTGGGGTGGGACAACTCACCTTTTCTACCTCATTTATCTTTTCTATGACTTTAACAAGATTGTTTTTGCTACTACATCATGGCTTCCATTGCCATGTTGGTCCCCACTATTCCTAA
>CM053769.1:260140647-260155674 GCA_028658325.1 Potorous gilbertii | reverse complement strand
CAAGCAAAACAATGCAAAACAGACAAACATAAGTGAAAGGAAAAAATAAAATAGAAAAACCTATCTTGAGTCAAGAGAACTCCTAATCTCTACAGCTCTGTTTTCAAAGGTTAGGAATTAGTAAGCAAAGCTTCCTGGTAGTGGGCTAAGTCTAACCACATGTCTCTGTTTTCAGTCCATTGGAGGAAACATCATCAATGCCAGTCCAATTTCTGACCTTAACCCCGTATTCATGGCCAGTGGAACCAAAGCGACTCTGGTATCCAAAGGTGAGTTTCCACAAAGTGGAGAGAGGGATGAACCTGAGTCAGAAAGACCCAATTTCAAATCCTTCCTCTGACAATCATTAGCTGCCTGACATGGGCAATCATGTCACTTCTCTTGCCCTTATTTTCTTTAGAGGTTAATTATTTACATCTGTAGTACCCATTTCCACAGTAGTGGATCAGAGTACCATGCCTGGAATAAGGAAGACATCTTCCTGAGTTCAAATTTGGCCTTAGACACTTACCAGCTAAGTGACCCTGGGCAAGTCACTTAACCCCATTTGCCTCCTTTTCCTCATCTGTAAAATTAACTGGAGAAGAAAATGGTCACTGTAATAGTTTTGCCAAGACACCTCGAAATGGAGTCTCAGAGTCAGACATGACTTAAAATGACTAAATAATAAGAAGTATTATCTCACAGGATTGTTCCGTGGTTCAAAGATATGTGGACCATGCAACCTTAAAGCACTGTTCAGATATAAGCTGTCATTACTATTCTTATAAGAAAGAAGGCACTTGAAAGTGTATTTTTTTAAAAAAAAACATTATTTAGTATTTTATTTTTCCCCAGTAAATATAAAAGTATAAAAACAATTTTTAACATTCATTTTTAAAACTTTGAGTTGAGAGCAGTTCAGTATAAGTTATTCACATGTAGTCATTGAAAACATTTTAATAATAGTCATGTTGTGAAAGAAAATACAGACCAAAAAAGAAGAAAATCTCAAGAGAAATAAGAAAGTAAAAAAAATATGTACTTCAATCTCTATTCAGACATCATACGCTCTTTCTCTGGGAATGGATAACACTTTTCATTCTAAGTCCTTCAGAGTTGTTTCAGATCACTGAATTGATGAAAATAACTAAGTCATTCACAGCTGGTCATCTTAACAATATTGCTGTTACTTGGTATACAATACATTTCACTTTTCATCAACTCATGTAAGTCTCCTCAGGTTTTTCTGAGAGAATCTTACTCATCAATTCTTATAGCACAATAGTATTCCATCATAAGCACACACCACAATTTGTTCATCCATTCCCCAATTGATAAATGATCAAAAGTCATTAACAGTTTTCAGATGAAGTAATCAAAGCTATCTATAGCCATATTTTAAAAATGCTCGAAATCACTATTAATTGGAGAAATGAAAAGTAAAACAATTCTGAAGCACTAGTCCCTCATACCTTTTAGACTGGCTAAGAGAACAGAAAATTAAAATGACAAATGGTAGAGGGAATGGAGAAAAAAATGAGATATTACTGCATTGCTGGTGCAATTGTGTACTGATTCATCAATCTTGTAGAGTAATTTAGAACTGTGCTGGAAGGGGTGTATCAATATGGGTACCCTTTGACTTGGCAATATCACTACTAGGTCTGTATCCCCAGAAAAGATTAAAAAAATCAAAAAGGAGAAGGATCAATACGTATAACAATATTTATAGAAATTCTTTTCTTAGGATAAGAATTGGAAATTGAGGAGATGCCCTCAATGAGAAGTCTATGTTCTAGGAAAACAGAACCTGGAATAACCTGGGAATGGGAGGGGGAAGAAGTTCAGAAACTGATATCTAGCCTGACTAATGTTTGAGATCAAGGGGATTACTGTGGTAAGAGAAAACATTGGAATGATGGACGCTTCACTCATTCTGAAAAAGGCATAATAAATAAATAAAATTAAAAATAAATTGAATGAATGAGTGAATGGAATTTTTTTAAGTGGCATTTTATAGCAGAAAGAATGCTAGATCTAAAAATCACAAGACCTTGGGATCAAATCTCCATTCTAACATTTATCAGCTGTATGACTTGGGATGAATCACTTAACCTGCGTGGTCCTCATTTGTAAAATGGGGTTGGACTGCATAGTCTCTAAGGCCTCTTCTGCCCCTAAGTTCACAATCTTATCAATGATTTTTTTAACCAAATTAATAAGATATTTTGTTATGGAGGATACAGAACCAAATTCTTTCTGAACCTTACTCCCTTTTCCATGCCAACTAACCTTTGAATTCAAGGTTTCATGATGATTCTGAATTGATGAAGGAGAGATCCAGGGCCCAGGTGTTTCTAGGCTGGGCTAGTGATGAGCTCTGACATAGCTCTCTGCACTTACTACTCCTGAGTCTCTTCCTTCTTCTCTCCACAAAGGAACCAGGAGGACTGTTCGGATGGATCATATGTTTTTTCCTGGCTACAGAAAGACACTCCTAAGTCCTGAGGAGATATTGCTTTCCATCGAGATTCCCTACAGCAGAAAGGTGAGATGTCTGGAGCTGACCCTGCAGTCTGGTTGAGGTCTGACTCCCATACTTAGAAATACATGCTTCAGGGAAAAGAGCTCTGACTCTGGAATCAGAGGACCTGGATTCAAACAGTAAGTCTGTGACTACCTGTGTGACCTCATGCAAATGATGTTACCTCCCTGAAGATCAATTTCTTCACAGAGATGGTTTCTGGGGTTCTTTCCTAACTCTAAATCCAAGATAATATGATCTCTAGAGAAGTAAGGTGCACAGCCTACTTCATTACCTATCACCGCTGGAACTTTCTTTCTTTCTCTCTTTCTTCCTTCTTTCCTTTCCTCTTTCTTCTGTCTTTCCTTCCTTCCAAACTCAACCCCAAATCACTTCTGCAAATTAATTCCAAGAACACATTGATTTATTGAAAAACACATTCAGTGTTTTTGTTCCAAAATATTGCATCATACTTGTCCCAGCTCTGCCGCTCATACCTTTCTACAGCATCACAGAATTACAAAATCTGAGAGATGGAAAGGACATCAGTAGCCATCTAGTCAGACATAAACAGGAAAGGAACCCTTCCTATAATATATCCAACAAGTGGTGGTCCAGTCCCTGATTGATGACCTCCAACATGGGGACATATCCCCTCTCACAAGGCATCCCATTCTACAATTGGGCAGCAATAGTGGCCAGGAAGATTTTCTTTATATTTAACCCAAATTAACTTCTTTGTAATTTCCACCCACACTGGCTCGGCCTCTGATTTCTGGAGCAAGAATAAACAAGCTTGGTCCTTCTTTTATAAAGGCTCTCTTCACATACTTGAAGATAACCTTGAAGACAAAATCTTACCTTCTCCACAATAAACAGTCCTTCACCATTCTCGGGATCCTCCTTGTATTGCCAAGGCAATGTTCACAGCACGAATGGCAGCTATGAATAGGTTGGTGTGGTTCTGAATCACAACGTATAATAGACTCTCCATAGAGAAGGCAGAAGAAAAACATTTATTCAGACACCAGAAAGCCAAATCCATCTTAGTAACCAAGAAATCCAACACAGTGACCAAGAAGTCCATACACATTATCAGGCCTTTCCAGAAACAGGCTCCCCTTGGCAAAATGCCCTTCTCTCACCAAATGGCCTGCTTGGCTGCATCCTTCCCAGCTTTGACTAGTCTGACCAACTTCCTCTCAGCTCTTCTCCATCTCAACCTCTTCCTATGCCACCCTTCCTGCTCCACCCATTCAGTAAGCTCCTCCTACCACATGTGACTTAGGTTTCCATGGGTTTTAAGCAGATCACATGGGCCTATTTAATGAATGGGAAAGATCTTCCCATTTAAATTACTATTGTACTCCTCCAGACATTGTTTAGCTTGTCAATGTGCTTCTGAAATCATGGTACCCAGAAATGAACACAATCCTCCAGATAATACTCTAATGAGTGCACAGAACTATGGAATTATCACTTTTCCATGCCTACAAGCTATGGTTCTCTTAATGCCAAGATTTCTTTGTCTATTTTCACTGCCATTTCCTACTACTGTCTAATAATGAATTTGTCTTCCACTAAGATCTTCAGATCATTTTCTCCCACGGAATAACTGATGTGTCTAACTATGCCTCCTCCATGTTTTCCTTGGAACAGTTTAACTTTGGAACTCATGGGAAAGATTTTGTATTTATAAACTCCCTCTGTACTTCACCTTAGATGCAGCCAAGCCCTCAACTCTTTCAGATCCTGACTCTATCATCCACTGTGTCAGCTCTACCTCTTTGGTCTTTAGTTGTATCTGTAACATTAAGGAGAGGTGAATGACATGGGCCATGAAAGTTTCTTCGACATCTAACTCTATCCTCCTATGTTCCTATGTAGTCTCATGGTAGAGTTTTGGTTCTAAAGAGCATAGTGTAGCAAGTTCAGATCCTCGCTCTGAACTTATGGCTAGGGCAGCAACTTGGGCAACCACTTACCCTCTCAGTTCTCCAGACCAGGAGTGTCAAACTTGTGGATGCAAGGCTGGCAAGACTCCTATTTATCCAGAAAATGTAATTAGGAAATATTTAACAAAATAAATAAAACTATAATACAATGTAGACAATGTTAGTTTGTGGGTTTTGATGTCAATTTGCGGGTGTCAGGGATCAATTTATGTTTGAGTTAGATACCACTAGACAACTTTCTAAGACTACAAAGGTACCAGCTGGCATTAGTGGAGGGAGTTTCCTTATCTTGGAATTCCCTATAGCAATGAAATCACAAGTCCAATTCTGATTCCTGACTTATTTGGGAAAATGCCACCCAATCTGTTTCCGTACAAGTGCTCTCTAATTTTATGCCTTGATTTAACAGTTCTCCATTCCCTATTTGGATTCCTTTCTCCCTTAGTTGGTTCATTTCCCAGAATGTTTCTATAGTCCAAAGAGCTTTGTCTGGTTTCTTCTTGTGTTTATTATAGTCATTGAGTTTAGGAATACTCCAGGCAGAGCAACATCTTTTCTTTTAATTTGTACCTATTCAAGAGATAGAGATGAACTTATGTTTCTTAAGGGACATTTGAAGGCAAATTTCCTAGGTGGAACCTAAGGAAGGGAGACAATATGGCTGAGGACAGAATACTGGATTTAGAGGCAAGAGGACCTGGCTTTGAATACCACCTCCGAGGTTGATTAGCTTCATGAACTTGGACAAGTCACTTGGCTCTCTCATCCTCAGTCTCTTCGTCTTTAAAATAGAGACTTGATGACTTGTAAGTTCCCTTCCAGCTCTAAGTTTATGATCCTGTGAAGTTAAAGAAGAATTTCTGCCTTTAGAAATATTAGTACTTAATGTTTAGAGGTGTTTAGAGGAACCATCGTTTCTTCTTCTCCTTTTCCTTTTGTCCTGTTTACTGAGTGCTTTGGTTAAGAGGGGCAAGTGGATGGCACAGTGAATAGAGCACCAGGTCTCAAGTCAGGAAGACTTGAGTTCAAATCTAGCTTCAGAAGCTTACTAGTTGTGTGATTCTGGGCACAGAATCTGGGCAAACCCTGTTTGCCTCAGTTTCCTCATCTATAAAATGAACTGGGGGAAGGGAATGGTAAACCACTCCAGTATCATTGCCAAGAAACCCCCTGATAACGTCACAAAGGGTATGACAGAACTGAATTGACTGAACACCAATATAGTTAAGAGAGTTTATGTCCATAAAGCATTTAAACTAATATGTATGTGTGTGTTTGTGTGTGTATACATACATATATATATATATATATATATATATATATATATATATGTCTGTATATATATTTTTTGTAACTGGGACCTTTAAATACTATAAAAGAATTAAATTACACAACTAGACCTATTGTTTCCATGTTTTAACACGAAGTGATCTAAATGTGTATCTCAGTGGCAGAAATCTAGCAGTCTTTCCAAGAAGAGACTGAAATCATCTCTGAGTTGGAAGGACAGTCATCTACGGAAGGCTTCAATGTGCTGCATTTCAGTATCTGTTAGTTCTGGCTTCTCTAATCTCTCTGGGATTTTGTTGTTTTTACTCACAATCTGGCCTTCATTAGGGGCCAGCACCTGTCCAAGTCCACAACAGCCCTGTAGTACAGCAGGAATTTGAAATAAGGAGACTTACACATGGAAAGAAGCCTGCATTGTGTTTTTGTGTGATGATCCCTGGACTTGGCTACCCAAAATAAAGCCATTTCCAATTCATAAAAGCAGCTACTGTTTCAAAAATGGAACAACTTTCTTGTGAAATTTGCATTAAAGTAAGCCTAGCAGATGCGTTTTCTCTTTGACTTGGGAACTCATCTTCTGGTCATGCCTGGCAAAATCTGTTCTGTTCCCAAGTAGAGCAGAGAACAGGATGCATGTTTTTGTAAGGATGGGCAGCTTTTCTTTTTAATTTTTTTAATGTGTTATTATTTTTGTTGTTTGTTTCAATTGTTTCCAACTCTTCATGACCCCATTGAAAGGTTATCTTGGCAAAGCTCCTGGAGTGGTTCACCATTTCTCCAATTTAATTTTTAAATTAATTTTAATCGATAAATTTTAAATTAGTTAATGAATTTTTACATTATCTTTATTTCTGAATATATCCCTCACTCCCACTCCTTCCTAGGGAGTCATCCATTGTAACAAAGGTTTAAAAGGAGAAAAGGGGGGAAAAAGTATATTAACAAAAGTACACATCAATTGAATCTGACAATATATATGACTCCACATCCAGAGTCTTTCACCTCTGAAAGGAAGGAAGGAAAGGATGGTGATGCCTATTGATGCACTGCTTTAAAGGAAGGAATCCCCTGTCTCCTGACTCAGTACTGAATGCCTTTAATCTAATTCATTTCTCCCTCTGCAGCTCCCACCACTTAGCTTGTTATAAGGTCCAGCTCAGGTGGCGCCTCCTACAGGAAGTCTTTCCTGAGGGTCCTAGTTATGAGAGCTCTCTCCCTTTTCCTGTCATGCTGCATTTATGTACGTTGTTGTATTCCCTCCACCACCATTTTTGTCCTTTCATTCTCTGTTTTAACATGTCAGTATCTGTGGCAGGAGATATTTGAATTTGCATACCCATGATGAAACATCATTGACTGAGATTACAGTAGGGATAGAAATGACTTTATAAACTTTTTTAAAAGAAATTATTTTTCCTGTAATCAAAGTTTATTTGTTCTATGGGAACCCTGTAAGCTTATTCTGGTTCTATGCTCCAGGTTTCCTGTATATAATTTAACGGTGAACTCTTTCTAGCTGTCAATCAGTCAAGCAACAAGCATTTATTAAGCACCTACTCTGTACCTGGCATAGCAAAGACAAAAATGAACCAACATCTGCCTTCAAGGAAATTACATGGTGGGTTGAGAGGGGTTCTATGCTGGATCATTGATGCCCCTGTCTTTACTCCCCTGTTTGTCAAGATTATTTTAATGCAGCTCTCACTCTAATTCAATCAAACAAGCATTATCCCGTGCCTTCCACAGTGCAAAAGTACAGGGCTAGGCAGTGGGAATACAAGGGCAAAAATGAAACATCTCCTGTCCTCAGAAAGCCACATGCTAGTGGGTTAGGGCTGGGAGGGAAGCCTACAAGAATATATAAAGTATATCAAAATAATTTTAAAATATATCATGTATTGTTATTCAGTCATGTCTGACTCCTTGTGACCCCATTTGGAGTTTTCTTTGCAAATATACTGGAGTGTTTTGCTAATTCCTTCTCTGGTTCATTTTACAGATGAGGAAATGGAGGCAAACAGGGTTAAATGGTTTGGCCAGAGTTACCCAGCTAGTAAATGCCTGAGGCCAGATTTGAACTTAGGAAGGTGAGTCCTCCTAACTGCAGGCCTGGCATTCTATCCACTATACCCCCTAGCTTCCCATATGCTATATATTAAATATATTAAAAATCAATACAATATAATTTTTGGTGGAGAGTTACCAGCATCTAAAGTTAGAGAGTTAGAATAGACTTTGTGTTCTAGGGGATGGTACTTGAACTGAGCTTTGACGACTGTGGCATTTAATAAGTCCTGGTGAACTTGACAAGTTAGCATATGTAAAGAGCTTTGCAAACCTTAAAGCACTATATAAATAATAGCTATTATGAACATTACAGGCAGCTTAATAATATTGTGGATAGAATGCCAGACTTGGAGTCAGGAACACTTGAGTTGAAATGCAGCCTCAGAAACTTTCTATTTGTGTTACCCTGGGCAAGTAACAACTCTTTGCCTCAGTTCCTGGAGAAGAAAATGGTAAACCATTCCAGTGTCTTTGCCAAGAAAAACCCCAAAAACAACTGGACAGCAATAACAAGGGATTTCTAAGAAGTGAAAGTAAGGAAGACTATTCCAGGCATTAGGGATAACCCATGCATGGCTCGAAAGACAGGATTTGTGATGTCTTGTGGGTATAATAACAGCAAGAGAACTAGTGTCATTCCAACCTTCCAATGAAAGGAGATAGGAACTCAGTATGCGCCCATTGAGTTCCAAGGTCCCCTCTTCCTCTGATTCCCTGCAGGTTACTCTCTGGGTCCTCTCTGTTACTTAGTTTTTCCCTCTGTAAGGTAGGGACAGTAATCCTAATCTAACGAACTCAAGTACTGGGGTCCTTGCAAAGCATGGTGATAAATAGAAGACCACCTTGTGCTTCTTTCAGGGGGAATATTTCTCAGCCTTCAAACAAGCCTCCAAAAGGATGGATGACATGGCTAAAGTGACCTGTGGAATGAGGGTCTTATTTAAACCAGAAAGTCTGCAAGTGCAGGAGCTGGATATCAGTTTTGGAGGCATGGCCAACAGGACTATCCCAGCCCTGAAGACCACCAGGAAGCAGCAGGGGAGGTGAGATAATACCAACTGAGTGGTTTCATTCTGTCAGGTGGGGGTGATAAGGGGTAAGGGGCAGGGGCAGGGGCCACTTTCTTCCCATGGTCTCAGGTTTGTACTTCCTCTCTGGCCAGAGTCTGGAATGAGGAGCTGCTTCAGGAGGTCTGTGCCAGCCTAGCCCAGGAGCTGAGCTTGGAGCCGGATGCCCCTGGTGGGATGATAGAGTTTCGACGTTCGCTCACTCTCAGCTTCTTCTTTAAGTTCTACTTGACGGTGCTCCAGAAACTGAACAAAGAGAGTTCACATGTGAGTGTGGGAGGGTTGGCTTGGGCAATGGGGCTTGCATAGGGAGGCTTCCTGACCTACCTTGGTTGATGTACCCAAGGAATAGTCACCTGGGGCAATGGTATCAAACAAATAGAATCAGAGGTCTTTAAACCATACATAAGGATCCCTGCTGGCCACATATTAACTTAGAAACCTACATATTAATATTATCTATGTGCTATTGTGCTTTTATTTATTTTGTTAAATATTTTCCAAACACATTTTAACCTGATTCTTCACCTGAGAGTGTTGTGGAAGCTTTTTGTATGGTACCTCTGGTCTGGAAGACAGATGCTGTGTCGTCTGTTCTCTGTCCTGTGTGCTCTCAGTGGGGCAAAGACACCTCCCCTTTAGAAATGCAAGGACCTGTGGGAAAGAGGAAATTAGCACATCATTAGGACACTGTGTGAGATGCCTCATTGAGTAGTAGAAAGAGAATTAGCCTCTTAGTCAGGGAGACCTGGGTTCAAATGTCATCTCTGATATGTGTGACTTGGGCAAGTCACTACCTCTCATCTCCTCAGTTAACTGTCTAATATCCCAAGATGCAGAACAATTGATGACCTGCATTGGCAGAAGGAATAAATCACAAAACTGGGAGTGGGAGTGAGGGGCAGGAGATAAACTGTACACACATGTAGAGTTTTAGATTACATGCCGCAATCTAAAAGTATACAGACATGTGGTAGAGTGAATAGATCGTTGTGTCTGGAGTCAGGAAGACCTGAGTTTAAAAATGGCCTCAGACACTTCCTAACTGTGTAACCCTGGCAAGTTTCCTCACCCTATTTACCTCAGTTTCCTCATCTGTAAAACAAGCTGGAGAAGGAAATGGCAAACCATTCCAATATCTCTGCCAAGAAAACTCCAAATGGAGTCCTGAGGAGTCAGACACAATTGAACAATAGCAACAGCACAGAGACCTGGGTAATTTTAGACTGTCTTGTCTTTCCAAATGCACCATTGAAGGCAGCATGGCAGAGTTACTAGAGTGCTGAGTTGCAAGTCAGAAAGATCTGAACCCAAATTCTGCCTAACTGTGTTGCCTTGGGCAAATCACATCATATCTCTGAATCTCGTTATTTAATCAACCATCATTTATTATGTCAGGCTAGAGCTAGGCTCTGTGTCTTGGTTTTCTCATCTGTAAAATGTAGATCATGATAACAAGTACTTAATAGAGCTGCTGTGAAATTCAAAAGAGATAACTTGACAAGATTTTGGCTCTTAGAGTGCTGAATAAACATGTTAGAGTGGAAGAGCTGTGAAATGTAGAGCTGGTATAGACCATAGGAAACATTTGTCCTTCAGAATAGGTGATAACTGGGTCTAGAATATAGATCATCAGTTTTGGGGGTGGGATGGGGAGGGATGGGATCTGTGATTTTAGGAGGGTAGAAAGTACTTGGAGAGTAGTTCCCTCTACCATCACATTTTGACATCTTCTCCAATTTAGAGTCCTATGGAATTGTCTGGGGGTCACTGAGAAGTGAAATGACTTGCCCAGGGTCATAGAGTAAGTATTTGGCATTTGTTGCTGTTCAATCATTTCAGGCATGTCCTACTCTTCATGATCCCATTTGGGGTTTTCTTGGCAAAGATATTGGAGTGGTTTGCCATTTCCTTCTCCAGCTCATTTTACAGAGGAGGAAAGTGAGTCAATCAGGGTTGGCTGACTTGTCTGAGGTCACACAGCTTGGAAGTATCTGAGGCCAGATTTAAACTCAGGAAGATGAGTTCTTGACTCCAAGTGTGTCATTCTATTTACTGTGCCACTGAATTACTCTAATATGTGATATAGGCAAGAAGAATCTAGGTCTTCCTGGCACCTGGGGCCCGGTCTCTCTCCACTATGCTGCTTAGGCTGCTGATATGGTTAACACATGTATCAAAAATGTTCCTATGTGGATTCCCCAACGATCCCTCATCACTCTCTTTGTGTCCCTTGTCCTATGAAAAAGATGCTGTTAAATAATTTATTCTCCATGGGTCATCACTGTTCAAGGATGTAATGGCTATTCCTGCATAGCATATAGGGGAATATAAAATGCCATGACCTCTTCCCTAGAGGAAAACACTTCACCTGGGACAAGTTAAGAACAATAATGGAGATTTAACTATTGGACATTCCCAGTAAGTCCCAACTAAAATTCCCTCGTATAGGGAGCCTTTCGCAACCCCTCTTATTTTTCCTGTATGTATGTTGTTTGTACGTATTTGCGTTTTGTCTCTCCCATTTCATTCTAAGCTCCTTGAGGGCAAGGACTGTCTTTCATCTCTTTTTGTATCTACAGTTCTTACTTAGCATGCTATTTGTCTGACTGGAATATTGGAAACATGTACATCCAGGCTGACTTCTGTCTTCTCTCTTTCACAGAAATGTGATAAACTGGATCCAACCTATGTCAGCGCCACTACCCTCTTTCATAAAGAGCCCTCTGCCAATGTCCAGCTCTTTCAAGTAAGTAGAATGGCTCCAGGTACTACCTAGAGGACCTCTCCTAACTTAATCTTTTGGATAGAAATAGGAAGTCCACTGAATACATTTAGGATAGTGATTCTTAAATACTTTTGAATAAAAAATTCAGAGAAAAATTCGTAAGGAAACCCAGAATCATATTCAAATCAATATTACATATATTTTCTTTTTCTTCCTCCTCATCTGCATGGGGCTAGCCCCTGGCCCTCACTTGGATACTTACCCTATCCCAGGTCTTCAGACATCTCCGGTATACCAACCCCTCCTCCACGGAGGGGAAATGACTACACAGAACAGCCGAGGTGGCCAGTGCACTTCACTTTATTGCTTACATCACTTCCAGGATCCCTCCCAGACAGCTCCTTATATCCCAGCCAGAGCCCCTCCCATGTTCTGCCCTGAGGGTGGAGCCAGCTCCCAGAGCTTGGCCCCTAACAGCTCCCCACTTTTGGTTTAAACAGTAATAGTATCATAAGTGGTCGGGAGTTTGGGTGAGGACATGAGGGTACGCAAATCTGCTTTGGCTTCTAGTATCACCTTTCTATCATTATGTAAAGGCATCTAATGTAACGGGAGAAGGAGGCAAAGAAGAATAAAAAAGGCTGCAATTCTACCTTAAACCAGGATTGCCCAGGGCAGACACGTAGCCTCAAGAAAGAAAAACATTTTTGGCTTCTTTGATCCAGAAAAGCCCGGGAAAATAGCCTTGAGCAAAACAGGGGCGGAACCCTTCCTCCCAGCGCCATCTTGTTCATGCCTTACCAGTCTCCCCTCAGTTTACCTGAGTCGTGACTAGTGAATGCCATCCAAGAGGCTGGGGGTTGGCAATTCCCTTACAATTCCCCTTTACTGTTTTGACTCAATCTATCCCTCAGGACGATGATGTTCTGTCTACTGGATATCAGGGAGTCCTGGACACTATGCAAAACAAATTTGACACATATTGGCACAAGCAGCAGTACTAACAATACTACTACAAAACCTATCCATAAAGGCAAAAACCAGGTCTTTACATGAACCCATGAGCTTAAGCTATCGAAGAACTGAATTATTTTTGAAGCCGTTTTTTTCAGGTGCAAAATCAACATCTGCTTCCTCATGTAATTCTTCTGCCAATTCAATCAATCTCTGAATATTCAAGGTGACATATCTGGGATTAGCCCATGCAGTTGAGGCCTAATTTCTTCCCATTGGACTTGTGACTCATTATACAATTTCTTAGTCAAACCAAAGGCATTTTGTCTATAATCACATTGCAATTTGTGTTGTAGCTGTAACATAAACACTTCTTCACCAATGACTTCAGCTACCTTGTGGAGTGTATGAAGGGCTCCATAAAACTCTTCATCTATTTTTGCTTGTTGCTTAAAGCCTGCAGATACATTTTTCATGAGGGCATACAATTCAGAAGCTTGAACTATAGTGTTTTGTGTATTAGAGACAGATACAGCTAACATAGTGGATGCTAAAATAGCTTCTACTAATAAAATGATTCTGAACACAACACAGGAAATACATCTACATACCCTAGTAGGTACAGGAGTTAAATGCTTGTCTATACTACATAGAACTTCATCATTAGGTGTTCCGTACCACCTATAGCCATAATTACTGTCACAGCATATCGAGGTTTTGTTAGAATAAAACTCTCCCTACTGTCTTTGGTCCTATACATGCTTGCAAAGAACAATTCTGTCATGTAAATTTGAAAATTCCTGTCATGTTCCGTTATGCCTCTAGTTTAGATCTGTTGTCTTCATCCCATAGAAATATATGTTTGTTCCCTAGACATACTTCACCCATTAAAGTGATGTTGTTAGATTTCTTTGGTGATGCTACAGCAGGCATTTCCTGCACTGTTTGTCCTCCTATTGCTAAGATAACTTTGTCTAGTCCCTAAACAGGTCTTCCAAACTCAGGAGACCCTTTATAATTAATGTACATTTGTCTAGGAAAGTTTGGCATCTATTTTTTCTCAGGTAAGTATGTAAGATTGCGACATGAATATAACATTTCTGTATAGTGTTCCATAATCAATTCTGTCTCTTGACAAGTACGTGTATGACAATTCTCAAATGGTAAAATCCCTGTGTACAGATGCCAAAGGGTTACATTTCTCTTCTTTTGTAAGTTAGAAAATGGCCCATATTTCATCCCACGAGCAAGTCCCACAAAGTCCTTGTTTGACCAAACTACTATTGTCCCATTTATCCTCCAAGTGAATAGATTGTAAGCAGGTCATGTATCATCTTCATCCAGTGTCTCTTGTCCATCCACAATAGGAGCACACCAAGGATACCCCTCCATTCCAACCACCTGTGTGTAATTAAACTAAACCCATTCCAATTCCCAAATCCCCTTCTGTAGACAAAGTGGGAAACCTGCGGCCAGTCCTGAAAAGGTAAAGTGTCTCTGAGAGAGAGAGCTCCATTATTATCATAGTCTAGTCCTTCATCGTTAAACATGTGAGAAATATCACCTTGGATGATGAATTTAGGCATTGTCTCCCTCCATGACATCACCCTTAACTATGGTGGATTCGTGATGAATGCCCATCTCTGTTGTTCCTTTGGTGCTGGGTCGATGGACGCAGTGTTGCTGAGTGTCATGATAAGTACGAGAAGAGTGAGAGGAGTCATCATGACCTAGTTGAGTGAATTTCTCCAGAAGTGTTTTCATTCGCCGCTGATAGCGCCTCCTTGCTCCCTGTGACCGCTTCACCTTGCCGGCTGGCCTCTATCACTCTTATCCTTTTCACTGGAACCCAAGCTTCTTTATGATCATCTGTTGAAACACAAACATACCCTTTTCCCCACGTTAACACTGTATGAGGACCAAACCAGTTTTTACTCTCATCGTGCCACATTACTTTACTGGCTGCTTTCAGGGCACTTGTTATTGCTAATTAGTCTTTGCAGACTCCTTATTAGGAAATGTTAAGAATTTCATAGCAGCCGATAAACCATTATTATCGAATTTTAAATAATTTAGAGTATAAACAGCCAATAGTAATTCATCATCAACTCCTGGTCCAACTCCCCCTTTTTGTTTAAACAAGTAAGTTGTCAGGGAGCGAGTTGCTCAGTCCACTATAGCTAGACTGGGGGAGCCCAGTGACATGTAAATGGAAAATTCTGCCATGAATTGTTCAATGGCTTTACTGATATAAGCTGGACCATAGTATCATCGTCTGCGGCCACCCCTTGAAAGGGCACAACAGACCCTCCAATCTCTGCTCTGCATTGACCTCGTGTCCAGCTTGTGGTCACCTACTTCCCCTAAACTGCAGGAAGAACACAAGGGCGGCGGTCCTGCCTCAGGCACCATCAGTTCCAGGCACCTTAGGTGTGGTCCTGCAATGGCATCTGAGAGTTC
>CM053769.1:260112758-260134042 GCA_028658325.1 Potorous gilbertii | reverse complement strand
ATCCCTTAATTTTATTTTTTAGATATCATCCCTTCCTATTCAACTCACCCTGTGCTGTGTGTGTGTGTGTGTGTGTGTGTGTGTGTGTGTGTGTGTGTATAATCCCTCCAATCACCCAAATACTGAGAAAAGTTTCAAGAGTTACAAATATTATCTTTCCATGTAGGAATGTAAACAGTTCAACGTTAGTAAGTCCCTCATGATTTGTCTTTCCTGTTTACGTTTTCAAGCTTCTCTTGACTCTTGTGTTTGAAAGTCAAATTTTCTATTCAGCTCCGGTCTTTTGATCAAGAACGGTTGAAAGTCCTCTATTTTATTGAATGACTATTTTTTCCCCTGAAGTATTATACTCAGTTTTGTTGGGTAGGTGATTCTTGGTTTTAATCCTAGTTACTTTGACTTCTGGAATATATTCCAAGCCCGTCAATCCCTTAATGTTGAAGCTGCTAGATCTTGTGTTATCCTGATTGTATTTCCACAATACTGGAATTGTTCCTTTCTGACTGCTTGTAATATTTTCTCCTTGATCTGATAACTCTGGAATTTGATTACAATATTCCTAGGAGTTTCTCTTTTTGGATCTCTTTCGGGAGGTGTTTGGTGGATTCTTTCAATATTTATTTTGGCCTCTGGTTCTAGAATGTCAAGGCAGGTTTTCTTGATAATTTCATGAAAGATGACGTCTAAGCTCTTTTTTTGATCATGGCTTTCAGGTAGTCCTATAATTTTTAAATTGTCTCTCCTGGATCTATTTTCCAGGTCAGTTGTTTTTCCAATGAGATATTTCACATTATCTTCCATTTTTTCATTCTTTTTGTTTTGTTTTGTAATTTATTGGTTTCTCATAACATCATTAGTTTCCATCTTCTTCATTCTAACTTTTAAAGAACTATTTTCTTTAGTGAGTTTTTGAACCTCCTTTTCCATTTGGCTAGTTCTGCTTTTTTAAAGCATTCTTCTCCTCATTGGCTTTTTGGACCTCTTTTACCAATTGAGTTTGCCTATTTTTAAAGGTGTTATTTTCTTCAGCATTTTTTTTTGTTTCCTTTAGCAATCTGCCTTTCATGATTTTCTTGCATCACTCTCATTTTGTTCCCAATTTTTCCTCCACCTTTCTTACTTGATTTTCAAAATCCTTTTTGAGCTCTTCCTTGGCCTGAGACTATTGCATATTTATTTTGGAGTCCTCTGTTGGTAAGTATTGTTCTTCCTCATCTGAAAGCATGGAAGAAAAGACAGGTTCACCAAGAAAGTAACCTTCTGTAGTCTTATTTTTTTTCCTTCTTTTGGTCATTTTCCCAGTCAGTTACTTGACTTTTGAGTCCTTTGTCAAGAGTGGGGTATACTCTGGGGACCTGTAAGTTCTTAGTTTCTCCAAGATGACACTATCATGCCCTGCACTCTGGTTTGAGAACTACCAAAGCTTTTCTGCCCAGGATCTGCAAGTAAAATTCCCTTTCCAGAGTCTCCACTAGTTCCACCACACCAGCCAGCACTCTTCCTCATCCCTAGGCCACCACTCAGGGCTGAGACCCAGATCAGTGCCTCAATTCCTTCAGGGGCTTTAGGCTAAGGACTCCAAAAAAAGGATGCTGCTGCTGCCACTGCCTGGGGCCAGGTCTAAGGGAGGACCCTGCTCCCTTCTTACCCAGATGAAAAAGCTTTCTCACTGAACTTTGAAGTGGTCTTTGGTGTTTGTGAGTTGAAGAATCTGAGAACTTCTGCTGCTGCTGGGGATTCCACCTCAAGGCCTGTTCCAGTCCTGTTGGTACTGTGAGGCCAAGGCTGGGCTGTGTTCTACTGCTCCACACCCCCTGCAATAGACCTTTCCTGTCAGCCTTCCAGGCTACCTTGAGCTGGAAATCTTTTTCACTCTGTCATTTTGTGGTTTCTGCTCTCTAGAATTTGTTTAGAGTCATTTTTAGCAATATTTTATGGGCTGTGGGGGAAGAGCTAGAGTATGTGCATCTTTCTGCCCCACCATCTTACAGGAATATATATTTCTTAAGAACTTAATGTGTCACACACTGTGCTAAGTGCTTTATAAATACTATCTCATTTGATCTTCATAGCAACTCTAGGAGATAGAGAAAGAAAGAGAGATAGAGAGATAGACACACATACACAACACATATACGTATATATTTTTACATATATATAATATATGTATATGCAAATTTACCAATAAGGAATGATGAAAAGACATTGAAATTTATTCCCCTGGAAAAAAATATTGATGTCACCAATGATGCAAAGTTGTGTATCTGGGAAAGTACTACATTTGGAATAAAAAAAAAATGTGGGTTGAATTCAGACTGTGTCTTTCTCTTAATAGGGCTTTGTATAAGCAATTTAACATCTCAGGACTTCAATTTCCTCAGTTGTAAAATTAGGTAGTTGGACTAGACAACTTCTAAGCTGTCTTATAGTTCTAAAAATATGAATATCCTCTGAAATAATCTGTTGTTGTAGTTCAATCATTTCAATCATATCTGACCCTTCCTAATCTCATTTGCAGTTTTCTTGGCAAAGATACCATTTGCCATTTCCTTTTCTAGCTCATTTCATAGATGAGGAAACCAGGGTTAAATGACTTACCCAGCTTCTCACAGCTAGTAAGTGTCTGAGGCCAGATTTAAACTGATGAAGATAAATCTTTCTGATCCCAAACCCAGTGTTCCATCCACTGCTCCACCTAGCTGCCCTTTTCTGAAAAAGAGAATGGATTCTAATGACCATAAATCCTAAAAGAGAGGAAAAGTTAACAGGTTATTTTAAGATTTACAGAGTGCTTTCTCCCAGAAGAAATTAATTTTATGAAAGTCTCTACCAAAGATAAAGATTTCTTATGGACAACCCTCAAAGCAGTATACTATTACTAGAAAACTCATAAGACATGTTATTTTATGATATTTTTGGAGAATTTTGGAAAGGTCCTGGCTTAGTAGGAAAAAATTTGGAAGGTCTTCCTGAAACAAGATGGAGGAGGTAGGTAGAAAGCTGGAAGGAAGAGGAAGAAGGAAAACAAAGGCTAAGTCAGAAAACAGGTCTGTGGAGAACATAAATCTAAGCAGGAAAGAAATAAAGGGAGGAACCTAACACACTTTCCCATGCAGTTCGGTAGATTTGGAAGGCAAGATACCCTGCAATTATTAAATGTACTGTAGCATAGAGTTATCAGTCCAAAGCAGATTCAGTGGCAAATTAACCCTGCTGGATAAGATGTATAGAAAATAATAGTTAAAAAATAAATAAAATTTAAAAGATATATGTAAAACAAGAATAGCTAATATTTATTTAATAGTATCTTATAGTTTGCTAGGAATCAAATGCTGTTTTAATCTCCATTTTCTTTAATCTCCATTTACTCAATGTCATAAAGATCTTAAGCGTCTAGGGCAAGATTCAAACTCAGGTCTTCCTGATTTGAATTTTAACCATTAAACTACTTCTTCACCCAATCACAATATTTTTTTGACCCAGTGATATCACTACTAAGAATATACATCAGAGTGACTAAAGCCAATGGAAAAATATGGGAAATTGTTTATGGTAGAAGTTTTTGTGGTAAGAAAGAAGTGGATACAAAGTAGGTGTTCATTAGTTGGAGAAGAACTAACAAATTGTGGCCTATGAATGTTAGGAAATGTGATTATTCAGTAGTAAATAATGAATACATGGAATTCCAAGGATCTTGGCAAGGTTTCAAGTGAACTGACAAAGAGGCAACTAACTACAAGCAGAAGTTCAATTTTCATTATAATCACAATAATATTAAGAAAACTTGAATTGGCTTCAGACTGATTAATGCAGTGACTAATCATGACATCAGAAAACTGGTGGAAAAGTATGCTTCCTACCTTTTCACAGAAAGCTGATGGATCAGAGTTGCAGAACGAGACATACATTTTCAGTCGTGGTCAGTATTTGTTATTTGTTTTGCTTGACTATATATATTTTAAAATACATAGAAGAAAAGAAAATGTAATTCAAAAAGGATCACAAACAGGGAAACTTTTCACTATCTCATTAAAAGCAAGTTACACCTTTTCAAACAAATTGTACATGAGAAATTCATGATTTCATATACAATTTTTTCCATTCTTCCATGTCATTATATTATTATTTGTTGATAGTTGTTAATAACCACAGCACAAAGGATTTGTCATCTTTACGCTGAATTTTAAGTCCTTTGAATAGAGTGTCTGTCTTCTCCCTAAGCAGTTTTGATTCAGCCCCTCCCTCCTAGACACTCCAAGATATGGCAGGAAAAATAGTCTCTTCTCCATTCCCTCCCTCATTTCCTCTGAGGAGAAAAATCATAAGACCATGTCAGTCTTGCTTCTGCAGATGCACCTCTCACAGCTACCAAAAAAAAAAAAGTTCTTGCCACCAGTCTTTGACCCTGTCAGATGGTTCAATATCAGTGAAGGATATGATTTTATTGAGTGAAATAGATTTGAAGAATAGGCATTAGCATTTACTTTTCCCCTCTGCCCTAATGAATCTTGGGACCTTTCCATTTGACAGATAACTGAAAGGGTTTGTGTTATCTTCCCCATTTGAATGTGAGCACCTTGAGAGTAGGAAATATGTTACTTTTTTATTGGTAACCATATCTCTTAAGAGAGACCTTAGTGACTATTAAGCATTTAGTAAATGCATTATTAATTCATTCATTCTCCATCTCTTTAGAATGGTAAAGTTTAAATGTAGAGTTGGACTGGTGGTCAAATATCATTTCACAAATGAGGAAATGGAAATTCAGGGAGTTTAGGTGACTCATCCAAGAGTACATAGATAGAAAGTGGCAGGTGCAAGACTTTAATCCAATGCCATTTTATATCAAAGCCAGGACTCTTTCCAATGAAATATACTGCCATGACAGCTCTTGGGGAAAGAACTTTTCAATGTTCCTTTAGAAAGAAGGTGCCACATTGAAGAGGGATGTATTCAGAAAAGAACAATATGTGCAAATATATAAACAAAACTTTTAATTTTTGATCTTAAGGAGAGTTCTATGAATTTTTTGTCATTTTTCACTAAACAATAATATTCTACTACACTTATATACTTCAACTTATTTAACCACTCTTTAACTAATGGGCACCCACATTGTAGTCCATTAGTGAGCTGGTAGGCAGCACAGTGAATAAAGTGTTGGACTGCCAGTCAGGAAGACTCATCTTCCTGAGTTTAAATCTGGCCTCAAACATGTACTAATTATGTAATCCTGGGCAAGTCAATTCGCCCTGTTTGCCTCAGTTTCCTGATCTGTAAAACAAACTAGAGAAGGAATTGGTAAACCACTCCAGTATTTCTGCCAAGAAAACCCAAAATAGGATCAACAAAGGGTTGGACATGACTGAAAAACAACTCAACATCGAACAACAACTTTGTTACTGGGGTGGGGGGAGGTAGAAAGTGGAGGGGGGGTGGAGAACCAGCTACTAGTACAACTACTACTGACTTTTATACAACTATCTTGTAGTAAAAGTCTTTTTCCTATCTTTAATCTCTGGTCCAAGACCAGATCAAGAACAGGACTGATTCTTACACATCACACTGCCTCTGAGTAGTAACTGCTGTCAAGATATCAGCGATTGCCATTGTTCTGTGAATACTTATTAAATGTATTAAGTTGAATGGAATCTCCACCCTTACCTACTCTAAGTGGCTGACATTTGCACAGCACTTGAAAATTTAGAAATCATTTCATATAGATTATCCCATTTTATTCTTAGGACAATGCCAAGAAGCAGGCACTAGGGTATTATTATTTCTATTTCTAGATAAGGAATCATGGGGGCCTAAAGATCATCTAATCCAACCTGTACTTGAAGAAAATCCCTTATGCAATATACCTGAGAAGTAGTTATCAAGCCTCTTCTTGGAGACCAAATTCATCATCTCCAGGGTCAGCCCATTTCACTGTTAGATAGTTTCATCACTGAGTCTTGACATCAAGACTTTGTTTCTGTCTTTGCAACTTCTCCCCATTGCTCCTGGTTCCTTCTCAGGCCTAACAGAATATATCTAATCCTTATTCCACAAGATGGCCCTTCAAATATTCAAAAACATCTACCATGACCTCACACCGAAACGTTTCTTCTAACTAAAGAAGTTCCTTAAAGTATCCTTATGTGACACAAACTAATGGCCCTTCATTTTTCTGATTGGGTTTAATCTATCTCCACTGGACGTTTTTTAAGTTATCAAGGTTCTTCTTAAAATGTTTAGTATGGAATTAAATGCAATACTACAGATGTGGTTTGATTAGAACAGAGTACATCGGGGACCATTACCTCTTCAACACTGGACACCGTGCCTGTCTGGATATAAAATGAGCTTCCTTGGCTGACACATCACACTGAAGAATCCTCTCAAACATTCAGACCTTTTTCAAACTTCTGTTTAGCCACAGTTCCTTCACATTTTATTTATGAAGCTGACTTTTTGTACCCCACTATAAGACTTTTTATTTATACTTATTAAATTCCATCTTATCAAATTTGTTCTAATTTTTGAGGTCAATCACTCAAGTATTAGTTAAGCACTAAGTGATAGGAATATGAAGAAAAGCCAAAAACAAAAACAAACAGAGCCTGCCCTTGAGGAGTTTACATCCTTGGAAATAGGGGAAGCAAAAGAGAGAAATAACATGAAAATAAACAGATACATAGAAAGAAGATACACTCAAACAGGAATATTTGAGTGACTGGGGAGATCAAGAAGGCCTCCCTACAGAAGGTAACCTTGCAACTAAGTCTTAAAAGAAGCCAAGGGTTCTCTCTGTTCTTTTTCTGTACTTTAGTCACAATCATTAGTAGGCTAAGGCTTCAGAAGAGGCTTGCTTCCAGTGTCCTTTCATGTTAAAAAAAAAAAAAGATAGCATGGCCTTAACTCAGTGAGACATGTGGAACCATCAATACAAACTCCCAGCAGCAGAACTGGAAGTTGATTATAGAAGAGTTGCTCATATCCAAGCCTATAACTGTCCACTGCTGTGCCTCATGCTAGAGAAAACTCTGACTTGCCAGAAGGGCAAACATATGGACGCTAGTAAGAGACATGGTACAACTAGCCTTCATATACTTGAGAATATGACTTAAAGGAGGAGGATGAGGACTCTGGGCTATCTACTCCACAGATAGCAGGATTGCTACGTGTATCACAGCCTGCACGTAAGGTGAGGGAAGATGTATTCAATCCTCATGGAGCATATTTGTAAGCTGAAGTCAGAAGCTTTCAAGGCGCTTCTGGCTGAGCAAGTTGAAACTTGCAGGTACAAGACTAAGGAAAAAAGCACGGAAGTATCTATATGAAGAAAAGAAAAAAGTCATACAGATTCTGTCCAAGAAAGAGAAAATTAAGACTGAATTTTTCCCCTTCTCCTCTGTCATAGTATCCATTTAAAACTCTCATTCAAGAAACTTTGTCAAGTTTATTGGTAAACAGACTGAACAAAGAAGGAGAAGGAGGAGAGAGGAAGAAGAAGAGAAAGGAAGGAAGGAAGGAAAAAGGAAAGAGAAGAAGGAAAAAAGAAAGAAAAGAAAAGGAGGAGGAAAAGCAAAAGTAGAAGGAGAGAGTTCAGGAGATAGAGGTGAGGAGAAAAAGCATTCCAAGCATGAAAGACAGCCTTTTCAAGGACAAGCAGAAGGGAGATGGAATAGCACATGTGAGAAAGCAAGAGGCCACTAAAACTGAAGTACAGAGTGGGTGAAGTAAAATATGAAGAGAATGAATCAGTAGAAAACATAGAGAGATTGTAAAGAGCCTTATATGCCCAACAGACAACTCTATATTTAATCCTGGAATTAATAGGGGACCACTAGAGTTTATTGAGTGGAGGTGGGAGGTCATGACCTGATTACAATTACACTTTAGAAACTCATAGGTGTGTATCGTATGTATTGTAGTAAGGAGAAACCTGAGGCAGAGGCATGTTAGAAGTCTTTTGCAATAGTTGGAGAGAGGCAACAAGGTCCTGAATTAGGGTGCTGGTATGAGTAGAGCATGGAGAAAAAAGATATCTATAACATGAATGTAGAAGCAAGATTTGGCAGCCAACTGGGGTGAACAAGAATGAGGAGTTGAGGATGCTGAGATTTCTTCATCAAATCCTTGGCAGGAAACTGAGGCCCAGAGAGGTTGAGTGACTTGACCAAGATCACACCAGGAATGTCTTCAGAGGGGATTTGAACCCAGTTCTTTGCTGCCCCAAAACCCATCATAGTTTCCACTAAAACCATGCTGCCTCTCAAATAATGCATAAGGCTATCACAGCTGTCTTTAGTGGGTTTAGGAAGGGGTAGCTTTCTAGGGTTGATGCATCAGGAGAGGGGGGGGGGGTCAGGACAAGAAGGAACCTGGACAAAGATCAATTGGACAAATCTCAGCATATCAACCAACCACCATCCAGCAAAGCTGCCTCATGATGGCTGAGTCTGGAAACAGCTGAATGACCAATTTGAAAGATGGCTGGAAAGAGTGGGTGGCACCTGTCTGAGACTCTGATGCCTGTGGCCACCCTGGCTTCTGCCCTAATGACAGTGCATGGGAACTGCTAAGATACCCTACAATTAGCAACCATAAGCTCCCCCTGGGGAACAGGTCTGGGTGTGGCTTCTAAGGCAACTCCAAAGCAACCTTCCTCCACTGCAGACAGGTTAAGGGTATTATCAGCATATAGCAACTATAGATTTTACATTTGGCTGAATGAGAAGAGTTGATACTTGTTTAGCCAGGGTTTTAGGTGACAACACACCTTCTAAATGCCTCTTCTTTTGAGTTTCCCAGTAACTTTGTGAGGAAAGTCATGCAAGTATTGCAAATCCTTTAAACTCAAATCCACTTTCATTTTACAAATGAAGAAACTGAAGCGAGGAGGTTAAAGACTTTACCCACTCATCATTAACCAGAAAAAAAATGTCATAAATAAGGCATGACCCCAGGTGAACAAGTTATATAATTTTTATGGGACTCAGTTTCCTTTCCTATAAAGCAAGGGGATTTGATATCAATGAAATAGATTTTAGAGCTGAAAGGAACCCTAGAGGAAGTCCTAGATTGGAGTTTAATTCAAGTCACCAAGTGCTTACTATATATAAAGCCCTGTAGAGAACTTTCAGGTGGAGATTCTTAACCTGAGGGTCTATGAACTTTTAAAAAATATATAATTTGGTAACTGTATTTCCATTGTTTTCCTTTATAACCTTATGTATTTGATCATAGGTATTTTATTTTGGACATTTTAAAACACACAAAAAAGTTTTAGAATTCTTACGAGGGATACAAAGGAAAAAACAAAACAAAGCAATGAATGATCTCAAGGAAATCCTATTTTCCTGTGGGAGGGGCAGAGGATGGGATATACATCAGGTATACACATAAGTAAATGTGAAGCATGTACAAAGTAATTTCAAGAGGAAGAGAGAAGCAAAGAAAAGGAGGGGAGATGCCTCTGCATTAACCTTCATTATTATTAATAAATCTGAATTATTAACTTTCTCCATCACTTTCTTAACTCTAGAAAATAAAACAATTTCCAAGGTATAAATGCTCATCCTGAAAATATAACAATTGGAGACTGTTTGACCTGATTCCAGACACTTCTGGGATTCCCAGACTTAAAAAAGATATTTAAGGGTTCAACTAGGTAGCACAGTGGATACAGCACTGGCCCTGGAGGCAGAAGGACCTGAATTCAAAACCAGCCTCAGACCAGACACTTGACATTTACTAGCTGTGTGACTCTGGGTGAGGTACTTAACCCCAATGTCCTCACAAAAAAAAGGAATTTGGGTCTCAAAAAGGAGCCTGAAAAGGTATAGTCATACCAGTAGGGGGTGAACAAAGAGAAAATGATATTACAGAAGTACAGAAATAGAGAATATTCAGGAGAAAGACAAGGTTCAACAATGTCAAAGACTCAGGGAGGACAAAAGAATGATCACAGAGAAAAAGCCACTGGAAGTAATAGTTATTTTACATCGTTGGACAGAACAGTTTCAGTCCAGATTGGAAAGTAGTTTGCAAAGGACTGAAAGGTGAGTGGGAGGTATACAAATAGAGACAAATAAAGAAGACTATTTTTAGGAGTATGGTTGTAAAAGAGAGAAAAGATAGACAATATTAATTTGAAGGGAAGGAAAGACCTAGAGAAGGTTGTTTTTAAAGATGGGAAAGACCATGGAATGTCTGTAGGTGGCAGGGAAGGATGAAGAGAAATCACAGGTCATAGAAAGGGAATGATCAAGGAGGTATGCTCCCAGAGTAGATAAGATCACCTCGTTAAACAACCTCATTTTACAGATGAAGATGAACTTAGGTGATGCTCAAAGTTGCACAGGGCAGAGTCAGGGATTTAATCCTGGTCCTCTGACTCTCAACCTGTTGTTTCCCCCACGACACTATACTGTCTCAAAGATGTTCTGACTCCAAATGTAGACCTCTTTCCATTCTACCCTGTGACCTTGGCAGTGAAGACAGACCCCTGGGACAAATCAGTCACTCAATAAGCACTGATGTAGTAGGCTGTGGAGATGTGAAGAGAAAAATTGAAAAACTTCTGCTTTGAAGGAAAAGGGATTCATCAGTAGAAGCAGCATACACATACATAAGTAAATGCAAAAATTATATAAGGTAAATGTAGAATAACTTCAGGAGACACCCATAGTCAAAGGGAACAGGAAACACTTTGTGTAGGAAATGATACTTGGATGCTTGATTGTAAAAAGTGAAGTTGGAGAAGGAAAACATTCCAGATATGGGAGATAGCCTATGCAAAGACATGCAAACAAGACCCAGAACGTTTATATGTAAGGTGAATTTTAGTGTAAGTAAGGTGGATTTTAGTGTGTGTAAAGTGAATTTTTGTTATTATTTCTTAGAGTTCAATTTCCAAGGATCTATAGCCATTGTAATCTCTTGTTTCCAGGCACTAGTTATGAGTTCCTACAGTTATGGTTCCAAACATCTCCACCACACTTGTACAGCATTATATTATGATAAATAATATAAACATCTACTGTGGTAATATAAAGATCCACTGTGGCTATGCAGTGAGATATAGGGATAAGGTAACATAAACTTGTGAGGACATTGTTGGTAATATGTCTTCTTTGTCCGATGCCCTATAAAGCAGGTGGTCGCTAGTCAGTGAATGGCGAACCTTAGTGTTGCATGCACAAATGCTGTGTGGGCCTCAGCTGGCCTCCATTGAGGCTTGACGGGGCTTAGGGGATGCACAAGTTGTACCTATCTCAGCTGATCCCATTGAGAAGTAAGAGGAGTTGCCCCCCCACACACACTTCTCACTAACCCCTGTGAGAATGGTGATTAGGAAATGCTGTAGGAGTTTGTGCTCTCAGTATCAGTAACTTCTTCTGAGAAAACTAGACTAGAATAAAGTAAGATTATGAATGATTTCTTAGTGTCTTTCCTGTCTGACCAAATCAAGAGTGAACCTGTACTAGCAGCCCTGAAGTGTGCTGTGTTTATCTATCTTACAACATTGCATATATAAAAAGGCAGGTAGGTTATTTTGGCTGGAATATAGAGTATGTGAAGAGCTTGTAAGATCTCAGGAAGATAGATTTCAAACTGGGAGGGACTTTAAAGGTCATTAAGTCTAATCCCTTCCATCAGGGTAAGAGATATGCTCAGGGTTGTTCATTGCCTGAGACAGGATTTGAAACCTATTTTCCCTGTCTCCAAATCCAGAGCTCTATCCACTATATCAATCAGACTGTGTGTTAAAGTAATGTATAATAAGCCTAGAAAGACTAGCTGGATGTCAACTGTAGAGGATTCCAAATGATAAATTGAGGGCCTTGTAGTTTATCCTAGAGCTTATCCTATCACATAGCAATAAGTTGTTATTGTTCAGGTGTGACCAATTCTTTGTGACCCCATTTGGGGTTTTCTTGGAGTGGTTTGCCATTTCCTTCTCCAGCTCATTTTTCAGATGAAGAACTGAGACAAACAGGGTTAAATGACTTGTCCAGGGTCTGAGGCTAGATTTGAACTTAGATCTTCCTGACTCTGGACCAGGTACTCTATCCATTGTGCCACTTAGTAGTATAGATACAATCTAAGAATGTTCAACAATGCCTTCTTCAATGTAACTATCAGGTGACCTTGGACTGGATGTTTCTTTCATTAATTTTATTTTTGATATATAAATATGGTTGGAATACTTTGTCAAAAATCCAGGAAAAGAGGACTTTGTCAATTGGACTATCCATCTCATCCCAGAGGGCATGAGTTCATCACCATCAAATTGCTTCATTCAGGCTGGATAAATTTCTTATAATATCATGTCACAGTACGCAGCTCCAGGGCTGCCAAAGATGAGATATGAAATGGGGGGAGGATATAAAGACAAAAAAACCCAATGATTTATCTTATATGACACAGGGACATCCTGAAGTTGAGAAATGGAAAAGTACAGACTATACTCACCAGGCAATCAAAAATATTTATTGAATGTTCACTCTGTGAAAGTATTTTCAGGAATAATAACATACCAGGGTCCATATGGGAAAGAGATGCTCTATATACCTTCAGGTATCATCTGGCCATTGTCTGTTGTTTTGGGGACTCAACACTCATAGAATTTACACAAAGATAGTTGTAAATTAAATTTGCAGGTAATAGTTTTAGGGTTCTTGTAATCCAGATATCTTCTGGAGATGTTATGGTCTAACAGAACAGCATAACCACAAATTTCAGTGGTTTGACACACCACTAGGAAAGGGACCATAATTTTATAAGAAAAGAGACATAACTGTTCATATCCTTTGACTCAGAGATCCTATTACTAAGAATACATCCCCAAATGAGTGACCATCATTTGGGGAATGACAAAGTTACAGTTAATGGATGTAATAAATATTATTATGCCTTAAGAAATTATAAATATGGGGGAGTGAAGTCAAGATAATGGAGAGAATCCAAGAAGTTGTGTAAGCTCTCCCTTGTTTCCCTTGGAAACAACATTAAATAAAGCCTCTAAACAGATTCTGGAGTGATAGGACCTACAAAAAAGATGGAGTAAAACAATTTTCCTGTTTAATATAACTTATAAGGACTTCAGGAAAGATCTGTCTCACTTGAGTAAAAGGGAATGGAGCCCAGTACAGACAGTATGCAGGCAAACCAGCAAGAGCCTCTTAGCCACAGCATAGATCAGCAACTCATGTCCCTCAGTCCTGGCTCAGAAGGCCAGCTGTGAGGCCTCATTGCAGAAAGCAAATTGTGAGCCCAGAACCCCAGCATAACAGGTACAACTAGGGCAGGCCACCTCTGCACAGTGGACAAGGCACAAGTACCTGAGGCCCCAGTGTGGAAAACCAGTCACTAGGCCCCTTGCCTCCTGCAGAAGAACCTTAGGGCGGTGTCCCCTCTGTCGTTGGAGCAGAGTTCAATTTTTAAAGTCATGGAATAGGATGAAAAATGAGCCAGAATCAGAAAAGAACCCTGGCCATGGAAAGCTACTATGGAGACAAGGAAGATCAAAACCCAAATTCAGAAGGAACAACAATGTCAAAATGCCTATATGTGAAGCCTCAGAGGGGAATATAGATTTGTCTCAAGCCCAAAAGGTCCTCTTTAAAGAGCTCAAAAAAGATTCAAAGAATCAAATAAGAAAGGCAGAAAAAAATTGGGAAAAGAAATGAGAATTATGGAAGAGAATTATGAAAAGAAAATCAACAGCTTGGAGCAGGAAGCCCAAAATTGACTGAAGAAAACATCTGATCAAAAAATAGAATTGGTCAGATTGGGAAAAAAATCCACTGAAGAAAACGATTTCTTTAAAAGTAAAGTTGGCCAAATAGAAAAGGAGGTACAAAAGCTAACTGAATAAAATAATTCCTTAAAAACTAGAATTGGGCTAACAACTGTATGAGACAGCAAGAATCAGTCAAACAAAATAAAAAGAATGAAAAAATTGAAGAAAATGTAAAATACCTTACTGGAAAAACAACTGACGTAGAAAATAGATCCAGGAGAAATAATTTAAGAATTATTGGACTATCTGATGGCCATGATAAAAAAAAAGAAAGAGCCTGAACAGCACCTTCCAAAAGTTAACAAAGAAAACTGCCCTGATATCCTAGAATCAGAGTGTAAAATAGTCATTGAAAGAATTCATCAATCATCTCCTAAAAAAGATTCCCAAATGAAAAATCCAAGGAATGATGTAGCCAAATTCCAGAACTGTCAGTTAAAGGAGAAAATAATTCAAGCAACCAGAAAGAAACAATTCAAATATCAAGGAGCCACAGTCAGGACCACACAGCACTTAACAACTTCTACGTTAAAGGATTGGAGAGCTTGGGATGTGATATACTGGAAGTCAAAGAAGCTTGAGTTACAAACAAGAATCAACTACCCAGAAAAATTGAGCATAATCTTCCAGGGGAAAAGATGGATATTTAGTGAAATAGAGGAATTTCAAACTATTTTGATGAAAAGATCAGAGCTGAACAGAAAATTTTATCTTCAAATACAAGACTCAAGAGAAGCATAAAAAGATAAACAGAAAAAAACCATATTATTCAATAAGAGTAAACTGTTTTCATCCCTACATGGGAACATGATACTAGTAACTCTTGAGAAGTATATCTATATCAGGGCACTTAGAAGACATAGACAGAGGGTGTGGATATAAGTTGACTTTAATGTGATGATATAAGAAAATTAAGGGGTGAAGAAAAAGATTGTACCAGGAGAAGAGGAAAGGAGGAAACAGAATAGAGTCAATTACATCACATGTAGAGCTACAAAAGACCTATTACAGAAAAGGGAAAGAAAGGAGGAGTTGAGCATTGTTTGAACCTTAACTCTCATTGGATTTTGGACAAAGAGGGAATAAAATACATACTCAGTTGGGTAGAGAAATTTATCTTACCCTATAGGGAAGTGGGAGGGGAAAGGGGAAAGAAAGGGGGAGGGCTGATAAATGTGAGGGCAGATTGAGGGAGGTGGTAGACAGAAGCAAAACACTGGTAATGAGGGACAAGGTGAAATGGGAGAGAAAAGTATAAATGGGGAAAAAATAGGATGGAAGGATATTCAGTTAGTAATCACAACTATGAATGTGAATGGGATGAACTCTCTAATAAAATAGGCAAAGGAATCTTACTAAATTCTTTTGTGACACAAATATGATGCTGATACCAAATCCAGGAAGAACCAAAATGGAAAAAAGAAAATTATTGACTAAGTTCCCTAATGAATATTGATGCAAAAATTTTAAATAAAATATTAACAAAGAGATTACAGCAATGTATCATGGGAATAATACACTATAACCCAGTGGAATTTATATCAGGAATGCAGAACTGGTTGAATATTAGGAAAATTATCAGAATAATTGACTATATCAATAAAAAAAACTAAGAAAAATCATATAAATATCTCAATAAATTAAAAAATAACTTTCAACAAAATACAGCTTCCATTCCAATTAAAAACTTTAGAGAGCATAGGAATAAATTATATTTTCCTTAAAATGATAAGTAGTTGTCTATCTAAAACCACCAGCAAGCATTATATATAATAGGAAAAAGCTAGAAGTCTTCCCAATAAAATCGGTGGTGAATGAAACAAGGATACCCATTATCATCACTATCATTCAATATTGTACTAGAAATGCAAGCTTCAACAATAAGAGAAGAAAAAGAAACTGAAGGAATTAGAATGGGGAATGAAGAAACAAAACTATTACTCTTTGCAGATGATATGATGATATACTCAGAGAATTTTAGAGAATCAACTAAAAAAATTATTTGAAATAATCAACAATTTTAGAAAAGTTGCAGGATATAAAATAAACCTACATCAATCATCAGCCTTTCTATATATCTTCAACAAAACCCAGCAAGAAGAAAAACAAAGAGAAATTCCATTTAAAATAACTGTAGATAATATAAAATATTTCAGAGTCTCCCTTCCAAGTCAAACCCAGGAACTATATGAACAGAATTACAAAACACTTTTAACATAAATCAGACCAAAACAATTGGAAAAAATCAATTGTTCATGGGTAGGCTGAGCTACTATAATAAAAATGACAATTCTACCTAAATTAATTTACTTATTCATTGCCATACTAATCAAATTGACATAAATTATTTTATAGAGCTAGAAAAAGTAACAAAATTCATCTGTAAGAACAAAAAATCAAGATTGTCAAGGGAATTAATGAAAAACATGCAAAGGAAGGTGACCTAGCTATAACAGACCTAAAACTGTATTATAAAGCAGCAATCATCAAAACTATTTGGTACTGCCTAAGAAATAGAGCGGTGGATGAGTGAAATAGACTAGGTACACAAGATATAGTAATAAATGAGTACAGCAATCTACTGTTTGACAAAACTTCAGCTTCTGGGATAAGAACTCACTATTTGACAAAAAACTTCTGGGAAAACTGGAAAATAGTATGGCAGAAACTAGGCATAGACCAACATCTCACACCCTAGAACAAGATAAGTTCAAAATGGGATTATGATTTAGACATAAAGGATGATACCATAAATGAATTAGGACAGTAGGGAATAGATTACCTGTAAGATCTGTGGAGGAGAGAAGAATTTATTACCAAACAAGAGACAGAGAATATTATGAAAATGCAAAATGGATAACTTTACATTAAATTGGAAAGATTTTGCCCAAACAAAACCAATGAAACCAATATTAGAAGGGAAGCAGAGAAGCTGGGACACAATTTTTACAACTAGTGTTTCTAATAAATGCCTCATTTATAAAATATATAGAAAATGTGTCAAATTTGCAAGAATATAAGTCATTCCCCAACTGATAGATGGTCAAAGGCTATGAACAGGCAGTTTCCAGATGAAAAAATTAAAGCTATCTATAATCATATTTTAAAAATGCTCTAAATCACTATTGATTAGAGAAATGCAAATTAAGATAATTCTGAGGTACCACCTCCAGCCTTTTGGATTAGCTAATATGATTTTTAAAAGGAAAAAGATAAATGTTGGAGAAACTATGGGAAAATTGGAACACTAAAGACTGTTGGTGGAGTTGTGAACTGATCCAACCATTTTGAGAGCAATTTGGAACCATTCTCAATGAATTATAAAACTATGTATACCTTTTGATCCAGCAATACCTCTACTAGGACTGTTTCCCAAAGAAATTATAAAGAAAGGAAAAGGACCCACATGTACAAAAATATTTATGGTAGCATTTTGGGGGATAGCAAAGGATGCCCAACAATTGGAGAATGGCTCAACAAGTTGTGGTATATGAATGTAATGGAATACTATTGCTTTATAAGAAACAATGAGCAGGTAAATTTCAGAAAAACCTGAACTGATGCTGAGTAAAGAGAGAAGAACCAAGAGAACATTGTACACAGCAACATTATGCAGTGATCCACTATGATAGATTTAGCCCCTCTCAGCAATGAGAAGATAGTTGTCTAAGACAATTTCAAAAGATTCATGATAGCAACATCCAGAAAAAGAACTATGGAGTCTGAATGCAGTTGAAGCATGCTATTTTCACTTTTTTGATTTTTATTTTTCTTTCTCATGATTTTTCCATTTTGTTCTGATTCTTCTGTCACAACATAACTCATGTGGAAATATGTTTAACATAATTATACATGTATATAACCTATATCAAATTGCTTACTGTCTTGGAGGCAGGGAAGGAAGACGAGAAGGGAGAAAAATTTGGATCTCAAAATCTTGGTCTTAGGAGACTAGATCATTTCAAAAACTATTTGTAATGGCAGTACATTTTGATTGGCTAATTAAAAAAATATTCTTGTTCATATTTTTTGCTTCTACATAGCCTATGCTTCTCTCTGCATCACTCCCCCCACTCATCCCAGAAAGCCCATCCTTCAAAAAGAATTTTTCAAAGAGGAAAAGCACTTAGTATAATCAATTTTTTTTTAATCTCATATACAATACAATGTTCCATACCTGTAGACTCCCACCTCTGGAAGGGATCAGGGGAATTTTTTTTTAATAATTTTGGAACATTTAGGGTCAGTTGTTTTGTGGCTGTTCTTTCCATTTCCTTTGTTATAGGCATTGTGAGTATTGCTTTCTCAGCCCTGATGCTACTTTGCATCAGTTCATCTAAGTCTTTCTATGCTTCTCCTATCATCCCATTTGTGTTTTCTTACAGAAAGTAAATACTCTATTATATTCCTATGCCACAATTTGTTTAGACATTCCTCAACTGATGGGTATAGACTTTGGTTCCAGTTCTTTGCTACCACAAAAAGTGGGGACTTAAATATTTTGGTACACGTGTGGTCAGTGGCCTCATTGGGGTATCAGTGGAATCTGCAAGTCAAGAAATATGAATATTTTAGTCACTTTTTGGTACAATACTAAGTGCTCCAGAAACAAGTAGAGAAAACAAGATAGTTCATGGCCTCAAAAAATTCATGCTTTAATTAGTCAACATATATTAATTAATTCAATTGAGGGGCAGATGTCCAGACCCAATAGTCTTTTGGGTGCTTCAGGAGATCTGGTAATAGCACCCACACTGTGGTAAGACCATCTAGATTTTCCATTCCCCCTAAACAGGGATTACTTTTCCTTGAAAGGCAATAAAGCTGTCCTCCAGAGCTGATCACAAAGGGGAATGTAGACCACCTATATGAAGTCAGGTCCCCTCCAACTTGGAAGATGGGATGATGTCTGAAATACATGTAAGTCAGTACGCTTTGCACTTCTGAACAGACTTGTTCTTATAGAAAGACAAGGGAGTTGGGGTGTGAGCAGCATCTATAAAAGCTAAGTCTCGCTGCATCCTTGTTTCATATCTTCTTATGTTTGGTCTACCTAAGCCTCCTTTTGCTAACTCATCTGTGGCATACTAACAGCATCAAGACTGCTGCTAATACTGGACTCTAAAGGGCATAGTAACAAAGATGCTTGTTAAAGCCCAGAGAATCTTAGGAAGAAATGGAAAGACAGATGGTAAATCCTAGTAATCTTCTACTTTATTAAATCTCAGTTCATTCAAGTGGTATGAAAAGCTATGTTGTGTCTTCCCACTTGTCCATCCTAATCTGGGTGGACTGGGTCAGGAGGGGCAAAAGGAAGGTTTTGAGGAAGGATAAAATGAAGGCATGGAGTTTTTTCTTCCAGAGAGCCCCCTTCCCCACCCCCCCCCCGGCCCCAGACATTGGCTTTCCTTTTCTCTCACCCCAATTCTCTCACCCAGTTGTTAATTAGTTCAACTTTGCACTGTCTTAGACATTCAAATTCCTATTTTCTTTGTCCTATCTTCATTTATACCTTATTAAACCCCCATTCTCTATTATCCCCACCATCTGACTCAACTCCTATTGTACCAAAATCCTGCTGAAGTACTGGAGAAAGTCATGCAACTGTGCTGACTGGATCTAATTGTGACCTCACTCCCACAAACAATCTTTTTTTTCCTCTTCCTTAGTTGACCTTGTATCACATCCCATTCAGTAGCTGCTCTAAATCTTTTCAGATTAGCACCACAATAATTGCCCTCTCTCCATCTGAAATCTCTCCGTTTCTACTGACTCTTGCCCAGGTCTCATTTATTCTTTAAAAACTTACTCTAGACTCCGCCAATCCCTTAAACTCCCATCCTGTGTCTCTCTTCCCTTTCACAGTCAAATTTCTTAAAAATTTCTTTCATTCCTTTCTCCTGCTTTTTTCCACACTCACTTTTTAATCCCTTTACAATCTGTCTTCCTAGTCCATAACCCAACACATTTGTTGAATTGATGAATCAGTTGCAGCAATGGTCCGAAGGTATGCAATGTCCATGATACCTGCAGTTAATCCATATTAGCATTATCCAACATCTGGAAGTCCACTACCACTTTTCTTTCAAGCTTCCTATTCAAGGACTTGAGGCTTAAATTTCCTGGTGTCCATGGTGTCCATGATCATTTAGATTGTAAACCATTGGGCCAGGACTCAATATCAATTATGGCTGTGACAAACAGAAATGTAGACCAGATGCTGGGGGTCAGTTTCATGGGGGAATAAGGAAAGCATGAGTATTTGAATATCTGCAGTGAACCACCAAGTCCAGTAATACAACAGTGAGATCCAATTAATCCAAAGGGCGCACGAGATAGGGATGACTTTTAGAGGACAATCTTTGTTAGATCCTTTATTTTTCGCCACTTCTGGGGGATGTTTTCTAGCAGTGATAGGTATGGGCTGCACTAGATGACCACTAGAGTCCCTTCCAACTCTGAGATCAGGTGAAGATATCCACGTATGAAGAGAGAGTGGCATACTGAATAGAATGTTGGACTTGGGTCAGGAAGACTTGGACTCAATTATCCCTAGGATTGATGGACTAATTCATAAACGTATTGTTGTGACTTACTTCAGTGGAAGAAGCTGATGAAATCACAGATTATTTTCATAATCCAGACCCAGTCACAACATAGACCTCCCACAACTATTTGACTTTTAAAATTTACTCCCCGAAGACACTGGCATATATAACAAAATGAGATTTCATAAATTGCTACACTCTCATTGGCTACAATTACCCTGAGAGAATGAAGTCAATGACAATTTTTTCTCTTCACTCAACAAAAACTTCCTTTAGTATTTTATTATATGGGTATTTTGATGCAAAGTAAAATATTATATCAATGCCAAGTCTATAGTAGCAATGTCCAAAATTTGTGTTCTTCCAACTCACATTTTAAAATTTCATTTGGTTCAACTTTTAAAAGTGTCAACCCACTATCAGGCAGTTCATTATGCTTTTCCAAATGAAGAACTGAAATTTTAAGAAATGTATCCATTTTTCCACTGTCCTTAATAAGGAGAGATATTGAAAATGTACCTGTGATTTCATTAACATAAGCGAATACCCATTACGCCTGTAATTTGCAATTTAGTTTTAGTTACATAAAAATAAAGTCGTTTAGAATTCTAAACCCAACAGGACAAAGTTTGGGAAGCAGATGAAATATTTATTGATCGTTATGCCCTTATTTGGGTCTGGTCTCAGAAATGGATCTATATTTATTGTACGTGAGTCTATATATGTGTGTATGTCTATGTATATATCTGTGTGTATATGCACATGTGTGCCTGTATAGATGTATTTGCTACACCTGTTGGGGGGGAGGGGTTGGCTTAAGGAGCTCCTATAGCTTCTCCATAACTTACAGTCCTAGAGAAGTTCCTTGAACGCTGAGAAGTGACTTATCTGGGGTCACCCAGCCTGCATATCACAAAATGAGAACTATCTCCAGGACTTTC
>CM053769.1:260100667-260112658 GCA_028658325.1 Potorous gilbertii | reverse complement strand
CCTTCTATGGTCTTATTTTTTTTCCCTTTTCTGGGCATTTTCCCAGCCAGTTACTTGACTTCTGAGAGTCCTCTCCACCCCTGGCCCAGGTCCGCCCAGCTAGTGCTTGGGATCTGAGATTCAAATGCTGCTCCCCAGCCTCAAGGCTTTTGGCAGCAGGCCTGGCTGCTATTCAATGGGAGCTTAATTTCTGGTGCTCAGGTGGGGGCAGGGCTGCCTCCCAGGCTCAGTTCCCTCAGGGAGTTTATGCAGAGACCTTTTGTAATGGCGCTCCTGCCGAGCTCCTGCCTGCTCTGGGAGCCTCTGGCCACCTGCTGTCTCTGCTGCTGCCTCCCGAGGGGGCCTGAGTCCTGGAGACACCCTGCTCCCCTCTCAGCTCATCTCTCTCACTGACCTGTGAACCTGTGGGTGGAGGGACCTTCGCGGCCGCTGGAGATTCCGACCCTGAAGCCTGCTTGGATCTGCTTGCTCCTCTCAGTGCCACGTGGCCAGGACAGGGCAGGGCTCTGCTCTTGTCCGGTGTGCAATGGACCTTTGGGATCGGTTTTTCAGGGATCTCTGGAACGGAAATCTCCTTCACTGTGTTGCTGTGCGGCTTCCACTGTTCCAGAATTTGTTGGGAGTTCTTTTTAGAGAAAATCCATGGGCTGTGGGTTCAGAGCTAGCATATATGAGTCTTTCTACTCCGCCATCTTGGCTCCACCCCCCATAATGTTTCTCATATATAGGACCTCAAAGATATGTATTTTGTATATGTATATATTTTTACATTTACATGTTATGTCTCCCTATAAATGGCAAGCTCCATGGAGTCAAGGACTATTTTCTTTTTTCTTTTTATCCCCAAAGCCTTGCACACTGTCTAGCACATAATTATATCTAATAATAGGTAGCATTTACATAATGTTTATGATATTTGCAAAGTGTTTTATAACTATTATCTCATTTGATCCTTATAACAACCCTGAGAGGTATGTGCTATGATTATTCCTATTTTATAGACGCGGAAACTAAGGCAGATCAAGGTGAAATGACATGCCCAGGATTACACAGGTAGTAAGTGTTTAAGGTCAGATTTGAACTCAGATCCTTCTGAATTCAGATTCAAGACTCTATTTATTGTGTGCCATCAGCTGTTTTATGGTAGAACAGAGAATGCAATAGAATATCATAGAACATAGTAATTGACATAAAATAGAAAGCTTAATAAATGTTTGTTAATTAGTTGATTGAAATATATATTTAGAAAAACTGAAGCTGGTGAGCTTGGAAAAATTGTAATATTGTAACCCACATGGAGTTTAAGTGACTTGCCCAAGAACGCACTAGGAGCAAGTGGCACAATCAAGATTCAAACCCAGGTCATTTGTCTCAATATCCAGTTCTTTGCACTGTACTACATGAGCTTCTCTTTCATGCTGGGTTATTATTTTTTTTAATTTAAGGCAATTATTTATGAAGTTGGGGACATGAAGAGAAGGGTACAAGGCAAGTGAGTTGTCTGGCCATAGTTCTTTCAGTACTCCAGTAATATGATTGTACATGAAACTATAAATCTACTATGCACAACTTGCTATTCCTTTCAAATATACAACAAAATTATCATTTAAATTTAAATCATTAATCCAAAAAACTCATGATGGAAAATTCTATCCACATCGAAAAAAAGAAGTATGGAGTCTGAATGCATATTAAAGGATACTATTTGCTTTCTTTTGTTGTTATTTCTTCTTTCTCATGGTTCCTCCCATTGGTTCTAATTTTTCTTTTCAACATGACTAATGTGAAGATATGCTTAATATGAATGTATATGCATAGCCTAATTAGATTGCACATCATCTTGGGGAGGGGTAGTCATAGGGAGGGGTGAAAATTTAGGACTCAAAATCTTATGGAAGTGAATGCTAAAAACTAAAAATAACTAAATAAACCTGTAAAGTAAACAAAATAAATTGTAAGCATTTCTTATAGCACAATAATATCCCATCACAGCTATACATCATTACTTGTTGAACCATTCCCAATTTACAAGCACTCCCTCAGGCCCTAATTCCTTGCCATCTTGGAAAGATCTATAAATATCTGTGTACTTGATTAGAAATTTGTTTTGCTTATAATCCCTCCCTTAATCTTTCCTCTCTGATTCTCCTCCTCACTATTCAAATTGTGTTCTTCCCTCCTTTCATCAGTTTGGATGAGAGTGGAGTCCTAGTGCCATTCCCCACACACTCCTTCCTTCTTGTTTTCATAGATACCTACTCCAATTCAATTGTGGGGACTAATGTCCCCTTAACCTTTCTTCCCCATCCTCTTCTTCTCTTTTTCCATTCTATTTTTAAGATCGTCATGAAATAACAGAACCACTTCCACACATTCTAATTAGACTTCCTCCATCACCCCTAATAATGATAAGGCTGAGAGAGGACACATACAGCATTTCCCCATATTACAATGTAACCACTTTTTCTTTGTTTAGCTCAGTGTCCACAAACCTCTCTGTCTTTTCCCCTATGCCTAGGTTAGGCTAAAAACTCACTTTTTCTTTACTTTCTAGATCAGGATTTGCTCTGATGTACTTTCTATATCTATGTGGAAGTAGTAGTTGGGGTTTTTGTGTGAGGATGGAAGGAGCTTGCTGGGTTCATTATTGCTGCTATGACATATTGGCTCTGCCCCTGTCATTTTAGATATAAGAAAGCTGAATCCCAGAGAGAGGCAGTCCTTGCCCAAAATTAGATAGTTAATAAGTGGCAGGGTCGAGAGTAAAACCCAGATTTTCTAACTCCCAGGTCAGTGGCCTTCCACTATATCATGTTGTGATCTCCTTTGTTTCAAGTATCCTCTGGGGAAGGAGAGAGAGAAAAGTAAAGGTTTAGCTTGTCATTGGAGCTAGATGCCTGAGGCATGACCTCTTCCATACCATCAGGAACCGTATATGATTCCTTGCCCCATTTCTCTCCAGTGATGATAGTGAAGTGTTAGTCAAATAGCCTGTGTCTCCTTATGACAGCCTCCAACCAACTCGCAAGAGTTCCTCAAGAATTCTATCCTTTGGCCCTTAACAGATTGGATGGTGTTCAAATCATAGTGAAATACAACAAATGAAATCATAGTCATAAAACATTAGCACTGGAAAGGAACTTTGAGTGGCAGCTAAGAGAAAATGGACTTCCACTTAAAAAAAAGAAACTTTAACAAGAAAAAGTTAATAGCTCCCATTTTAAAATTTCATTTTAAAGTTGAACACTAAAGCTACGGAAACAATCAGATTAGAGACCAGGGGTGATAAAGAGGCAAGTTTGACAAGAATGTTTCATTACAAAAATAGCTTGAAGTCAAGGACAAATGTTGCAATTATGTTTCTCTGAGATTATCTTCAGTATTGAACAAATTTTAATCTGACCAAAGTATTTAAAACTTAGAATGCTAGCACCAGGAGAGTCCCTACTAGATGAGAGACACCTTTCCTTTTTTACAGATGAGGAAACTGATGCTCAGAAAAAAAGGGACTTGTCATACAGTTAGTGGCAAAGTAATCCCTTTGACCCAGATCTCTAATTTGAAATCCAGAGTTCTTTTCAGAACAACACATTGCCAGATAAGGAACTAAGAACTCTCAAGTTATCAGGGGCCTCAAAGTTGATGAAGGGAGGATGGTGAGTAAGAACAGGCTATAATACATTTCTAACAGGGACTCACCAGGAAATAACTGGAAAAGTGAGAAGGAGGTGCAAGCAGAAGCAGCAGCAGCAGCAACAGAAGAAGAAGAAGAAGAAGAAGAAGAAGAAGAAGAAGAAGAAGAAGAAGAAGAAGAAGAAGGAGGAGGAGGAGGAGGAGGAGGAGGAGGAGGAAGAGGAGGAGGAAGAGGAGGAGGAGAAGATGAAGAAGGAGAAGGAGAAGGAGGAAGAGAAAGAGGAGAAGAAGAAGAAGAAGAAGAAGAAGAAGAAGAAGAAGAAGAAGAAGGAAAAGAAGTAGAAGAGGAAGAAGAAGTAGAAGAGGAAGATGAAGGAGAAGAGAAAGAAGAAGAGGGAGAAGAGAAAGAAAAAAAGGAGAAGAGGAAGAAGGAGAAGGAGAAGAAGAAAGGACTGCCAATAGGCAGACTATATATTTCACTACTTTGTCATAACAAAGGGAGGCTCCTAGCATTCTGGGGGAGCTCTTTGAGGGAACTATATCCTTATGAGAAGTTATGGATAAAATACAGAATGGATTAGCATGGATGAATTCTGATCTATTTCTTTAGAGGAAATAGCTATATCAACAAAATCATAGATCCATTTGAATATTTGAATTCCTTTGAAGTTTGAAAATATTAATTTTGTAAATTAATAACTTAATCTATATTGCACTTTTAACTCTATAAATCACTTTAAATGTATTGCCTCATTTGAACCACACACCCACCCATTTTATATATGAGGACACTGAGACTCCAGAGGTTATGACTTGCCTATGACTACTCAGTTAATAAAGAGTGGAGGTGTAACTCAAAACCAAGTCATTCTGACTCCAACACTATTGACTCATTTAGTGGAAAGGAGCCAATAGTCCTGAGTAAGAATGATGAGAATGTGAATCCAGTCAAGCTGAGCACACACACCAATGCAAGACTTTTGATCATCAGTCCCATTGTTTCATTGGTGTTTGGGTAGTATCAATAGAAACAAATTGATTTAGCCCATTTTTCCATGTTTGAGGGAGTACTAAGTCATACAGAGGCTGATGCTTCCCAAGGACAGATCCTCCTTTTGTCAGCCACCTCCCCAAGAGGGACTACATGCATAAATCATCTTACTTATATATCTTCTTCTAAAATATTGCTATTTTCTATTTAAGAAGTTCTTTTTTTAAAAAAAAAAAAAGCTCCTTTTTTTGGCACAGCTAAGATTTTGAAACTTGCATATCTTTCAAAAATCAATCTGCCCAGAAGTCAGGCTATAAAACATTTATAGAAGAGGTGCAGGATTCCCAAGGGAAGAGTGCAATGATGTAGTGCAAGCATTGTGTGTAAATTGCAAGTAAAGTGTTGGGTGTAAGGGTCCAGTAAGATCTCTCTTCTAGCAAATAATGGTGGAAAGTTGATCAGGTGGAAGGGGAAAGAATTCCCTTCTGTTTGGAAAAAGACAATCTCAGGACTTCACACTTTTGACATGCAGCCATACTAAGTGAGAGGAAACTTTCTGTGCTTTGGGCCTTGCATGAAGAGGGAATAACAAACAAGGAGCAAGGGAGGATGAATAAAGCTAAGCAGCTTTTCATATTTTCCGTATCTCTTTTAAATTATCTATTTTCTTATTCTCATGGTACAATAGTATTCCATCACAGTCAGATACCACAGCATATTCAGCCATTCCTCAATTGCTTGGCCTCCTCTAAATTTCCAGTTTTGAAATTAACAGAACCAGAAGATTAATTTATGCTCTAGTATCAATGTCATAAAAATTAAAAGTTTGGGGGACTTCTATAAACTGACGAAGAAGGAAATGAACAGACCCAGGAGAACTATGTAAAATAATAACAAAATTGTAAAAACAAACAACTTTGAAAATTACAAAGACTTTTATAAGATCAGAGTGATGACCACCCATAATTCCAAAAGGATGATGATGAAACATGCATGATATAAATCAGAAAGGGGAGATAGATTTAGGAATAGATGTATGTGTATACATATATGTGTATATACATTTATATATATTTGTGTGTATACGTGCGCACACACATACGTACACACCATGTGTGCCTACATATACAAATATTTATACACATTTACATTTGTATACATTTAAATGTATTTGAACATATATATAATTTGTATGTATATATACAAATATGTATTTGTTTGCAGCTATTAGGGAAATTTGCTTTGCTTGACTATATATATTTTGTTTTTTTCTTTTCTTTTCAAAAAAATGCATTAAAAAATAGTATGGGATAATACCCACATGAAATCTACAAATACTTTCAGATGAGATTTCTATTATTCATGTTACTTGACTAGTTACATGAGATGTCTCACAAAATGGGACTAATCTGTAAATGTATGTAATGTCAAAAATAAAACCTTCCTCTAAAATGGAAAATTACCCAAAAGAAAAAAGATGGCCAAGTAGAGACTTATGACTTTGTCTTGGAAGGAAATCTGAATTGCTTTACACAGCTAAGTGAAATGCTAACAGTCATCAAAGCATCCAGTAAAGCATTAGGGGAAGAAAAGTGTCTTCCCCTTCTTCACTTCTATCTCATCTCCAAAACATATGCTGCCATGTTGGATAGCTTCAAGAAGACCCAGGTTCAATTATCACCTCAGACATTTATGAGCTACATGACTCTGGACAAGTAATTAATTTAATTTCTCTCTCTGAATTTCAATTTCATTACATGGAAAATGGAGGTAGTGATACCTGTAGTACCTACCTCAAAGAGTTGTTGTTGAACTCCAGTGATTTAATGTACAGAGTATCCCAAAAGTCTCAGTGCAGTTTTAAACTTTAAAGCTTAAAACTGAGATCTTTAGGAAACCCTATATTTAGTGTTCTACAAACTTTCAATTGTTATATATAATTTAATTCTATATAATTGCTATATAAGTTTCAGCCCACTATATCTAGCCAGTCATATATATATATTCATTCATTCTTGTTACATGGCTAGACAGGTTTTCAGAAATGAAGGTGATATAAAAACAAAGGTAGCCAAATTTTTTACAAGTCAAAAGGACAATAACCAATTCACCTTGTCCAATCAAACATAAGTTTATATATTTTAAAAGAATAAGAGAGCAGAGAAGGGAAGATTTTTTTTTAAATTAGAGGGAAGCTGTTTTTCTTAGTCTCTTCTTTGGGAAATCACATTCTTAATGCTTGAGGGTATTTAAATCCAAAACAAACAATTGTGACTGGGAACCTCCAAAAAATAAGAGGTGGAATCCAGCCCTATAATTTAAAAGACAAACAATAGAATTTATTTCACTATAGTGCAGTCAGGTGTAATTGATGTTTATTCACCAATTTCCTTCCTGATGAGTTTCATATTACACATACAAAGATAAATGAAATAATCCCAACTCTCAAAGAGTTTATCAGGAGAAACAACCTTAATTCACTTCCTTAGATACAACCTTATTCTCTGATTAGTCACTTATTAAAATCAACTAGTATTTATTAAAGTCCAGCTGTGTTCCAGGCACTACACTAACCTAGGCTATGTGCCTTCCGAACTGATATATTCCTAACAGCTCGCTACTGATAGTGCTTAAAGGTTTGCAAAGTTCTTTCCTCACAATAACCCTATGAGGTGCTATTTGGTTTAAATATTTTGAACTTTATCACTGTTATTGGGTGTTTAAATAAAGACAATCATTCAAGGACACACAGGAAGTGGACAAACAAATAAAAGCAAAGTCAACCTGTGGTACCTATTCTTCTTTCAGTTTGAATATAATCATTCGATTTCTGCCTCTTTCCATAATGCTCCCTTTTCTGTCCTTGCTTCTTCCTGGCCCCACTCTCAGGTTGATTTCCTGGTTTATCCTTTTTATTTTGAAATCTTATTTAACGTTTATTTTTTCCAACTACATGTAAGAAATGTTAACATTTTTTTCAAAATTTGAACCTATAACCTGAGACCAATACATATTTTTCTTTGAGGCTTTGGATGCAGTAATTCTTACTTTCTTATCTTCTTCTGCATGTGTATTTTGATCTTCCTTGTCACCACAGTAACTTTCTATGGTTAGAATTTTTTTCTGTTGTTTGCTCATTTTCCAGCCTATTTCTTAACTTTTAACTCTATGTTAAAGGGGAGTTCAGCTTCCCAAGTGGAGGGGATCCATCCCAAGCTTCAGGGTTTCTGAGGTAATTCAGGGGACCTATAAGTTTTTGGATCTTCCAAGGTGGTGTGACATAGGCAGAAATGTATTTAGTACCCTTCTGTACTATTCCCTGGTTTGTGAGTGACCAAAAGTTCTCTTTTCAACTCTAGAACTATGACTGGGTGCTCTGTTCCCCTCTGGCTACAAACTCTGCTGTGTTAGTATTCCTCCTTCCACTGGGACTAAGACTCAGGACTGTGACCCAGATCCAAATACAGGCAATGAAATAGAGTCCTGTCCCTGGTGCCAGCAAAGGGAGAAAAAATCTCCTTTTGACCAATTGTCTGATTCCCTTACCATCTGTGGGCTGAGAGGTATGAAAACTGCCACAGCTGCCAGTGATTCAGTCACCCCAAGACTTGTTCCTGGTTTGCTGGGCTCTGGACTGTGCTCCTCTCTCACCCTGGTGCAACAGACCTATCCTGCTGACATTCTAAGTTGTTTGGGGCTGGAAAATTGTTTCACTCTATCTTTTTGAGGGTTCTGTCACCTAGAATTTACTTAAAGTTATTATTTAAAGCGATTTAGTTTGAGGGAGAGCTCAAGTGAGTCCCTGCTTTTATGCTGACATTTTGACTCTTCCTCCTCCTAATTTATTCTTTAAAAAAATTTTTTTTTGCTTTTCTTAAAGATTAAGTAAAACATTCATTAAGCACCTACTATGTACCAGGCACTACTATAAATTGTGAAAATACAAATACAAGTAGAGAGATAATTCCTCATAGAAATTACCCCCTAATGGAGGAAGACAATACATAAAAGGGAGATGCAAAGCAGGAGGGAGTTCCTATATAGAGAATAAAAAGTGGGAAAGTAGTCACTGAAAAAGTCAGGTGCTGAACCAGAATAAGAGTGAGCATGGATGTCCTGGAAACTTTCTCAAGCTGAGACTCTAGGGAGGAACTCTCCAATCTGATGCCATGGAGCAGAAGGCATTTCCAGCATAAGAAGGTCCCTGAGACAGAGATAGAAAAATAATCCAGAGATTACTAGTAACTGAGCTGGGTTAAGAGTGAGCTTGCCATGTTTGGGGGGGTACTCCTTCAAATGAAATTTTAGGGGAGAAATTAGTTCACCAATCAGAGGAAGAGGCTACTGGGGTAGAAATATTTCCAGCATAGGAAGGCTACCAGGATGAAAGTGGAAAAGTAATCTGTAGAGATAGTTTTTATTAGGATTTTAATACTCATCTACAAAAGCAAACATTTCAATATGTAAAGATCAGAAAGGAAGACTATTTATGAACCCATGAGCGTCCATTACATACAGCATCAGGAGCTCCTTCTACTCCTCAAAAATGTTCCTGCTGTCATTGTTGTGTTATTCTTTTTTCAGCCATATTCAATTCTTCATGACCCCATTTGGGGTTTTTTAGTATATATACACATATACTAGAGTAGCTTGCCTTTTCCTTTTCCAGATTATTTTACAGATGAGGAAACTGAGGCAAACAGGGCTAAATGACTTGCCCAGGTTTGTACAGTTAGTAACTGTCTGAGGCTGAATTTGAACTCACAAAGTTGAGTCTTCTTGACTCCAGGTCCAGTGCTCTATCTACTGTACCACCTAAAAGTCTTAGTACAGTTTCAAGCTTTAGTTAATTAAAAACTTTTAGCCTGATTCAGTTTGTTAGGGTTTTTAAAGTATTTATTACATTTATGCTAATACCAGAATGGCCACTTGTTCCTCTTTTGAATTTTTTATCTTTTGTGAGTTTTTTAATACTTTTATTAATACTTTTGGGGGATAGGGAGTTGGAGGTTGGGAGTTTCTATCACTGTTCACTAACTTCTCTTCCCCATCTCCTTCTCCCCCACCCTCAATTATTTTTTGATAACTTCTTGTACATTTTTACTCAGTATTCTGTTCCAACAACCAATCCTTTACTCAACATTCAGGCCTCACTAGGCCTATATCTGCTAGAAGCCACTCAGACCTTGCCTCAGGTAGAATACCTGGGACCTGTTTAGTCAACCTTATACCACTGCTGTGTACTCTTGATGTGAGCAATTAGACTTCTGAAAACCAATGTAATCATCACATTAAAGCCATGCTGCTAATTCCACCACAGAAATTTGCTGGTCCTCATTAATACAATTTGCTAATTTATATAATTTACTAATTAGTACAATTTACAATTTTAATTTACTAATTAAAAATTAATTTACTAATTAATACAATTTTCTAATTAATACAATTCACAGCTTGGTTACCTGCTTTCTTTATCTACTATTAGAGCAAGGGCATCAGATTGGATGAATGGATTAACAATCAAGCATAACAGCTGGAGGTCAAAGGAAGAGGAAGAAAATCTATAATACAGACACAGAATCAGTCAAATAGAGGAGTACAAGACCATTCAATGCAGGGACCAAAACTGTACACTGCAGTAACACCTAAAGAAGCCAGTATGCCACAGAAAAATTCACTGAGAATGTTCCTGAGTTGTTGACAGAAGGCAAATTTACATTTGAGAAGGAATGGGAGTACACAATCCACATTAGACAGTTTTCCTCACTTAAAGAGATAGGTTTTAATATTACAGAAAATTCTTTGTGTGAACTCTTCTTTATATATATATACATATATATATATATATATATGTATATATATATATATATACGTATATATATGTATATATATATGTGTGTATATATATATACACATATATATATATATACATATATATACGTATATATATATATATATATATATATATATGCATATATGTACTGGTTGTGTGATACTGCTCAAGTCACAAGCCTTCAGTGCTCAAGGCAAGGAAATCACTTTCAGAGAAGGTGGCTACCTGTAGTGGCAACAGGAGTTTCCTTACCTGGGAATTCTATGTAACAGTGAATTCACAGTTCCCTCATTCCCTTAGGTAGCCTAGTAGACCCTTCCACAATCAACCAGTTATGGTCAAGTGGAGATTCTTGGCCCCTCTATTTGTCAAGACAATTATGCCTATCTCATTTACACACAAACATCAAAATATAAAAGCAATGATGAGGTGCAATCTCTCTTCAGATCCTTGGTCACAGATACTCAGATTTAGAAGAAACATCAGAAATAACCCCTACCACAACAGAAAAACCCTTTACAAAAAAACCTCTGACAAGTAGTCATTCAGCTTCAGCTTGAAGACCAGATGTGGCAAAGTATTCTGCTTTTAGGCTGTTATAGTTTTTAGGAAGTGTTATATTTGATGTAACATATCCCTCTCTAAAACTTCTACCCACTGTACCTGGTTCTGTACTCTTGGGTCAGTAAGACTAGCCTAATCCTCCTTTCAGATGACAGCCATTTAATTTCTTAAAGGCAACTATCATGACCCTACTAAACTTTATCTTCTCCAGACTGAGCATCTTTACTTCCTTCAATATATCCCAATATAGCATGATTTTCAGTTCTTAAAGCAGTCCAGTAATTCTCTTCTTGATATGCTGTGGTTCATCAATATATTTCCTACAATATGATACCCAGAAATGAAAACAATTTTTAAACCCAGTACAAAAAAATTATTATATTCCAACAATCTCAGCTTGAATTGATGAATTTGGGGTTTGGCTACCATTCCATACCCTTGACTTCTATATACAGTTTTCTAAGGCTCTCAGATCTTTTTCATGTGAATTACTGTCTAGTGAAAGTCCTACATTCTTTACTGGTGTAATTGATTTTTTGAATCCATGTAGAACTTTACATTTATCTTTATTAAAACCATTTCTTTTTTAAAATTATTTTATTTGTTTCTGTTTTCTACAATCACTTCCATCGATCTTAGATTTTTTTTGCCCCTCCCTTCCCTTAGTTCTCCCCTCTCTTCCCCTAAAGATCAATTCTTTACCTTGTTGGTATATTTCTATATCCTGATTCTGTCATCCAACATGTTACCTTTGTATCCTAGTTTTTCCTCTTCTGCAAATTATGTAAACATATTATCTATGCCTTTGTTCAAAGAAAGGATTAAATTGTCAAACAGAACAGATACTAAACTATATGTACACAATATATAGTATGCTATATTATATATACACAGTATATAGTATGCTATACTATATATACACAGTATATAGTATGCTACACTATATATACACTGTATATAGTATGCTACA
>CM053769.1:260068150-260100167 GCA_028658325.1 Potorous gilbertii | reverse complement strand
TACTATACATATATATATATACTATATATAGTATACTATAAGGTACCCTATATCTTTCACAGAATCCCAAAATTTCATACATGGAAGGGATCTCAGCATATATCTAGTTCAACTCAAAGGTAAAAGAAATCCCCTCTACAATAAGAACCACACAATAAGTGGCCTCCAATGAGGGCCAATCCACTGCCTCCTGAGAAAAGTTATTTTTCTTTGGGATAGCTCTAATGGTCAGGAAATTTTTCCTCATCTCAAATGTAAGTTTATCTTTTTGCAACTTATTATTCCTGGTTTCATCCTATGAGACCAAGTGGTACAAGTCCAATCCTTATTTCACATAACAGCACTTGAAGACAGTTAACCCGTCTCCCTCTAAAATGTTTCTTCTGGGGTCTAAACATCCCCCTTTCCTCCCATAGGATGGGGAATCAGGGTTCATTATTATCATGATTGCCTAGGAGGAAATTATGAGGGTCTGTCCAATGCTGCACTAAAAGCCGCTCATATAATGTCTATAACATTCCCTATCTGGTAATCTGACAAGAAAAGGAAATGAACCTGGGCCATAGCTCCCTCCTTCCTAAATTCTCAAAGATAACCATACCTTTAATAAATATAATACTTTTTAGAAGTTTGTTGAGAGCAACAATTTATAGTTTTTGATAATGTCAATGCTTCCCCTTTTCCAAATTGGGGTAACATCCCCCTAGTCCTCTGGCCCCTCTCATTTTCCATGATTTTCAGAGATCCCTGACAAAAGCTCACTAATCAAATAATCAACCAACAAGAACTTGTGAAGCACCCATTATGTTAGTTGTTGTCCTTCCTTCTTAAAGAGAACCAAAATGATATCCCTATGCTAAAGCCAAGTTCCAATGTGTCCAACTGTGGCTTGGACACATTGATCTTGGAATGCTCTGCTACAGGTCTGGCACAAATAGTTCTTGTGAACATTTGGGGTGGATACTCTAAATTTGTGCATCCTTCATTTCCTTTGAGCTGTTTCAATTCTATTTTGCTCACAGAGCACAACATAACATGCCATATTAGGTGCTTCTGTGTCAGTGTCTCCCATGTCACACAATCAAATCCGAAGTTCTTGATAGAGACCTGGGGATGTCCTTGTATTGCTTCTTCACTTCACAATGTGAGTGCTTGCCCTGTGTGAGTTCTCCATAAAAAAGTCTTTCTGGCAAGTATACATTTTACATTCGAACACTGTGGCCAGGCCATCAGAGTTGTACTCTCTGGATCAGAGTTTGAACACACAGAAGTTTAGTTCAAGTAAGGACCCTCAGTGTCCGGTACCTTATCCTGCCAGGTGATCTTCAGAATCTTCCTAAGACAATTCCAATGGAAGCGATTCAGTTTCCTGGCACAGCACTGGTATACGGTCCAGATTTCACAGGCATGCTACAATTAGGTTAGCACAATGACTCTGTAGACCTTCAGTTTGCTAGTTAGTCTAATACCTCTTCTCTCCCATATTTTCCTTTGTAGTCTCCTAAACACTAGGCTCGCTCTGGCAATGCATGTGTCAACCTCGTTAACAATATGCACATCTCTGGAAAGTACACTCCCAAGGTAAGTGAACTTATCCACAGTATTCAAAGCTCTATTTTTACCAGGCACTGGAGGTACAATTTCAAACAATGACATAGTCCTTAGTCACAAGGAGATTATATTCCAATAGGAAAGACAACAAATTTAGGCATGTATTTAAAGAGAATAAATACAAATACATCTAAAGTAGTTAAATTCAAGGTAATTTGGGAAGGAAGATACTAATAGTTGGGGTGGGGAACGGGGGTAGGAAGACTCCTTGCGGAAGGAGGACATTCTGAGTGTGAGGTGAGGAAGGGTGCCTCTCCGGCATGAGGGATGGTCATTGTAGACGCATAATACACCATGGTGCATTAAGGGTGTGGAACAGAAAGAAAGATAGAAAAGTATGGTTGAGACCAGATTGAGAAGAACTTTAAAAAATTAACGGAGGAAAAATTACCTCTACAAATTCATACAGCATGATTAATTAGAATCTCCTCAAGGCTAGGGATTGCTTTTTTTTTTTTTACTTCCAATGCCTAGCCCAATGCATAGATAACATATGCTTAATAAGTCTTTATCAGACTTGTTGATTGATTGGTCTAGGCCTGGTAACTTCAACTTATTTGATCTTCTTGTTCCCACATTATTTTTTCTAAAACAAGACTTTTTGCTGTTCCCCATTGTTTATCTCCCAAAATTTGGCCAATGAGGTCTTTGTACATTCCCATTATTCTTTTTCAGGTGGTCCCTTTCCCCTTTTCTCTTCACCAAAGTGATTGCATTAATGTTATCATTATTTTTCCCTCATTATTTTCTCCTGGGCTAACTTCTATAAAATTCTGGGCACAGAACCCCATATACCATTTCTCTGCATTCTTTGAAACTCACTCTCTCCAAGTTTTGATTGCATGTTGAACCCATGTCTAGCTTCCCCTTCCTTACAAATCCTAGCTGTGCCATTTCTGCCACTAAAACCTAGCCCTCCCCACCAGAATTCTGATGCCTGCTCATCCCTTCCAGATCTGTATAAGCCCTTACATTGTGAGCCTGCCCTGCTTTCTTGATACACATTCTCTGTTCCTATCGTTTTAGGATCCAGACTCTGAACTCAGCTAAAATTATTATGCCATGAATGAGGATTCTGAATCCTAAATTAGATCGTTGACCTAGAATTTTTGGTTACTCGGTTTCATGTCTCTTGACATTACTGCAAAGGGCTATGGACTCAAAAAGACAATAGTTATGTGCTGTCCCGCAGAAAACACTGCTGCCTTCAGAGAACACAATGAGTGCTTATATAACCTGCTTGCATAACTTCCTATAATCAATTAAGCATTGATTGATATTTTTCCATTTTTTCTAAATATTCCATAAACTTCTACATGGCCAGGTACCCTTCATTATGTCACTTTATATACCTCCATTGTCCCTTCTGCTTTATATATCTAAATTAATCTCCTAATGTTGTGTAACTTATCTTATGTTGTCCTCTTTGATTTTTTTTAATTTCTTCAGAAAGTGTCAAAAATATTAGCCTTGCACAGTTCAAGGAGAAACTTCTTCACAATATCCAGACTCTGTGAGAAATGCTTTCTTCTTTATAGAAATAAGAAATAAAAGTGATGCCATAGTTTGGGTTATTGCTTTAACAGCATTACTGTAACCAATCTTGGAGTGCTGACCTCAGGCCTTAAGCCCATTTGTTGTTCAGTCATGTCCGACTCTTCATGACCCTATTTGAGGTTTTCTTGGCAAAGGTCCTGGATTGGAGTATCATTTTCTTCTCCAGCTCATTTTACACATGAGGACATGAAGCAAACTGGATTAAGTGACTTGTCCAGGGTCACACAACTAGTGACTAACAAACAGTGACTAAATTTGAACACAGATTTTCCTGATTCCAGGCCCAGTGCTATATCCACTACACCACCTAGCTTCCTTGTTAACCCCATGGTCATATAAAAATCTCACTATCTGCTTTCCCCTATTAGTCTAATCCAACTCTCAATCCTGCGATCTCCTAATTTCTTTCCATCTTGTTTTGTTTTGTCTCCTTAAGCAGAAAGTTTCTTTTTATTAAACATTGAGTTTAGCCATGAAAGTCACACATGAATATAGAAAATCTATAATTTTCCAAACTACCTCCAAGTCCAGCATTCTATTACACTGGACTGCTTCTCATTGAAGGGCCCTTACTGACCATTTAATTTAACTCATACCTGAAAAAAAAACAAAGGTGGCAGGGTTGTATAAACCATGTGCCCAAAGATGGCAGGTAGCATCATTTCTTGGGACCATTAATCATCACATCTCTCAGTGTTCATGGTAAGCATAAACCCAAAGATAGACAAAGAGGTAATTGCAGGGTAGACAACAACACCTTTAGCAAAGAACAAGGAAATTAATGATATGAAAACATGATGAGATTCTTCAAAACAAGGTGATATGTCATATAATAGATGGGTACCTCAGTGCAAAAATGGACAAGAGAAAACAGTGAAGAGTTTGCTGGAAAATGGGGTTGTGGTTTGAGAAATGGAAGAAGCTCCAGATTTATAAGCCACATAGGAGTCTCACACATAAGGATTTCTCACGATTCTCCTTCCTTCCAATTTTATGTTGATTCTGACCTTAACTCTAACTAGATTCTTTGACGGCTCTCAGAAAGCTGATTTCAGTAAATAGGTCATTTTCTGAGGTGTGCAGAATTTGCCATCTCTAGTACCCTCTGACTCTCTTTTGGAAGAAAACTTTAATATAGGGTAGCTAGGTGGCAAAGTAGATAGAGTGCCAGTGATGGAGTCAGGAATATTATTGTGCTATAAGAAATAAGGGGAATGACTTCAGAAAAATATGGAAAGACATATATGAACAGTCAGTCACAAAGTCACAGTGACATGAGCAGAACCAGGGGATCGTTGTACACGGTAACAGCAGTATTGTAATGATGATCAGTTGTGGCAAACTCTGAGCAACGCAATGTTTCAAGATAATTCCAAAAGATTCACGATGAAAAATGCCGTTCATCTCCAGGGAAAAGAACTGATAATTTCTGAGTGCAATTTGAAGCATAGTTTTCTCACTTTCTTTTTCTTGCCTTTTTTTGTTTTTTTGTAATATGCCTGATATGGAAATGGCAGCTTCCAGCAAATCTGACCTCAGACACTAGTTTTAGCAAATCACAACCCTTTTTGCCTCAGTTTCCTCATCTTTAAAATGAGCAGAAAAAAGGAAATGGCAAATCACTGCAGTATTTTTGCCAAGAAAACCCCAAATGGAGTCACAAAAAGAAGACACTGAATCAAATTGCAAAAACTTTGATCTCATGTCTTCAAACAAGATGACGCGGCCTTCAAAAGAGGAAACAGATATCAAATTGCCTATTGCCACACCCTGCAAAAGCTTAACCAATACAAAGTAGTCCCACAGTTAGGAACACACAGGTACCCAGAAATTTCCTTCAGCAGAAAACACCTGATCTCTTTGCCAAGGAGAACAGCAAAACAACCCAGGCAACACTGGTTTAGAACACAAGTTATTTATAAAACAGTCTGAAGGAGGATGGTGAAGGATAAAGAGAAACACTGCCTAATGAGACAGAAATTAAGGTTGGATTGGAACAAATCTACAGAAAGGTTGCTGTGAGACCCAAATGAATCAAGTCATCACAATATTATCTACAGACGGCAGAAAAGCAACAAATAGATAGAAGTTAGAACAAATCTGGCAATATTTCTATAGTGATCTAAGTTCACTCTCAGAACCAGAGGAATTCCCATATTTGACCTCTAATAGACACTTTAGTCTGTAATGCGCTATTTGAAGAAAGTGAAATGGCTAATCAGACAGAGACAAGAAGAATGCCTACAACAGATAAAGGCTATGCTAATGCATATAATCTCATGCTTGAAGCAACACAGTCCTTTTTTCTCCTTGTTTTATTTTTAATTTATGGAATAAAATAAGCATTTCCATAACATAGTATAATAAAAAAAGATGATTGCACATGAAACTGCAAATATATTAAGTACAACTTACTATTCCTTTTACATATAAAAGTTATCATGTAAATTTCTTTTTTTTCCTTTTTTTCTCCCTCTCCCTCCTACCCTAGAGATGGCTACCATTAGACACAGATAGATAGACAGACAGACAGGTAGATAGATAGATAGATGATAGATAGATAGCTATAGATGTATATATGTATATATACATATATATATATATAATCATACTATATGTATTTCTATTTATCAGTTCTTTCTCTGGATAGAGATTATTGATTATGAAGGAAGTTTAATTGCTCCTCCTTCTGTTCTTTGCAGAGGTGGACAAGTAGGGTATGGAATAGGATTATGGAATATTTTGTGATCTATCAGATTCAACTGATATGTTAGTTCTGATGAAGTGTTTTGCCCCCTCTTCTTTGTTATGTGAGATGGTTCCTTGGGAAGGGAGGAAGAAAGAACTATATTTGGAAATGAAAGTGATTTAAAAACAAAAGATATTAATAAAAATTAAAAATAAAATTTATTGGATTTCTTGGGGTCAAACAACCTCCTAGATTCTCCTCTAATAAAGGGATCTTTCAGAATATACAAGATGCCTTAATAAATGCAACTGCTCCATCCAGTGACCCATAGATTTTTTCTTTTTAAAAATACTTCTTTTTTTAAAATATTTTTTTAATTTGGAGTTCCAAATTTTCTCCCTTTTCCTTCCCTTCTGGCACCCACTGAGAAAGCAAGCAATATGATATCAATTATACATGTGAAATCATGCAAAACTTTTTCATATTAGTTGTTGTTCAGTCATTTTTCAGTTGTGTCCAACTCTTCATGACTCTATTTGGGATTTTCTTGGCAAAAATGTTTGAGTGGTTTGCCATTTCCTTCTCCAGCTCATTTAACAGATGAGGAAACTGAGACAAACAGGATTAAGTGACTTGCCCCAGGGTCACACAGCTAGTAAGTGTCTAAGGCCAAGTTTGAATGCACAAAGATGAGTTTTCCTGACTTCAGGCCTAGTGCTTTATCTACTATGCCACATGACTGATATTTCCATATTAGGCATATTACCAAAAAAAATAAAATGAATATCAGTTGCTCATGGATAGGCCAAGCTAATATAATAAAAATGACAATTCTACCTACATTAATTTACTTATTTAGTGCCATACCAATTAAACTATCAGATAATTATTTTCTAGAGCTGGATAAAATAATATCAAAATTCATCTGGAAGAACAACAGGTCCAGAATATCAAAGGGACTAACGAAAAGAAATGCTAGGGAAGGTGGCCTAGTGCTACCAGATCTCAAACTGTAATATAAAGCAGCAATTATCAAAACCACTTGGTATTGGCTAAGAAACAGAAGGCTGGACAAGTAGAATAGACTTGGTACTCAAGACATGGTAGGCAAGTAATATAGCAACCTCCTGTTTGATAAACCCAAAGACCCCAACTTCTGGGAAAAGAACTCACTGTTCAACAAAAATTGCTGGGAGAACTAGATAACAGTGTGGCAGAAACTAGGCATAGACCCATGCCTGACACAAGAATAAAGTCCAAATGGGTACATGATCTAAGTATAAAGATTCATACCATGGACAAACTGGAGGAGCAAGGAATAGTGTATTTATCAAATTTATGGAGAAGGGAAGAATTTTTGACTAAAGAAGAGATAGAAAGCATTATGAAGTGCAAGATGGATAACTTTGATTACCTTAAACTGAAAAGGTTTTGCACAACCAAACCCAATGCAACCAAAATTTAGAGGAATGTAGTAAATTAGGAAAGAATTTTTACAGCTAATATAGGGGATAAAGGCCTCATTTCTAGAATATATAGAGAACTGACTCAAATGTACAACTAAACAAGTCATTCCCCAATTGATAAATAGTCAAAGGATATGAACAGGCAATTTTCAGAGGAAGAAATTAAAGATATCTATAATCATATGAAAAAATGCTCTAAATCACTTTTGATTAGAGAGATTCAAATCAAAACAACTCTGAGGTACCACATCACACCTATAAGATTGGCAAACATGACAGAACAGGAAAATGATAAATGTTGGAGAGGATGCGGGAGAGTTGGAACACTAATTCATTGTTGGTGGAGCTGTGAGCTCATCCAACCATTCTGGAGAACGGTTTGGAACTATGCAAAAATGTGCATACCCTTTGACCCAGCAATATCTCAACTAGGACTGTATCCCCAAGAGATCATAAAAATGGGAAAGAGTCCCACATGTACAAAAATATTCATAGCAGCCCTCTTTGTAGTTGCCAAAAACTGGAAATCAAGGGGATGCCCATCAATTGGGGAATGGCCGAATAAATTATGGTATATGAATGTAATGGAGTACTATTGTGCCATAAGAAATGATGAACAAGACTTCAGGGAGGCCTGAAAGGACTTATATGATCTGGTGCCTAGTGAAAGGAGCAGAACCAGGAGAATTCTGTGGACAGTAACAACTATAGCATGCGAGAGTTTTTTCTGGTAGACTTGGTATTTCGTAATAACACAAGAACTTAAAAAAAAAATTCCCAATGGTTTTCTAAGGCAAAATGCCTTCCACACTCAGAAAAAGAACTATGGAATTCATTTGCAGAATGTAGCAGATCATGTTTGTGTGCGTATGTGTGTGTGTGTATGTGTGTGTATTATGTTTTGATTTGTTATATGATTTCTTCCATTTATTTTAGTTCATCGACACAGCATGACCACAGTGAAAACATATTCAATAGGAAAGTATATGTAGATCCTATATAGAATTGTATGCCATCTTGGGGATGGAGCGGGGTAGTAGAGGATCGATGTAGGAGAGTAAAAATCTAATAGTGATTGTGGAACATTTAAAAAAAATAAAATAATAATAAAAAAATTTTTAAAAAGAAAATGAGAGAACTACGCTTCAATTTGTACTCATAAGTTATCACTTCTTTTCTCTGGAGATGAATAGGATTTTTCATCATGAGTCCTTTGGAATTATTTTGGGACATTGTATTGCTCAGAGTTTGTCACAGTTGATCAACATTGCAATATTGTTGTTACTGTGTACAATGATGCCCTGGTTCTGCATATATGTCTTACTATCTTTTTCTGAGGAAAAGCATTATCATTTCTTATAGCACAATAATATTCCATCACAATCATGTGCCACAACTTGTTTGGTCATTCCCCAATTGATGGGCATCACCTCAGTTTCCAATTTTTTTCCATCACAAAAGAGCTGCTATAAATATTTTTGTGATATTGCTTCATTATCTATAGTACCTTTATCAAAATGTAGTTGCTCTGATTATTTCTTTTATTTGGGTCTCTTTTTGTTTTCACTTTGCCTGCGATTATGTATAGTACTCCTGCCTTTTCCTTTTATCCAGCTGAAACATATTATAGTCTGCCCTATCTCCTTATTTTCTTATTTTACTTCTGAGTGTGTCTTCCTGTTTCAAGTATGTCTATTGTAAACATCATACCGTTGAATTGTGGTTTCTAATCCATTCTGTTACTTGCTTCCATTTTGGAGGTGAGCTCATGCCATTCACATTCACAGTTATGCATGTCCTTTCATCCTATTTTCTTCTGTTTATTTTTCTCTTTCTTTTTATCCTATGTTTCCTCAAAAGTCTGTTTTGCTTCTGACCACTGCCTCCCTTAACCTGCCCTCACTTTTGTCATCCATATTGTTCTCTTACTCCCTCCCTCCTGTTTCTGTGTTGGATAAGATAGATTTCTATGCCCAACTGAGCTTGTGTGTGTATAGATGTACACATAAACACATTCTTCCTTCTTTGACCTAATTCTGATGAGAGAAAGGTTCAAACATTGCCCTCCGTCTCCTCCTGTTTTCCCCTCCACTGTAAAAGCTCTTCATGTATGCCCTTTTATGTGAGAAAATGTTCCCCATTTTGCCTCTCCCTTCCTTCTTCTCCCAGTGTATCCCTCTTTCTCATCCCTTCATTTTTTGGAAATCATCACAACGTAATAAACTCAGACCTGTGACCTCTGGCTGTTTGTTATTCAGTCATGTCTGACTCCTCATGACCCCATAGACCATAGTATGCCGGGCTCTTCTCTCCAAGTTCATGTTCTTTGTTTCCATGACTCTATCTATCCCTCTTACTGTAATAGTAATTTAAATGTGGAGATCTTTAAATGGGGAGACCTGCCTGGCTCATGTGGAGGTCTAAGTCACATAGAGCCTGTACTGGGAGGAGTTTACTGAATGGGTGGATCAGGAAGGGTAGAGCAGGAAGAGGCAGAGCTAGAGAAGAGCCGAGAGGAAATTAGTGAAAGAGCAGTTAGAACTGAAGGATGCTGGCAAGCCCGCAGCTGACTGTGAGTGTAAGGAGGGCATTTTATTTAGGGGAAGCCTGTTTGTAATTTGTTTAACGGCATGGTTTGTGGAAAGTCTAGCAGGAGGAAGGCTTGGGGATGGTGTTGTTCTCTACATTGTTATTGTGTGTAGATTTTTGTTGCTGTGATGGATTTGACTTTCTGGTGTCTGAATAAATGTTTTGGTTCTGTCTTCCACATGAAGAGTCTGTGGTATTTCCCAATTCAGAATTGTGTCGGGATATTCATGGCTACTGTGGACTCTGTGAATATCACACTGGTGCTACACTCATCCTTTTGCCTTTTGTCTTCAATTTTTCCCAACATCAAAGTCTTTTCCAGTGAGTCCTGTCTTCTTATTATAAGGCCAAAATATTCAATCTCCAGCTTAAGCATTTCACCTTCCAGTGAATATCCTGAATTAGTTTCTTTAAGTATTGACTGATTTGAACTCCTTTCATCCAAGGGATTCACAAAAGTCTGCTCCAGCATCCCCAATTCAAAAACATTAATTCTATGGAACTTTGCTTTCCTTATAGTTAAACTCTTACAGCCATACATTGCTATTGGAAAAACTACAGTTTTAACAGTACAGTCCTTTGACCCCAAGGTGACGTCTCTGCTTTTTAGTATACTACTCAGTTTTGCCATAGCTCTCTTTCCAAGGAGCAAGCATCTTTTAATTTCCTAACTGTAGTCACTGTCTACAATGATCTTTGAGCCCAAGAGTATAAAATCTGACACTGCTTCCATTTCTTCTCTTTCTCTTTGCCAGGAAGTGATGGGACCAGTTGCTATCATCTAAGTTTTTTTGATGTTAAAGTTCAAGCCAGCTTTTACATTCTCTTCTTTCATCCCCATCAAGAGACTTTTTAAGTTTTTGTCACTGTCTGTCATCAGAGTGATATTATCTGCATATTTGAAATTGTTGGTATTTCCCCTAGCAACCTTAATTCTGGTTTTTTATTTACCTAGTATGACATTGCACATGATGTACTCTGCATATAAGCTAAATAAATAATATGACAATATACAATCTTGTTCTATTCCTTTTCTGATCTTAAACCATCAGCTGTTCCATGTTCAATTCTAACTGTTGCTTCTCGTCTTGAATACAGACTCCTCAGGAGGCAAGTAATCTATCTCTTTGAGGACTTGACACATTTTGTGGTGATTGACATAGTCAAAGACTTTTGTCAGTGAAGCAGAACTAGACAACCCACCCCCCCCAAACCTTCTTCACTTTAACACTGGGTTTTAATTTTTATCACAGGAGGAAGTGAATTAAGTAATATTGCAGTGGAGCTGACTTTAAATCTGCAAGAGAAGGAAATTCAAAACTGAACATGAAAATTTTTGATTCTGTATAAAGAATCATTTTCATATCATCACTCAGAAGCTCTTTTTTAGGGTATACCAGAACATATTAGTGATGTTTATTTATTGATTGCCACAAATGTTCTTACTTTTGTGTTCTAAAGTGTCACAATGATACATTTTTGAAGTGGTTTGAAATTTGCAGAAGTTGGATTTTGAAGATATAAGGAATGCATTTTTTGATGCAGAGTGGTACAAAAGCACACCAGGAACTGGTCAAAATGTGTGTGTGTGTGTGTGTGTGTGTGTGTGTGTGTATGTGCGCACTTCCTAACTGGTTTGACTGATGTGAATTTTTATGGTGAACTAAAAAAAAAAAGTGTTTTTAGAAGGAAACCCTTAACTATAGGGCAAATGGGCACTGCTATATCATAGCCACCATTGTTCATTTTAAGAGCATCTGCGTGCACAAAATGGAAGGCTATTGTGAGAGCATTATCTGAACATCTATATTGAGGCAATGTTTCAAAAAAGAAATTAACATCAAATCAGATTGTAATTTAATTTAATTTAAATATGTTGCCTTAAGAACCTACTAAAGAATGTGACACCAAATTTTAAGTGACAGTTGCAATATTGTTGTCTAAAAAAATCAATGTTGACTTTTTTTAAACAAAAGTTGTCTTGATTTAAAAAGAAATCAGATTTCTTTCCCCCCCACTTTCTCTCTCTCTCTCTCTCTCTCTCTCTCTCTCTCTCTCTCTCTCCATCCCTGCCTCCATCTCTCTCCTTAATATCCTATGTCCAGTTTTGCATTGAGGAAAACTTTTTCCTGTTCTGTGACAAGTATTGATTTCTATGATACACAGTCTAAAGCATTTCTGATTTGAATATTTTTGCACATTTTTATCGATTATTAAACTTTCTCTTCTAACACATGCTAGCAATTTTTCTACTTGAAATATGCTGGACAGCTCTAAAAAAATATGGATATTTTGTGATTCAGTTAAAAAAAAACTTCCTTGCTTTTTCTACAATCTAGCAAATGCTGGGCAATTTGGTCTCGAGTTTCTCTGCTTCTATGACAACCAAACTGCTATTCTGGTAATTCTTGGTTCACATTTTGCTAATGCATGGTTTGCATCACCTTGAGCATAACTTTGCTGATATGTGAAAGTGAGTGCAATTATTTGGTAATTTGAGTATTCCTTGGCCTTGCTTCTTTAGGATTGAGATGTAAATTGATCTTCTAATCTGTCTATGTATAGAACTTCTAAGGGCTCTAATAATGATAATGTTCTTGGAAATTACAAGCATCATCTTCCCATAAAGGAATAAAAACAGTTTAACCTAAAGTCTCATGTTTTCTCCTTCATGTTTTTGCTTCTTTTGAGTTTTGTGCTTGAATGCCAGGTTTTCTATTTAGTTCTGTCTTTTCATCAGAGGTTCTAGAAAGTTCTTTATTTCAGTAAATATCCTTTTTTCCCTTAGAGAATTATACTCATTTTCTCTTCAGCACTGGACTTTTCAATCAAAGTGCTCAGAAGTTCTTTATTTCATTTAAATTCCATTTTTTCCCTTGAACTTCCCTTACACTCAGTTTTGCTGGGTAGGTGATTCTTGGTTTTAATACTAGTTACTTTGACTTTTCAAATATCATATTCCAAGCCCTTCAATCTCTTAATGTAGAAGCTGCTAAATTCTGTGTTATCTTGATTGTGATTCCACAGTACTTGAATTGTTTCTTTCTGGTTGTTTGTCTTATTTTCCCCTTGACCTGTGAGCTCTGAAATTTGGCTACAATACTCCTAGGAGTTTTCCTTTTAGAATCTCTTTTAGGAGGGGATCAATAGATTCTTCCCATTTCTATTTTATCTTCTAGTTCTAGAATATCAGGGAAGGTTTTCTTGAGAGTTTCTTGAAAAATGATGTCAAGGCTCTTTTTTTGATCAAGGATTTCAGGTAGTCCAATAATTTTAAAATTATTTCTCTTGGATCCATTTTTTAGGTTAGTTGTTTTTCCAGTGTGATACTTCACATTGTCTTGTATTTTTTCATTCTTTCAGTTTTGTTTTATAATTTATTATATCTCATAAAGTCATTAACTTCCATTTACTCCATTCTAATTTTTAAAGAATTATTTTCTTCAGTGAACTTTAGGACCTCTTTTTCCATTTGGCTCATTTTGCTTTTTAAATCATTCTTCTCCCAGTTGGCTTTTTGAACCTCTTTTGCTATTTGGGCTAGTCTCATTTTAAAGCTATTATTTTCTGGGTTTTCCAAAATGTTGACTCATTTTTCATGATTTTCTTGCATCACTCTCTTTTCTCTTCCCAATTCTTCCTCAACTCCTTTGACTTTGATTTCAAAATTTTTTTGAGCTCTTCCATGGCCTGTGGTCAATTCATATTTTTCTTAGAGGCTTTAGATGCAGGAGCTTTGGCTTTGTTGTTTTCTTCTGGCTGTATGTTTTGATCTTCCTCATCACATAAGTAAATACTTCTTCAATGAGAAAGTAAGAATCTATAGTCTGTTTCTTTTCCCCCAATTTGCTCATTTTCTCAGACAATTACTTGACTTTTGAGCTTTGTTAAGTGGAGGATTCCAGAAGCAGTCTCTGCTTTAGCAGTGTCTGTAGCCACCCTGGGGCTGGGACTGGACCACACTCTCTTCTCTTTCAGGTGAGAGACCCTTCCCACTGACATTTGAAGCTGTCTCTAGTGTTTGTGGTTTGAGAAGTCAGGAATTCATAGCAGCTACCAGTGATTCAGTCCATTAATGCCTGCTCCTGCTCTGTCAATGCTGGCATGACCAAACAATAGATCTTTCCTGTCGACCTTCCAGAATGACTTGGGCTGGAATTTGCTTCCATGGGTCATTTTGTGGCTTCTAGAATTTGTTTAGAGTCATTTTTTACAGGTTTATTGAAAGGTTTGGGGGTAGGGCTATAGTAGGTTTCTGCTTCTCCACCATCTTGACTCTCTGTTTTATTTATTTCTTAATGTTTTATGGAGTCATTAGCTTCCATTTACCGAACTCTAATTTTAATTTTCTTCAGTGAATATATATGTACATCCTTTTCAATTTAGCCTATTCTTCTTTTCAAGTGTTTTGCTTCAGGAATTTTTGGACTTTTTACCATTAGGCCTATTCTGGTTTTTAAAGTGTTATTTTCTTCAGTATTTTCTGTGCCTCTTACAAAGATGTTAATTCTCTTTTTTGTAATTTTATTGTATCATTCTCATTTCTTTACTCAATTTTTCTTCCACCTTTCTTATCTCCTTCATTAAGTCTTCCAGGAATTCTTATTGGGCTTGTTTCCAATTAGCATTTTCCTTTGAGGCTTTGGTTGTAAGGATTTTCACATTATTGCTTTCTTCTGTTTGTCTTGGTCTTCCCTTCATAGCAGCTTTTTATGGTTAAGTTATTTTGTTGTTGCTGTTTGCTCACTTGCTCATAAAATTGTCTTTGAACTTTATGTTAGAGTGGGTTCTGCTCACATGAAGATGGTGAGGCACTGTCCCAAGCTTCAGGGTTTTTCATGCTTCTGTTTTTAGAGCAAGTTCTAGGGATCTGCTAGTTTTCACTGCTTCTAAGGTGGTATGATCAAGGAATAGATATGGTCATTTTTCTATTGGTCTGTGCTTTTATCTTTACCCAGGAAGGGCCCCTGCTCTCCTGAAGACTCAAACACTAGTGCTCCTCTTGTCCCTGAAACTGTGGCCAGGTTTCCCACTCTCCTTTATCCATAGTGCTCCTCTCTGCTTTGGTACTGGGTCTAGGACCCCTTGGAACTACCCCAGAACTGTTTATGGGTGGTAGAGATACCAATCAGCACCAACTATATAGTGGCAACAATTGGTCCTCCATATTCTCTTTCTGATTTGTTGTCTGACCCCCTTATCCTCTCTGACTTGAGAGCTCCCAGAAGTTACAATGCTGTTGGTGCTCCCACTATCACAGCTGCCACCAAAGCCTGTTTCTGGGGCTACTACCATATGTGCTTTGGGCCAGCACCCACTCTAGTACCTCAGACTTCTCCTATGGACCTTTTTACGTCTCACTCTGATTTTTTGTCACTCCAAAATTCAATTTGAGGAGTTATTATAAAGTTGTTTGGAAAAAAGTCTTGTGAGAATTTGACTGGGTGGCTGCCTCTAATCCAACATCTTGGCTCAGTCCCTGACCCACAGATTATTAATAACTAGGGAGGCATCTCACAGCCAGACATGTCCCTATCAGAAGCCAGACATGTCCTTACCAGAGGCATTTGTTATTCTCATGTGGAGGTGTCCTTTGCAAAGTTCAAAAGGGAAAGGGATTCTTTAGAGACAATGGTTTTTCATTTGCTCCTGTATGAAGAAGACATTGGACTAATTAACCCAAACCCTAGAACAGAGCAAACTCTCCTAGGTAAGTTGCCTGCTTAGAGGTCAAAAAGGATTCAATTCAATTCAATAATTATATAATAAGCACAGATTTTTGCCAGACATACACCAGCTCAGTGGTGGGGATACCGAGACAAAAACAAAGTAGTTCCTGACTTGAAGGAGCTTACATTCTTCCAGGGAAAAACAATAAAAGAGAAAGCACAAAATATACACAAGTTAACTACAAAGATCACTCAATAATCCACAATGGAAAAGGTAAATAATAGGAACATGTCTATAGTTCACACTATAAAAGGCAGTAGGATGGCAGTTGATTAAATCAACATATTAGTAAATATATCTGGGATAGGCACTGAATGTGAATAATGAGTTTAATCCCAGAATTGAATGGTTGCAACATGCTTTTTTTCATATTGCTTTTTGCTATATTGTGCTACAAATATGTTGCATTTGAGAACTTCTACAATGCTTCTTAATAATCCCAAGATTCTTCCTGGCACAAGAACTGATCTTCCAAAAGTAAATATTTTCCTACAAATATTGTATGGCTGTGACTCTTGGAACACCACAATCTCCAAAGTTATAGGTGACCCAGAAAGCAAAGGATAGACATTGAGTAGACATATGTAAGTTGCAGGATATTTTTATGAATGATCTGTATGTAAGAAGTGGCATAGTGGATATCATTTAAGAAGTCTGTGATCAGAAAAAGGATGTGGATCAGTCACTTAGCAAGAGTAATGGATGAAAGATAAAGAAAATAAATGACATACGGTACCCACAATATATAAAAAGACAACCACATAGTGTGGATCCCTTGTGGTGGCTCTACAGGAAAAAATGATAAGAATTTCATGTGGAGTACTCTAAGAATATTTCCTCCCAGTATAAATATTTTTCCCAAAGAATTTTTAATCTATACTTCAAAGGTCCTTTTGCTTAATGTTATTTTTATTGCATTGTTATCAGGAAAACATGCATTTAATATGTCTATTTTTTCTGGGTTTGTTTGTGAGGTTTTCATGCCTTAATTCATGGTTAATTTTTGTGGAGTTGCCATGCAAAGATAAGACTAGATATATTCATTTCTATTTCCATTCATTACTCTCCAGAAGTTCATCATATTTATCTCTTCTAAAGTCTTTAACTTATTTATTATTTAATTTGTGGTTAGATGTATCAGGATCTGAGAGAGGTAAATTAAATTCCCCCTTTTATTGTCTGTTCTCTTCTGTAACTCATTTGGTACATGTATGTTAATTATTGATATTCATTTATTGTCTATGGTATCTTCTAGAAAAATATAATCTCCCTATTTATCTCTTAATTTGTTTTTACTTTTTATGAGATCATGATATTTATCGCTGCCTTTTTTTACTTCAACTGAAATATAGTAGATCCTATCTGTCTCTTCAAAGTGTGTTTCTTGAAAGCAATGTATTGTTGGATTCTTGCTTCTAATCCATTCTGTGATCTTCTTCCATTTAATGGATGATTTATATCCAGTTATGAATATTGATTGTGCATTCCCCTTAATCCTATTATTTAGTTGCTATGCCATTTGGTACACATATACTTAGTTTATATTAATTTATTGTCTACTATGGTACCTTTCATCAAAATATAATTTCCTTATTTATCTCTCAAGTTTATTTTTGCTATTGCCCTGTCTGAGATCATGACTACTACATCTACCCTTTTTTACTTTGGCTAAAATGTAATAGATATTGCTCCAGCCCCTTATTTTTATTCTGTGTGAATATTTCTGCTTCAAGTATGGTTCTTATAAGCAACATTTAATTAGATTCTGCTTTCTAATCCCTTCTACTATATTATCCATCACGTTTAATTTCACAGTGATTATTGATAATTGTGTACTTCCCTCCATCCACTTCTGTTATACCTTTTCTTCTATTTGTTTCCTACCCCACTTTATAAAGAAACAGGTGATGAGAGAGAAAGAGTGTGCTCAACACTAGTATTCTAGGTTTGGCATAATCTGCTTCTGCTCTTCTGCCCTTCTCTTTTCTTCACTTTACACACATTTAGAGGTTCTTATCATTTCTCTTCTTTTAAATCCCTTTTCAAAATCCAGTCTCCTCAATTAGAATTTGTCTTGCTTAGGACTAAATCTCCCTTACTTTACCCTTCCTCTTATTCTTTTCTCTCCCTACTGTTTTCATCTTGTGTGAAATGCATTTCTATACACAGCTATGTATGTGTCTCCTTCCTTTGAACGGTTCAAATGAGAGTGAAGTCTAAGTGTTGCCCAGTACCCCTTCCTTGTTTTGTGTATAGATTTCTCCTTGCACACCCTGATAATGTCAGATAAATTTCCCCAACCCTACTTTCCCCTTTCCCCTGCTACTGAATCCTCTGTTCTCTTAGACCCCCTAAAAGGCCCCTGATAATAACAGCAACTTGAGGACACACATCTCACCATATTAGGACATAAACAGTTTATTCTCTCGTGGTCCTTGTGACTATTCACTCATGTTTAACTTTTTATCTTAAAACAACAAATTTAGAAACCAAAAAAACTTTTATTTTTCTCTTTGACCTACAAACTTTTAATTTTGCCTCCAATACTCCTGAAAGTTTTTATTCGGGTTTTTTTTTTCAGGAGGTGACTAGAGGATTCTCTCTATTTCCACTGTTCCCTCTGGTCCTACAATATCTGGGCAGTTGTTTGAGGGGAGAGGGGCTGTTTTTGTTTTTTGATAATAATTTCTTAAAACACATCTGATCTACTTTTTTGATCCGTGGCTTTTAAATAGTACAAAAATTCATAAATTACCTGCCTTAGAAGTGTTTTCCAGGTCACTTGCTTTTATTTTGAGATACTTTACATTATTTTTGTTTTTTTGGCATTTGACTTGTTTTAATATTTCTTATCATCATGCAGAGTCATTATCTTTTACTTTCTAATATTTCTAATTTTCAGGGATCTTGTACCACTATTTTTTGTGGAGTTAATTAATTGTAATTAAGCCAATAATACAGTGCTTGATACCCATTTTTTTATGTGGTTTCATTCATTTTGACTGCTGTTCAGTTGTTTTTAGTTGTGTCCAACTCCCTTGGCAGAGACACTGGAGTGCTTTGCCATTTCCTTCTCTAGCTCATTTTATAGATGAGGAAACTGAGGCAAACGGGATTATATGACTTGCCCAGGGACACAACTAGTCAAGGTCTGAGGTCAGATTTTAATTCAGGAAGATGAGTCTTTTTGACTGCAAATCCAACATTCTATCTAATGCCTTTGGTTTTGCTGGGCTTTGGCTGAGCTGCATACAAAAAGGTTTCTAGGACACGGAACTATAAGCAGAAAAGAATTTGTGTAACTGTGATCACATAATGTCATTACTTGGAATAAAAATTGGACTTTTGTTGCATTCTCACACTAATTTTTTTTTGACAAATTAATAGATACATTTTAGAGTCTTCAGTTTTGTGTGGAATTAGACACTTTACCCTCCAAATGCTCTACCACTACTTAAAAATACAAATTGAATAAAATAGTGAAATCTCAATGAAAAGCTTTCATGTAAGATCTTATGTAAGGTTTTGGACCTCTTGTTCTGAGCTCCTAATTCTCTTTCCATTTTTTTTATTTCATAACTCATTTCTTTTTCTGTATTTATCCCTCAAGTATTCTTGTTTTATCTTTTAAAATCATTCAAAACTCATTTTAACTCTTGTCTTATTTCTTCTGGGAATTATAGTTGAACTATGCCCTTGTTATCATAATAACTCTTTATGGTGGAATTCTTTTCCCCCTATGATTTTGTTTAATCATACTTTTAATCTACTTCCTGACCTCAGACTTTATGTTTGGACCAACCTATATAAGCATCTAGAAGGAATATCTGGGCTAAATTTATATCCTCTATGATCCTACTTCTTTTACTGGGTATTAATTGTTATGTTATTTCAGTGTCTCAGATTAGGCTGTGGACACAGCAAGATTTCAGTCTTCCAAAATTAGTTTAAACAAGAGCAAAGTTTGATCTCTATCCTCCTGGTCTGAGCTCTGTACATTCCTGACCCAGATCTTTGACTGAGCAACATTCCTGTGGACTTGTCCTGGTTGCAATTCCAGTAGACTTTTGTTGGATTCAGCCACTGATAGCCAGCTAGAAAGTTTTGTTGGTTCATAGCGGTAGAACTGCAGGCTTCTCTATTTTCTAAAATTCCTTAGAAAGTCAGTCAATAAATATTTATTAAGTACCTACGGTGTGCCGTGGGGATTATGAGGGGTGAAGGAGGTAGAGTGTAAAAATACAATAAGACAGTCCCTGCCCTCAAGGAGTTTAAATCTTAATCTAAAATCTAATCTAACAATACACAAAAGGAAGCCATTCAAATCTGATTATTATGCCTGGCACCTAGTAGACATTAACAATTGTTGCCAAATTGTATTGGGCTGCCATTCATTTATTCTTCATGCCCTGATACACAAGGAGTTAATAAAATTCCTACCTCAGTTAATCAAAGCTTGCACATAGAGACATACATGTGCTTTCACTTGACTTGGCACTTTACCTGGAATCTAAAACATCTGGCCTGAAGTAACCATAAAGCACAGATAAACTTTGAGGCAGCTAGGTGGCAAAGTGGAGTTGCAGTCCTAGAGACAGGAAGACTTGAGTTCAAATCCAGCCTCAAGTACTTACTAGCTATGTGACCTCAGGAAAGTCACTCAAACACTGTTTGCCCAATACCAAAAAGGTGCCTCCTGGATCATTGTCTTGTCATGGCATAGGAGCTTGCATAGCTCAATGAAACTAAGAGATGTGCCATGCAGGAATACTGGTAGGTCATAGTGGAGACCTCTGACAAATAAAGGTGATCCACTAGAGAAGGAAATGGAAAACCACTTCAGTATTTTGCCAAGAAAACTCCATGGGGAAAAAAGTATATAGGGACATGACTAAATGACTAAGTACTAGGAAGAGTCTACCAAGTTAAGGAAGTAAGTCTAACAGATTCAGGACCATATTGCTAAGGTTTGACTCTTTCTCTTTTCCTTGTCTAGTAGAATGTTTTGTGTGACACCTCAAGCCCAATCGTTTCCCCTTAACATGTGCCATCCTGCAGATAAATGACTTTTTGTGAACACATCTGACATAGGAACTAAATTCATGAAGTCATTCTCCCCACCCTTTCTCATCCTCCTCTCCTCCTACAGTTTCACATTTCTCTCATTCATTCCCTACTTCCATTCTCTACCTGTCACTTGGCTAAGAAAGTCATTCTAATCTGCCTAGCCCTGTGGAGAAATGACACATGGATTTTCTGCTTTGTGATTATTCATAAAGTATCAGTGCCTTTATCTAATAACCATGATGAAGATATCAATGAACTGAGTCTCTCACCAAAAATTTCTCACACTAGGTTCAGGAAGTCACGTGGATAGGAATGATACATAGAAACTCCAAGGAAAGTCACAGCCTAAAGTACCAAACCCATTGTTCTTACCATTACCCTTAAGAGTTTGTTAGGGAAAAACATGGAAAAATGGGTTGTCTATTGCAAGCACTAGAATTCAGAAGTCAGTTGTCAGTTCTGTTAAATTCACCCTCTAATGACATATAATAGTAAAAAGGTCCACATAATTTGTGTATAGAGTCTCTGTTTACTGTCATAATCAACTAACATTTTTTGAGCAGCTTCTCTGCCCTGGAACTAGCCATTAAAAAGAGGCATGAAATAAAGCTTCCGCCTTCGGGGGACTTTACAATCAATCCATTTGTGGAGTTGACAATTGACATAACCATTGACAATCCATGTCAAGATATTGAAAATTTCCAAATGTAGCATAGGTTAAGTGACCAAAGGGCTATACAGATATCAATAGAAATTCACCGTGTGAAGCAGTCACCAAGAACTGAAGTATGAGAGAAGACTTCCTAGAGCAATCAAGACTCAAAAGAGCTTTCACAAGAAAGGATTGCATTTGGTCACCTGAACCACACTCGGTGACATATTGGATACAGGACTGGACCTGGAATCTGGAAGACCTGAGTTGAAATTCTCTCTGAGACACTTAATAGCTGGGTTTAGAGGCAGACCATTTGACCTCTCCCAGTCTCAGTTTACCTCTCCCTTAAATAGGAGGGATAATAACACCTACCTCAAAAGGGTGTTATAAATTTTACCAAGAGTCAAGTGCATTTTTAAAGATAATGTTTATAAAAGCTATATAAATGCTAGCTCTTATATAGTGTTGCTGTTTCGTAACACATAGATATAATTCTGGAAGAGACATTAGAGACCATATTGTCTAACCTTCTCATTTTCTATATAAGGAGTGAATTATCCAAGGCCAAACAGATAGCAAGAGGTAGAAATGGGGTTCAGACCAATGTCCCTTGACTCCTAATGCAACATTCTACCCACTCTAATCCTTTGCCTCATCCCCATGTCCATTTTTGGTCTATTGTGAGAAACCAGTAATATATACTAGTGCAACCACCACTATGTTGGTCACACAGCTTTTTCTGAACTAAGATATCTGGTAAAGGTTTGCCAAGATGTCAGCTAGTATCTTTCTCTCTGCTGACTCAGGGTGGTGAGTTGTTAAACCCCGAAGAGTTGCCAAGTCCTCTGAAGATTTTACTAGCTTGCCAAAGTACACTTTACTGCCAGTGGCAACTTTGAAATCTAAAGAAAGCATCAGGGCATCAGAATAGACAACACACTGACAGCAAGAATACAGTTTGTGACCTTTGTAATATTTCTAATGAGTTTAAAACATTGCCCAGGGGTTTCATCTATTCTTAGATCACTGTCACTTACTTAATCTGCTGGCTTCCTTTTTATGCCCTGAATTTATTGAAGAACTTCCCAAATTTTTCTACTTCTAACCCTTCCCCCATCTCACTGTCTCCTTATTTATTGATGTAGTACCTGGGGGACCCTGGCAGTACACGTGTGCATGTATGTATGTATCATAAGATCACAGATTTAGAACTTGGAAGGACCCTGTGAGAAAAAATAGAATGGAAGTCAGACAAGCTTAATTCTGACACTATTTATGACACTTGTGAATATGGGTAAGGCACAATCTCTCTGGACCTTGTTTCCTCATCTGTAAAATTTGGGGGTTGGATTAAATGATCCCTAAGATCCCCTCTAGGTCTAAATCTATTATTCCCTCCTTATTTTATAGATGAGGAAACTGAGATTCAAAGAGGATACATGATTTGGCCAAGGTCACACAAAATTAGAATCCATGTTCACTAACCACAAATCCACCCTGAAGGTCAATTACACCATGCAGTTCTCTCCTGACATTTTCTTTTCCCCCACTAAGTGACACTTGGTCATTCTCCTTTATCCACCTCTGCCCTTCCCTACCTCTTAAATAAACTCTTAGAATTAGAAGGAATATTAAAAGTCATTTTGTCTAAATTCTTATCCAATACAGGACTCCCTTCTGTATAATTCTATTGGATCCAGGCTTTTCTTGAATATGTTCAGGGAGCTATAAGGTGCAGCTGGTAGGGTGCTAGGTCTGAAGTCAGAAGACCTGACTTCAGATTGACTCTGAGACTTGTAGCTTTATTATATGAGGAATGGTCATGGTTATTAGCCAGGTAGTCATAGCTAAGCAAGGCATTTAACCTCTGTCTCAGTATCTTCGCTATAAAATAAGGATATTAATAGCACCTACTTCATGTGGTTATTGTGAGGATTAAATGAAATAGTATTTGTAAAGTTCTTAGCAGAAGGTCTGAGACATAGTAGGTGCTTAATAACTGTTTGCCCCAATGCCCACCTCCAGGTAGTGGCATTCATCCCTCAACAAGAGACCTTTTCCATCTTTAGCCAGATTGAAATTTTTCTTTACGTTAAGCCCCAGTTCTGCCTATGTGTAAATTCTACCCATTTGTCCAATTTTTCTCTGGAGCTAGACCCCCCAAAATTAATTTGTCTTTCAAGACGGCTCTTCAGATATGTGAAGACAGCTATCATTACCCATATAAATCTCTTTTTTTCTTTCACAAGAAAAACACCCTACTGTTCCTTTACCCATTCCCCACTGGATATAGCTCCTAGACCTTTCATAATTCTAGTTTCTTTCTCCTGTCTTTGTCCCAGTTTGACAATGCCCCTTTTAAAACAGGATGCCCAATTCTAAGCTTTAAGGTCACTCCTAGTTCTAAATCTACGAGTCTATATGCCAAGAGCTATGTTAACTGCTAGGTATATAAAAGGGTAGATGGCACAGTGGATAGAGAGCCAGGCCTGCAGGAGGAGGACCTAAATTCCAATCCAAATTCAGACACTTCCTGGGTGTGTGATCCTTGGCAAGGCACTTAACACTGTTTACCTCAGTTTCCTCATCTGTAAAATGAGTTAGAGAAGGAAATGGCAAACAGCTCTAGTATCATTGCCAAGAAAACCCCAAATAAGATCATGAAGAGTCAGACACTACTTATCTACTAAACAATAGCCAAGGGATATAAAGAAAAAGCAAAAACAGTCCTTGACTTCAGGGATGTTACGTTCTAATGGGGGAGACAACATGTAAATAATCAGGCATATATACATAGATATACATACATAGAGAGAAAGAGGAGGGACTATATACATGTGTGTATGTACATACACATATACCTATACAGTTTCTATATATACATCCATGCATATATATGTCTATGTCTATGTATATACAGAATTAATGGAATTAATCTCAAAGGGTAAGGCACAGCACTGGGTATATCAATAAAAGCCTCTTGCATAAGGTGAGATTTTGAAGCCTGTGCAAAATCATGAAGATGGAAGATGGAATGTCTTGCAGGTGGGACAATTGATAGGCCAGTGTAGCTGGATAGTAAAGTATAAAAAGACTACAAAAGTAGTATGGGATCAGGTTGAGAAAACAAAAGTAGGACTTCATTTTTCATTTTTAAAGAAATAGGAAGCCACTAGAGTTTATTAAGCAGGACAGTGATATGGTCAGATTAGCACATTAGGAAAATAATTTGTCAATTGAATGAAGGATGAATTGAAATGAAAAGAGACATGAAGGCAGGAAGACCAAATTTGCAATGTAGGCAAAAGATAATGAGAACTTCATTTTTTCTGGTGTCTGTGTGAATACATAGAAATAGATAATTAGGAGAGATATTTTGAAGGTTGATACAGCAAAACAGGTCAAATTAGGTGAGTGGAAAATGAGGATTCAAGGAGGACAGTGAGGTTTTGAACCTGGGTGACTAGGTGGATCAAAAAGTTCTCAGTGATGACAAAAAAATTAGGAAAATAAAAGTTTGGTGGGTCCACATACATACAGTATGTCATTTTGAAAAATAGTTGATGGAATAAAACTAATCCATGAGGAAATCAAACTATCACTCTCTGCTGATGATATGATAGCATACTTAGAAAACCCTAGAGAATTAACAAAAAAAAAATAGTTGAAACAATTAACAACTTAAGCAAAGCTGAAGGATATAAAATAAAACTTACACAAATCATTAGCATTTCTATATAACAAAAAAAACCTAGCAGCAAGAGATAGAAAGAGAAATGCCATTTAAAATAACTATGGACTATATAAAATACTTGAGCATCTAACTAGCAAGACAAATTCAGGGATTATATGAACACTATCACAAAACACTTTTCACACAAAGACAGATGTAAACAACTGGAGAAATATTAATTGCTTGTGAGTAGTAATAAAAAAAACAATTATTCCTAAGTTAATTTACTTATTCAGTATCACACCAATCAAACTAACCAAAAATTTTTTAAAAACGAGAAAAAAATTACAAAATTCACCTGGAAGAACAAAACGTGAAGAATATCAAGTAAATCAATAAAAAAAAAAGAGGTTGAAAAAGGCAGCCTAGCAGGACCAGATTTCAAATTACATTATAAAGTGATAATTATCAAAACAATCTGACACTAGCTAAGAAATAGAGAGATGATCATTGGAATAGATTAGGTAAACTTTTTTTTTTTGCTGTTGTTCAGTCATTCAGCTGTGTCTGACTCTTGGTAACCCTATGACCCATGGCATTCCGACCCTTCTATCTTCTACTATCTCCCAAAGTCTGTCCAAGTTCATCTTTGTTGCTTCCATGACACTGTCTAGCCATATTACCCTCCTGTTGTTTCCTCCTTTTACTGGCAATTTCTCAACATCAGGGTCTTTTCCAATGAGTCCTGTCTTTTCATTATGTGGCCAAAGCAATTAAGCTTCAGTTTCAGTATGTGATTTTCTAATGAATAGTCTGAATTGATTTTTATAAACACTGACTGATTTATACTTGTCTTCTCCAGCACCACAATTGAAAAGCGTAGATTCTTCAGCACTCAGCTTTAGTTATAGTCCAGTTCTCACAGTCACACATCACTCCTAGAAAAACCATAGCTTTGACTATTTGGACTTTTGTTAGCAAAGTGTTCTGGGATATATATATATATATATATATATTCCTGTAGGTTTTTCTCATAGGCTCTCTTTTAGGTATTGATTGGTGGATTTTTTTCTATTTCCACTTTCCCCTCTTGTGAAGAGGAATTAAGAAGTCTTTTGATAAGGATGAAAGAAGAGAGTGTAAAACCTAGCTTTAAACATAACATAAAAAAAACCCCAAACCCTAAGATAATGGGACCTGTTCATATCACTTCCTGGAAAATAGGGGGAGAAATGGAAGCAGCGTCAGATTTTATATTCTTGGGCTCAAAGATCCCTGCAGATAGGAATTACAGTTAAGAAATTAAAAGATACTTGCTCCTTGGAAGGAGAGCTTTGACAAATCTGGGCAAAAAATTAAAAAACCACTTTATTTTTCTCAAGATGAACTTGTGAGATTTCTCCCATTCATTTTAATTCTTCTATGCAACATGACTAAGGTGAAAATGTATTTAATAGGAATGTATGTGCAGAACCTATACAAGATTGTATGCCATCTCAGGGAGGGAGTGGGGAGGTAGAAGGGAAGGAAGGGAAAGGAGGGGGGAAATCTAAGTTATATGGAAGTGATTGTAGAACACTGAAAACAAAAAAATAAATAAATCAGAAAAAAAGGAAAAAAAACATTTTTTTCAGTAAAAAAAAGATGAGCTTGTGACTCATCCTTCCATTTAACTGCAAATCCTTATTTCATCTTGCTCTATTTATACAGAAAGGATTGGTATTGATATGAATTGTTTCTTCTAAGAGTATACTGAACTGCTGGTAGTTGGACAAATCTCATATTTAAAGAAAAAAATATTCAAATTACCAGTCAAGTTAATGGTTATAAATAAATGGTCGAAAAACTGCGTCACTTTTCCTTTCCACTTTCTGCCCACTTTTTCTTTGACCCATCCATTGGGACTTAGAAAGATAAGGGAGCCAAAATGAGTCCTGACTCATTTTATATTTTTCCTTTCTTTTATAAATTACTATAGTCAAAGAGGCCCTTGGTAGTCAAAGTACTTGTGATGAAAACCTCCAACTCTAAGGCTGAACCTCAGACATGGTCTGTTTCTAAGATTGTATTCAAAGCCTATCTAGCTTGGTGCAACCCACCAAAATTTGAATTCTACTTGTATAGCATTTGAAAAGCCAAAGTTCTCCACTTAATGATGAACCATTAGAATAGGATATTTATAATTAGATTGTAGTCAAAATCAACACTACACTTGAAGACAGAATAAAGAGTCTATTTGTTGTAAACTACATTAAATAAGCTTCTTAATTAAATTAAGTTGTTGATTATCAAGGTAGTAAAATGAATGAGAAATGGATGGAGGTCATCATTTCTTAAAGAAGTTTAACCAAAGTAAATGTAATCAAAATAAGAAGGTCAAAAGACTCTAGAAATAACCTCAAACAACAAACACTCATTCTATTTACTATTTATGTAGACATGTTTACCAATGACAGCAGCCATTTAGAACAGTCATTCTTATAAAATATTACGAAAAAAGATATCAGAAGACTAACATTTTTTCACAAAGAGAAAAGATGAGTATAAACAAAACAAATCTGAAGGAAGCTAAACAATAGGTCATCCCAAAAGCACTTATACATGATACTGGGAGGAAGACAAAAAAGACAGGAGACCAAACAAATCTGCCTGCAGTTTTTGTAATTATGTATTCTCATTATCAACGACAATGGAACCAACACATCTTGGGGAGATTGGACCTTGTTTCATTGCTGTAAAGAGTTCCTTCTATCCACACAGATTAGGACCTGCTCTCCAATAGATAGTCTTAGATAAATGCCTGAGATACTGAAAAGCATCTTTGCCCAGGGTTATATAGCCAATATATGTGCAGGTAGACACTGAACCCAGGTCTTTTTTTTTTTTTTTGAGGCAAGGTCATTGGGATTAAGTGGCTTGCCCAAGGTCATACTGCGTCAAGTGTCTGAGGTCAGATTTGAATTCAGATCCTCCTGACTCCAGGGCCAGTGTTCTATTCACTGCACCAACTAGTTGCCCTTTGACCCTGGTTTTTCTGACTCTGGGGCTGGTTCTCTATCAATGTTTCTGGTAGGTGATGGATGGGGATTTAAAGTAAAAAAAATAATAATTCCTGCCATCAAGGAGCTTTCTTTTTACTAGATAAAACATAGAGAGAACTCTGGACACAGAGCTATGTAACGGATATACATAGCTCTGGACAGATACCTACGTCAAATACAGCGTCTGCCTTCCAGGAATCCCATCAGGAAACTTTCTAGATCATCAAGGCCAAGTTTAATAAAAGAGGGTAAATCTCTGAATGAGTTAGATTAATGGTAGGTTTTATGTAACATAAGAAGTTTGCTAGCATTCTAACCAAATACAGACATGTTGCCAAGCATGATTCACAGGCAAAGCTCAGAAAGAACAGAGATTTGGGTGAGTTTGAAATCCTGTCTGGGAATTAAACCAAAATTATTTGTCTGCAGATCTAATCTATCATTCTGTAGTAAGAAATGTTATTATTATTTTAAAACTTTATTCTACATGCCATTTTCTACTGATTTTAATAGACTTATTCTTTTGGTATTTATAAGTAGTTTTATTTGCTTATTAAAAATAATCAAAAGAAATTTGCTGCAACCCAGTAAATCAGCACCTGAGGGAGTCAGGCCACTAAGCTGCTAAAGCTACAAAATGAGGGCATCATTTTTTACTTAGTGACAACCAAATGGAACACAATATTTGACTGAGTTGCCAAAACCATTTTTACATAAGTGATGTGGGAAAATGTCGCAGTGACCCTGTCAAAAGCGTTACACCCAGAGAGCAACTGACCCTCTTCTCCCTATCTGTCCAAGCTCAGCATTTGGTAGGTACAGTTTGAACCACTGAAATTGACAATATGGAACCAAGACACAGGGAGAGCTGTCCCCTTGGTTTTTGTACCCAATGTGATACACAACTAAAATCTCTTTCTAAACTGCCATAAAAATGCAAAAGAGTCTGACCACTTATTTAATTACTGTAATAAGGAACATCCATTTGGATAGAGGGTCAGAGAGCAACTCAATAATTTCTGGCTCCAATGTTGTGCACCAGTATTAACTCTTAAGAATCTTTACTTTGTGTTATAAGATGTTAAAGGAATAGTAAAAAAAATCAGATATATATGTGAGTGTGTATGGGTATATGCATGTATGTATATATGTGTATATTAGAACACATGTGCACACATATATATGTATATATGTATTATGTATGTACATATATATTTTTTAAAATTTGCCTTTGTCACAGAGCATCTCTTCTGCAAAGTCCAAATGAAAGAAGAATTTCTATACATGCTTTCCAGATATTTCTGTTTGCAGACAACATGGGGCTAACTGCATAAAATTTCAGAACATTTCAGGACTTTCTCAATGAAATCCCTGAGTTCTCAAAGAAATTAGTGTAGCAATCCATGAAGGAAAAACTAAGTAGATCAAAAATGTCTATTGTAAAGATTAAGATATACAATCAAAAGCTAGATTTGACTTCAAGAATACCTAGTTTCAAATCTTGCACAAAAAGAAATTTTAAAACAAAATCAGTAGACTGAAAAAAATAGAAAAAATATGTTATCTCAGAGTGAAAACAACTGACCTGGAAAAAAAATTGGAATGGAAGAAGAAAAAGAAGAAAAAGAACTTTACATTATAACTTTATTATGTACTTAAAAGGAATAGCAAGTCACACATATAAGATTTTCAGTTTCATATGCAATCTTTTTTTAATTATACTATGTTATGGAAAATGCTTGTTTTATCCCATTAATTAAAAAATAAAAAAGCACAAAAGAAGATGAGGAGGTATTGGGTAACTCTTGAACCTTACTTTCATTGGAATTGGATGAAGGAAGGAGTAACATACACACTCAGTTGGGCATAGAAATCTATTTTAACCTACAGGAAAGTAGGAAGGCAGGGAATTAAGGGAAGGGGATAGCTGATAGAAGAGAAGGAAGATTTGGGGAAGCAGTAGTCAAAAGCAAAACATGAGAGACAGAGAGACAAAGACAGGGAAAGTGACAGAGAGATACAGACAGAGAAAAGGATAGAGAGAAATACACAGTTAGTAATCATAACTGTGGATGTGAATGAGAGGAATTCATCCAGAAAACAGATAGCATAGTAGATTAAAAGAAACAGAATCCTAGAACATGAATTTAAAAGAAACATACTTAAAGCAGACACACATACCTTTACATAGAGAAAAGGTAAGCTGGAGCAGAATCTATTGTGCTTCAGGTGAAGTAAAAAAAAAAAGCAGATCAATCATGATCTCATAGAAAGAAAAAAAATAGATATGATTAAAATAAATAAGCAAAGAAACTACATTGTACTAAAAGGTAGCAAAGGTAATGAAGTAATATCAAGACCAAATATATACAATGCACTTCTTAAAGGAAAAGTTAAATGAGTAATAGGAGGAAATAGTAAAACTAAACTAGTGAGTTACTTCAACTTTCCCCTCTCAGAACTAGATAAATCTAACCAAAAAATAAATAAACAAGAAACAAATTGGGGGGGGGGGAATTTAGAAAAATTAGATATGATTAGACCTCTGAAAAAAGGAATATCTTGAAGAATGAGTGGATCAAAGAACAAGTCATAGAAACAATCAATAATTTCATTAAAAAGAATGACAAGAGAGGGGAAGGAGCCAAGATGGCAGAGTGGAAAGACACACATATTCTAGCTCCTAACCCACAGCCCATAAAATACCTATAAAGAAGAACTCCCAACAAATTCTGGAGCAGCAGAAGTCACAGAACAATGGAGTGGAGGAGATTTCTGTTCCAGAGAGACCTGAAAAATTGATGCAAAAGGTCAGTCACGCACCGGACCTGGAACAGAGCCCAGCCCTGCCTTAACCCCGGCACCAAGGGGAGCCGATCTGAGCAGAATTCAGGGACAGAATCTCCAGTGGCAGCACAGGTTCCCTCCACCCACAGACTCCAAAGGTCAGTGAGAGGGTCTTTTCAGCTTGCCTAGAGGGGAGCAGACTGTCCCCATAACTCAGGCCCCCTCAAGAGGCAGCAGTGGACAGGGGCTCCCAAAGCAGACAGGAGCTCTGATTCATTCTTGAAGGTCTCTGAGTAAACCCCGCTGAGGGAACGGAGTCCCATATGGCGGCCCTGCCCCCACCCGTGCACCTGAATTTAATCTCACAATGAATAGCATCCCTGGCCCACTGAAAGCCCTGAGGCTGGGAAGCAGCATTTGAATCTCAGCCCCCAAGCACTAGCTGGGCGGATCTGGAGGCAAGGTGGGTGTGGAGAGGAAACTCAGAAGTCAAGTAACTGGCTGGGAAAATGCCCAGAAAAGAGGAAAAAGAATAAGACCACAGAAGGCTACTTTCTTGGTGAACAGATATCTCCTCCCTTCCTTTCAGTTGAGGAAGAACAATGTTTACCATCAGGGAAAGACATAGAAGTCAAGGCTTCTGTATCCAAAACATCCAAAATAAATATTCAATGGGCTCAGGTCATGGAAGAGCTCAAAAAGGATTTTGAAAATCAAGTCAGAGCGGTGGAGGAAAAACTGGGAAGAGAAATGAGAGAGATGCAAGAAAAGTGTGAAAAACAGGTCAACACCTTGCTAAAGGAGACCCAAGAAAATACTGAAGAAAATAACATCTTGAAAAACAGGCTAACTCAATTGGCAAAAGAAGTTCAAAAAGCCAATGAGGAGAAGAATGCTTTAAGGAGGCTTTAAAAAGCAGAATTAGCCAAATGGAAAAGGAGGTTCAAAAGCTCACTGAAGAAAAGAGTTCTTTCAAAATTAGAATGGAACAGATGGAGGCTAATGACTTTATGAGAAACCAAAAAAATCACAAAATAAAACCAAAAGAATGAAAAAATGGAAGATAATGTGAAATATCTCATTCGAAAAACAACTGACCTGGAAAATAGAACCAAGAGAAACAATTTAAAAATTATGGGGCTACCTGAAAGC
>CM053769.1:260044685-260062054 GCA_028658325.1 Potorous gilbertii | reverse complement strand
AAAAAAAAGGGAGATAAATTAATCAACATTAATTAAGTGTCTACTGTGTGCTGGGTACTGTGCTAGGCAATGGAAATGATACCTTTCTCTCTTCTGCTCATGACAGGTGTGACAGGTGAGGCCTCCCATTATAATGACCTTATTTTCTGAACCCAAAATGGGGATACATGATCTGGCAAAGGATATATTACTTTTGCAAAATCGTGTTTATTCATTCAGTCAACAAATACTTTAAACATTGAGCAAGGCAATGGGGTGAACTACAAACTTTAGAGAAGCTACAGGCCTTGTCCTCATGGTCTATTAGATGAAAACAGATCAACGTGGTATATACCCTGTGGTGTGGTGTTGTGGAAAGCTCAGTGCATCTGGAGATAGAGGATGTGAGCTCAGTCCCTGGTTCTACCACTTACTAATCTGTTGGACCTTGGTCAAGTCCCTTAATTTTTCTGGGCCTATCTCCATATCCGTAAAAATGAAAAATTTGGACAAATTAGATGAATTCTAATGTCATTTCCATCTTCAAGTCTGTGATCCAAAGTCACTCAAAAAGCATTTCTTGAGCATTTACTGCGTGTCAGGTACTGTACTAAGCACTAGAAATATGCAGAAAGGTCAGAATAGTACCCTCAAGGAACATACATTGTGATAGAGGTTACAATATGTAGATAATTAGGTATACTAATATATATATATATGTACACACACACACACACATATACATAGTGAATGTATATATGTGTGTAACACATATACATATACACCACACACACACATACACACACACACACATATCTAATATCTATCTGTCTATATCTACATTATCTGTCTATTGGCCTCTATTAGATGAAAGGTAATATGAGAAGGGAAGGTCACAGCTGGGAGGGGACCAGGAAAGCTTCCTGCAGAAAATGGGATTTGAGCTAAATCTCAAGGGAATACAGGGAAACTAAAAGGGAGAGGCGAGGGGATAGAGAAAATAGAAGCAGATAGAAGTTGAGTGACTTGTCCAGGGTCATACAGCTAGCATCTGAGGCCAGATACATCTATCTGTCTATATATCTACTATATGTCTGTCTATCTAGTCAAGCTAGTATGCATCTAGTTATTTGCATGTTATTTCCTTAGTTAGAACCCTAGGTCTTTGAGCTCAGGGAGCTGCTTTGCCAATTTTTTTTTTTATCCCTGGTACTTACATGATCCTGACACACAGGAAACCATAAATGCCTGTTGACTGACTATTGGCAACTGATTAAGGCTTTCCCTCCAGTAGAAAAATAGAAATGAACACTGCCAATGGAGAGGTGTGCAAAGTGTGTGATGGGATATCTTGTATGGAAAGGTCTCTCTGTAACCAAAGGATAACAGCAAGTACAGTGACAGAAATAAATTCCTCTTTGAAGTAAGGAGGTACCAAACATTGTTCTCATTCTTTTGCAGTTGGGGAAACTGAGGCACAGAGTTCAGTGATTTTTTTTCAATAGTCACAGGAGGATGTCAGACTCACATTTAGATTTGGATGTTCTGATTCCCTAGGTCCCCACCCTTTGTCCTCAGACTTTCATAACTAATGATATAAGATATTAATGCACCTCATTTTATCTTTCTTTCTCCATCTTCCCATTAAAAGTCCTTAAACCCCTTGTTCTGTGGCCAACATCCTTCCAGGAGGATTTTTCTCTTGGGACTGCCCCTGACTCACAGAATGCCCAAGAAGATGTTGTTTCATTTCCAGAAATATTGGTTTCTTTAGCTGTAAAAACAGTAGCTGTAAAAACTGCTTATATACTTACCTTGTGAGAATGATGTATGGATTAATGAATACTTGTACTTGCTTTGAAACAATAGATAAAAGGTAGAATGAAAAGTTTTATTCTGATAATCTGCCTAACATCTGTTCTCCTCCAGGGAAACAGGTCTGTATTCCTAGAAGACTGGTAATCTCAGCTTCTTAAATGAGCCTAAATAAGTGTTTGGCTAAATTCCTTCTTGACCCACCCTTACTTTGCCTCTATTGGTCATAGAAGATCGAATGGTATTTCCTAAACATGAGTTTTCAAAAAAGTTGCAACTGTATACTTCAGGCCCTATGAGGTTAAATGTGAATTTCCTTTACAGCCCTCCTCCCCTCCAACTTCCTCCATCTCGAAGTTTTAACGGACCAGTAAAACCATCTGTTTCTTAGCTATTCCTAATATGAGATCAGAGAATCCTAATTTTTGAACTAGAAGGGAAGTGAATTAAATCCATTTGCATTTTACAAATAAGGAATCTGAACTGAGAGATGTTAAGCATTACATTTAAGGTTACACAGTTCCAAAGTAGCCAAATGGGAATTCAAACTCAGATCCTAATCCCAGATTCTCTGACTGCAAATCTAATGGTTTTTCTATGTTGGATTGGAAATATATATATATGTATATATCTGTCTGTGTGTGTGTATACATACATATGCACATACACATGCAAATACACACACACATACACACGCACACACACACACACACACACACACACACACATAACAATTCTCCCAAGGAAGGAAAAGTTTCTAACTTGGATCAAAAGACAGGAAGTCCAATTACTTCACAACTCCTATTGACAAAAATTCCCATTTCTCTTTCCTTCTAGGCTTTCTAGACTTTTTTAGGATCATTTCATTAGAATTTGGGTTAAACAATTTAATGCTGTAGCTCTTTAATACCTACTAGTTGGGTGTAGCTGAGGCTGCCCTCAATGTCCTCATCTGTAAGATGAGATAGAGAAGAAAAGAGCAAATCACATCAGTATCTCTGCCAAGAAAATGCCAAATGAGGTCACAAAGATTTGGACACAGTGGAAAAACAACTGAACAACTACAAGAACAACTGGGTGTGGTAAACATATATTTTGGGGAAAAACTAAATTAGGAAATGTGTTCTGACAAAGGAAATTTTTTTTGCAAAGTTTTATTGAAAATGTGCTTTCTTCTTGAAATCAGTATTGTCCCAGGTAGTATGTGGTCACTTTATATAGAGGGCCCCTCCTAAAGCTCACTGATGCCTTTTCCTCATGCCTCAGGCAGGAATGACCTTCCCATTTTGACAGAATCAAAGTTGGAAGGGGTGTAAGTCGTCAACGTGAAAAAAAAATCTCCGTTATATTATATCATTTAGCCATTCATCCTTCATATGAAGACCAGCTAAAATAAAATCCAGCTGTCCTGAGACAGTCCATCTAACTTTTGGACTTTTCAGAACATTTTGTTCTGAAGCACACATGCATTGATGTTGTAGCATTTGGTTTCATAGAGATGTCTGTATTTGTATATTATTCCCCTACTGGACTTCAGGTAATCTCCATGTGGACAGGGACTCCATCTTATTTAAACTTTGACTTCTTCCAGTTCTCTGAATGTAGCATGTACATAAAAAATTCTAATGGATGAATGAATGACTAATGACTTTACTTGAGCCCTGGTCAAAGCCTTGGGATAGGGCAACTGGTTCAACAATTTGTACCTTCTCTTTTAGGAGAGAATAGCCAAAAGTCATGGCTCCCAGTGTGGCTTCTGCACCCCTGGCATTGTAATGAGCATGTATACTCTGCTCCGGAACAACCCTGAACCCACAGTGGAGGAGATTGAGAATGCTTTCCAAGGTTTGTTGCCCATCCCCCCACCCACCCCCATACCAGTCCAAGGGAGGTACCATAGGGGATTACTTGTTACTGGGGATCTTGAAGGGAAAAAAACCATCTATAGGCTGAAGTTGACTTAGGTTGATCTCTTAAAATGAGGAGTGCTGAAAGAAGTAAAATAGGAGACACTAGTGTTTGGAAGAGGGAGAAGATTTACGCAGGAGGCAGAGCTGTCTTGAAGAATTTGAAAGTCTACCATGACAAAGCTTGCTCTTGACCTCCGAGGGCAGAAATAGGAATAGTGGGTGGAAGCTGCACAAGAAAACACTTTAGGCTTTATGTAATAGTAGATTAGATGTAGCAGATCTGATGTAGTAGAATCAGGGGGAACTTAGTAAGAACTAGAGTTACCCAAAGTGGAATGAACAGCCAAAGGAAGCAATAAGTTCCCCCTGACTTGGAGATCCTCAGACAAAGACTGAAGGGCTCATTATTAGCCTTAATGACCCCTGTCATGAAGGGTGTGGTCCCCTTTGACTTTGAACCCTATGATATTAAGAGCCTTTGTCAGAGGTATCCTAGAAGACATTTTTTCTTCATAAATGGGGACCTGAATAATGATGGTAACGGCTAACGTTTATGTAGTGCTTACTATGTGCCAGGCCCTGTGCTGAGTGCTGCACAGTCATTATCTAATTTCAGCCTCATATTAACCCTGGTATTTGGTGCTATCATCCCCATTCTCCAGATAAAGAAACAGAGGCAAATAAGGGTTTGAGTGACTTGCTCAGGGTCACTTAGCACCTAAGTGTCTGAGGCTGGATTTGAACTCTGGTCTTTCCATCTCTAGTCCCATCACTCTCTCCACTGGGATACCTCGGTGCCCAATGTAGTAGCCATTCTGCTGGGGGTGGGGACTGTCTGTCCCAGTGAACTTACCAAATGAAGCTCCTAAGCTGCTAGGCAGTGCAACAGATAGATGCATCCTGGCTCAGATACTTGTTAGCATTGGTACATAGTATAATAGTTTAATCTCTTCTAGTCTCAGTTTCTTTATTTGTAAAATGAGAGGTTTGACTTGATGCCTTCTAAGACCTCTTAGCTCTGAGTCTGTGGCCCCACAACACTCCAGATTTGCCACTTTAACTCTCAAATCCACTCTCTTAATAATTCTTTGTTGTTCTGGGCATCACCACTGACAGACATCTCTGCTTGTTTGCTTTGACCCCACAGGGAACCTGTGCCGTTGTACGGGCTACAGACCCATCCTTCAGGGTTTTAGGACATTTGCCAGGGTAAGTGCCATTAATCAGTTGCTACCTTACCTCTTGGCATGGGGAGGGAAGAGCTGACATGAATTCAAAGTAGCAACAGGACTGTCTGGTTCAAGTAAGTGACTGTCCCTGTCCTGCCTGGAATGGTCTTAATTCATTTCTGCTTCTTGGAAATCTTTAGTTTCCTTGTAGACTCAGCTCAAGGGCCCCCTTTGACAAGATGCCTTTTTCCTGATTCTCTCTGTTGTGTCTTCTTCCTCCCTCCAAATTCCTCTTGATCTATTTTTATATCTACATGCATTTTATTTACTTAACTGTTTTCTTATCATGCCTTTCCGCTTTCCCCTTCCAGGTAGAAAGGAAGTACGTGAAGGCAGGAACTATTTAATTTGTGTTTTTCTATCCCCAGTGCTTACCACAGTATCTGTTACTTGGTCAGTGCTTGCCAATGCCTGTGGAATTGAATCAAGCTGACTTGTTGACCATGGGAAAGTTATTGAGCTTCTGTAAATCTCACTTTTCTCATCTGTAAAACTGAGATGAATAATAGTTAAGCTCTTTCTGTCTTAGAGTTGTTGTGAGGAAAGTGTTTTGTAAAATTTACATCCCATGGAAAGAGGGGGTAGAGTTAGGGTTAGAGTGTATTTAGGGTTAGGGTTAGTATTTTTATCGATTGTGATAGGATGATTATGATGAATCCAACGCCATAACTAAGAACTCTGGTGCCTGGGGCCAATTCAGTTGAGTCAGGTAGAGTGGGAGGGTAGGGTGAGGAGCCTGTGTAAGGGCTTATTTAGATGGCGGAGATAGACTAAAGAAGGAGGCAGGGACATGCTGGAGTGGAGCCAAGTTGTACTGAGTCATGAGAGCCTATTGTTAATTTTCAGTGTGAGTCTCAGAAAAGTGCAAACACTATACAACAGGGCTTGATTGAATTTATTCATTATCTAGACTTAAGTAATGATGAAAATGTTAATAATGCAGATTAAACTTAAAAGTGAATGTACTTTTCAGAGAACTGGATATTAAACACTTATTAGAAGTCATCTTTCTCAGGGAGAATGAGAAACCAGAATATCAGAATGTGATGGACAAGACTCTAAGCCAGGAAGTGAATTTATGGAGAGGAGGAAAAGTGTGTGAGTGATCTGGAGTTTCACAAAGGAAAGTAACAAGGAGCTGGATAAAATGGCATAAACTATCATCTATCTAATCTTTTTTCCATGGGCCTTGATGGCCATTGCTTTTAGTTGTTTTTTTTTTAAATAATATTGCTTTTGTACTCCAATTACATGCTAAAACAATCTTTAATATTTTTAAAAAGTTTTGAATTCCAAATTCTACCCCTCCCTTTCCTCCCCCTTCCCTGAGACTGTAAGCAATCTGATAGAAATTATACATGTGCAATCATGCAAAACATTTCCACAATATTCATTCTGTACAAGAAGACTAGGAAAGAAAGACAAAAAAGGAGAAAGAAACAGAAGAAAGACAAAGAAAAAAAATTGTATGCTTCCGTCTATATTCAGGCAGTTTCAGTTCCTGGACATGAACTTTAAGGAAGAAATGGTTGCTGAGTAATGGTGGCAGAGTCTGAAAGGGCTGTGAGGAGTAAGGAGTATTCCAGCTCCTCTTCTTCCTCCTGGACAAGTATTTTAGGGGGTACAAGTGAAAGAGCTCCAAGCCTTGCGGTGGATGCCAAGAGATGTGATATCTTCAAGATGAAGCTAGTCTTGGGGGGGGATGGAAGGAATGTACGAGGAAGACATAATCTAGGTTGCAAGGGAGTTTGTTAACTATAGAGGAAGTTTACCAAGGATCATTGAAAAAGTTTCATAGACCTGATGCTGAGCGAAATGAGCAGAAATAGGAGGATACTGTATCCAGAAACAGCCACAGTGTGCGAGGACTGTTTCTGATAGACTTAGCTCTTCTCAGCAAAGCAAGGATCTGAGACACCCCCAAAAGACCCATGATGGAAAATGCCATCCACATCCAGAGAAAGAACTATGGAGTCTGAATGCAAATGGAAGTAGACTATTTGTTCTCTTTTTGGTTTTGTTTTTTCTTTCTTGTGGTTTCTTCCATTCTTTCTAACTCTTCTTTTCAACATGACTAAGGTGAAAATATGTAGAGCCTTTATCAGATTGAATGCTGTTTTGGGAAGGTGGGAGGGAGGTGGAGGAAATTGAAGACTCAAAACCTTAGGAAGTGAATGTTGAAAACTAAATTTAAAATTTAAAAATAAAAAAAAGTAGTTAAAACTAAAATTAAATAAATTAATTTAAAAAAACCTGAAAAAGTATCATAATCTGGAGTTAAAAAGAGACCTCAGGGGCCATCTAGTTCAAATCTCTCACTTTACTTTTGTGGAATCTGAGACACAGAGAGGTTAAATGACTTGTCTACAAGTGGTGAGTCACAGAGGCAGGTGTTGAACTGTTGGCATCCAAATGAGGAGCTTTTCCTATCGAACCACAATGGCAGACAGAGAAGGATAGGGTCTAGGGAGAGTTACAGTTATTTCCTATGGGGTATTTTTGGTATTTACTATGGGGTAAATATAAATATTTACTATTTACTAAAAAAAATACTATTTACTTCTGTGGCTGATCCTCCTGCTCCTCCTAACCACATCTCTCCCTCACTGATTTTAGAAATCCTCTGGGGCCATAAGTCCCCAGGTCAGATACCATATAAAGGCTAATCAATCCCTGACAAAACAGCCTATGCAAGGAATTAGGGAGGGTGGACATGAGGAGCATAGGATACTTACCATACTGTGAAGAGAAACAGATCAGATTTTGTATCCCTCGTGAAGTGTCTTCTTTTTATAAATAATTTATTTATTACTTTTACATGCATTTATAATTGTCCCTTCCCACTGCTCCACCCCCTTGAATAACATTAGCAACCACAAAATGAAAAATAAAACCCTCCTCATAAATATGCGTAGTCTAGTAAAACAAATTCACACACTGACCAAACCTCCCTTCCCCTTTCTAATTCTCTCATTCTCTTTTTTATGTCTATCACCTTTCTGGTAGGAAATGAGTAGAGTGTTTCAACCTTGATCGGCTGTAATATTGGTTTATCATTATGTTGATCTATCTTTTCAAATTGTTTTTCTCTATAATGTCACACAGATATTTTTCTCCCAATTTGGATCACTCATGAAGTATCTTCCAATTCTACCTGAGTTTTTAGTCAGCCCTTTAGGACTGGAAGGGGCCTTAGATATCATCTAATCCACTCTCTTCAGCTTCCAGATGAGAAAATTAAGACTCTCAGTATTGGCATAACTTCTCCAAGTCACAAACTTGGCAAGTAACAGAAGTGAGATTCAAAGCAGGCTCTTGGGACTCTAGAAGCCCAGGGCTGTTTTCAGTGCATCACACTGGACTGATCTGTTGTCAACCTGATTCAGGGAAGTGTCCCGTTGGAGAACGGCAGGATTTTTCCATTCCTATGAGCCAATTACAGCATGTCCTGATTTGATTCCAGGAAGAGGCAGAATGTCTAAGAAGTTTAATTCTTTAAAAAAATTCAGGACCTAGCTTTGCTTAGAACTCAGCAACTAGGCTTACACGTGCTGCAAATGACACTGTTTACCAATTCAGCAGAACTCAGCATGTGTGAGTAGTTGCCCCAGTATGGGATTTATAAGACTGGTTATTAAGACACACACCCCCATCCCCTCTCTAAGGCAATGGCTCTTGTATCACTGTGACTGTATATACTGTCGAGAAGCAGAGTATATGGATTAAATTCATACAACCCCACCTCCAAAAATACCCCTCCCAAAACAAAATCTGTAGAGTGTAGCAAAGATGGGGCTGAGCTGGAAGTAGGAATTCTAGCCATTGGGGCAAATTGGAGGTGGGGTAGATAAGAGACAGCACCTAGAGTTTGCCCTGGTTCAATATAGTGGCACTGGTAAAGAGGTTTTTCCCTCAGAAAATCCAGCATCAACAGAACCAGTGACCCGACAGGTGGCTAGCAGTGGCAGGCAGTTGTGGGTGGACAGTAGAAAAGGTGGGCCCTGAGCATGGGGCATGACCATGGAAGTGGCCCTAAATAGTGGTTGGGAGCAGCAAACTGGGTATTCTTTCTCCACATGCCAGTATCACGGAGAGATGCCCCCAGTTATTTATCCCAGTCATAACTCTAGGAGGGGGGCTAACCAGGATTTTCTTGTCTTATTTTCCCAGAGAGTTCACCCATTTTCCATAATTTTTGTAGGCCTGAATTGATTTTGATTCTAAATCAAAGTCCAGTATCAATCTCAGGAATGGATAAAAAGTTGAGAATCATGAAATGGCAGAGCTGGAAGGGATCTTTGATCCCTTAGGCTAACCCCTACCTCTACTCTCACCCCACAACCTTTAAAACAAAATATAAAGTAGGCCCAGAAACGTGAAGGAACTGGAAGGAAGTCACAAGAGAGATCTGAGGCTGGAGTCCTGCTCTTCCTCCTCTGAGACCAGTTACCATGCTGCCTCTCCCGTTCCGTGCCCTGTTGGCCACTGTTGAAATGTTTCAGTCCCTGGTCAGGTGTCTTATTTATTTTCTGATCAAGGACAAGTTGTAACCATTTTTGCCCTTCAACATGAACCCATGGCTACTCATCACATTTTGAACCTTTCAATTGCTGCCCTTCTAAGAAAGACCAGCCTTGTCAAGCTATAAGTGCCTTTGTTCTTTTCCTCCTATAGCTTGCCTTTTTCCTTGAGGATACAGGTAGTGTGGTGGATATGGAGCCTGCTTCTGATACATACTAGGTTTGTGACCAGCATCAAGCTCCTCAATCCCTCTGATCCTGTGTCCTCATCTGTAAATTAGGGATGAGAACACCCCTGCACCAAGCCTATGGCATGATTATTGTGCCACTCAAATGAGATAATGCACATAAAGAGCTTTGCAAATAAAACGTTATATAAATGCTTTATTTATAATCAAGTTGGTACAGTAGATAGAGTGTTGGGCCCAGAATAAGGAAGATGAGTTCAAATCTTGCCTCTGTCCTTTACTAGCTGTGTGACTCTTTGAAAGACATTTAACTTCAGTTTCCTCAACTGTAAAAAGGGGACAGTATTAGCACCCATTGCCCATGGTTATTGAGAGAATCAAGTGAGCTACTTATGAAGTGCTTTGTAAACCTTTAAAGTGTTATATCAATGTTATATTATTAAAAGGCATCTTATCTGGTAATCAAAGTTTCTGGGTTCTGTTGTTACAGTTAGTCACAAGGAGAGACAGGATTTATTAATGATAGTCAATAATCATTGATTAAGAACCGTGTGCCAAGAATTGTACTAAGAGTTGGAGATAAAAATTAAATTAACAATCCATCCAGAAGCTTATATTCCAATGGAGAAAGGTAACACACATCACTATAAAATGAAAATTAAAGCACAGTACCTTGACAACATATGCAGCACTCACCCGTATCCAGAAGCAGGGTAATATAAGGGAAACCTTATCCTACCTAGAATCTCAGAGGAGGGATCTCAAAAGACATCTACTCCATCACCTTCATTTTACAAATGTGGAAACTGAGGCTCAACTAACATGCCCAAGATAAACCAAGTAGTAGGCGTGAGAGGTGGGATTTGTACCCACACCCTGTGATTCCAGAAACAGGACTCTTTCTATCATATCAAGATACCTTGGTTCTGTTTGTTACTAACTGTATAAAAATGGGAAATTCACCTCACCTTTCTAAATCTCAGTCTCCTCATCTGCAAAATGTATACAACCTCCTTTATGAGACCGTTGCAAGGAAAATTCTTTTAAAAAATGTTTTTTAGAATTGTGAGTCTTCATAGTGTTGTAATTGGGTCATTTCATTTGGAGTTTTCTAGAGGAAATTGTTCAACAGCTCAGTGGTCAGCTGTCAGCATTTCATCCAGAGAGGACAGGGCAGGACTCTGGGTAAGTGGCATCCCAATGTCCTTGGCAAGAAGCCTACAGGAAGTTTAGCAACAGGACCCTGTGCCAACTCTGTGCAATGCTGATCTAATTGAGGAAATGGTTGACGGTTAACAGCTGGCAGAATTGTCCCTGATAAGACTAGCCAGGCACCCAAGAAAGAAAATGGAACTACAACAGAGAAGAGAAAATTTTGTAGACGAGGAGCTTGCTTCTCCCCAGAAAAGACAGACACAAGATCCTCTCTGACTCCTCCAATAGAAGGAGTGGCAGCTCATGAATAAACAGATGAAATTTCCTTTAAACTTCAGTCCAATATGGCTCCGATCATGTTACTTCTGTACTCAAAATCCTTCCGTGACTCTCATTATCTGACAAATAGGGTATAACTCCTGCTTCCTGACTTTAAGGCCCTGTAGAATCTTGCTCCAGTCTATCTACCCAAATTTATCTCATATTGCCCTCCATCCATACCATATTCTAGTGAGTCAAATTGGACCCCTGTGTATCTATTCTCCTCTTCTTATTCTGCAATTTTTCATCTTTATGAATTTGTTCATAAAAGCCCCCAAAGCTTGGAATGGACCAGCATCTCTCCTTCTCCTTCTCAGTCTCTGACTGGTACAATCCCTCCTTCCTACAAGGCCCAGCTGAGGTGCCACTTCTCCTTGAGGCCTTTCTTGCCTCACTCCCCCAGCTAACAATGATCTCTCCCTCCCTCCTTAAATTTCTCATAATTCTTTTCTCTTTCCTTTATTCTTATTTTCCTTCCTCTTCTATCATAGCTATTTGTATAACTATATAATATATATCTAATCTCCATCAGACTGATGTTTCTTGAGCATGGGTCTGTGACATCCATTTTTGTATCCTCTCTCCTTATGCCTTGTCCATAAGAAGTAGTCACCAAATATCTGAGAATGTCTTGAGTCCTTTAAACTAAACTAGACCAAGAGGCAGCTAGGTGGTACAGTGAATAGAGTCCTAGGCCTGTAGTCAGGAAGACTAGAATTAAAATCTGTCTTCAGATATTTGCTAGTTGTGTGACCCTGGGTAAGTCTCTTAGATATCTGCCTCAGTTTCCACAACTATGCAAAGGGAATGATAATAGCACCTACCTCCTAGGACTGTTGTAAAGATCAAATGAGATAATGATTGTAAGACACTTAGTGCAGTGCCTGACATTTAGTGAGGGCCACATTTATGATAGCTGTTATTTTTGTTATTAAACTCGAATATCAATCAATCAATGACAAGCACCTGCTATAGGCTAGGCACTGAGAATACAAAGACAGAAATGAAATAATCCCTTCCCTCAAGGAGGGTGAACTCTTTTGGGGGAGACAAGATGTACATATATAAGCATATAAAAACTATGTATGTAAAAAAGTATTTTAGTGGGGGAGGGGCTGTACTGGAAGCTGAGGAGATTAGGAGAGGCTCCACATAAAAGGTGAACAGAGCTTTGAAGGAAACAGAGTTCTAAGACGTGTTGATGAGAAGAAAATGTGTTATAGGTATAAGATAGGAGGTGAGATACCATGTCTGAGGAACAGCATAGTCGGGTTAACTGTAGCATAGCACAGAGGAGGGGGAGAGGTGTGTAATGAGTCAGGAAATGTAGGTTGGAACCAGGTCGTGAAGAGTTTTAAATTCCCAAAAGATGAGCTTTTATTTGAGCCTAGAGGTAATGGAGAGTCATGGAGAGTTCTTCAGTAAGGGAGTAGTGTGGTCCATTCTTTGTTTTAGGAAAATCACTATGGCAGCCACTTGGAGAAAGGGATGGAGTGGGGAGAGACTCAAGTCAAGGGGATCAACCTGGAGCCTCTTTCAGTCTTCCTGGCAAGAGGTCTTTGTCTCACCTCTACTTAGTAATGTACTATGTGTGTTACAAGTGACTTGTCCTCATTGATTTAGGGATGTCTTGTGTTTAGAGTAGACCAAGCAATGGAAAAATCTAATGGAGACATCAACTTTTGTTTGGGAAAGTAGATGAGATGGGAGGTGTCCTTTAGACTCATTTACTCTAGGGAGAGGAAACGGGGCCTGTAGTTTTCTGAAAGGGAATTCTTTTTCTTTAGCCCTGAAGTTTCTGAGTTAATGCCAATGTTGCCTGTTCTCTTAGGATGGGGGATGTTGTGGAGGAAAGGGAGAGAATCCAAACTGCTGCCTGAATCAAAAGGAAAATAGCAAGGTAAGTCCTGCCTTTGACCCTCACTCTCAGCCCCAGCCCTACCCCTGGTCAGAGCCTGTGCAACTGAGTGTTGACAAAGGGTGGCCTGCTGGGCAGGGAGGCACATGCGTGGTGCTTCTCCTGGGCCACTGCCCTGTATATCCTGGGGTTACTGCAGTAATTTCTCATCTTTACTCCTCTGCTCCTGCTTCAGTAAGTGAGAGAAGGGAATCCTGCAAGAGCTTTCTTACTATTAGATATTTTAAAGGGAGGTAGAGAATGCAGGTTCCATTTCTTCTCTTTCTCTTACCCTTCTTTCTTCTTCTTGTCTTTTTTCTTTCATATATTTCTCCCTTCCTCCTGTTCCTTCTCTTTCTCCTTCTCCTTCTCCTCCTTCTTCTTATCCTTCTCCTACTTCTTCTTGTTCTTCTTCTCCTCCTCCTCCTCTTTTTCTTCTTCTCCACCTCTTCCTTCTTCTTCTTCCCCTTCATCCCCTAACCTCCCCTTCTTCTCCATTCTTCCTCTTCTTCCACTTCATTGTTTGTTTGCTTTTTTTGCAGTTAAATCTCTCATCATCTTTGTTCAATCCAGAGGAATTTCTGCCATTAGATTCCACTCAGGAGCCTATCTTTCCACCAGAGTTAATGGTAGGTGATGTCCCAAAGGGGGAACTGAACCTTTTTAAGTTGAATGTATGAGACACACTTCTTTGGTTTCATAGCCCCTGGATGCTTGGGTGAGGTGACTCTATGAACATATAAGCCATATCATTGTTTCTTCCAACTGTACAGAGTCACCTTGAAAGAGAAGGTCTCATAAAAGAAAAAAGTTACCTGATTATTCAGCCCAGTTTTATGATATCACATAAATCTATTCTCTCAGTTTTATCACCAAAGTACTTTCCCTGTGACTATTGTAATAGTAGGTACTGATTAAGGACAGAATTAAGTCACTGTCAAAAAAAGGAACCAAATACAGATTTTTCTGTGGTCCCTACCAGAGCCAGCTATGAAGTAACTGGATGAGAACCAGTAGTCTTGAGTTTGAATACCATTCTTGCTATTTATTAAGTGTGCAATAACCATACCTATTGCACTGACCTTGAGGCTGTTCTGGGATAACGTATGCAAAGCACTTCATAAATATTAGCTTTTAGTAATTAAGAACAGCATGACATAGTACATCTGAAGCCAGGAAGCTCTGGGTCTGAATCCTGGATTTGTTTCTTCATATTTTTTTTTAATGTTGGTTTCTTTTGAAATAGAATTCACCTAGTCCAACAAAAGTCCTTTGACTTTCAAAATTTGATTCACTCATAGATTTTCAGGAATATAATTATATAATAAAGAAAAGTTTGCCTACAATGTGATTTGAGGGTCACCTTTTAGTCTGTAATTTATTGTCTCCTCACGTAAAACATAGTGTGTTTCCCTTTATATCCATAGCATCTTTGGAGTCTCTCTGTTTTGCTCTAATATCTCAAATCAAAATCATTTATCCAATGATTGTTTATCTCATTTGAATTCATAGAGTCACAGAATGCCAGAGTTTGAAGAGAACTTAGAGCATAGAGTATAAAATACCAGAGCTAAAAGGGACCTTAGAACATAGAAACATAGAATGCCAGAGCTAAGATGGACCTTAAAATATAGCACAATATAATATCAAAGTTGGACATGACCTTAAAACCATTGACCTACAGAATGTTAGAGTTGAAAGGGACCTCAGAGGTACCATCATAGATAGAAGGAACCTTAGAACATAGAATGGTCCATCAAAAGTGAGATCTAAGAGAGGCATTAGAATGTAGAACAATAGATTTCAGAACTGGGAAGGAGTTTATAAATGCAGAACAACAGAATGCCAGAGATAGAAGAGACTTTAGAGGATAGAAACACAAAATCATAGTTATAAGACACCAGCTTAGAACATAGACTTGTGGAATGACCTAGAAGCTGGAAGGGACCTTAGAACATTGAACCTTAGTTTCATAAATGGAAGAGAAGTAGCATGGTATTGTGGGTAGAGAGCTTGCCTCAAGTCTAGAAAGAGCTGACACATGGTAGCTGTGTGACCCAAGGCTAAGTTATTTAGCTCTTGGTATTCTGGGTAGACCACTCTCCAAAACAGCTGCACAGAAAGTGCATTGTCACCTGCTTTGGTGGAGAAGGTTTCCTTACCCGGAGGGTTCCCCACATCAGGAAACTGTGGGTCTAGTCCCTGTCCCTAAGACAGAATAGAACAATCAGCTAGCTCCCCCAGGGCATTCAAGAATGACTTTTGTCAGGAAGACAGGAATAGGGAAGAGGTGATGGGGCAGTAGGTTTTCCCAATCCAGGGAGAAACAATTGAAACCTATGTTCCTAGAGGCTGAAAGATGAGCCCCAGAAGCAGCTGTGTTTCCAAGGGGAGCGTGTGAAATGGATTCAGACTGCAACCCTGAAGGAACTGTTGGAACTGAAGGCCCAGCACCCTGATGCCAAGCTGGTGGTGGGGAACACTGAGATCGGTAAAAGGGGATGCCTCTGAAGGGTTACCACAGAGACGGTGTGCATGTTGTACTGCTTTTGGCAAAGTTCAAAGCTGGAGTTTAATCCCTTTGGTCCTTCCACAAGGCTCCATGTGTTGGATACCTCAGAGGAATCTCTGGCAACCTTCAAATCTACCAGACTGTTTCCTGACTGTGTCAAGGAGAACCGTAGTTTGAGAGGGTTTGGTGCTCTCTAGCATCCCATATGCGGGGAGGTGCTCTGACAGGAAAGGAAGGACGTGCCCAAATGAAACTCTAGTTTGCCTCCATTAGTGCTGCTACTCAGAACTTTGCAATCCTAGCTATAGGGTGCACAAGAACTTGAGAGGCAGGGCTTAGATTTGGGGTCAGAGAACCTGGGTTAAACTTCCCCACCCACTCCAATACTTAGAGCCTATGTGAGTGAGATAGTGCCTGTAGAGTATGACTTTCCTTATGTGTAAAGTGAAAAATTCTGACTAGATGAACTCTAAGGATCCTTCTCATTCATATCCCCGGATCCTTCAGGTTTCTGGGATCTCAGGCTCTGTTGAGATGCTCACACAAGGCATGAAGATACATCATGCATGGCCAGTACTCTCACACACTCTTTCAGTTTGTAAAATGACTTGAGGAAATAAGTGACAAATGACTTTAGATAGTGACAGCTTGGGGAGGGAAATTCTACCTAATGTTCCTTGAAAAGGAAAACATCACCTATTGATGAAATGGCACAGTGGAGAGTGACTAGAGAGATTTGCTGCCCAGGCAAAAACTGCATTTCAGGCTTGGTAGAGCTACTCCAGATTGGTCAGTGATAATTTATTCCTTTTCTTAATGTACAGCAGCTGGAGAGGATCCCTGTTTGTGACCACTTCTTTCAATGTTCCCAGCCTTCCAATGGAAATTGTTTTAAATTTAATGAATTCAAGCTTGCCAAGAGGAGTTATATCCTACCTGCTCAAATAGATCATAAACTCCCTGAGAGTGGGAAGAGCATCATTTTTATAATTGTGTTCAAAGCCCTTTGTTCAGAGCTTGGCACATAGTGGGTGCTATTGAATTGCCAAGAATTATTATTGAGAGGCAGGATTTTGTGATGTGTAGAGAGTTGGCCTCCATACCATCAGAGCCTGGCATCAAGTCTTACCTCTGAAACATGGAGCCAAGTCTCAATCTCTTAGTGCTCTAGTCAGTGTTCTAACGTTTTAAATGGCAGCTGTATTGATGGAGAGTATTTCCTCACCTGGAAGTTCCCTAGAACAATGAAAGCACAAGTCCAAGACCTATTCTTCTCATTATGGTAGATGCTCAGTAAGTGTCTATTGTGAAGAGTCAGTCTGGGTTCTTGTTGTCAGATTATGTCAATGCTAAGTGAAACATCCATTAAGTACCTACTGTGTGCCAAGCACTTTCCTAGGCATTGGGAAAGCAAATACAAAAGTGAAATAGTATCTGTCCTCAAAGAGCTTATGTTCTAAAAGAAGGACCCCAAATCTATCAAAAAATGGTAGCCAAGAAAGAGTGTTTTAATATAGTTAGCCAAAGAACTTGTCAGTAAAATGGTAGGGCAGTTGGGGTTGTTCATCCTGACTTTTCTAGTGGTGATAATGATGATTATGAGGACAATGATGACTGGATTTATAAAACTCTAACTTTTTTTTAAAGGTATTGAGATGAAATTTAAGAACAAGCTCTTCCCTCTAATAGTCTGCCCGACTTGGATCCCTGAGCTGAATTTTGTGGAGCGTGGCCTAGAGGGTAAGTGGGAGATTCTTACTGAGTATTGAGGAGTTAAGGCATCACTCATACATTAAGTCCTTATTATGGGCCAAACGCTATGCTAAGCACTGGAGATAGAAAG
>CM053769.1:259963790-260044185 GCA_028658325.1 Potorous gilbertii | reverse complement strand
GGGGGAGGGGACAAATGGGGAGAAAATTTTGGAACCCAAAATTTTGTGAAAATGAATATAAAAAGTTAAATAAATTTATATTTAAAAAAATTTTTTAAAAGGAAAAAGAAAAACTCTTATGCAAAAATATTTATAGCTCTTATCAAGCTGGCAAAGAATTGGGAAATGAGAAAGTGCTCAAAATATGGAGTATACCTGAACAATTTGCATGTTAATGTGATAGAATGTTATTGTGCTATAAAAGGTGAAAGATGGTTTCAGTGGACCCTAGGATCTGAATGAGTGGCTAGGGGGCACAATGAATTCACCTCTGAACTTCAAGGCATAAAAACCTTAGTTCAAATCCAGACTTCTATAACATACTAGTTGCATCTCGCTGGACAAGTCATTTTAAGTTCCGACTGCCTGAATTTCCTTACCTATAAAATTGGGATAAAAATAGCACCTACCTCCCAAAGATATGGTAAGTACAAAATGATATAAAATTTGTAGTGTTTTGCAAATCTCAAAGAACTATAGAAATACCAGTTATTTTATGGGCTCTAGATAGTACAGTGAATAGAGTGCTAGACCTCAAGTCAAGAAGACCTGAATTCAAATCCTATCCAACAACAAATATTAAAATAAAATTAAAAATATCTCATAGCAAAAACAATTGACCTGGAAAAATTAAAGAAAACATTTTTTTTAAAAGCCATGACCACATTGTCGCTTAATTGCTGTTTGCCTCAGTTTCCTCATCTATAAAATGGTGATAAATCTACCAATCGAACAACATCATATTTGTAAAGTGCTTTACACAGTGCCTGGTACATAGTAGGTACTATGCAATGATTTTTATACTCAATTGATGCAAAATGAAGTAGAACTAAGAGATCAATTGATTGATTGGCTTAAGAACTCTGATCAGTGTATGACTAACCATAATTCCATAGGATTAATGATGAAATGTGCTACCCACCTCTTCTAATAGAGAGCTGAAATACTCAAAGGAGCATGAGACATATATGTATGTATGTTATAAACACATATACACATACACAATACATATACCAGTTAAAATTATGTTTTGTGATATATATCTTAGGTAGATATTCTAACATATATTATTTATATGTATAGATTTATGTATGATGAGATATAGATATATTTCCCTTTATATATAATAATAAATTTATATATCTTGTGTATATTTATTTATTTATATTTGTGCATGGCAATACAGCGATGAGCTTTGCAAAAAGTAAAAATTTTATTTCTTCTTTGTCTCTGCTCATTTTTTCCATTTCTTTTTCTTGTCTTATTGCTGTAGCTAGCATTTCTATCACCATATTGGATAGAAATGCTATCACAGACATCCTTTCTTTACTCCTGATTTTAATGGAAAAGCATCTATCTTATTCTCATTAAGGAGAATTCTAATGCTTTTGGTGTTTTTAACAGGAATTGGGTGTTTGATGTGATCAAATGCTTTTGCTGCATCTATTTTTGTTTTTGATATTAGTATAGTTGATCATATTTATAGTTTCCCTGATATTGAACCAACTCTGCATTCTTAGTATAACTCCAAAAAGGTCATAGCATACAATTTTTGTTATGTACTGCTATAGTCTCCTTGCTAATATTTTACTTACATTCTTTGCATCAATTTTCAACCGAAATATTGGTCTATAGTTTTCTTTCTCTGCTTTGATTCTCTCTGGTTTGGTTATCAAGACCATATGTATATCAAAGAAGGAATTTAGTAGGATCCCTTTTTTTCCTATTTTAAACAGTTTATGTAGTTTTGGTAATTACTTGTTCTTTAAATGCTTGGTAGAATTTGCTTATGAATCTGGGTTAGAGTTTTTTCTTTGGGAGTTCATTTAAGGCTTATTCAATTTTCTTTCATCAGCTAGAGTAATTTAAGTATTCTTTTTCTTGTTTTTTAATCTGGACAATTTATAGTTTTGTAAATTTTCATCCCTTACTGGTCAAATAGTTCTTAATTTTAGAAATCCATAGCTTCATTTTCAGAAAGTTTTTTTTCAGTTTCATTCAATGATCAATACCTGGAAGTTAGAATACATTGAACAACCTGATATCATTCTGTAATAATATAGATTCCAAGAAAACTGAAAATATTTCCTTTTTTATAAGAGCATGTGTCAAAGAATTAAACACAGTGAATAAAACCTGTATCATAGATTGGAAATCTCTTTCACCATGTTTCATGTGGGGGAAAAAAGGCCCTTTTGCTCCTTTCCCCCGTCTCCTCCTTTTTGCCTCTTCCTCCCCCTCTATAAGACTCTGACAATAATATTTGTTGTCATGAAATGGATAATTTCTTTTATCATCATCAGTAAAATTTCAACATCATCACTAAAATTTAAACTGTTATTTTTAATGCTATGTGTTGCATTCGGTAGTGCAAATAAACCAGAGAATGGAATGTAGATATTGTCTTTATATTTCATAGTTCCCTTTTCTTTGAAACCTCAGAGGCAATAACTTTCTTAAAATTAAATTACAATCACTGTGTTAAATATACAAATGCATACATAGTTTAAGAATAAGAAATGAAGTGGAATTTCTATTTCAATTGATTTGCCTACTAAAAATTACACTACATATAGTATGTTTTAAATTGCTGTTTGTGACAGTTTGAACACACAAACACAAAAAGTACATAATTAAGATAATCTAGTCCATACACAAATTTTAACATAAAATTAGGTAAGAGAAGAGAGCATCCTACACCATATGATGAACTATCCAGCACATGTGAACTGTGGTAGCAACCTTCTTTCTCTTAAAATTTAAAATGTTAAGTATTTTACAGTTATAGTCATGATATTAATAACTATGATATATTTTAAACAAATTTGAAGAGATAACTGTTTATTCTGTGAATTATTAAGAATTTAGCCAAAGCCCTCAGAATTTGTAAGTAGTCAATGATGGACCTGTAAAATGTTCTAAGAAGCAGCTGACTGCTCAGAATACAGAGAGCATGCTACTAACATCAGTATTTAAAGATTTAAAAAAATAAATATTTTATGGAGAGCAAAAAGATTTATTCAATAATAAATAAAATATTTTTAATTAATTACCATTTAATTAATTACCAATAATCACCATTATCTCTTTTTAATGTCTATTTTGATGCATGCATAATTATTAGTCCAGTAGTATATGCATATTATTTTCATATAAATAAAATTTTTATTGATAGGTATGCACCCCCACTAGAACACTGACAGTTGAAGCCTCTTACCCATGGTCACACAGCTCAAGTCAAGGGTCGGTCTAGTCTAAAACCAAGCTGCTTTTCAGCAGTTTCTTACACTAAGTTGAAATCTGTCTCCTTGTTGATTATATCTATTACTTCTAGTTTCCCTCCCTACCCTTCAAAGCTACTGACAATGAAAAAGTGGGTTTCTAAATCCAAATTTATTATTTCTGATAGCTTAAGTTTGGTAATTGAGATGTCTAATCATGTGGTAAAGTGGAGAGAGCAATGGAGTTGGGGTCAGAAAGATCAAAGTTTGAATCCTGCCACAGATACTAGTTGTGTGATCTTGGTGAGGAAGTTCCTTAGCCTTTTTTATGCTGTTTCCTTCCTGTAAAATGCAGGTACAAATAGCACCTACCTCTCAGGGCTGTGGTAAAGATTAAATGAGAAAACATCTATATCGGTGTTCAGTCATTTTTCAGTCACGTCCAAACCTTCATGATCCCATTTGGGATTTTCTTGGCAGAGATACTAGAGTGGTTTACCATTTCCTTCTTGAGCTCATTTTATAGATGAGGAAACAGAGGCACTGTATGCCTCGGGACACACAGGCACTATGTATCTGAGATTGGATTTGAACTCAACAACATGTCTTTCTGACTCTAAGCCCACTGCACCACCTAGCTACCCAAGCATTTGTTTGATACACACTTATATGTTGGTGGTGGATAGAGAGGATAGAGTGGATAGAGAGAGTCCAGAGTCAGGATGACTTGAGTTCAAATCTGCCTCATACATTTACTGGCTGCATGACCCTGGGCAAGTCACTGAACCCTATTTTCCTCAGTTTCCTCATCTGTAAAATGAGCTGGAGAAGGAAATAGCATACCATTCCAGTATCTTTACTAAGAAAAGCCCCAAAGGGGTCAGAAAGAGTCAGACAGGACCGAAATGACTGAACCACAACAATATATGTGTACATCCTACCTTTAGGATAGAATGTGAGCTCTTTGAGAACAGGACTCATAAGATCATGGATAGATCCAACTAGCTGCTCATGTTATGTTCAAGTCTTAGCTGAAGTTGCACCTTCTCTAAGAAGACTTTTCCATTCTTCCTTGGTCTTAGTACTTCCCCTGTGAAACTGCCCTTAAATAACCCTGTTGTTTTTGGGCATGTGGTTTACATGCTGTCTCTCTCATTAAGCTGGGAGCTTCTTGAAGCCAGGGACTCTTGAGGGGGGTGGGGAGAGGGAAAGTCCTTCTGCCTGTTGCCTGTGGGTCCTTAGGGAAATCATCTGACTTCCCTGAGTGCCAGTTTCCTCTTCTATACTAACAATAGCTACCATTTATATGTCTCTTTAAGATTTGCAATGTACTTTACAGAAATTAACTTATTTTATCTTCAAAACAACCCTGGGAGCTAAGTGCCAGTTATTGTTATTCCATTTTGTAGATGGGGAAACCAAGGCATACATTGGTTAAGTGACTTAGACCCAGGGTCCCCAAGCTAATAGAGATCTAAGATAGGATATGAACTCCAGTCTTCCCAACTCCAGGTTCATCATTCTGCCTACTGCACCCCCTACTGATGCAGTTGAACTAAATGCACTCTGAGGTCTCTTTCAGCTCTAGACTACAATATTATGGACAAACTTCATTCATACTATTGTCCCCATTTTACATATCAGAAAATAGACTCACAAAGGAAAAATGACTTGGCCAACTGTCATGTTAATGGAAGGTGAAGGGTGGGTGGGGGTAAGAGTTAAAGATCTTCCCCATCCATTAATAGGCCTCAGTACCTTTTGTTAATTTCTGTTGAGGCACTCATGGGGGTCATGGAGGCTTGTCCTCCTGCTCTGAAAAGTGTATAAATTCTCTGAGGTGAGGTCTTACTTTGGGGCTTACTCATTGGAAGTGTGTTTGGCTACATGAGACTCTGGGTTGCTGCTAAGAAGTCCCCCAGCTTTCAAAACACAGATATCGGTATTTCTTTCTCTGGTAACTATGTATGTATGTAATGATGACACAGATGGATCTGTTTGTTGATCTGTGATGTATGTATTGTTTATGGTCAGACAGTTGGAAGCCTTGTTGGTCTTTATTTCTCTGTTTGTATTCTCTCTGAAGTTCAGGTTGTTGACTCTTTTCCCTGAACTAAGTGAATGATATATGTGCATGATTAAATAGATTGTTGATCCCTCAAAAGTTGTTTCCTTTTTAGAAAAGCAGGTCTAAGAAACTGTACAGCAGGCCCTTCTGTGTATGCTGGGGTCCTTATTGTTACGTTTATGGCGTAGTCGGGCAGGATCTGCAAACTGAAAGCAAAGTATGGGGGCTAGGATAATTCTTCATTGTTTCCCAGTTGTGGTGGCTATGGTTCTGCAGAGCCCTACAGTAGGAGTGGAGAGCTACCTGTGTGCTTGGTGAGATGAGCCATGGAACAGGAGCAGAGTGCTGGCTGCATGCAGATCCAGGCAAGAGCTAGGAGCAACAGGCTCCTGCTAGAGAAGTAGGAACCTCAGAATTCAGAATTCAGCCCAGAGGCAAGTTGAAGACTGAGAGACAAGGCAGAAGAGCCAAGTGTGCTTTTTTGTGGCATTCTGGAACTATTTGGGACCCAAGGGGATAGAGCTGCCTATGGTGGGTGGGAGGAAGTTCTGTGTACCCCTAAGAACCCCAGCCTCTTGGTTTTATTGCCCAGTCATCCTTCAGGACTTGTAAACCTACTATGTATATATGTAATGGTCACAGCTGGCTCTATCTGTTGATCTGTGATGTATGTATTGTTTTTGGTCAGATAGTTGGAAGCCCTATCTGTTGGTCTTCATTTCTCTGTTTATATTTTCTCTGAAGTTCAGGTTGCTGACTTTTTCCCCTGAACTAAGTGAATGATATATGTGCTTGATTAAAGTAGATTGTTGACCTCTCAAAAATTACTTTCCTTTTAGAAAAGCAGACCTAAGAACCTGTATAGCAGGCCCTCCTTTGTATGCTGGGGTCCTTGCTGATACATGCATGCTGCCTCTCTGTGCATGTTCCCTGTCCTCATATGTTTCCTATGCTTACATATATGGTTCCTGATCACAAGTATTCTCTGCCTATGTACCCTCTTCCATTGATGGAATAATATGTGGGAGAGTATATTTTGTATATGCATGAAAGTAAATCTTTTTGATTACCTTATTTGCAGTGCTAGTTAATTAAATGCCTTTTGTCCTGAACAGTTATCTCCTTTCTGGCTGGCTAGTAAATGTGTAAAATCATGGGTGTGAGCTTGTGAGCTATGAACTTGAATGTATACTGAAGATTATAGTGCCTCAAACCTGAAGTTATCTTTTTTTGTGTGAGACTCACACAAAGTGTGTGAGAAAAGATTAAATTTTAAAGCATGAGAGGCTTTTGGAGGGCTGATTGTTAAACTTTTCCCCTGTACACTCCTGAGACCATCCATAATCAGGCATTGATTTCCTGGGACTGAAGGCTTCCCAAACAAAGCCAGAGGAGCAAAAAGAAGTTTCATCAATCATATTTTGCTTATCTCCTTCAGCTCCCATTAGCCTTCCGGTGATTTGGAGTTGTTTGAGGCAATTCTGCACTACTTATCAAAGCCATAAAAAGATTATGAATCTTCAAAGCAAATCTTTCACATGATGCAATTCTTTGAGCTGATAACAGATGATTAGGACAAAAAATAATGTCAGAGAGCAGGTGGCCATAGGCCAAACCTAAGGATTACCTGACAGGATGTGGCTTGAATCAACCTGTAGCATCTAGAGACAGTATACCTGAGGAAGTCTAAAACAAAAAGTCCTTTATTGTATATACCTTCTTAAATATAGATAGGCAGAAAGGAAATAAGTGTTGCCTAGGCATCGACTATGTACCAGGCACTATGCAAAGCATTTTACAAATATTATACTGTTTGACCCTTACAACAACCCTGGATGGTAGGTGTTATTGTTATCAGTATTTATTACATTTGAGGAAACTGAGGCAGAGGTTAAGGGACTTGTACAGGGCCACACAGCCATTAAGTTTATGAAGCCTAATTTGAGTTCAAGACTCACTGGATCCAAGGCCTGCTCTCTGTTTAGCCTTTGATTTTCTTCAGCTGACACATTGCCTGTTACAAGGGATATGTGTTTTAGAATGAAATCCTGTGCTGGACCCAGGACTCTGGGAGAAGCAGCATGGGGTTGGCTAATATTGGCTAGAAGACAGAGCCATCTGTCATATAAAGATAGAAGGTCCCCAGAAGCAAATAATAGGAGTGAGTATAGACAGTTGGGCAAGTGGTCTGAGGCAGATCCAACAAATGCTAGGCAGATGATTGAATGTGCAGTGGGGAACACAACAGCAAAGTGAAAGTAAGGCAAAGTCTGTCAGGTATCAAAAATTCAACAGTCACTGGAGGATTGAGAAAAACAAAGCAAGGCTGAAATCCCAGAAGAGTTTTGGTGCCTGCAGAAGCTAAGAAAAAGACAAAGGAGAGCCATAACCAGACAAAACTGGACCTGGGACAATTTCATGTAGCAAGGCAGGAGGCTTGAGGGTGGACAGTCTAACTGAGAATGGGGAAGGCATATTGACACCGAGGACGATCCCACTGTGGGTGCGGTTGTGAGGGAAAGAGGGTGACCATTGCTTCAGGGACAAAGCTCACTCTCATGGGGAAGAACCTTGCCCCTACTGTGTTGATACCCTGGGGGCAAATCCCCATTCACCTAATGTTAGTTATGGCTCTGAAGACAGAGATCTGATTAGTGTAGAGGGGGAAGGGAGATGAAACTTAGTTACAGGCAAAGTCTACCAGTCTTACAAGAACAAGGACACAAGGTTGAAATCTGACCAGCAGCCATGTCAACTTGATAACAATTTATGAACTCAGCAGTCTTTATATTTTCCCTGCCTAATGACTAGTTTGGTCTCAGAGCCTGAGGCCTTAGGTCTTTCTTTAAGAGACCTAAGTTTGAGAATTAGAGGTCTATAGAAGTAGAGAAACTAGCACAGTGGATAGAGTGCCAGGCCTAGAGTCAGGAAGATTTAAATTCAAATCCAACTTCAAACATTTTCTAGCTGGGTGATCCTAGACAAGTCACTTAAACCAATTTGTCTCAGTTGCTCCATCTGTAAAATAAGTTGGAAAAAGAAAACCCCAAAAGGGGTCATGAAGTGAAACACAACTGAAAATGACTAAATAACAACAAAGGGGAGAGGAGCTATCTTTAGGTAGGTTAAATGACTCTCTGAATATCCCAGGAATCAATTTCTAAGAGGAGATAGAGTGAAGGATTTTGTCTTGATTCATAATAAAGTTGGGTGATTTGATAGCTTGGCAGTGGGGCTCCAGTTGCAAGAGATTATGGCATCTATGAATCTGAGTGAAAGAGAAAGGAGAAAGAGTAGAAGGGAGAAGAAAACAAAGTCATAGAGTCAGCTCTGCAAGGAAACCTTATGGATCATCCTTCTTGTACAAACCAAACCTCTCATTTTATAGATAACAAAGTTAAGGCCCTAAAAGTGACTTCCCCAATGCTGTTAGTGAACCACAGAGCTAGAATTCAAACCCAGGTCTCCTGATTCCAAAGATAACTGCTCTTCCAATTATACCACCCCATCTCCCATTTTGGGGGAGTAATTTAGAAGATGGGGACAGCAAGAGTCATGAGAATGTAATAAGAGCACTGAAAACCAAAACCAAAAGGGATCATAGGATCAAATTAGAGCTCTCCAGCCTGCTCTGCCATCACACCAGTGCCAAGCACCTGAGGGGATCCATTTTTCTCCTCCTTTGTTTCTCCTCCCCTCCCCTGCAAGCTTTCCAGTTCCTCTTTAGGGTTTGTCCACCTCTATTAAAATGCAGGTTCCTTGAGGGTAAGAATTGTCTTAGAGTTTTTGTTTTGTTTTTGTATCCCTAGTACTTAACCCACTGTCTTGTACATTATAAGCGTTTAATAAATCTCTCTATCTCTCTATGTCTATCTGTTTATCTCTCTCACTTTCTCTCTCTTCCTATTTCTCAATCTTTCTATCTCTCAATATCTCTATCTTTCTGCCTATCTCTCTACCTATCTCTCTATCTCTTAATCTCTCTGTCTGTCTACCTATCTCTCTATCTCTCTGTCTATCTCACTACCTAAGGAAACTCAGTGTCTACTAGTACAACCTTTATATTTTGTAGATAAGGAAACTGAAACCTGGAGATATTAAGAGACTTGTCCAAGGTGGCACAGGGAGTAAGGAATAGAACAAGGATTTAAACCCAGATATAAATCTAGAGTTCTTTCCATTACACCAAGGAAATCATGCTCACTATTGAGTAGCTTTCTAAGTGACTTTCTGTTTGTAACTAGGCCACATAAGCCATTTAAAACATAAAGCCACATTAAATGCCACAGCTAGGTTGCTCAGTAGACAGAGTACCAGGCCTGCAATAATGAAGATCCGAGTTCAAACCTATCCTCAGACATTTCCTAGCTCCATGACTCTGGGCAAATCATTCAATCTGGTTTGCCTCAGTTTCCCCATTTGTAAAATGAGCTGGAGAAAGAATGTCAAATCACTCCAGTATTTTTGCCAAGAAAACTCCAAATGGTGTCACAAAGAATCAAACATAACTGAACAATGATAACAACACTAATGTAAACCTATCTTCATGCTAGACTTCCTTGGGTTGGCACTGTGACATTTGATACTTTTCTCAATGAGTGAGTCATAGAGGGCATGCTTGTCAGAGTGGCAGATGATAGAATAGCAAATATATTGGATTACATGTAAAATCCCAAAACAGCTCTATAGGAAAGAATAAAAGGATAAATCAAACACGACAAAATTAAATAGGGGTAAGCATTAAGTATTACTCTCAGATTCAAAAATCAGCTTCACAAATAAAGAATGGGAAAGGCTTGGCTAGACAACAGTTTGCATAAAAACTATATAGGGATTTTTAATGGACTCAGTTTAAATTCACAATGTGATATGGCAACCAAATAAAAGCTAATGCCATCTTAGGTTGCATTAAGAGAAGTAGAATATACAGAACAAAGGAATGTGGTATCACTACCATATTCTGCTCTGATCATATTGGTGTTTAGTATCCTACCTGGCACATAGCAAGCACTTTGTAAATGCTTATTAACTGGCCATTCTTAGAGTATTGGATTTAGTCATAATGAGGAGGAAAAATGAAGCTGTCTAAAGAGACCACTGTGAATGCTCCAACCACCTTCCACTACCTTAGATTTTTAAGAGATATGCACAAAAGTAAGAGTAAATAACTGAGTAGAAACACAGAAGCAATGCATGGTCCTACAAGAATAATGTCACAAGAAATATGGAGGAAAACACAAAGAGATGATTAAATTACGTGAAGGTAAAGGAGTACTGGAGGTGGATTGGATGATGATAATTAATGATAGAGAGAAGGCAGATCTACTCATTTTTTAAGTCACTTGTTTTCTCTAATAAAGAGAATACTCATTGGCCCAGAAAGAAAAGAAAAAAAATTAGGGAGTAAAAATTCTAAATAGAAAGCTAGTAGTAGAATAGCTGGCTGCCCTTGATGAAATCAAGGCACGTGGAACAGGAAAATATATATGTATATCCTTGAACTAAAACAATTGGCAAATGTGATTACTGAATCACTGACAGCAGTTACTGAAAAATGAAGATGCGAAAGGTGTCACTAGACTGAAGATGGCAAATATTTTGATTTTCAGTTTGCATGTGCAAATGATAGGTCAAAGAGCTTGCTTTTGGTTCCTGACAAAAATTCTAGAACAGGGTAGTTAATAGACATTTAGAGAAGGAAATAGTGATTGCAAAGAGCCTTCTTGTTCAATTACTAGCATGGTAGATCAGGAGAATGAATGTTTATAGATTTTTGGTTTTGAACATTCTGCAGAAGTTGTGAGCATCAAATAAGATGATGTGTATTAAGCATCTTGTAAGCTTTAAATTGCTGTAAAATGTGTTGTTATGATTATGACAAATAAGGAAACTGAGGCCCAGAAAGGGTAAGTGTTTGGTCTAAGGTAATGCAGATAGTAAATAGTAGAGCTGGAATTCAAACTCAAGTTCTTTGATTCCAAATTCAACATTTTTTCCATGGTACCATGTCATTTTCTGCCTATTGGAATTCCATGCATTTTTCAAGCCCAGTTCAAATTCTGTCTTGTTCCTGACCATTGCATCCAGAAGTCTCTCCGTTGTGAATCTTCCATAGAACTTTGTACTTTTCATATTCATTTATCATATTCCATTTTTTTATTGTGGTTATTTAAGCATAGGTCTTATCATCCTCCACTAATAATCAACTTTTTAAGAGGAAGGACCATATCTTATCCGTTTTTATACCTCTTTATACCTGTACTGTGTTTAAGGGCATCTAGGTGGTATAGTAGATAGAGTGCCAGATCTGAGGTTAGGAAAACTAATCTTCCTGAATTCAGATCTGGCCTCAGACACTCACCAGCTGCATGACCCTGGGCAAGTTACTGAACCCTGTTTGCCTTATTTTCCTCATCTGTAAAATGAGCTGGAGAAGAAAATAACAACTCCAGTAACTTCACCAAGAAAACCCCAAATTCGGTGACATGGAGTCAATCAACCATGACTGAAATGACTGAACAACAACCATGTTTAAAGGCATAGAGATATTCTATTTAATATGGGTGAAGTGAACGACAAGCTTTGTGAGCCTTCTTTTAGAGACCATAAGCTTTTGGAGGGCAAAGACTTTATATTCTTTTTCATCTTTTAATCTCCAATGTCTAGCAGTGTCTTGTCCACACTAGGCCCTTACAGAATCTTTGTTGAATTGAATGGCACTATGTCTAGGTCCAGTAAAAATGTACAAGTCAGAGGAGGGGATTTGGCCAGCCTGCTGCCACCTTTAAAGACTGTGCAGATGATAAATTGCCATTTTCTCATATCCTCTTCAGTTTTCCTTCCTCCTGTGACTAGATTATGCCAACTTCCCTTTGGCTCTGCCTTCAACTTTGACTTCAGTTTCATTACCCTGCTTGGTTCTCTAAATTTGTTCACCCCCAGTGAACTCTAGCATGATTGCAGCTCAGCACTCCATTTACCATTGGAACACACCCTGCTCCACCCCCATGCTCTCTTCCTCCCTGTTATATAACCCTCTTTGCCAGCATGCAGTAGCCCCCCCAGGGGATGTTGTACAAATACTGACAATTAGTTCTTAAATTATCAATCCTTTTTTCCCAACCATATTAAGGTAACCTTACTAATATTCAATGATCCTTATCACGGGAGAACCATTCACTGGAGAACAATTGCCCCACCCTATCTGGATTTTATTACTTAATTAGGAACAAATTCGGTTTTTAATGGGTTGATTTGATGTTGATTGTTTAATAGCTTAATTTCAACAGATTAAAAGATCTTTCTTACATTGTGCTAAAGGTAATATTAGGTAATATGTTAACATACAGATAAGACTGTGTAGTATACCATAGAGGGAGTGGGAATTTAGAATGCCTGGATTCACTTTATTTGCAGTGCAATTGTCCTAATGTTACCAGGATCATGAGTTCATGGTAATTCCATCTAAGTTATTCTTTACACAATTACCTATTTGCTATTTCTTGTACAAGACAGCTCATACCTTTCCTCCTTGCCTTTTCACAGGCTTGCTTTCCTACCCGGAATGTTCTCCCCCATCACCTTCATCTCTTGGAACTGCTGACTTTCTTCAAGGTACAGAGCAAGGACCATTCCTTCTGGAGGTCTTTCCTGATTCCTTACCACCACCACCATCACCATAATCACTTATTTGTGTTTGGATAAAGAAATCACTGGTCCAGTCCTTATCTACGTAGGGTGCATGTATATGTATAGATGTGCATATAAATATATATATATATATATATATATATATATATATATATATGTGTGTGTGAGTGTGTGTGTGTATGTATATAGAAACAGAAATATAAAATCCATTTATATCTACATAAATATTTATATATAATTAATATTTCATATATTTCTATATAATTTTTGTACTTGATACAATTATATACAAAATACAGACATATACTTGTATATTTTATGTTCATGCAAAAATCTGTATTTAAATATACATATACAAATAATATAACAGACTGAGCCAGCGACTCTTTATTATAGGTAACTCCCAATGAGAAAATCCTTCTACCATTTCAGCTAGGTACCTGTTCTGCAACTTACAATTCAGTTCATGACTGAAGCAAATTCCTTGAGAGAAGATCTTGTTTCTTTCTCTATATTTTTAGCCTAAACAACTTATACAGTAACTAGAGCACAGTAGGTGATTAATAAATATTTGTTGATTGACTGCTTGGTGAAGCCTGTGGCACCAAAAGGTTAAGTGTCTTGTCAAGGTCCTATAGCTAATATGTCAGAGGCAGAACTTGAACCCAGGGCTTTGTGATTCAGAGACTAGAGTTATATAACCTATATTTATCTTTGAACATGTCATCTTCCCTAGTAGGTTTAAGTTCCTTGAGGACAGGGATTACCTCACTTCTGTATTTCTGTCACTGGCATGTAACACAACGGCTGACACATAGCAAGTGTCATTAATAAATGGTGATGAAGAGCTTCATTCATTTTAGGGCTGTTTTGGAGAAAGTCAGAATAGAATAGGTGAAAGAATCCTGTCCTGGAAGTCAAGAAAGAGATCCTGATTCTTCTTCTGGCCCTGCTTCACACTTGCCAATTAAAACTGACCATCAGATCCAATATATACCTGTAAAAGTGTGTGTGTGTATGTGTGTGTATAGACCTCCACTGAAAGGGAACCCAATACCTCCCAATTCCACTGTGGGAAAGCTCTAAATGTTAGCACGTTTTTTCTGCCCTGAAACCTATATTTGCCTCCCTGAAGCTTCTACTCCTTGCATCTAATTTTGCTGTCTGAGATCAAACAGCATTTGACAGTAGAAAGAATATTCATGTGGAGGCAAAGGACAGAGATTTAATTGCCAGCTCTCCCACTTACTACCAATATGATCTTGGGCAAGTCATTAAACCATTTAGGCCTCAGTTCCTTCCTGTCTAAAATGAGGACATTGGACCAGATGGTCTCTAAATTATCTTCCAGCTCTAAATCTATGATCCTAATCCCTCTTCTAGGTGACATACATTCAAATACTTGAATATAAACTTTCATATCCCTCCAAGTTTTCTCTTCTCCATGCTAAAAAGCCAACGTTCCTTCAACCATTTCCCTATATCATATCTCCTGAATGCTTTCACCATCCTGTATATTCTCCTTCAGAGACTCTCCCTCTTAATTTATGCCCTTCCTAAAATGTGGTAACCAAAACTGAACACGATATTCCTCTGTGGTTTGACTACGCAAGAGTATGAAGAATGTGTTGCTGTTGCTATCGTAGAAACTATGCCTCTGTTAATGCATGTTAAAGTAATATTAGCTTTTATGGCTACCATATCAAACTGCTGACTTACATTGAAGTTTTTGTCACTTACTGAAGCCCAGTCACATATCACCCATCTTGAGAAGCTGTTTTTTTTTTTTTAACCTGAGTATAAGACTTTCCATGCAATACTTTCTGGAGGTCTGCATCTATGAATTTATTGAGAGGAGAATTCGCATTGTGGAAACTCCCTCCACCAAAACAGATTGACAACTCATCTGTAACTTAAAAGTTTTGGAAAGTTGCCTGGGGCATTGAGAGTTTAAGTGACTTGTCTGTAGGTGAACATGTAGGATTCTTCAAAAGTCTTCCTGATTCTAAAATCAGTTCTCTCTCTATTACATCATACTACCATTTTTTATTTGCATCTTTATTAAGTTTAATTGTATTTAATTCAACCCTTGCCCTGTCAAGATTGCTTTGGAATATGATTTTGTCATTCCAATGTGCACCATCTCTTTCCCACCTATTCCCTAGTTTCAATGCATATCAAATTTGTAAGAAGAAGGGTGTTAATTGCCTCTACCTGGGAAAGAGGGTTAACATATTGGATGATAGAGGCAGGATTCTAAAAGTATTTAAGGAAAAAAAATATTGAGTTAACTCTAATAAGATAGAATATAACAATGATAAATGTAACACACTTGGGTTGAAAAAATCAACCCCAGAGGTTCAAAATGATAGGCATGTGCCTGGAGAGCAACTTGTATTTAAAAAGATCTGTGGGTTTTAATGGCCTTCAAGTACTTTATCATTCAACAGTGTGATATGGTGGCCACTTAGACAAAATTTTTAAAAATACATAGTATTCAGGACTAGGAAAGTAATTATATTCTGCTCTGGTTCAGCTGACCACATCTTACGTATTATTTTCCATTTTGGTGCCTCATTTTACAAAAGATATGGATGTTAGATGAAGGTAACCAGCATGGTGTAGGAACTCTCAATGCTGCCATTTGAGAAGTGATTAGAAGAATTGGAGAGGTTTAGCCTGGAGAAGAGATTCTTAGAAGAGACATAATAGTTATCTACCAGTATTTAATGGATTGTCCCAGGTAAAAGGGATTAGACTTCTGTGTTAACCCCTAGAGGGAAGAGCTAAGATCAATGGTTAGAAATTGGAAAGAAACAAATATTAGCTCAAGATAGAATAAAAGTTTCTTAAAAATTAATGATATCCAAAAATGGGATGAAATGCCACAGGAAGTAGTGAGTTTTCCCTCATTAGTCTTAAAGGCTGATTGAAAACTATCAAGGCAGATTTATTTTTTTGAGGAATAGGTTTAATTTGAAGACTTGTTAGATCCCATCAGATTTTGAGATTCTGTTGTTTTATTATAGATGTTGGTAGTTGTGATGGTGTTTTTCATTCTTTATCATGTCCAACTCTTTGTGACCCCATCGACCATAGACCAGGATCTTTTATCCTCCATTATCTCCCAAAGTCTGTCCAAATTAAGATACATTGCTTCCATGATACCGTCTATCTCATCTTTCGTCATGCCTTTCTCCTTTTGCCCTCAATCTTTCCCAACATGAGGTTCTTTCCCAATGAATGCTATTTATTTTTTTAAGCTTCATCTGGTGAACATTAACCCTGATTTTGTGCCCTGCTGAAGAATCACAAGACTCAATGATCCTAACGACTTGGAAACTGTTCACACAAGACCCAAGATTATGTCTCTTCTGTGGTCCACCAAAGGTGTGCTTTGCTTGCAAGCTGTTTCCCTAACTTTGAAATTAAACTTCTGTTTGACTCCTGACTCTTCCATCTCCAACCTGCTCTATTAATCTCCAGCCATCCACAGGTTAGAAGGTGGTTTGGTCCAGTTGACAGTCAAATTACCAGTACACAGGCCAGTGTTGAGTTTTCCAAATTTGCTGGCATAGAGAGGGCAGTACTTTAATAGAATCATCATTTAGGGGTTTTAACAGCTCAGATGGAATTCCATCACCTGCACAAGCCTTACTGTTAGCAATGCTTCCTAAGACCTACTTGACTTCATTCTCAAGGTTGTCTGGCTCTAGATCAGTAACCACATGTAAAAGCAAGCACCCCAATATATCCAGATCAACAGGCAGATGCAATTATCTGACCGCACATACATAGTTACCAGAGAGAGAAGCACCAACATCTGGGTTTTCAAAGCCGGGGGGCTCCTTAGAGGCTGACCAGAGCCTCTTCTGGCCAAACAAATACTTCCAATGAGTAAGCCCCAAAGTAAAACCTCACCTCGGAGTATTTATATCCTTTTCAGAGCCAGCCAGAGGGCATCACAACCCTTGAGAATCAGAGCCTCATTGACAAAAGGTATGGGCCTTCCTACAAATCTTCCCAGGCCCATTAATGGGTGGGGAGGATCTTCTTTAATCCTATTATTTAATCAGAGGCACTTGATTATACTGAAACAAAAACAGCAAAAGATCCTACTTTGCTTAACATGACACCACACCCTCACGGTTATCAGTAATGGTAAGATCCTCCTTGTGTGGTTTTTCTGCATATTCTTGTCACCTCTTCTTGATTTCTTCTACTTCTGTTAAGTCCCTATCATTTTTGTCCTTTATCATGTCCCGTTTTACATGAAATATTCCCTTGATATCTCTTCACCTTTGACTGTAAAACATATAATCAATATGATTTTGATATTGACCACCTGGTCACTTTTTGGGCTGTTGAAAAACAATGTTTGCTATGACTAGGAAATTATCTTAACAAAATTTTATTAATCCTTGCCCTGTTTAATTTTGTTCTCCAAAGCAAAATTTGTCTATTATTCCAACTATCTTTTGACTTCCTACTTTAGCGTTTCAGTTCCCAAAAATGCATGTGACATCTTTTTTGTGTTGTTTCTAGAAGATGTTGTAACTCTTCATAGAACTGGTCAACTTTGTCCTCGTCAGCATCGATGATTGCAGCAAAGACTTGGGTTGCTGTGATACTGAATGTTTTGTCTTGGGTTTGAAGGGATATCATTCTGTCATTTTTGAGCTTATACCCCAGTACAGCTTTTCTCACACTTTGTATTTCTCATGTAGACTATGAGGACTACTCCAGTCCTTCTAAAGGATTCTTGCCCACAGTAGCATATGTAGTGATCACCTGAATTAAATTCACCCATTCCCATTCATTTAATTTCATTGGCACCCAAGATGTCAATGTTTAATCTTTACTTCTCATATTTGACCACATCCAGCTTACCTTGGTTCATAGATCTTACATTCCAGGTTCTACACAGTACCAGACACATACACAGCAGAGCTTCCTTTAGACTTTGGCCCAGCCATTTCGTTAGTACTGGAGCTATTTGTAGGTGTCCTCCACTCTTCATCAATATGTTAAAGATCTTCCAACCTGAAGGGCTCATCTTCTGGTGCCATATATTTTATCATTTTAATACTGAGGCAGGTAGGTGGCACTATGAGGAGCACCGACCCTGGAGTTAGGAGGACCTGAGTTCAAATCCAGTCTCAGACACTTGAAACTTACTGTGTGACCTTTGGCAAGTCACCTAATCCTTATTGCCTTGCTTTCCCCTCCAAAAAATAAATACTGTTCATGGATTTTCTTGGCTAAGATTTTAGAGTAGTTTGCCGTTTCCTTCTCCCATGCATCATCTTTTGTCAGAACTCTCTACTACAACTTGTCTGTCTTAAGTAGCCTTTTAGCTCATAGTTTCATTGAGCAACACAAGCCCCTCCACCACAACAAGGCAGTGATCCAGGAGGGGAGCTCTTGCTAACACAGTTTAAATATATGGATAACATGTAGTCTGTTCAAAGACCATGCCATGTCAGAGGGATAAGACTTAGCCTGCTTGACCCCAGAGAGTAGCACTGGGAGCAATGAGTAGAAATTGAAAAGAGATACATGTTTTAAGTGTTTACGTTGAGTAGAAAATAGAATAGTTCAGAACACCAAAAAATTTATTTCTCACCAAGTCCAACTGATGTAAATAATATAAATAATAAGAAAAAATTAATAAACAAGCAACAGAGAAAAAAGGTGTTAACATTTTAAACTGAAGTGCACACACATCTGTTATTACCCATTTTATTACCCATTTTACAAAGTATGTAGGTTTCTCTGTTGAAACTGGAAAGCAGCTTGGTCATTGACTGGCTAAAGACTGGCCACATGCATAGTGGCCTTTAAATAATAATTACAGTAAGAATATGCTTTTTTTATAATGCCTACTATGTGCCAAAAACTGTGCAAGCAAATATTACAAATATTATCTCATTCAAGTCTCATAATAGCCATGTGATGTAGATGCTGTCATTTCTTCCAACGACTACTTAATAACACCAACAGAAACAGCTGAAGTAGTGAATGCATTTGACAGCATATGCAATAGTCCTTATCCATCCAAAGCCTACCAAATGGGCTTAGGTCCTGCCTCTAATAAGCACTTTACAAATATCTCATTCAGTCCACACAACAATTCTAGCATATAGGTTCTATTGTTATTTCTATTTTGCAATTGAGGAAAATAGAGTTAAGCAACTTGACCATGATCATAGCTAATAAGCATCATAGGCTAGATTTGAACTCATATCAAGCCCAGAATTCTATCCACTGCACCGCCCAGCTTGTTAGCTTGTCAGTTCTATATACTCCCAGGCACAAAAGAGCTATGGAGCATGACCCCTGGCAGCAGAGAAGAGAGCCATCTATGGAGAAAGATTCAGTTCTTTGAAAGGGAATTGTTTTGCACTACTAGGAGGAGAAGGGAGTCTATCCTCCATCAGCTATAATATCTTGGAGTAGAGCTGTTTCTAGTAGGAGACACCATGTCACCCAGGAGACACCATGTCACCCAGAGAGGGGATTGAAAGTCAGTGAGGGAGCTCCACAAATTGGGATCCCTAGAAGCAGAGGGGGAAAAGGCAACTACAGATTCAGTAATGAGCCCTACAGTAATGAGAATTGAGCTGTGGAGAGGATCAGGGCCAGGTAGCCTAGCAACCAGTGCATCAAAGATGTTATATTCCGAGAGACGCAACCTGAGGAAATAATGAGAAAAGAAAGGACCTAGAGGGTTCTGTAGTAGCAGATGCATGAGTGGCTTTCATCACATGTATTCCCTAAGTATGTGTCATTCTAAGTCTGTGCCCACTCTTCCAACTGATGCTGTGTGTATTTGTGGGAGAGTGCCTCACAGCTTTGAGTGAGGAATATTTCATAGCTACTGTTCTTACTATGACATCTTAGTAAAAGTTTTCATTTTGAGCTAATCATGTCTATTGGCCCACTATCAAAAAGCACATGCATGGAGACTCATGAGCTATAGTTTGAGGAGAGTGGGCTCACAGAGGATCTTTGAACCTGAGGTAGCTGTAGACTCCCTCTGTATAACTCAACCTGCAAGTACTAGTTAGGGAGGGAGGGAGACCTAAAAAGGGCACTACATTAGGAAGTTTTCTGATTAAATATGTTTAAAAATTGAAATAGGCTGCCTTGGGATTTCATTTACTGTCCTACATTAGAGGTTTTTGTTGTTTTTCTTTGTCCTTCATTCTCAAAGAGGACCATGACTTAAGGGAGGTGATGCCATGACATGCAAGTGGATTGGATTTAAGAAATGGAGGGCTGTACAAAGTTACCAGCCTCATTCTCTCCCTCCTGAGACATCTGGGTCCAATGACAAGCAGATCAGCATGACAGGAGATGGCCCTGGATGTAGAGGGAGAACAAGACCTTAGCTTTTTCAAGCTAAGGTCTTTCCCAGGTCTCAAGTTGTCTGAAGTCATGTCATTTCAGTGATTAAAGTAAGTAAGGAATGAGGCAGAGAATGGCCTCTTTAACCTAATTTTTAAAAAATCAATCTGGGAGGGGAAGACCCTTAGGGTTTCTGGCCAAAACAGAAACAATTGCTATTTACTTGGAGCCAATCAATCAGAAGCTAGTTGACCATATATTAGGAACATTAGAAAGAACTGAGCTCAGATAAGTGTTGGACAAGATTCTAACTCAGATTCTGTAATTCCTTTCCAACTCTGAGATTCTGTGAATGACAGAGCAACAGGTCATTTAGAGAAGAAAAATAAGTTAAATCAACTATTGGCTACTGTGCAAACAAAATGACAATTTTTTTCACTTTTTCAAAAATAAACTTGTTTTTAGCATCACACAAACACCACCTGAGAGAAAGACTTTGTGAATATTTATTTGTATGAATTAATTGTATTGTATGTTTGTCTATTGCCGAAGAAGACCATGCCATCAGAGAAATAATGACATGACTTGCACTTGACTTTGTTTTTCTGAGTGAAGGAGGGCTGTGCAGATCACCAGACTCACTTCTCCTCCAGAGCCATCTGAATCCAATGACCAGATATTCATCAGGATGACTGGACATAAACCAGGATGAGGCAATTGGAGTTACGTGACTTGCCCAAAGTCACATAGCTAATGAGTGTCAAGTGTCTGAGGTGAGATTTGAACTCAGGTCCTCCTGACTCCTGCACTGGTGCTCTATCTACTGCACCGCCTAGATGCCCATTATGAATTAATAAAGCTAAAATTAGTTATCCATATTTTAATCAGTATTGTAGCTCCAGCGTCAGAAAAGAGAATTGTATGAAATATAATGAGAAATCAATAATGTTCAGAACTACAGCTTTTCTAATAAATACATTACTAGTTTCAAATGAACATTAACAAGCTCCTTAGAATGTATTTAAATACCTGCCAACCATGGGTCTCTAATGAATTCCCCCACAGATCTAACTTGGTTCAGACTTGTTTTAACATTTTCTCAGTGAAGTGAATGAAGGCACAGCACGGGTGTTAGATTAGTATAATAGAAAACAAGGAGGGACATACAAAATGTCTCTAGTATTCAGTCTTGATAAACAAGAGCAATGGGCTAAATCTAATAAGACGGATTTTGGGAGAGACGATTGAAAAGTTCTACACTTTACAAATACAGATTGAGGGCGGCTTACAAAGATTTAAAGTTTAGGTGTAAAAATTTGGGGAGCTTTGAATGAAAGTCAGTACAAGGCAAAAGTGGGAAATAGCTTCAAAATCTAATAGACGGGTTGCACAGTGGTTAGAGATACCAGGCCTGGTATCAGGAAGACGAGTTCAAAATCAGCCTCAGATGTTTACTAGCTTTATGACCCTGGACAAGTCATGTGAACTCAGTCTCCTCATCGATAAATTGTTAATAATAATAGCATCTACCTCCCATAGTTGTGAGAATCAAGTGAGATATTGGGAAAGTGTTTTGCAAACCTGAAAGTGTTACACAAATGCTAGGTGTAATTATTAATGCAATTACGGTCTCTACTAAGACAAGCAAAGGGTCCAGAACAAGGGCTGGATCATTTCTGCTGGACTCAGCCTTCATCAGACCGCAGCTGGAATATTATGTTCAGTTTTAAGTTCCATATTTTAATAAGAACATTAACAAGCTGAATTATTTCCAAAGAAGGATGACTCAGATGTCGAAGAGACAAAGCCGTACAAGGATCAGGTGAAAGAACTGTTTGCTCGGAGAAAAATCAGAATTGGGGAGGATAAGAGAGTTGACTTCACACACTGGAAGGACTGATGTGTAAATGAGGGAATAAGCTCATTCTGCTTGGCCCCAGATTACAGAACAAGGAGCGATGGATAGAAGTGGCAAAGAGGGAGATTTGTCCTCAATATGAAGAAATCTCACTAACGATGAAGTTGACCTAAGAAAAGAATGAGATTCTTCAGAATAGAGGGACTTCCCCATTCCTGGGGAATGCTTCCTTTTCATTCCATCTTACACAAAGATGAAGTTTGAAAGGCAGCTTAGTGTAATGGACAGACCTGGAATGACCCAGGAAGACCTGGCATAACAAATAATATAATAAAATAATAGCTAACATTTAGATAGCACTTGGAGATTTACAAAGTTCTTTACGTGTATTATCTCATTTGGAAGGAAGGAAGGAGGAAAGGGGAGGAGAGGAAGAGAAGAAAGGAATGAAGGAATGAAGGAAGGATTCAAAACTCCTGAAAAAAAAACCGCTGAAGTCATTCATTCTTATCCATGCTGGAACAAGAACGCCCTACAACATTCTCAACTAGTGGTCCTGGGTTGAGAAACTCACCCTCTCTGGAGGCAGCTTATTCCATCTTTGGACAGCTTTAATTGTTAAGAAGTTTTTGTTTATACTACTTTTCTTCTGCAAAAAACCTTCTCCAAGCAAACTCTACTCTGATGGGTGATTCAGTGGAAAGCTGAGAGCTAGATCAAGAATCAAACTCTCTAGCCTCAAATTTCATTTCTACTATTTCCCATTTTGACCTTGAGCAACTCTCTTAACCTCTCTAGGTCTCAGTTTCTGTGCTTGTAAAATTTGGGGGTTGACTTAGATTAAGTATTCATTTTTGTGTCAGAGATCCCTGTGGCAGTCTGGTGAAGCCTATAATCCTTTCTGCCAATAATGTTTTAAATGCATATTATAAAATACATAGGATTACAATGCAAACTATTTGCAATGAAACACAGCTATCAAAATATTTTTAAAACAAATTCATGGACTCCAGGTGAAGAACCTTTGCCTGGGTAATCTTTAAGGTTCCTTCCAGTTCTAAATTCTATATCCCAACATAATCTTGGACTCTAGTTGCCACTTTAACAGTAAGACCTTAGAAATCTTGATAAAGGAGAAAGAGGCTTGAATTTAAGGGGCAGCATAGTGTAGCATATGGAACACTGGGCGCCGACTGTGGAAAATCTGAGTTGAATCCTCCTTCTGACACTGTCCTCAGGTGAAAAATAGGAAAAATAATAGCCCCTTCCTCACAAAGTTGTTGAGTATCAAATTAAATACTATGTAGAAAACACCTTGTAAACCTTAACACATTAGCTCTTGTTATTATTTGGAGGCAGAGGGCTTGGGTTCAAATCCCAGCTCTGCTTTTTGTACCTACGTAGCCTTTCAGTAAGTCACTTGACCAATCAGGTCTTCACTTTTTCATCTGTAAAATGAGAGGGTTGGACTAGATGCCCTCTAAGGCTCCTTTCAGTTCTAAAATCGATGATACCAAATCACATGATCAGAGTTTGTTTTCTCTCATGTAAAATTAGTCTAACAACAAATGACTTAACATAAAACTTTTGTAATTGTTATTATCTACGTAAATGTGAGTTATTAGCATTAGTAGCTGAGCAGCATTGCTCTATGCTCTTTGTTATTCTTATATTCTCTACTTGTATTATTTTCATTTACATTCATTTTATATTCTCATTTTTTAAAATCTTAATAATTTTTTTTCTTGACTCCCTACCTGCAGTCTTATTTCCAGAAACCCATCCATTCTTTTTATTTGGATCTCCCCATGGTCATCAGAATACAAGTCAGGAATAGGATGGGACAGATGAGATGATACCCCAAGTATCTTCAAAGGTTCATTTCCTTTTCTATTCTAGTAATAGAGTACCTCCTATTAAAATGGCTGTTTCTTTACCTTCCCCACCCAAGACTCCTTCCCCAGAGTCTGTGCCTGCTTCACTTCTTTCCCAAATACCACCTACTCACTAGAACTCATTGCTTAACATATCACTTGATTTGGTGATCAACAGCCTGAATATCTGGGATCAGCATAGGGCTAGTTAGGAAGGCAGTGCATACTGGTAACTGCCACCTCTTTCATTCCTCCCTAGAAAACTCAGTCCTAGTCATGTCCCTATTCTCTTTTACCCTCTTTTTCTTTTCTCCATTAATACCTCTGTTCCCTTTGGACACTCCACCTCACCACTAACCCCACCCCCCAAACACATACACAGACACAGACACACACACACACTCTCACACTCACACACACTCTCACACTCACACACACACACTCTCACACTCACACACACACACACACTCACACTCACACTCACACTCACACATTCACACTCACACTCACACTCACACACACTCACACTCACACACACTCGCACTCACACACACACACTCACACTCATACACTCGCCTCAGGACCCAGAATTTGTAGTTATGGTTATCTAATTATAGTTCCCTTTTTCTGTCTCTTCTGTTTTGACTCCTCTCCAATCATCCCTTTCCACCCTCTTCTCTCATCTTTTATCCTGACTACCTAATCTTCGTTTAGATAACATGAATTCATTTCAATTCAGTTTATTAATTCAATGAATTAAGTGCCTTCCAAAGACAAAACAAGCTACTCTTTTTCCTAATGGAGCTTCTAGTCTCCTGAGGAAAACATAATCATGGATGAAAAAATGCAAAATATATACAATATAGATATCAAATAATTTCAGGGGAAACCCTAAGAATTAGGGGATAAAGACTGATAGGGAAGAAGCTCTTGAGTGAAACTGTGAAGGAGTTTAGGGATTCTAAGAAGTGGAGACGAGGAGGGAGAGAATTCCAGGAACACAGAATAGTGTTACGAAATATGTTACTTTGTCCATACATTGTGACTTGTTATTTATTTTCCCATAATTAGGCAACACCTTACCTTCTGGTTACTTGTTATATTTCCACTTTCTTGGTTCTATATTTGCTTACTCCTTTTTTAAAAACTCTCACAAGGCTATTCTACTCTTTCTTCCTTCTTCTCATCCCTCCTACCCCTCTCACTGCCTTAAAGGGAGGCTCAGTCTAAAAATGGTTGTATTTCATTACACACTATAACCACACTTGAAGGCAGGAGACCAGTTTGGTACTTGGCCATTTCTCAGAGCTCTGGAGCCAGGGGTAAAAAAGGGAGCAAAGTTCTGAAGCTCCTCCTTGTGGTCATAACACAGCACAAATACTATTGATCTTACTAGAGGCTTACATCTTTGGGGTAGGAAACTAGTCCCCATTAATTTTCCAGTGAATCTCTGATCTTACTGGTATAAGCATTCCCTCTAACTATGCAGATTGCCACCCACATATTTTGAGTAACTGTCTTCCATCTCCTCTGGCTACCAGTATCCAGTCAATCAGCAATGGGTCATTCTGTTTTTTTCCTAAATAAGGCCTCTTCCTGTACTAGTCCATACATCTCTCTTTTCCCTTAATCACTATGCCATACATCCCAGATACATGCCAGCTCATGGACTCTCTGCACTTGCGGATCTGGGTGCATATCCCATTTCTCACACTTACTGCTGAGGTGACCTTGGTCAAGATACTATCTCCTTCAGTTTCCTCAGCTGTAAAATGAGGGTGATAATAATAGCATCTACCTATAGGATCAAATGAGGTAGTATTGGTAAAGTGCCTGACACATAGTAGATGCTTAATAATAATGCCTCAGTATCTACATCTGTAAAAGGAAGCGGGGGGGCATTCATCAATTGGGGAATGGTTGAATGTATTAAAATAAATAAATATAATGGAATAATTGTACCATCAGAAAAGACAAAAGGGACATTTTAAGTGAAACCTGGAAAGATTTGTATGAACTAAAATAAAATGAGCATAAATATATATACATATATACACACACATATATTATATAACAACATTATAAAAACAAAAACCACTTAGAAAACCTTAAGAACTCTAATCAACACAATGTCTAATCATGATTTCATATGATCTGTGATAAAACATGCTACTCACGTGACAGAGAGGTGATGGATGCAGGGTACAAAATAAGATCTCTTTTGGACATGGCTAGTGCAGGAATGTGTTTTGTTTACTCCATGTATTATGTTTATTACAAAGGTTTTGATTCTTTTTTTTTTCAGTAGAGGGAGGAAGTAGGGGAGAGAGATTGATTTTCATTTGATTAAAAAAATTTATTTAAGAAAGAAACAATGAAAATGGAGAAGGAAGTTGGACTAAGTAATCTCTGAGGTGCTTTCCAGTATGGTGTATATGATTTTTTTAGTTGTAAATGTTATTATTGTTCAGTCATTTCAGTCACATCTGACTCTTTGTGATTCCATTTGGGGTTTTCTTAGCAAAGATACTAGAGTAGTTGGCCATTTCCTTCTCCAGATCATTTTGTAAATGAGGAAACTGAGGCAAACACAGTTAAGTGACTTGCCATGGGTCACACAGCTAGTAAGTGTCTGAGGCCAGATTTGAACAGTCTTCCTGACTCCAAGTCCCTCACTCTATCTATCCACTGTGCCACCTAGTGGCCAACTGTCCCTATAACAAGAGAGAGCAAGAGGACCTGGCCATGGCATTGTCCCCACTATGAGGAAAACTCATATAACCTTGCGATTGGTCTTTGAAGCTGCCTGCAGGTTGTGGGCAAGATTTATATAAAAAGAGAAAATGAGAAGCACTCGTTTACATCCATGATGAAAAGGAAAACATTAGTTCAATTGTGAAAGTCATTGGAAATGTTTCTTTATTTTCATTCACTATCTTTTGTGGCTCATATTTTTCTTATAATTCTTACTAACTTAAAACTTGTTGTTTCAACATTTACTAACTTAAAACTTGTGGTTTCAACCTTTCTTTTTAACCCCAATACTGAGCACAGTGCCTAACACATAGGAAGTGCTTAATAAATGCTTGTTTACTTGGTGAGCATTTATTAAGTGCCTAAGGATAAGTGGTTTTCCAAAAGCCAAAAACATAGTATCAAAGGTTGGATCTGAACCCAGATGGTGGACTACGGTTAGATAAAGAAGGTCACCTGCACTGTCAAATGCATTCACTGTTTCAGCTGTTTCTGTTGGTATTATTAAGTAGTGATGGCAAGCATATACGGAGAAACTAACAAAGAGCACCAGTAAAACATTTTTAAAAATAATAAATCTGGAGGGAAAGTATAGAACAAGACACATTAGCCCGTGAGAACACTTGAAGTTATGGGATGTCTCTAGGTCTGGTAAAACTGGGAAGTTAGCTAAGATAATTTTCACTGGAGCAGCTAGAAGGCACCGCGGATAGAGTAGCAGCCCTGGAGTTCAAAAAGACCTTAGACATTTAATAGCTGTTTGACTCTGGGCAAGTCATTCAACCCTCTTTGCCTCAGTTTCCTTATCTGTAAAATGAGCTGGAGAAAGAAATGGCACACTACCCCAGTATCTTTGCCAAAAACAAATGAGAAAACAAATGGGGTCACAGAGAGTCAGACATGGGCACAACAACCAAATTTTCACTGACCTTCCACATCTGACTCTAGCTTACCTTTCTAGCTTTTTCTTATATTAATTCTCTCCACACACTCAAGAGTCCAGCCAAAGTGGACCACCTCAGAAACAGCTAGGCAACACAGAGATCAGAGTGCAGGTCTTAGAATAAAGAAAATTTGCGTTTGAATCTTGCCTTAGACACTTACTAGTTGTGCGACTCTGAGCAAGTCATTTAATCTGTCAGATTCAGTAACTCCTACCTCAAAGAGGCATTGTAAAGATCAAATTAAATAATTTGCACATAAAGAGCACATAATACACACATAAAGTCCCGTACAATCTTTAAAATGTGATCTAAATTAATTAGCTATTATGTTCCTTGAATATTACCTTCTTTGACCTCAGCTACATCATCTTTCAATGGGGATAATGATACCTGTCCTACCTATTTCACAGGATTGTTATGAAATATGGGGTAATATATATGAAACTTCTTTGATAATGATCAAATATTATGCATATATATTTCTTATTTAATAAAAATAAGAAAATCAATTTCTATAGGTTTTCTTTTTCCAAAACCTGGAGGTGATCCAGAGAAAGTCAAATATATCCCTGAGTGGGGGGGGAGCAAGGGGGAAGAAGGAGGCAGGAATAGGGAAGCTATTAGTAAATGTAGCATTTTAAATGTTATGAAGCAATTGACAGATGAGATGCATCATCTCATTTCAGTCTGACAAACCTTGTGAAATTATTATTTTTTTCCATATGCAGAAGAGGAAGAGAAATTAAGTGACTTGCCCAGAGTCCTACACCTTGTAAATGCCTAAACAGATCTGAACCTAAGTCATCTTGATTTTGAGTCTAGCATGCTATGTATTAGAGAAGGAAAACTCCTATTAAAAATTCAGGTTAATTTTTTAGAAATATATAACTCAGATCATCTGCGGCACAAATAAAAGTTGGGAATAATTCAGAAAGTTGTGTAATGTGGTGTCCTGAAAAGAGCATTGGGTGTGAAGTCAGAAGATCTGAATGTGAATTACAGTTCTCATGCTTATGGGGAAAGTCAAGTAACTTCTCTAAGTCTCATTTTCTTTTTTTTTTTTTTTAATGTTTCTTTATTTTTTTTTCAACATTCATTTCCACAAAATTTTGAGTTTCAAATTTTCTCCCCATCTCTCCCTTCCTCCATCCCATAATGCTTTGCATTCTGATTATCCCTTCCCTCCATATGTCCTCCTTTCTATCACATCCCTCTCTTCCCTTCTTCCTATCTTCTCTCTTTTCTGGTAGGGCAAGATAGATTTCTATACCTCATTACCTGTATTTCTTATTTTCCAGTTGCATGCAAAAACAATTCTCAACATTTATTCCTAAAACTTTGAGTTCCAAGTTCTCTCCCTTCTTCCCTCCCCACCCATCCCCACTAAGAAGGCAAGCAATTCAATATAGGCTATATATGTGTGCAGTTTTGCAAAAGACTTCCATAATACTCATGTTGTATAAGACTAACTTCCCTTCATTCTATCCTGCTCCCCATTTATTCTATTCTCTCTTTTGACCTTGTCCCACCCCATAAGTGTTTACTTCTAATTACTCCCTCCTTCCATTTGCCCTCCCTTCTGTCAACCCCCCACCCCACTTGTCCCCTTCTCCCCTACTTTCCTGTATTGTAAGATAGATTTTCATACCAAATGAAGTGTGCATGTTATTCCCTCCTTAAGCCAAATGTGAAGAGAGTAAGCTTCACTTTTTCCCTCTCATTTCCTCCCTTTTCTACTCTATTGAAAAAGCTTTCTCTTGCCTCTTTTATGAGAGATAATTTGCCCCATTCCATTTCTCCCTTTCTTCTCCCATTATATTCTTCTCACCCTTTAATTTTATTTATTTAGATATCATCCCTTCTTACTCAACTCACCCTGTGCTCTTTGTCTGTGTGTGTGTGTATGTGTATAATCCCTCCAACTATCCAAATATTAAGAAAAGTCTCAAGAATGTGTATAATCCCTCCAACTATCCAAATATTAAGAAAAGTCTCAAGAGTTACAAATATTATCTTTCCATGTAGGAATGTAAACAGTTCAACTTTAGAAAGTTCCTCATGATTTCTCTTTCCTGTTTACCTTTCCATGCTTCTCTTGATTCTTGTGTTTGAAAGTCAAATTTTTTTCTTCAGTTCTAGTCTTTTCATGAAGAATACTTGAAAATCCTCTATTTCATTGAATGACCATTTTTTCCCCTGAAGTATTATACTCTGTTTTACTGGGTAGGTGATTCTTGGTTTTAATCCTAGTTCCTTTGACTTCTGGAATATCATATTCCAAGCCCTTTGATCCCTTAATATAGAAGCTGTTATATCTTGTGTTATCCTGATTGTATTTCCACAGTACTTGAATTGTTTCTTCCTAGATGCTTGCAGTATTTTCTCCTTGGCCTGGTAATTCTGGAATTTAACCACAATATTCCTAGGAGTTTTTCTTGTTGGATCATTTTCAGGGGGTGATCAGTGGATTCTTACAATATTTATTTTGCCTCTGGTTCAAAAATAACATGGCAATTTTCCTTGATAATTTCATGAAAGATCATGTCTAGGCTCTTTTTATGATCATGGCTTTCAGGTTGTCCCATAAATTTTGAATTGTCTCTTGGATCTATTTTCCAGGTCAGCTGTTTTTTCAATGAGATATTTCACATCATCTTCTATTTTTTTCATTCTTTTGGTTTTGTTTTGTAATTTTTGGTTTCTCATGAAGTCATTAACTTCCATCTGCTCCATTCTAATTTTTAAAGAATTATTTTTGGTGTGAGCCTAGGAGTAGCAATCTCACATCTATCTCAGAACTTTCTCAGCCTGACTAGCTATCCCTCCAGCAACCCTCCAAAATGGCATCAACTGTCAAGGATCAGCTTATCTTGAATGTCCTAAAGAAGAACCAGGTTTCCCAGAACAAGATCACTGTTGTTGGGGTTGGTGCAGTTGGCATGGCATGTGCCATTAGTATCTTAACTGATGATGAACTTGCCCTAGTTGATGTAATAGAAGACAAACTAAAGGGAGAGATGATGGATCTCCAACATGGCAACCGTTTCCTCAAAATGCCAAAGATTGTTTCTGGCAAATACTACAGTGTGACTGCAAACTCAAAGCTGGTCATTGTTATGGATGGGGCACATCAACAAGAGGGAGAAAGTCGTCCTAATTTGGTCCAGCATAATGTGAATATCTTTAAATTTACCATTCCCAATATTGTTAAATACAACGCTACTTGCAAGCTGCTTATTGTTTCCAATCCAGTGGATATTTTGACATATGTGGCCTGGAAGCTAAATGGCTTTCCTAAACACCACGTTATTGGAAGTGGTTGCAATCTAGATTCTGCCCATTTCTGTTACCTAATGGGGGAGAGACTTGGTGTCCATTCTTTAAGTTGTCATAGATGGGTCCTTGGGGAACATGGAGACTCCAGTGTTCCTGTGTGGAGCAGTGTGAATCTTGCTGGTGTGTCTCTAGAGAACCTTCATCCTTCTTTGGGAACTGATGCTGATGCAGAAAATTGGAAAGATGCTCATAAACAGGTGTTTGAAAGTGCTTATGGTGCTTATGAGGTAATCAAACTGAAGGGCTACACTTCCTGGGCCCCATTGATTTGTCTGTGGCAGATCTGGCAGAAAGCATTATGAAAACTCTTAGGAGAGTGCATCCCATTTCCACCATGATTAAGGGCCTATAAGGCATTAAAGAGGATGTCTTTCTTAGTGTCCCATGTGTCTTGGGGCAGAATGGCATTTCAAATGTGGTGAAGGTCAACCTGAATCTAGAGAAGGAGAGCCGCTTAAAGAGCTCAGATACTCTTTGGGGAATCCCGAAGGAGATGCAATTCTAAAGCCTTTGAATGTGCTGCCATAAAGAGAACAGGACAGGGGTTGAGGGGTTATGTATGATCTGCTTCTCAGATAGACCAAATCCTTCCTCTGATTAGTGACTAAACACCAGAAGTATAAAACCTGTGAACACACTCTAGTTTCTTCCTAAAGTTAGAAATGGGAAATAGAACCCTGTTGTAGTTTGCATATGATGCTGAATATGACCTGTATAGTCTCAGTGGTTGGTGTCAAGCAGAGCCAGTGTCCCACAGGTATATAAACTACCTGTTTTGACGTAGGAGCTACAACCTCCCTTAGGTCCAGAAGACAACACTCCTGGATACAAAACACCATATAGTAGTAATTCTTTATTGATGCATTGGTTACCCTCCATCAGGGCACTACAGCATGGCCCCCATGTATCACCTTTCTAGAGGACCTGATTTTGTCTGCCTATAATATATATATCAATAGTTGTAAATTTCCACATTATATAAAAAGATTGTATATGTACAACACAACCAATTCCTCAAGTGTCATACTAACCCTAAATACTGAATAAACAACAAATAACTGATAAAAAAAAAAAAAGAATTATTTTCTTCAGTGAGTTTTTGAACCTCCTTTTCCATTTGGCTAATTCTGCTTTTTAAAGCATTCTTCTCCTCATTGGCTTTTTGAACCTCTTTTGCCAATTGAATTAGCCGGTTTTTCAAAGGTGTTATTTTCTTCAGCATATTTTGGGTCTCCTTTAGCAAGTTGTTGACTCGCTTTTCATGATTTTCTTGCATCACTCTCATTTCTATTCCCAATTTTTCCTCCATTTCTATTACTTGATTTTCAAAATCCTTTTTGAGCTCTTCCATGGCCTGAGACCATTGGATATTTATTTTGGAGGTCTTGGATGCAGAAGCCTTGACTTCCTCTGATTTTACACTTTGTTCTTCCTCATCCAAAAGGATGGAAGAGAATACCTGTTCACCAAGAAAGTAACTTTCTATAGCCTTATTTTTTCACCTTTTTTTGTCATTTTCCCAGTGAGTTACCTGACTTTTGTGTCCTTTGTCAAGAGGAGAGTATACTCTAAGGACTTGTTAAGTTCTCAGTTCCTCCAAGGTGGCACAATCAAGGGAGATGAGCTACTCTTCTCCTGGCCTGCACACTGGTCAGGGAGGAATCAAAAACTTTTCTGCCCAGAATCTGCAAGTAGAGTTCCCTCTCCACACAACTATCTCCAACTCCACGACCAGCACTCCTCCTAACCCCAGGGCCCAGCTCAAGGCTGAGACTCAGATCAGCTGCTCAATTCCCCAGGGACTTTAAGCCAAGGGCTCCAAAAATGGATGCTACGGTGGCTGCTGCTGGTGGGGCCAGAACACATTCCCTTCTCACCCAGATGAAAAGGCTTTCTCACTGACCTTTGAAGCTGTCTTTGGCATTTCTGGGTTGAGCAATGTGGGAACTGCTGCTGCTGGTGGCTCCCTGAAGCCTGTTCTGGATCCTGTCCCTACTGCACTGCACAGTCCATGCTGGGCTGTGCTCTGCTCAGTGCCTGGTGCGATATACCTTTCCTGTCGGCCTTCCAGGTTGTCTTGGGCTGGAAATCTCTTTCGTTCTGTCGTTTTGTGGTTTCTGCTGCTCTAGAATTTGTTTAGAGTCATTTTTTACAGGTATTTTATGGGCTATGTGGGGGAGCTTCTACAGATCCATCTTTCTACTCCGCCATTTTGGTTCCACCTCATTTTCTCTATTTGTAAAATAAATGGATTGTATAAAATGACAAATAAATGAACAAGGACTTGTTAAGTACCTACTATATGTCAAGGATTGTGCTAGATGCTAGAGGCATAAATAAAAAAAGTGTGGCAGTCCCTGCCTTCAAGTTTAACATTATAATAGAGCAAGGTAATATACGTAGGGATACTTGGGCCAGAGAAGGGAATTTGGGTCTGGATTGTAAATAGAGTCAGGCTTATATAGCTGGTAAATGCCTAGACAGGATTTGAACCCAAGTCTTCCTGTCTTTGAGTCTAGCACTCTTTCTACTAGAATAGTACAACATCTTCAAAGAATTCCCCTTCCCCTCTCCACCCTTTGCTCCCCTCCCTCTTTCATTGGTTGTTACACCCTTTCCAGTAGCAATGGTAACTTTGATTTGGTTTGATTACTCTTTATAGAGTTAAAACCAGAGGTGGAAAGTAAGAAGGGTTGGAGCATTGCTGAAGTCAAATTACCCTAGTTTGGTAGGCTTTGGTGTGACTGGATGGAATGTGGAACATGGTGGTTATCATGGGTTAGGTGCATTTGAATACACTCAACTCTCTAAGGTCCCCTCCTGCTCTGCATTCTATTATCTTGCTAGCTGTATGACCTTGTTCTGGTTGTTGTTTTTAAGTCATTTTTCAGTCTTGTCTGACTCTGTGTGACCCCTTTGGCCTTTGGAGGTCTTCTTCACAAAGATACTGGGATGTTTTGCCAAAATGGATTGCCATTTCCTTATCTAATTTATTTGTAGGAAATTGAGACAAACAAGGTAACTTGCTCAGGATCACACAGATAGTAAGTATCTGAGGCCGGATTTTAACTCAGAAAGATGAGTCTTCCTGACTCCAGGTTTAGCACTGTATCCACTCTACCTATAAGGTGTCATCTAGCTGCCCTGATGAATTCAAGGAGCTACTTAACCTCTCCTAGCTTCAGTTTCTTCATCTGTAAAATTAGAGTAATAATATGTGCCCTGCTTACCTCATAGTTTTGTGAGGATCAAATGATATCATTTGTTTTTGCAAATGTTAAGTTCTGACCGTCATTACTATTCCACCCACCAAGGCTCAGAATCAGACTTTATTCTTGATAATGAGTTTGACCCAGCCCATCCTTTGTGCTAACAATCTTAAGCCATTCTATTTTCACTATTGTTCTTTTGAAACCATTTTCTTCACTGGCTAATATATTTCTATTAGAATGACAAAGAGGAGGTTTGCTATCTTCAAGTATTTGAAAGGTTGTCAGAGAGAAAAAATATTCATATTGTTCTTCTTAGCCATGGAGAATTTAACTAGGATCAATGGCTAAAAGTGGCAGAGAGAAAGGTTTAGGTTTGATATAATGATAACTAACATTTATGTAGTGCTTTACAACTATTAACTTATTAGAGCCTACTACAACCTTGATAGGTAGGTGCTGTTATTGTTTCCATTACACAGATGAGGAAACTAAGGCAGAAAGAGGTTACAGGACTTGCCCAGAGTAACACAAATAATAAATGTGTGAGGACATTGAACTCATATTTTTCTGATTCCAGGCCACTACTAGCTACTACCTCCAATATAAGGAAAATCTTCCTACTAATTTGTCCGGCAGAACTGCCGTGGGCTGCCGGGTCATTTTACCTAATCCAGGTCTTTGGTGATCAGCTGGATATACTTATGAGAGAAGAGACTGCCAGAGTGAAGCAGAAGTGGAGGTTTTATTACTGATACAGGCTACATGTTGATATGCAGGACGAGTTCTCCCCATGGGAGAGGAGAAAGGAAAACCCCCTACTTCTCAGGCTTTCCTGTCACCAGTTAAGCTCTCCCAGCTATATACATGGACAGCATGCTCTCAGCCCCTTAGCCAATTAACAAAACCTGCTCAGACCACGGACCAAGCTCAAGGGTGGGATGCTCTCCCCAGCAAGTTCCCACTGAGAAGAGGTGGAAAAACAAGATAACTCGTGTCTCACTCCTCAATTCCCAACTGTTCTCTGGGGGCTTCATGACACCTCAGTGGTTAAGCCCTCACCTTTACCTGACCCAAGACCATTCACGTGAGAACTGAGCTTGTGCCTTAACACTAATTAGAAATATCAAAAAGTGAAATAAGCTGCCTCAATAGGCAATGGACACACCACCACCACCACACTGCCACCAGAGATTAAGTACAATGAAGAGAAGGCTGGATTTGGTATCACAGGACCTACCTACTCTTTCAAGTAGTACCTCTATGACCTTGAGAAAGTCATTTTTACCTCCCTAAACCTGATTTTCCTCATCTGAAAAATGAAAGAATTGGGATGGATGATCTCCTAGGTCTTTCTTAGTTCTAAATCTTCAATAAAAAACTAGATGACACTTGTCCGGCATATTGTAGTAATGGTTCCATGTAGAACTTAGACTCAAAGGGACTTAGAAAGTCTATGATTTTATGTCTATTAGATTCAAGTGAATAAAATTCAACTAATGTTTATTAAGCATAGGTACCCTGGGAATACAAAAGTTAAAAAGAGGTGATTGCCTTAATTAGGGGATTGCTACATGTACCCACATAAGAATAATTCAAAATAGAGTGCCTAAAATAATGGGCTTGGTGTTTTCAATGACAGAAACAAATTCTCTACTTGGTATTTGAAGGCCTTCACAACTAACTCCAACCTGCACCAAGTTCATTGCACATTAGTCTCCTTCATACAATCTATGTTCAAGTCAATCTGGTCCTTTTGCTCTTCCTTGAACATGGTACTTCATCTCTTTCCTATCTCATCCCTATCTCCTCACACCTCCCCGAATCCCTAATTTCCTTGAGAGTTTGTCTCCTGGTTCTTCTTCTACCTTTGTGATCACTCTTCAGTGTCCTTTGCTAATTGAAGCTATATCCTATACTACATGTGGGGAATACCTTGAACTCTGTCTCAGTCTTCTATGAAAATTAATAGGTCTGATCATGTCATTCCCCTATGAAGTTCTATTGGTTCCATATTCAACCAGATAAACAACAAGCATTTATTAAGTGCCTATTATGTGACAGGCAGGAAGCTAGATGGTGCAGTAGATAGAATGCCAAATCTGGAGTCAGGAAGACTCTTCTTCCTGAGTTTAAATCTGTCCTCAGACACTTAATAGCTGTGTGATCCTGGGCAGGTCACTTAACCCCATTTGCCTCAGTTCCCTCATTTGTAAAATGAAGTGGAGCAGGAAATGGCAAACCACTTTACCACATATCATGTTGGCATCTGTGTGAAGGATAAGAGAGAGGGGAGAAACTTGAGATAGCGAGACCATAGAAGTTCATTGCAATAGTGGAGGCTAGAAGCAATGAAGGTTTTACTAAGATGGTGTCTGTGTGAATAGAGAAAGGTGTCAGATATAAGAGATAATATAGAGGCAGGAAGGGCAAGATTTGGCAACTAATTAGAGATATAGGATGAGGGAGAGGGAGGAGTCAAGAAAAATATCAAGATTGCAAACCTGGGGGACTGGAGGAGTGGTAGTACCCTTGACAGAAATAGAAAAATCCAGAAGAGGGATGGGGAGAAAGACAAAGTGTTCTGTTGAATATGTTGAATTTGAGATGTCCCTGAGACAACTACTTTGAAACGTCCCATAATAAATAGGGAATATGAGACTGGAGCTTGAGAGAGAATAATAGATAGATGTAGATTTATGAGTCATCTGCCAAGCAGTCTATGCCTCTAGGAGCAGAAAGAAATCCTCTTCTTGGCATAACTCCAGTCTGCACCTTTTCAAGTTCATTACACGTTTATCCCTTTCATACAATCTATGTTCCAGCCACGCTGGTCTATTTGTTCTTCCTTGAACATGGTACTTCATCTCTCTCCTGTATCATCCCTTATCTCTCCACTATCTCTCAGAATCCCTAATTTCCTTCAGAGTTTGTCTCAATCGCTAGCCAGAGGTCAGGTGTCACAGTTTAGCTATGCCTGAAGTCAGGAACACCTGAGGTCAGATCCAGCCTCTGACATTTTACTGGCATTGTGATCCTAGGCAAGTCACTTAACCTCTGTTTGCCTCAGTATCCTCAACTATAAAATAGACATAATAGCACCTGCCTCACAGGGTTTTTGTAAGGATGAAATGAGATATTTGTAAAGGATTTAACATAGTGCCTGGCACACAGTAGAAGCCATATACATGCTTATTCCCTCTCCTTGCTTCAGTCTCTCTATCCTGAATACAGTGTATCTCAAGGACCCAGCATAGTAGCAAAATAGATACTTGAAAAATTTTTATTGAATTGGTAGCTCACTGGTACTATGGGCTCAATTATCATCTCTATGCAGATGATTCCAGAATCTATGTATTCAACCCTCCTCTGTCCCCCCATTTCCAATGTAGGATCATCAGCATTTATTTCATCTCCCAGTCTATGCCTTTGGGCAGGTTGTCATTCTACACTGAGTGGGGCAGCTAAGTGGGGCAGTGGATAGAACACCAGTGCAGGAGACAGGAGGACCTGAGTTCAAATCTCACCTCAGACACTTGACACTCACTAGTTGTGTGAACTTGGGCAAGTCACTTAACCCCAATTGCCTCATCTTGGGTCATCTCCAGTCATCCTGAGGAGTATCTGGATTCAGATAGCTCTGGAGGAGAAGTGAGGCTGGTGACGTGCACAGCCTTCCTTCACTCAAAACAAAGTCAAATGCTAATCATATCATTATTTCTCTGATGGCATGGTATTCTTGGGCAACAAAGGACAAAAACATGCACACATTCTACACTGGGGTGCTCTCTCCTCCTCTTGGAATCCAAAGTTCTTTTTAGAGCTTAACTCAAGGGCCACCCCCTACACCAGACTTTGCCTGATACTCCCAGTAATCAGTCTTCTCCTCACCCCTGGGTCACCCCTAAATTACTTTGTATTTACTTGATACATATTTTAACTTACTTATCTGTGTATCTATTGTTTTTTCCAGTGTATTTCATGCTACTTTTGAAGGTAGAGACTTATTTTGCTCTTATCTTTGGATACTCAGCACTTAGCACATAGTAGGCATCTAATAACAACCCAATGCCACAAAACAGCCCTTTACAATTTTCAGTTACCTCCTCCTTAAATATCTCAGTTCTAGCAGAATCCCTGTGACACAATTACTAACCACAGTAGTTCACATTTTCTAACCAAAAGGTTTTAATTCATAAGATCATTCATTTAGAGCTGGATGGGACGTCAGAGATCAGCTAGTCCAACCCTCTCATTTTATAGGTATGATGTGGAGGCTCAGAGAGTAGAGGAGACTTGCCTAAGATCACACACGACAAGATTCTAACCTAGTTCTGACTCCCAACATTGTTCTTCCCTTGGTTCCCTCCTCTACCTCTTAAAAAAAAAACCATATATCTCAAAAAAAGAATACCAGTAAGGAAATCAGTCAATTAATAAACATTTATAAAGGACTTACTTTGTGCAAGGGGCAGCTAAGTTATTGGAGTCAGGAAAATCTGAGTTCAAATTTGACCTCAGACACTAGTTATGAGACTGTAGGCAAGTCACCTAACCCTGTTGGCCTCAGTTTTCTCTTCTGTAAAATGACCTGGAGAAGGAAATGGCAAATCATTCCAATACCTTTGCCAAGAAAATCCCAAATGGGGTCACAAAGGGTTAAACACAACTGAAACAACGTTAACAATAAAAATGTGCCAGGCACCGTGCTAAGCACCAAGGATACAGAAAGAGGCCAAAAAAAAAAATTCTGCCCTCCAGAAGCTCACAGTCTAAAGGGAAAGATAGCATGCAAACAAATCTATATGAAGCAGGCTATATACGGGATAAATAGGACATAATTAACAGAGGGAAGGCATTGGAATTAAGAGGAGTTAGGGAAGACATCCTATAGAAGGTGAGATTTTAGTTGAGATGTAAAGGAAGCCAGGGAGGTCAACAGGGGAGCAGAGAAATGGTTTGGCTTTGTGGAAGTGGGTTTCTCAGCAGCAGTTCTGGTGAGCATCTGTTCTTTAAAATGAAGGGTGTCATTGCTATAAAGAAGAGACCATGACAGGAAGGCATACTGGTCAGTGACAAGGACCCTTGTTTATTCAGCTGCCTTCCTCTGTCTCCCATTTTACCTTGGATTTAACTATCCAATTTTCAGAGTCCATTACACAATTCCATCTTGGCTCCAGCTGTTGGTTTGCGATATGGCTTAAAACCATCTTTATGAGGTGAGCAGACAGAAAGGCAATTAAATTATTTATCACAGAGCACTGCCATGTGGCCTATGTTTAAAGCTGGGGCTCCCCCAAGCCTCTTCATTGTTTTTGGTCCCATGAAACAGGGGCTTGGAAGAGGACTGATTCTATCTCCCAGCAAGCAAGGAACAGAGCAAAAACCGATTTTCTGTAGTCATAGGGCAAGAGTTGTAGCCTCTGGTATTAATTTCCCCAGAGTCCTTTCTTTGATACTAAGAGCTGATATTTATACACATAGCATTTCATGTTTATAAATTCCTTTCATGTACATTGCTAGGTCCATGAGCATGAACATGGCTAAATTCTCTCAATTAGTGCTATAGCTAAAGAGAGGTGATCTGAGCTTTGTTCCAGCAGGTCAAGCTTAGTCAACATATTAAGGGTGCTTTGCACCCTTTCCTGAAAGTCCTATCACAGTTATGCCCCTCTTTCCTCACCACCACTATCCCCCAACACTAACTCCCTAGCCTTCCTACCTCCCAAACCCTTCTCCCAGGAATCATCTGCTATGGTCAAAAAAGCTCAGGCAGATTCTAGGGGAGACAATCTCCTAGCCTAACATAAATGCACTTAACCAGGCCAGATGGTAGCAGTCTCTGCTCTTATTTGAACCTCTCATTAGCCCTGTGAGTTGGGTAGGACATTACTATTTCCATTTTAGAGATGAATAAATAAAAGCAACTTGGCCACCATCGCAAAGTGCATGAAAATGAGATTCTATTTCGAGTCCTCTGCCTCCTAGTTCACCCTTGGTTCCATCACACACACACACACACACACACACACACACACACACACGCACACACACCCCTTCCTCTCCACCCTATGCCTCTTCTTACCTTTCTCCTGTTCTAACCTGAGAAGACAACAGAGCAGAAGTCACTTTTAGCTGAGATTTCACTAAGCAAAAGTGTTTAAAACAGGCAAAGAGCAAGAACTTGAGGCAATCAAAGGAGTAGGGGCTATCCATTTAATCAGTCCCCACTAATCATTTCACTATCAAATATCCCCCAGCAGAAATAGTGGGAGGGGATGAGACACACACATACACACAAATGTTGAACATTCTAAGATCATAAGTCAATTGACTTACAGGGGAAATGACTATATAGGCTTATTTAGAAATTGTCTGCTCTATGAACTCATAAATGGCTAGTGCACACACGCACACACGCGTGCACACACACACGCAAACACATGCACGCACTCACACACACACATAAACACCACAACCATTTGGCCAAAAGTTCTCTTTCTCTTTTTATAGGCTAATGTAAAAGTCCTAAAACAATGACAGCCTCCTCCAGAAGACTTTGTTATACATTTTAAATTATCCTTTTTATTCCCCCGCAGGGACCCTAGCCCATAATCTATGTGAGTGATGAAAATGGCCAAACTGGAAAGGAAAAGATGTATTCATGAATGTTTTTGCCTCCCTTTGGAGGAGGCCAAGAGGCTTTTTTTATTCCTTCCTGTTAAAAGGGCAGTCAGGTGGCTACAAAGATTCAGAGAAACTTTTGGAGGGTAGATTGGAAGTTTCTAAAATGGAAAGGATCTTTGAGATCATTTCAGTCAACTCCTTTTTTTTTAACAGCTAAGGAAACAAAGGCTTAGGGAGTGGAAATGACTTCTCCATGGACACAAAAGTGGGGAGTGGCAGAACCAGGATTCTGAGACAGGTCATAGTCAAAGTACTTGAGTTTGAGTCCCAGCTCTGCCCCTTAAATAGCTATGTAACCTAGTCACTTCAACTCTCTGGGTCTCAATCTCTTCATGTGTAAAATGAGAGGGTTGAACTCAATGACCTCTGATGTCCTTTCTAGCTATAAACCTTCTGGTTTGGTGTCAAACCAAAGCTCTGCTACTTACTACATGTATGACCTTGAGCAAGTCACATTACTTCCCTCAATTAATGAATCAAGAAACATTTATTAAACACTATTATATGCTGGCATTATGCTAGGTAATAGGGATACAAATGAAAAAATTGAAACTATTCCTGCCCTCAAGGAGCTTATATTCTAAAAGGAAAACAACATATGCATCTATAGAGTATTTGCAAAATCAATACAAGGTTATTTTAGAGGAAGAACACTAGCAGTTGACAGTCACAGGAAAGTCTGTGGCACCTGAGCTGTCCTTTGAAGGAAACTAGGGGTACTAAGGGGTGAAAGTGAGCAAAGAGGACATTTCAAGAATGAGGGACGGCCCATTCAAAGGCACAGAGATGGGGGATGCAATGCAGATAGCAAGAGATCGTTTTTAATACAAGAAGGTGAGTAATATGTAATCAGCCTGGAAAACTTGAAGCCATGTTGCAAAGGGTTTTAAATTATAAATAGAGGTATTTGAATTTGATTCGACCTAGATGACTCTGGAGGAGAAAGTGAGGCTGGTGACCTTGCCCAGCCTTCTCTCACTCAAATCAAAGTCAACCGCAAGTCATGTCATCATTTCCCTAATGTCATGGTCCTCCTCCAGAAAAAAACGTTGTTGTTGTGTTTGCCCTTCATTCTGAAAGAGGACCATGACATCAAGATGATGCCATGACTTGCAGTTGACTTTGATATGAGTGAGAGAAGGCTGGGCAAGGTCACCAAGCCTCACTTTCTTCTTCTGAGCCATGTGGGTTCAGTGGCCTGATATTCATCAGGATGACTGGAGATGACTCAGGATGCAATGGGAGACCCCGGCCTTTTCAGGCTAAGATCTTATAGCATTTAAGATACATCCATTCAATGAATAGGTTTCTTTAAGTAGTTACTCAAGGAATATCCCCTTTAATAAAAGAAAAAAATCAAACTGGGAGGGGAAGACCCTTAAGGTTCCTGGGTAAAAGAGAAACAATTACTATTTAGTAGTTGTATGTGTGCTGAATATGGTAAGTTCTTGACAGTCCCTGTTGGGAGGTAGAGAGTATAAAGATAATTTTTTTAGGATTCCTAGGGAGTATGGGGGCCCACTGCATCCAGCCTCAGCCCTCAGATTCAGATGCCCAGATACCAGCCTAAGAGCTATTTCCCCCCACTCTGTACTCCCAGATCCCTCATTGGAAAAAATGAAGGACAAACAATGGTAATAAGAAGTCAATAGAGGTTATTGATCAGAAGAGTGACATATCAAACCTATGCTTTACAATATCATTTTGACACTTAGGTGGAAAAAGGATTGGAAAGGGGAGAGACTTGAGAACCAGTTAGAAGACTATGACAATAATCCAGGTAAAGGCGATGATGGTGGGAGCTAGAGCAGTAGACATGTAGCAGCAGATGCTGTGGCAGTAGTAATAACTAACATTTATATATCTCTTTAAAGTTTGCAAAGCACTCTTTATTTATTCATTTTGTTCCTCACAACAACCAGTGGATAATTTATAAAATAATCCCCATTTTATACATGAGAAAGCTGCAGTTAGGAGAGTTAAATGATTTACCCATAGTCACGCAAATAATAAGTGTCTTTGGTAGAGTAAGTAGTGGTACCATGGATAGAGGCACAGGCCTGGAGTCAGATGAGTCTCGTTGAGTTCAACTCTGGCCTCAGGCACTTACAAGCTGGGTGACCCTGGGCAAGTCACTTAATCCTGTTTGCTTCATCTGTAAAATGAGCTGGGGAAGGAAATGGCAAATCACTCCAGTGTCTTTGCCAAGAAAACCCTAAGAAGGGTAAAAAAAAGTCAGACACAACTGAAAAACAAGTTTGGATTGGAATTCAGCTTCTCCTAATTCCATGTGCACTGTTCTATCTATTGTATCATCCAGCTGCCTAGGGGAGCTGAAATTTAAGAAATATAAAGATAGAATCAAAAAGACTTGGAAATTGTTGACTATGAGGAGTAAGGAGAGTTAAATGACTCCAAGGTTGTGAACCTGGTTGACTACACAATAAAGGATGATAGTGTTCTCAACAGAAATAGGAAAGTGTGTTTGAGGGGTGGATTTGGGGAGAAAGATAATGAATTTTTGGATATGCTAAGCTAGAAGTACCTATGGATCATCCAACAATGTTGAACAAAATAATGTCTAATATCCCTCTCTGCTTTAAGTTTCTGATCCTAAACTGAAATCGGGGTTTACTCAATGCAAAGCAAAATGTCATGATATGCCCTGCTACGAGAAGATACCTAGGGCATTCTCTTATATCTCTAGGATCTATATCTAAATTTAGAGCAAGAGTAAAAGTCTTGGTTAACTTGAATTGAGGTTCAGAACAATAGCCTCAGACACTGCAAATTCTTCACAGATCAAAAAATGATTAAAGATCTAATAAGGCTCATTATGCTGTCCTTGTCTAAAAAGAATATGAGGTTTGGGTTTTTTCCCCCAACTAGTTCAATTTAGAAATAGATCTTCATCCTCTTAAATTCACAGAGATGAATAGAGGTAGAATACAATAACTTTATGGAAATTGTCTAATCATTGTCTTAAGAAAATCATAGGATTTGGAGCTATCAGAGAGCAGAGTAACTTTCTGCACCAGGGGTTCTAAAAATGTTTGTGTCATGGTCCTCTTTGACAGTCTGGTGATTGGTAAAACTCCTTCTAAGAATATTTTTAAATGCACAAAATAAAATATATAGAATTACAAAGGAAATTATATTGAAATACAGTGATCAGAATATTTAAAAAAAAGTTCCTATATGTCAAATTACTTTCTGTCTCAGGAAGGATGGAAGGGAGGGAGGGAATTTGGGACCCAAAATTTTAAAGAACAAATGTTAAAAATTGTTTTTACATGTAATTGGGAAAAAATAAAATGTCATAAATAACAAAAAACAAAAACAAATTCCTGAATTCCAGCTTAACAACTCCTGATCAAGACTAACCCACTCGTTTTATAGATGCCAAGGAAACTGAGGCACAGAAATATAAAGTTTGGCTTTTGGACCAGAACTCTGAACAGCAATTCTAAGAGAAGAACATTTCCAGTCCTGGTAATAATCTTATAAACCAGAAAGGTCCAGAGTTCTGAGGGTGTCAACTGGCAATGAAGATGATTCCTACAACTGTACTCCAAGTGTTTTCTCCAAGGAGCAAACAAAATGTTGCTGCCAGGAGACCAGTACCTTTTGAATTACTTGGGTAGTACAAATCTGAAGTAAATGGACTGATTCAGTTTCCTGGAATGGTGCTGGTAGGACTGTCCATGTTTCACATGCATACAACAATGAGGTCAGCACAACGGCTGGGTAGACCTTCAGTTTGGTAGTCAATCTAACACTTCTTCTCTCCCAAACTTTTCTTCAGAGCATCCCAAACACTAAGCTAGCTCTGGTGATGTGTGTATCAACCTCATTGTCAATGTGTACATCCCTGGAGAGTACGCTAGCAAGGTAAGTGAACTTATCCACAGCATTCAAAACTTCTGTATCTGTTGTAACCAATGGTTCCATGTATGAATTGTAGGGTGGTAGTTGATGGAGCACCTGTGTTTTCTCAGTGCTAATTGTTAGGCCAAAATTAGACCAAGCAGCAGAGAATTGATCCATATTTTGTTGCATCTCAGCTTCAGAGGCTGCATTGAGTGCACAATCATCTGCAAACAGAAAATCATGCATCAACACTCCCTCCACTTTGGTCTTGGCTTAGAGGCTTTGAATTTGAATTGTATTAGGAAGATTCTGAAGATCACCTGATGGGATAAGGTACCACACCCTGAGGTCCTTCCTGGAACTAAACTGCCGAGTTATCAAACTATGCTTCAGAGAATGTAGCTCCAATGGGCTAGCCATATTGTTCAAATACAAAATGCAAGTTTGTCAAAAAGACTATTTTATGGAACTCACACAGGGCAGGTGATCACATGGTGGTCAGAAAAAGTGATACAAGGACACTCTCAAGGTCTCTCTCAAGAACTTTGGAATTGATTGTGTGACATAGGAGACACTGGCACAGGAGAGTTCAGCATGGCATGCCCACATCAGAGAAGGCACTATGTTCTATGAGCAAAGCAGAATTGAAATAGCTCAAAGGAAATGCACGATGCACAGATTTGGAGTATCCACCTCAAATGTTCACATGGACTATTTGTGCTGAACCTGTGGTAGAGCATTCTGAGCGTGTATTGGTCTGATTAGCCATAGTCGGATACACTGAAACTTGACTCTAGAATAGTGAAGTCATTCTGATCCTCTTCGAGAACAAAGGGCAACAACCAAATGGGCTGAATATCTGTTTATCAGTCTTATTAGGTGTTTCATGTTTAAAATACTTGTAATGAATTCTTATGAATTTTTTGTTTCAAGAATTTTTTTTTGTGGTTGAGGAAATAAGTAACTGTTCTGATATCTGAATACCGGACATTGAATAAGTGTTCTAATTAGGACCCTGTTAATAATTTCTTTGGAGAGACCCTAGACATAAGCCATATACCTAAATTTTATTTAAAACATTATTTTCTGTAAGACCTTGGAGTTGGGGCATACTGGACCAGAAAATCTGAGAAAAGATCTGAATCCTTTCTCTTTAGGTCAGGCTCCACCAGAAATGAATCTGAATCCCTTTAAACCCAAAGTCCCATTTTGAGAAATATCCTTCCCTATCCCTCCATAGGCCATGGATAACATATGGACAAGAATGTCAGAGGATGAAGAGACTTACATGGTTAAGACTTGCATTCATAAAAGAAGTACCCACATCAGGGTCCTTTTAGGAGGGCCATTTTAAAAACTGTTTAATGGAGAGTGTTTTGTTTTCTGGTTACCAAAATACACTGTAGATATATTTGCAACAGCAAAAACTGAAACAAAAAACAGAGTCTCAGGATCATTTGGAAGTAGAAGGGACAGTAGAAGTTCTACACTCTAATTTGTTTATGAGATAATGTCCATTGGTCTCTGGCCTACACCCAGATTAGCTCCAAAGGATTCACACCTTATTTCCAGAAGACTTCAAAAAGGGGGAGTCAGATGGTAAGGAAAAGGAAGCCACACCAAAATAATCCAAGGTATGTATTTGTTCTGGTGAGTTGGGGAAGCAGGGAAGAAAAACGAATCTTAACTCAACAACCTTGAAATTTTCTCCAGAGATCTGTGCAGTTTTTTATTTATGCCAAACAAAATCCTAAAACAGCAATATCTTTGAGAGACATTTATTATACAACAGAGCCCTTGTTTGCATGGACATTCCCCAACAAACACCAGCTTTTCCAGGCCCACCTAGTCTTCTCTGTTGGTGGACTCAGTTCCTGCTCTGGGAGCTAGTCTCCAGATTCACATTCATTTCTCAATGGATCTCTAAGGATGCCAGGCATTTACTGAAACTCTGATTTTCCTGGAAGTTGCTGATGGGCACTTATACTGCCTTCTGTAAAATTCAAGTCTCCCCAATTTCAAGAATTTTCTAGAGGCCCTTCTCCAAAAATGTGCTCCAAATTAGGGGTTCTTAACCTGAGTTTCATGAACTTTTAGCAAATATTTTGATTAGCTCTATTTCCATAAAGCTGTTTTCTTTGTATTCCTATGGGTTTTATTTTACACATTTAAAAACACTCTTCTGAGGAGTCCATAGGCTTCAGCCAAGGGGGTTCATGACATAAAAAGGTGAAGAACCCCTACTCTAGAGGAAGGTAAGAGTGCATGATCCTCTAAGGACCTTCCCAATTCTGAGATTATAGGATTCGGAATTAATATTTTGAAAAATTTTGTAATTTTGTATTTTGTACAGTCCACCCCCGCCCCCATTTGAGGAGGTGCTGCTGGTTATCTGGGTCGAGCGAAGTTCATCAGGGTCAGTGCTTTGTATCAGTTTTATTTTTTATCATCCGCCCGTAACAAGTTGTGTGTTTGCAACGCACAGTCATGTGATATACATCAGTTGACTTGAGCCTTACAACTCTGTAAGACAGGCAGTGCAGGTAAGTCATGTCATACATGTTATCTCCCCTATGGAATGAATATAAGTTTCTTTAGGGTAGGATGTCTTTGTATCCCCAAGGTCTAGCACCTGGGAAGAGGGACTGGACTTGTGATTTCATTGATACAGGGAACTCTCCACAAGGAAATGCTCTGTACCAATGCAGGTCAGCATATCCTCTGCAATTTATGGTCTTAGAAAGTTGCCCTGGGGCAGCGAGGTGGTACAGTGAATAGAGCACCAGCCCTGGAATCAGGAGGACCTGAGTTCAAATCTAGCCTCAGACACTTGGCACTTACTAACTGCATGATCTTGGGCAAATTATTTAACTTTGATTGTCTTGATTCCATCCTCCAAAAAAGAAAAAAACTTGACCTCAGTCAAAAAGAGGTTTAGTGCTTTGCCCTAGTCACACAACTAGTATATATGTTAGACACAGGACTTGAACCCAAGTCTTTCTGTCTCCAAATCTATTCATACAGCTACACTGCCACTCATGGTTGTGGTTTAATAAGTGTTTGCTAGTTGATTGACTCTTCTATCCATCTCTCCATATCCATTCTCCATCTCCATCTCTTCTTTCCTCCATGAGAAAGCTAAAACCTAAAGAGCTTCAGAGACTTGTCAAAAGGTCTTATAACTAACAACAGGTTGGAATCAGAACTAGCACTCGTCAGAACTGGGACTTCCAAGTCTTGAGCCAACACTCTATCTACTACTACTTCCCACAAAAAAAGTCAAGTGGGCAGTATTTCATTTGAATGACTCATTTTCTCCAAAGTCCTTTCCTCCTATTTACAGTATCCCAACAGTGCTTCCTAAAATGGGAAAGAGGATGTGTACTAGATAAGACGACTGGCATTTCTGTATTTGCCAGTCAGCCATTTAGGGTCATTTCTGGGGATTATCAACATCTGAGCTACAGATCATGACAATGTTGTGCATGTGTGTGAATGTGTATGCATATGCATTCTATGTGTGTTTAGAGGAGTAAGAAGAATGTGTGTATATGTGTGTGTGTTTGTGTGTGTCCCTTTGTTGCCGAAGACCATGCCATCAGAGAAATAATGACACGACTTGCACTTGACTTTGTTTTGAGTAAGGGAGGGCTGTGCAGGTCACCAGCCTCACTTCTCCTCCAGAACCATCTGAATCCAGTGACCAGATATTCATCAGGATGACTGGAGATGACCCAGAATGAGGCAATTGGGGTTAAGTGACTTGCCCAAGGTCACACAGCTAATGCATGTCAAGTGTCTGAGGTGAGATTTGAACTCAGGTCCTCCTGACTCCTGTACTGGTGCAATGGTGCTCTATCCACTGCACCTCCTAGCTGCCCCTAGAGGAGTGAGAAATGGAAAGAACGATGAAATCTCCAATTGGAATTGTGAAGATTCATATAGATTCTCACGTCATGGAAGGAATTCTGACTTGGCATGAAATTGGATAAATGCCTCATTATATTCATGAATGAGTACAAGTTTCTCTCTGCTAAAAAATATCTAATTTCTAGTTAACAAGGATCCTCCTACCCTTCTTTGTAGAGGTGGGAGACAATGGGTGTAGAATACTGCATATACTATTAATCATTGTTGCATTAGTTAGTTTTTCCTGCTTTTTACTATTTTATTTCTCATTACAAGGCATGGATTACAGTTAGATAGGAACGGTAGGGATATTTAGAAATGAAGGTAATAAAAAAGATATGAAACACTTATTCATGTTCAAATTTAATTAAACAATTTAAAGTACTTTTTAAGTGAAGTGGAGTAGTGTTCACTATTATGTTCAAACAGATCAACGGTAATCAGCGATGGAGATATCCACCAATACCTTCTTGCATTATATCACCATCCTACTTCACATCCGCCTATAAAACTATGGCAAAGGATACACCCAAGATGCCTTAGATCCTTTCCAGAGATCTCTTGACATAGCGTGGATGTCACTGACCTTGGGTTACCCCTACAACACCCACTGCCTCCTTTTAGAGTTATAGATATCTTTCTGATGGAGATGATTGAGGAAAGGGATATGTCAGACCTATATTTTATCCTATAAGTCTCATTTCCAATGAAATAATCCACCCACAGTTTACTTTAAAAGTTTCCTTTAGGAAAAAGTACGTTTTCACAGGAAGATTGGGAGAGGAGCAGACTTGAAGACTATTCATATCTTGACATTAATATTTCTTCATTCTTCACTTCTGCCACTGTCCTTATTCTGCAACTGCCTAGGACCAGTGTCATGTCTATTCTCCAAGAACTAGTCTATGGGTATATGTTAATTCAGAGAGTTTCAGAATCAAAGAGCTGGTCACAGGGAGGCAATTGCTTTCATAGGACAGAAAAGGACCATAGAGAGCACCTAGTCCAATCTCTTCATTTTACAGATGAGGAAACTGAGGTACAGAGGTGAAGTGACTGACCCACAGTCACATAGCTAGCAAATAGCAGGAGTCAAACTCAGATCTATTTGATCAACACTTGCTTCACTATGCCACGCTGCCCCTCTAAAAGCAACCCATGAAGATTAGCTCCTAAGTCATGAAAGGGCATTGATCTCCATTGGTGGAAGGCATACTCATGTCAATGAAATCATAGGTCTTTGAAGAGTTAATGCAGTAATGAATGCGAGAGAGTAATCTCATCAGTCTACACACACACACACACACACACACACACACACACACACACACACACACTTTTGAGGGCACTGGGATCCCAAATGTTTTTAACTCTGTCAATTTCATTTTTTAATTTCATGAGGAGAGCTGTTTGAGGTTGATTTATACAATAAATCTTTGCAGCTGGGCCATTCAGAGGATATATACATATATGTACATATATGTGTGTGCATATATATACATATATACACACAAACATATATATGTATACACACACACACATATATATGTATACAAATACAGAACTTTATGCTTCAGAAGAGACCATCAAGAGTTCCCATTTGGGAAGAAATATCAATCAGGCTTTGAGAGAAGACAGTGCCATCAACTTTGTCAGTTATTACACAGTGGCTAGAAAGCTAGACATAGAGTTAGGAAGATTTAAGTTGTAAATCCTTAAAATACTAACAAATATTACTGAATCTCTCTCAGACTCAGTTAACTCATCTGTAAATAGTAATAGTAGTAGCATCTACCTTACAAGGTTGTTTTGAAAATCAAATGAGATAGTACTTGTATAGCACTCTGCAAACTTAAAAGCCCTATAGAAAGGCTAACTATTATTAGTAGTAGTATTTAAAGTATAACTCAGTTGTCAAGTTCAGCAGCTTGAAAGTGTTCTATAATCTGTGGTTTTAAAATATGAAAGGAATCAAGGCTTTCCGAGACTTAGGGTAGTCTTGAAACTTCTTCAGATAGAACCTAGATGAAAAGAAGGAACATAATTAGTACTTTGGGTAAGTGATGGGCAAGAGATGAATGAAGTATGCTGACATCTTGTTCCCTCATGCAAAAGGAAGGTGAGTGACAGAATTAATGCACTCTAGCCCACCCTCTTTTGACCCATTCCACAAATAACTGCCACAAATAACATGCAATTTGGGATGTTATTTTGTGGAAGAAACACTGGATTTTAATTCAAAAGACTCAGGTTTGAATCTAGGCTCTACCATTTCCACTGACTATATGACTCTGGACAAATCTAGATAAATCACTAAATTTCAATCTTCTCATCTATAAAAAGAGGAATTTGGATTAGACTAAGTAACTCTCTCAGCTCTAAAATTCTACTATCTCTTAGGATTATTTAGGCCCTTCTCTTCTGCTTCGCTGATCTACACTTTGACTCTTGGCCATTTGACTTCTTATAAACTAAGCCAAAGTAAGAAAAAGGAGAAGATAAGGAGAAGAGTTGATAAAATTTTCAGCTTGAACTAGATCAGGCAGGCAATAGAGCTCCAGATAATCATAGTAAAGGATGAGCATAGATATTATTGTAAAGTACATGAAAATTAAACTTGGACACCCTCTGCCTCCTCATTCTGCCCTTATGTTCCCTCCCTCTTTCTCTCAGGCATCAATGCCTTTATGTTTTCTCCTTCCCACAACACTTAAAGCCAACAGAAAGGAATGCATTTGAAACTTTTTTACACTATAACCAAATAACAATTTAAAGTGTGAACTCTCTGGAAATCTGAATCTGAACAGGGGGTGCGAGTTTCACACAACAGTGAGATTTTTGGTCAGTATCAGGAGGTAGGGACATTGTTGGGGAACTGGCAGTGAAAAGCTGTCTAGGAATTCTGAAATCACAATATGTGGTTGGCTATGTACTTAACCTACACCTAAGGTCAATCCTTATTTTATCCAGGACTTCCCCCCGGAAATCCCAGTTCATCTCTGATAATATTTCTAAGTCAAGAAATCCTTCTAATATTGATCATAGCACTGTGATTCACTGACTTGCAGACAAGCTAAATCCTTAAAACCTGGGCTTAGGAATGCATTGCCCACCAGGGGCAATTCAAAAATCCTGGAAATGCCCAGACCTAAACCATCTCCTTTTCAGGCAAGTTTTCTTGCTACACTGAGCTAGTCAAAGAAGAGGGAATGGGTTATTTCTAGTTATTTATATGAATAATCCGAAAAAAGGTCTAATTGATGAGTCATAAGGACTTACAAGTTCTACATGTGCCTTCCTATTTATATGATAAGGAAAAAATAAGAAGGAGTTGAAGGGACTCTGAGTGGAGAGTACATAAATGAGGACAAAATAAAGCTGGCTGGTAAGAGAGTTAGGTGGATTGCCATCAGCTTAAACAATTGAGTCACAGGAAATTGATTAGTAAATCAATATCAGTTTAGAGGGAGCTAAGTCTTATCTTTGACCCTCTTCTATTCAACATTTTTATGAGAAACTTAATGAAGGCATAGAAGGCACACTTATCAGTTTTATTGAGGGCATAAAGCCAGTAAGTAGAGCTAATACACTATATGACAGAATCAAGATCCCCAAAGATCTCAACTGGCTAAAACCAATAGAAAGATGAACTTTAATATCGATAAATATTAAGTCCTATACATAAGTTTTAAAAAATCAATTGCATGAGTGTATGATGGAGAGTACTGATTAGGCAATAGGTAATGAGAAATAAACTTATTACTTTTAGCTGACTGCAAACTCAATCAAAGTCAATAGTTTAACATGAATACCAATAAACTAGGGTTATCTTAAGATATATTAAAAGATGCATCCAACTTTTCATGATCCCATTCAGGGTTTTCCTTGGTGAAGGTACTGAAGTGATTGCTATTTCCTCTTGCAGCTAATTTTACAGATGAGGAAACTGAGGCAAACAGAGTTAAGTGATTTGCCCAATCTCACATAGCTGGTAAGTGCCTGAGGCAGGATATGAACTCAGGTCTTCCTGACTCCAGACCTAGCACTCTGTCCACTGTGCCACCTAGCTACCCATGTGAGTAATGTGCCTACGTGCCTCAAAAAGATAAAGCTTTGTCATGCTTATTTTAATCTTTGTTATCTATATAGTCAGAGAAATAAAAAACAGAAAAAGCCAAAATTTCCTCTCCCTGTCCTAAATCAAACCAAATATTCAACTTTGCTACTAAATAAGCGCATTTACAGGAAATAAATTGTATAAAAGAGAACATTTGCTCTTGGGGCTTACCTGTGATGGTGATAAGCTCGTTTTCCCAGAAAACATAAGGAGAAAAAGGCAAAGGCCAAGCCTGGGAGTGACCAGGTTGCCGTGGCATAGCCAATCCATTCCACAATCTCACCAAAATAATTGGCTCCAGATATGTAAGTGAACAATCCGCCTACATTTAGAATATTCAAACATTCAGTCAGAATAATGAGTTACCACAAGAATTAGCACCCTCCCTCCACTTCAAATAGAGGTTTTGGTGCTTGGTAGGTTGGTACACAAACTTAGTGATACAGCAGAGAAATACCCAGGAAGTGGCATTGAGGGCCTGAGGTCAGGTGTGATCAAGGGAATGTTCATTAGTAAGAGCTCAGGGTCACAGGGGGAGACCTTCAGTTCTGGGTGGAGGTAGAGAGTAGGGAGCAATCAATATGGCACAGAGATAGCTGGAAGTGTAAAAGAAGATCTTAGATTTCTAGTCAAACTATTCATTAGTGCCTAGTGACAAGAATAGGCACATTTAATGGACCAGAGTCATCGCCTCAGCATGTGTGTGTGTGTGTGTGTGTGTGTGTGTGTGTGTGTGTGTGTGTGCGTGTGCACCTTATGGCTAATGAAATTCATCTTAATCCTATAGAGTAATATAATATTAAAGTTGGAAGGGACCTTTGATTTTTGGTATAAACTGTTTATTTTTTAGATAAGAAAACTGCAACTCTGAAGGGCTAAATCCAGATCTCTCCACGGATCTCTGATCACTAAAATACACTTTTTAACCTGAAATCTAGCAGAGACCAGGCTCATTTTATCACCAGAGATCATAGTCTCTCATGGAATAGAAATCCTGCCTTTAATTGTTCCACAGCCTAGCTCTGGCTGAAGAGAAGGCATCTACTTCAAACCATCAATCACCTCCCAAAAGGAAGGGGGAAGAATTTAGATAGTACCAACTAGTGTCAAACGCTTTACTAATACCTCATTTGATCCTCATAACCCTGACAGGTAGTTTCCATTATTACCCCATTTTATATCTGAGAAAACAGGCAAATAGAGGTGAAGGGATTTGCCCACCCTCACACTATTAAGTGTCTGAGATCAGATTTGAATGTAGGTGATTCTGACTCATGGCTCAGTATTCCATCCAACAAACCACCGATCTACCTCTATCTCAGTCTGCCTAAAGACAGAACAAGAGTCATACTTCTTTACTCTTATTTGCCAAAACTTTTATTATTTCTCTCCTTTTTCCCTGTGAGAAAGAGAATACTTTCCACAGCAGATGCTGAACCTGGAGTCCGTTAAACTTGTGTTGAAATCTTGCCTCTAACTCTTACTAGCTTGATGAAGATGGACTGCTCAATTAATCTCACTAAGCATAAGGTCTGACAAACCTATGAAATCCCAGAGCCTTGACCTGTTGACATTTCTGATTCTGCCCTTTACTCCCTCTACTAAAATAAGTTTTATGATTTTTATTAATAATGAATAAAACATGCATGCTCCCTTGCAAAGATTGGAGTCCATGGAAGTTGATCTGGATTTCATTCAAAATCATCCTATTTCAGAGGATAACTGAATATTTTCCTAGGGAAGCACAGACATACACACACACACACACACACACACACACACACACACACACACACGTGTTAGAAGAAAGGATTCATATAATCACAAATACTCAAAGTAAAACTTTTTGCAGGAAAAAAACAAAAGCAAAATGGGTGGTCATCAATTGGGTAATACCTGGACAAATTGTGGTAAATGATTTTATTTGAATATAACTACACCATAAGAAATAACAAATATTAAGTATTCATTATCTTAGTTAAGATAATATATGTAAAGTGTTTTGCAAACTTTAAAGAGCTATATAAATGCTAGCTATTCTTATTGCTATTATTTATCGTTATTCAGAGAAAAATGGGAATACTTGTATGAACCAAGAGAACAACTAACGCAATGACGACTATAAAATAAAATAAAACAACAACGAAAAGCAGCAGAACTCTGGTCAATGGAAAAGTCCAACTTAACTGCAGGTCCTTGATAGTGAAAACATATTTTCCTCCTCCCCTCAGAAGTCAAGGACTACAGGTATAGAACAAGGCATACACTGTGGGACATGATCAATGTTTTGCTTTGGTTTGCTTGAACACTTTGCTACACAGAAAGGTTCAAAGGAAATGTGGCTATTATTGGGAAGTGGCAAGTGTTTTTTAAAGAGCACAAATAAAATATGTACACCTATACATATGTTTATCTACATAAATAAATGTATATATGATATTCAAACATGTATGCATACAAATGTGCATGTGTTTTAATCTGAAAATACAGATGATTCTACATAAAGATCGAGATAGAGATAACTAGATATAGGTATAGATACAGATTAGAAAAGAAAGAATCAGTGTTAACCTATTACCCTTGGAAATTTTGCATGATGGCCTGGCATTATGAGAACTTGTCTACCTTTTTTGTGGAGTTTATTCAACCCTGCTTTAATTTCCCTCTCTGCCATTAATTTTCTTCAGGTTCGTGATGGAGATGTCTCTTTGGGAGCCTGATCTATAAATATAATAATACTAAGCTGCAGAAGAGTTTGCATAGTATTTAAATTAAATACTTTCCTTACAATGCAGAGAAGTACAGAAATATAAGCATTACTATTTCCATTTTACCGGAAACTGAGCATCAGTCTGTTGTGATAACTTGACCAAGGTCATAGAGTTGGTCCAAGCCTGAGGGCAGTCTTGGACCCAAGTTTTCTGGATCTAAGACCATTCTGTGACTGCACCACTGTACATAAAATTATGTCAGGCCTCCTCTCCCCTACCTACCTCTACTCTGCAGTCTCAAAAACTGCAAAGGAGTACATTACAAAATAGCAACCCACCTAGTCATATAGTTTAAAAATACATGACACTCAAGTTATGATAATAAATTTTAATATGAAAAGATAAAATAGCATTATGTGCTGTTTTGACATTTACAGTCCCCTACTGGAAGAAAATTTGATCTCTGTAAGCTTAATGTGAAAAAGATGAGTTTACCTTCCCTCTACAGGAATTACACTTCTACTGATTTTGAGTGTTTGGTTTTCTCTTGGAAGAAGACTGACTATCTTCCTGTTATCAGTATATAATGTGGAACCATGCTTGAGTTCCAGCTGTGACTAAAAATCAACAAACAATTTAAACTTAATCAGTGGTCTACATATAAGTTCTCTGCCAGACCCAAGGCTTGGAAAGTTGCACCCCAAACAAGTTCTTTCTTTCGGAATCATGAGAAAGGACATGTCTGTGTTCAAATGTTCTTCCAACAATCATCATAGTCTTTCAGAATCTGGCCATTTATGTATTTTCTGGGTTTTTTTCTTGTCTTTAATTTACTGGGCCAATGTCTAAGAAACTTTATCCTTCAGGCATTCAGAAACACAAAGACAGCTGAAGTGAATGTGTCTGAAAGACAAGGTTGGAAAAATGCACCTTCTCTCAAATTTCATATCCAATCAGTTATCAGGTTCTATTGATTCCATCTCTGCAATGTTTTACACATTTCCCTCCTTCTGGCGTCAGAGGGCTTGTGTTCAAATTCTACCTCTGATGCTTGTACTGTGTTCAGTAATACTATTCAGTCTTGTCTGACTCTTCTGGATCCCATTTGCAGTTTTCTTGGCAAATCTACTGCAGAGGTTTGCCATTTCTTTCTCCAGCTCATTTTACGGATGAGGAAACCAAAGTAAACAGCGTTAAGTGACTTGTGCAGGGTCACACAGCTAGTGCCTAAAGCCAAATTTGGACTCAAGTATATGAGTCTTCTGGATTCCAAGACCAGTGCTATTTCTCCTATGCTTACTAAATACCTACTATATGCCACCATACTATATGAGTGTTGGGTGCTCAGGACCAAATACAACGAATGAAACAACTTGTAAAAGCCTGCTACAAAAAAAAAAAGACTGCTACCAGTCTTGCTTCCCCTCTATTTTGTCTCTAACTCATCTTTCAAATAGTTCTCAAACTAATTGTCCTTATGTAGAGAGATTCTATCATGTCATTCATCTGTTCAATAAAGTTCCTTTGCCTGACATTCATGATCCTACACAATCTGACCCTGACTTATCTGTGTAGACGAATATTCCTGCCAGCATAAGTTCTGTGCTCTAGCCAAATTGGACCTGCATACTGTCCATCAAATATGGACATCTCATATTCTTCTCTATTTTCTCTCAGGTTATTCCTTATACATGAAATGGTCTCCTTCCCAGACTCTTCTAATGACCTACCCCTGAAGACCTCATAAAATACCTTATTTTGCAACTCTCTGGTGAACTAATAATGCACTGTTATACTGATTCAAAACGTCACCAATGTTATTTGTAATAACTATATGAGAGGTCACATGATGTGATGGAAAGAGAACTGGGCTTGGAATGAGGAAGTCCTGGATTTAAGTCCTGTCTGTGAGATATACTGGTGTTCACCCATGGGAAAGGCAAATAACCCTTTAGTTCACCAAGAAAGCCAATAAGACTAAGAGTAGCAAATGAGTTGCCAATCTACACTAGGCTTCCATACAAAAGTTCCCCAGTTGCAAAAGCATAAGTCAGGACCAATAAACAAATATACATACACACATACACACACACACACACACACACACACACACACACACATACATATACATATATATGTATATATAATACATTTATATATAATATATTGTCTATGTATATATTTGTTCATATATACACATAAACATGTGTATATACACATGTATATGCATATACACACGTGTTTATCTGTGTGTATGTACACTTAGCACAAGGATCTCTGTGTCAAAGGACAAGGATATTTTAGCCACTTTTTTAGCACAATTCCAAATTGCCTTCTAGAATCATTAGCCTGATTCCCAACTCCACTAATATTATGTTAGTGTGCCTGTCTTTCTACAACTCTTCCAATAATTGACTATTCTCATCTTTTGTTACTTTTGCCAATGTTCTTGGAGTGAGGTAAAAACCTCAGGTTTGTTCTGGTTTGAATCTCTCATTATTAGTGATTTGGAACAATCTTTCATACAATTGTTAGTTGTCCATCATTTTTATTCTGATGATCGTTTGTTTAAATCTTTGGCCATTTATAAATTAGGGAATGACTCTGGGTCTTGGATGCTTCTGCTTATTCCTATATATCTTGAATATTAGACCCTTATTACAGACATTTGAAAGTAAAATATTTTTCCTGCAAAATTTTGTACATGGACATGAGTATTTTGATGAAAAAGGCTATGTCTTCTTTATTTCTAACTGTTCCAACACCAAGCGCAATGTTTTGCACATGGTAGAAATTTAATAGATGTTTGTTGAATGAATGGCCAATAATGAGTTAACTAATTAATAGGAGTCTCTCAAAAAACCTTAGGGATGAGAATAGGGAATAAATAATCATTTTTTTACCTTGTGGAATCTTATAGGAGATCTCTCCAGGCTTTCTGAGCTGGCGCAATAAATAGTCACTGTGAATGTTGATGGCCATTCCCAAGAAAAATAAAAGGATACCTAGGCAAAGAAAACAAATAATAGATAGGAAATTCAAGCTTTTCTGATCTTCAAATTTACGTACAATAGTTAATTGCAGAAAAACATCTAGAACCCACTTAACCTCCATGATCGGAGTCAACCACACAGTACAGCAAATCAGTGCTATTGTCCCAGGTCCTGTATTTTGAGATGTTCTGCATTGCTGTAATGGCAAATAAAAAGATTCAAGAAAGCAATAATTAACTAATCAGTGCCTTTAAAAGACCTGGGGCTCATTTATTTATGATCATTTATGACCTGCTTTAAAGTTGGTAAAACACCTTCCACACATTATCTCATTTGAGCTTTCTGACCAAACTTTGGAAACAAGTACTGCACGTATAATTAATTTCGTCTATAGATGAGGACAGATTGAGACCTTAAGTGACTTGTTCAAGATTATAGAGCAAGTAAAAAGTCTGAGGTTGAATTCAAACCCAGGTCTTCCTGAATAAAAGATAGGCACTTCTGTTCCTCAATATTTTTCACTTGTAGATATTAATTATGAAAGCACGTATGTCCAAAGAGACTTACTATGTGTGGTGATTTTTCAGAACAAAAGAGAATTCATTCTCAATATTTTCTCTGACTCCCTTTTCATCCCTGGGGAATTCAATGTCAAGAAGAAATGTGATATCATGAGTAGAAAGTCAGCCTTGGAGCCAGGAAGACCTGAAGTCAAATACTGACTCACACCTACTGGTAAGTGACCCTTAGCAAGTCACTTAACTTTTTAGCGTTTGTTCTAGGTGGTTTTCTAAGATTAAAAACTGCAAAGAAAATGGTGACTTCTTTTGGCAAAGGAAGTTTCTGCATTGTGAGTTCCTTAGCACAATGAAATCATGGCTCTGAATCAAAAAGCAAAATAAACCCATATCACAATATCCCCTAAATGAGCATCAGCTATTTCAAAGAAAGGTAAACATATTTGGGGGGGGAGTTAGTTTTAGAAATGCCCAAGTAGGGGTGAGCTTCCTTGAGTCGACACTGAAAACCACAAACACCTTCAATTTCACTTCTCCCAATAACTTTTACTCTGCTGACATGAGGAAAAGCTGCATCAGGCTGTAAGAAAAGACATTACAAAACCCTAAATATACATACACCTACAACACTAGTACTCTATTGCATGTCAGCAAATAGAAAGATGGGAAGAGATTAGGGAGGGTGAGAAAAATCTGCATTTCTTTGCCACAAGTAATATCAGAAGACTTGGGTTCAAATCCCACTTGTGTGACCTTGGGCAAGTTACTTGGCCACTCTGGACCTCTATTTCCTCATCTGTAAAATGATGAGAATGAATTAGATGAACTTTAAGGTTCCTTCCATCTCTAAATATATAATTCCCTGATTACACAGGCCTAGGAATCAGGTCACCATTGTGATCTCAGGCCAATCGTCTATAACCATGAAATGAAGGGCTTGGACAAAATTCTCTCAAAAGTCAATTACAGCCCTAAATTCCAATGCTGTTGTTCTGGTTCTAAGCTATTTCCTTGCCTAAGGTCAAATCCTTCTCAACTAATGCTTCTATCCAATCTCTACTGTCTACGAGACAGTGACAGCCTGTGCCCTCCCTCTCAGCACACTCACTCAGCCTGTAAAACTTTGGCAGAAACTAAAGTATGCCATGGGTATGCCTGGTGTCATGAACCTGATGCCTACAAACCCTTGATCCAATAAGTCTGAACTGATGCTTGAGTTTAACCAAACTTTAATACAACTTCCATTATGAGCAGATTTCTTAGAGGTTCAGGTGGTGTGCTAGGTCTTAACAGGTATGTCTGTAATTATTTTCATATAATTAAATAGACCTGTGATCTCATCAATGTGTGTACTCCATCCAGTGATACAAATGACAGCTCATTCATACCTGCTCATCCTGTGACAAGTGTCTATGCCCACCTCTAGTTTTGTCATGGGCATAGGCGAGAGTCACTCTTTTCTCACTTTCTCCTGATATCATGAGAATACCAGTGGAGCACATAGCCTATACATAGGTTATATCTCACTTTTTCCTCATGACCAACCTATCTTCTTTTTTTCTCATCTGAAACCAAGCCAAAGAATTATATTATTTATTGCCAACACTGTAATTTGAAAGTCAATGGGCAAACTTATAGAATGCATCCATAAGTATATATATATAATATGGTATGTATGGATGCTCTAGCTTGTATGCATATGTGGCAGATGGGTTCTATAAGTTGTCTAGTCAATGGCAAATCATAATTCAGGCAATAAGTGTTCCTTATCTACTTAGTTCATGTATATTGTGGATGTGTGGATATATAGATAGAAACAAAGAGGAAAAAAGGAAGGAAAGAAGGGAAAAAGGAAGGAAGGGAAGAAAGAAGAAAGGAAGGAGACAAGGGAGAAAAAAGAAGGGAGAGAGGGAAGAAAAGAAAGAAGGAAAGAGGGAAGGAGAGAGAGAAAGAGGGAAAGAAGAAAGGAAGAAAAAAGAAAGAGAGGGAAGGAAGGAAGAAAGAGAGAGAGAATATGGACAATGAGTCCAGTTCTTATGAGCATGCAAAGAGTGTACTTGATGCAATTCTCTATTTAGAAGAACCTAGAGTATCTACTTCTGTATATACATGATGACATGTAAAAGTATATTGGCAAGACTTGGGAATATGTGTAGGTATTTTGTAACTGGTTCCAGTCTGCTTACTAAGTGATGAAGAGGGGTCTTTTTCATTGACTGCTTAGAGGGAACTAGTGGTTCAAAAGCCACTAGGTAACCATGTCACAGAGAGCACGGCCAGAGTACTTGTCTCATATACATTATATGTGTGTATGTATATATATATATATACATACACATATGTAATTTGTGTATGTATGCAAAATATATGCATATATATTTACATATTATATGTATATGTATATGCACATATATACATATGCATATTTATTTATGTGTATATTGTATTGCATAACATGTACAAAGATAATATATCTAGAGTGATATCCTTGCATATCTACAGTTTTAAAATGTATCCATAGAGACATGATTAGTGAAATGTATAGAGACAGAGATAGCAATATCTCAAGAAATAATAGTATCTTTATAGATACTGATATTTATAGTATATAGATTTATAATATGAATAAGGGTATCTCTAGAGGTACTGATATCCATAACAGATATAGATAACTATCATTGTATCTATACTATTTCTATATAATATATCCATAATCTAGAGATAGCTATCTATATAATATAAATGTAGATATCTCTTATAAAGATAGGTACCTCCACATCTGAGACTATTACATATCTAGATAGGTAGATATATTTTGGACAGACACCACAAATGAGCCATAACTTGGGCCCATAATTGAAGAGAAAGAGAAGGAAAGCAGCTGGACTGATTTTGTGAAATGGCAAAATTCTTTTCCCAACCTTCAGTTTCTCCCACAACAAAGGCCCATCTTTTTAACAGATCAATTCTTCTGGAGTTGTATGACTGCAAGTCATGGATCACTATAATCTTAGAAGAATTAAAAAGCAGGGGAACCCATAAGACAGTGATTATTGGTGCATAGTGTCCATGAGCAGAAAGAAACATGTGACAAACAATGAATTACAAAGGGGAACTGGAGGAAAGTTGGTCATTACCTGAAGTAAATCGGACATCAGTGAACCATTCATCAGGGTAGTCAGCACAATAAATTAAATAGTATCCTTGAAGGAAGCCATTCAGGGTACAGAAGATAAGGGCATGAAAAAGTATATTGAGTGGAAAGGGCCTTCCTCTGGTGAGGAGGGCATAAATGAATGTCCTAGGGAAAATTTGAAAAGAGAAGCAAAGACAAGTTGTAATAAGAACACCAAAAAAAAAAAAGTCAAAGCAACTAGATAAAGTTTCAAATGCCACTTTCTGATGGAACTTGCCCTGATGCAGAAGTAATCTCTCCATCAAACCAGAGAGTTTGTGAGGTTTACTGGCCCTGATTTTTGTTGTTTTGGTCATTTTGGTCATTCCCAACTCTTCAAGACCCCGTATGTGATTTTCTTGGCAAAGATATTGGAGTAGTTTACCATTTCCTTCTCCAGCTCATATTGCAGGCAAGAAAACTGGGGAAATCAAAGTTAAGTGATTTGCTGGGTCCATACATCTAGTATCTAAGGCTGGATTTGAACTCAGATCTTCCTGACTCCAGGCCAGGCCCTCTATCCACTGCACCACTTAGCTGACCCTTTCAAGACCTAAAGTGCTATACAAATGTTAGCTATCATTATCCGCTCTAACATGCATTATATCATAATTTATAGTATAAAGATCTATGTAGGAGTCTCCTAGATTACAAGCTACTTGAGAGAGATGTTGTTTTACTTATCTTTGTATCTTCTCTAGAGACTTAGTGTATTACACATAATACGTGCTTTTAAATATTTGTAGGATATAACTCAATTATATCACTTTCCCCCTTATAAAGAGTCTTTCCTAGACAGGCACACTAGTACCCTGCAGGTGGAGCTGTAAAATTCCAATCCTCCTAAAAAAAAAGAAAAATTGTGATTATTCCAAAAAGGTGATTACAACATCCACAACCTTTGATCAAGAGATTCCATGCCTAGGCATAAACACCAAAGAGGTCAAAGGTTAAAAGAAAGATCCTTTGCCTACCAAAGTATCTGTAATAGCACTGCTTCTAATAACAAAGAACTAGAAATAAAACAGATACATGCTGATTGAGGGAATGGCTAACCAAAGGATAGTATATGAATGTAACAGAATATTATTACTGTACTATAAGAAACAATGAATATAAATGAATATAGAAGTCTGGAAATTCTTGTATGAGCTCAATACAAAGGGAAGTAAACAGAACCAGAAAAATACTCCACATGACTACAACAATACAAATGGAAATAACAAAAATACCATTATGATGACCAAACTTGACTGCAGAGAAGAGATATGAGAATATTCCTTCCCTTCTTTGCAAAAAGAGAGACTATGGATGTGGAACTCAGCAGAGACTGATTGATGCACTCGTTAGTTTTGGATGTGGAACATAGTAGAGACCGATTGATGCATTGATTAGTTTGCTAAACATTTTTAATAATCTTTCTTTTTGTTCTTTGTTATGAGATGGCTCCTTGGATGGAAGAGGAGAAAAAGAGGGGTATATTCAGAAATGAAAGTAGTGCAAATAAAGATTAAAAAATGATCAAGATAGACAAAAATAACTAACACATTTTACAAAATGTAGAAAATAACAGTAACTCACAAATGTGTGCCCTTTTAGATTTCATATAATTTCAGATTTTCCTATTTCTACAAATCTTACAAAATACTTTCCTGAGACAAAATATATGATGAAAAAATATAATTTTCTGAAATTATTTCAATTGCAAATATAGACTCAGGAATAAGTAGAGAAAGTCTTTGAAGGCCAACAGATGAAAGCCAGACAGGAAACCAGTCCTAACTGGTTAAGAGACTGGCTCACATCCTCTGGGTCCTATATAAAAGAATAAAGTTGGCTGCGATCAGTTGGCTAGCAAGTAGTTCAAAACAAGCAGGAGAACAATGTTTCAGGACACTCCTGAAGATGCCTTGGCATCCTTGAGAACTGCCTTGGGGAAAAGAAAAGAGGTCTTGGCTCTAGCTTCACCATGGATATCCTCCTACTACCATGCCTTTGGACAGAGGAAGACCTTGAATGCAAAATGTACACTAGACAAAAAGACTGTTTTATGGAAAACTCACACAAAGGAAGCATCCACATGGTGGTCAGAAGAAATGATACAAGGACACTCTCAAGGTCTCTCTTAAGAACTTTGGAATTGTGTAACATGGGAAATACTGGCACAGAACTGCTAACATGGCATGCTGTAAAGCCAAGCAAAGTATTATCTTTTGTTGTTTTTGTTTTACTAGAAGTGCATCTGAATAATGAGATAAAAAAGGAACTTTTCCACCCATTGTCAGGCTTGGGAAGATTTGTAGGAAGGTCTACATGTTTTGTTAATAAGGCACTGGTTCTCCAGGGTAGTGATGCCCTCTGGCTCTAAAACGTATATAAAGGTATGGGTATGGTTTTATTCTGGGGTTTACTGATTAGAAGAGTTTGGCCAGATAAGGACTCTGGGAAGCTGCTAAGGATGCACCCAGCTTTGAAAACCCAGATGTCGGTGCTTCCCTCTCTGATCAAAAAACCTGTGATAGCAGCCTTTGTTGTGTATGTTGGAGTGCTAACTGATACATTATGGTGATGAGGATGGGATCTGCATAAATTAAAAGGACAGCATGGGGACTGGGATAATTGTCTGTTGTTTCCCAGCTGTGGCTATGATTCTGTGGAGCCCCGGGAGGTGAGGAGTGTCCAGAGCCAGGGCTCAAGTGTATTAGCTCAGCTCCAGACTGTGCTAGAGGAGTAAAGGTCCTGAAAGTGCCTTGTATTCAGAAATCAAACCAGAGAAAATTTGGAATGGAGTCCTGGAACCTAAGCGGAAAACTATCTTTGTACTGACCCAGCAGTAGCAGAAAACAGCCTGTGCACAGACGTTGGTGAGATGAGAGGAATGAGAATGGAAAATTGCATACTGAACCACCCAGCAGAAGTAGAGAATGGCCTGTGTGCTGACTTTGGTGAGGTGAAAGGAACGAAGAAGACAGCTACCAGCATTCAGACCCAGGTAGAAGCTGGGAGTGGCTGACTCCTGCTGGAGAAGGAGGAACCCAGGAGCTCAGAGTTCAGCTCTGGGGCAAGATTGAGGCTATGCAGCAAGGTACTGACTGTGTTTTTTGCATCATTCTCCTGGGATAATTTGGGACCCAGAGGGTAGAGTTGCCTATGATGGGGGGAGGGGAACTGCCCTGAACCCCCAAAGAACTCCACCCTGATGACTTTTGCTGTCTAGTCACTTCTCAGGACTTGGAAGCAGGGCTCACTAGAGCCTACACCTGAGAGTGCAGGGTGGGTAGGACATGCCCCCCAAGAGAATTTTGCTTGGACATTTCTATTTGGGATTGAGGAAGGAGGAGTCGGTTGTTCTCGCCTCAAAGAATGATGTATGTTATGCATATATCTTTGTGTTTGTTTAAATTCATTTGGCCACCCAGGTAATAAGTTGCTATGTTATGTATTCTGCTAATGTGAATTATGTTGTATTTACTTAAGAAATGTTAATGCCTATTTGTTCCAGGATCCATGACCATTTAAATTGTAAGGCCAAGCATCCCTGGAAGGGTGGAGTGTAAGGGTAAGCAAAGTAGGATCTTTGCTGTTTTTTGTTTTACTGCAAGTGCCTCTGAATAACGTGATTAAAGAGGATCTTTCCCACCCATTGTCCAACCTGGGAAGATTCATCGGAAGATCTACACCTTTTGTTAATGAGGAACTGGTACTCTAGAATGGGCTCCAAAATGAGATGTGAGTTTTATTTTGGGGTTTACTGACTAGAAGTGTTTGTTTGACCACATGAGGACTCTGGGAAGCCGCTAAGGAGCCCCCCAGCTTGGAAAACCCAGAGGTTGGTGCTTTTCTCTTGGGTAACTATGGTCAGATAGTTAGACCTGTCTATTGAATTGTGATGTATGTATTGACTATGGTCAAGCAGAGGAAGCCAGGTTTGTTGACCTTTGATTTTCTCTGAAGTTCAGGGTGCTGACTTTTTCCCCTGAACTAACTGAATGATACCTGTGCTTGATTAAAGAGATTATTAACCCCTCAAAAACTGCCTTTCCTTTTAGAGAAGCAGATCAAAGAACCTGTGGTAGCAAGCTCCCTGTGTATATTGAGGTGCTTACCGTTACACATGCCCACATCAGAGAAGGTGCTGTGATCTATGAGCAAAGCAGAATTGAAACAGCTCAAAGGAAACACAGGATGCACAAATTTAAAGTATCCACCCCTAATGTTCACAACAGACTATTTGTGCCCATCCTGTGGTAGAGCATTCCAAGCTCAAATTGCTCTGATCAGTCAGAGTCAGACACACTAAAACTTGATGCTACCATAGTGACATCATTTTGATCCTCTTCAAGAACAAAGGACAACAACCAATTTATGATGGAGAAGAAAAAGATTGCGGGATTCTCATTTTGACTCACTTCAGCTAGTTTGAGGACTCATTCAGATTTTAAGTTAAAAAAGCTTTGGTCACTTTGTAGCCCATATAGCCACAGATTTAATTCTAAGGACAAAATTCTTTTTAAATAATGAATTAGGACCAAGATCTATCATACATATTCAACAATATTTATTATTATATGTACAAAAAGTACTTGTTATGCACAAGGGATTATGCAGATAAAATAAGATACAAATCCTGCCATCAAGGAGCAATTCTGGTTACAAATTTGAGGGCCATGAACCACTGATGCTCCAAAGAATATGAAGCATGATAGAGCATATTTGATCCAAAACAAATTTCCCTAGGAAAAAAAGAGGGAGAGAACACTTCCAGGTTAAAAGTGGAGGGTATCTAAGAGTTCACATAGTTCAATTTCTTCATTGCACAGATGAAGACCAAAAAGATATGGAGAGAATCTGTAGGACACAGCAAACAGAGCACTGCACTTAAGAGTCATGAAGTCCTTGGCGTAAGCTCCACATTAGACAATCATTAGATATGCAACCTTAGGAAAGTCACTTAACTACTCTGAGTCTCAGGTTCCTTATCAATAAAATGGAGATACAAAAGTATGTTTGCCGTGAGGATCAAAAATCATCATCGCTCAACAAGCATTTATTAAACACTATGTACTAGGCACTGAAGATATAAAGATAAAAATGAAATAGTCCCTGCCCTCAGGGAACTTTCCATTTCACTAGGTTTAGACACAAATAATATAAGATAAATATAGCCATTGGGGAAGAGCTAGCCATTGTGGTTACTTGTCTCACCTGGGTGCATGTTGTCCTCACTCCCACAGCCCTGTGGCCAATTGCTTTGTTTTACCACCTAACTAACCCTGTTCTGTGTTCTTATGTACTTCCCAAAACCATATAAGGCTAGTTAGTCCTTCCTCAGGGTCTGTGGTCATTGAGAGAGGCCATTGGCTCAATTTATTAGTTATTGCTAGTCTAATTAATAAACTGATGATTGTCTTTCAGTTTATCTTAATTTTCAAATGTGGCAGCTCCAAGAAGTGATCTATGGGATTCAGTCCAACACCGAATAAAAATGACAGAAATACATGGTGTCCTTCAAGCAAGGGAGTGTTCATCAACTGGGCTGTGCCACATTTGGAAATAAATTTGGTGGGGTGAAATTACTATGCCTTAACACTGAGCCCACCCTCCCCATGAGCCAAAGAGGTATAGGGAAGAGAGTGACCCCAGGTTCAGGGGATGTGTTTGAACTTGTGTACTTCTACATCTTCTCAGTAAAAATTCCTTTGTTAAAGGAAATTGATGTTAATTACTTAAATGATATCAGGATACTAATCAATGGTATCAAAAATAATGAGGATATATTAGCTGGTATTGATTTGATATTGAAGAGAAAAATGGCAATGGTTATTGAAAAGAACATACCGGAATGGGAATTCAAACTAATAACATGAAAAAACACACCCATCCTTCAGGAGGGACCCTGAGACACTGAAGGAGAAATATAAGTAGCTATGCTGTCTGGGGATCCAACTTGACAGACAAATGGAAGTTGGAATAAGGATTCTAGTCTTTATAAAGATTATAGGAGTGCTCATATTGATAAAAAAAAAATTATGGATCTTTTGAAGTACAAAAGTATCTATATGACTAAGGAAAGGTTGACTAAATTCAGTAAACTTTGACTTGTTATACCTCAACAATAAACCCAAGTTTCTGAGAAAAAAATGGACTGAGTGGTTCCAACACAACCAGTGTTCAACATGAACATTCCCATGAACATCCCCAACATGAACAGTAGCTAACTCAACCAAATACCACATAAGAAATGCTTAAGGCCTAATGAGTCTGAAGAAATCACTTTCATGCCATTACTAATTTGATCAACTATCCATCTACAGATAAAAAGATTCTGTCTGGTGTAATGTTAAGGGAATTTGAAGATCTTCCCTGCCCGTTAATAGGCCTATGTGCCTAGTTGTGATACATTCTGAATTACATAGAACCCACTAGGGGAAGAAGTTGCTTAAAGAGAAGCTTGCTTAAGGGAGGTTTGCTTGTAGATAAGCTTTCACAACTATTGGTACTAAGGTAATTAGGCAATGAGTCACAAGGGTTGTGATGCCTTCTGGCTCTGAGAAGTGTAGTGAGTTTGTTACTCTGAGTTGGTATTTTGCATTGGGAATTTTGCTTTTGAGACCTTTGGATTCTCTGGATGGGACTCTGAGTAGCTATTTGTTAAGAGCCCCTCAACTCATATATTGTTGGTGCTTAACCACCTGGTGATGTATATAAGTGGCTGTCAGACTTTGTCAGACAGGTAGAGCCCCTATCTGTTGATCTTTGTGTTAATTTCTCTGCTTGGATTTTCTCCAAGTTCAGGGTGCAGACCTATCCTCAGAAGTAGTGAATGTAATTAAAAGTAGGATTGTTAACCCCTTTTTGAGCAGTCTTTCCTTTAAAAGCAGATCAAAGAACCTGTTCTAGCAGGCCATCTTGAGTGTGCTAGGATGCTTGCTGTTACATCTAGTGACTGGGCATCATGGTAATTTGTCAAACCAGTTGATAAAGGTTATCTAACTCTATATATTTGGATGGTTGATTGGATCAATCAGGAAGTAATCTTTCCCAATTTGTAAGAAAATTAAAATGCCAAATCTCCTAGGCTGTGCTATTTTGGATTGTTGAATTTTTGTTGTTTTCTAGTCTTCTCAATATGGCCCTAGAGAAAAAGAAAGGTTATTTGAGTTAACCAGTAAGTCCTAATCATATAATTTGTGTGTATTATCAAAAACAGAATATAGCAACACAGGCTACTTAGAAGAGGCACAAGGCCTTTTCCAGAATGGGAAACTTCAGGACTCACACTTGCACACAGCCATATTATACATACCTGAGTGGCTGAAGAAGATTCAAGAAATCTACAAAATGAAATACTGAAGACAGTACCTGTAATTAGAGACTCCTAACAAACCTCATAGGATTGGATCTGTTATTTTCAGAATACAGGATGTGGGAATGTTGATAAAATGGGATCCATCTTTCTAAGGATATTCAATTGCTTCTGGGAATATTGTGAATCTTGATTCCGATAACACAGAACCCTGAAGTATCATTTCCCACTGGTTTCTCATAACACAAGGAGAGAGGCAGGGCTGACAGAGGGCAGCTTCACACAGCATTCCCAAGACCCAAAGCCAAGAAGGCCCCTTCACATCTTATGCAATTTCAAAACTGCCTGTAATAAACTCCTTATAAAGGAAAACACTGACAGACCTTGGCTCCTACACTTTGTGTATTCATACTAAGTCAAGAGAAGAGTTTAGGCTTTTATTTCTATGAAAGAAATCCAAGGGATGAGTAGAGATATGTTTACATTATATGGCCATTTCAAGGTGGGAGGGGTGGGGAATTGGGAAGGAAAACTGAATTATTCAGACATCTGCTTCAATTGCTCAATTTTGTTTCTGCATAGAGAAACAGCATGTCTTAACTCTGAAAGGTGGTCCCATACAGCAAACTCAGGGTGCATCAATTCACAAGCATGTATTAAGTGTCACTATGTGTCAGGTGATGAGGATATGAAGACAAAATTGAGTAATCTTTCTCAAAGATGCCATCAGAATGGGAAAAAGAAGGCTGAATTTGGAGCTAGATAAGCGAGGGCCTAGTGACTGTCTATAGGTCTTGGGGCAAGTCACTTACATTTTCCAGGCCTCAGATTTCTCATCTTTAAAATGGGTAGAGCGGATCAAATGCCTCTTAATCTGCAATTCTCTATTATAGACACTATGAGAAAAGATGTGCGCATGTTTTCTCGTTCATTTTGGAAGAAGCAGATTAATAATCAATAGGAATCCATTATCTGAAGAGTAAAACTCCCCTCTTAAGAGAGTAAATTAAAAATAATGAGAGTAATATCTCTTTCCATATTTACACATGGCCTTTTACCAAGGGACTCCAAAAGCACCTTTGCACACCAAGATGAATGAAAGTATCTCTATGGATTCTAGACATCTCTTGAGCACCAAAAATGAATGCCATGCTGGGCAAAATACAGAGAGCAGCTCCAACCTATGGACTGGGAAAAAACTCAGGCAAAGAGTATGTAGGGACAACGTAAGAGTTACATGATTTACTGCCCTGGGCCTCTGGACAGCTGAATTAGCCTGGAGAGATGTGGCTCTCCATCCACACAAGGACACACAAAAGGGCAGAACTTTCTGCCTGTAAGACTTCACTCCTAGGTCCCAGCATTTCTCACTTCCTCTTCTCCTCCAGCAGTATCCTTTTTCCCACCCCTGTGCACATAGAAAGTGGGCCAGGAGAGGGGGAAGTTTGATGCACATGTACCTTTACTATATGATAAAGAATCATGCAATTCAGATTATTTGGGTTTGGACGCACCCACTTAATTCCCTTACAGAAGAATTAATGGCTTATGTTTCACAAAGAATTCAATTATTTCATTTACATTCATTCACAATGAAGTTACTCTCTGCTCCTCCCTGCCCACCTCCCCCAATTCACCAGCCCTGGTTCATAAAATTACAGAAGGGACAAAATAATGAGATATTAATGTGTGAAATAAAGCGTGAAAACTCATCTATACCCTGTTATCCCTTTATGAAATGTGAAGCTTCCCTGGGGGAATTGGAAGGGTAGTTTGTCATTGGCTGGCACAGTATAGGTCATGCCTCTTGGTGGCCTTTAAGTTTTTTTTAAAAGCTCATTTGCCAGCTCTAGAGTAAGAGATAGCAGAATTAACTCTCAGGAGTGTAATTCATGGCATCACAGAACCATTTAAAAACTAAAGAGCTCTGGTAATCAGGAGTCAAGCTGCATTGACAAATAAGACCGGGGAGTCCAGATGAGTGACCCCTGTAGCAGACAGCTTACTTTCACAGAGCCAGCATCATGAGATCACCATGAAAAGAGGGCCTTGCAGTACCAGAATTTTCTTGGTCACATATGTTCCCTAATGTATCATCCCAAGTTTTTATATATTTATGGGAGAGTTTACCCCAGGTTTATGGGGAGACTGTTTTGTAGATACTGTTTTTATTATGCTGTAATAGTAAATGCCTTTGCTTTGAGCTAATTGTGTCTATTAGTTGACTATTAAAGGTAGGGACTTATAAATCATAGTTTAAATTATAATAAATTATAAAGTGTGTTCCTACAGAGTACCTTGAACCTATGAGTAGCTACTTGCAATGGAACCAACCTGCAAACTTATGACTAATTATTTAGGAAGGTAGACCCGAGAGAATGTTACACTAGATTCACTTGTCAGCTACTCCTTCCTTTAACTCTTGTATTTTGTTGTGGCTCATAACAAAGGCTTATATTCTAGTTTTTCTCCATGATTGAAATGAATGTTCATCATCTTCTTAGCTCCTTACAACCTCTCTAGCTCTTCTTTTGTGCTTTCATTTCATGGGTCATCTCCTTGCTACTATGGCTTGAACCACTCCCACTCTGGCATGACCTAGACCCCTTTGTACATGTGACGGAAGGACATTTCACAATATTTATTCTATTTCTCCACAAGTTTTTGGCCTGGACCTGCAGTTTTAATTTTATAGGGAACTGAAAGTGAGAAAATTCACTATCAAAGCAGATCAATACCTGTTCTATAACTCATTATCTTCCAGAAGGGTCCTTGGAACATGAGAAATTAAGTGACTGACCCAAGTCACACAGACAGTATATGTCAGAGGTATGAGCTTGATCCAAGGCCAGTCATCTAGCCTATTTTCTTCATGAGAGTAACTGCATTTTCACGCCATTCCTTTGTCTGCTCATTCAACACACATTTGTTAAACACCTCTTGCGTTCAACACATTACGTGAAGCTCTGGAGAAACAAAGGCAAGTTACTCCCTAGGCTTTCCTTTCACTTGAAAAAAAATATTCAATTATTCTACTTAAATCAAGATAAATTCAGGTCCATCCCCTTCCAAAAAACACAATTGCCCCTTTAGTGAATCAGGGGCATTCCTTCCCAAAGACCACCCCTCTAATTTTTAAATCAAGCCATAGCCTAGAATTTGAATGAACTTGCAAAATACAACTAGGTATTACTGAAATTGAGTTCCATTAGTAGATCCAGGGTATGGAAAGTAACAAAATACTTGTGGGAGGCCACAAGTGAGATAAATAAAGGGTACAAAGGATGAGGTATTTCCTTCTAGGTTCACAGTTAGCTCTCAAGTCTCTTATTCTTAGAACCCCTTTATATTCTTTAAAATTATTGAGGACTCCCTAAAGAGCTTTTGCTTATATTTTTTGTAAATATAAATATTTGCTACATTAGAAATTAAAAAGGATAAATTCCTAGATATTTATTAATCATTTAAAATGATAAGCTTATTACACATTAGCATAACTAAGGCATTTTAATGAAAAATAACTATATTCTCAAAAAATTGTTAGAATAGTGGCATTATTTTACATATTTTTTCATGTGTAGTTTAATAGAAGACAGCTGGATTCTCTTATCTGCTTCTGCATTCAATCTGTTGGGATGTGTTGTTTTGCTTTAACTATATAAAGACAATCTGGCCTCACCCTGATACATAATTGAAAAAGGGAGGAGTATTTTAATAGACAAATAATGTCTTAATAATATTATAAAAACAGCTTTGGTTTTGGAGACTCCTTGGAAGGGTCTCAGAAATGTCTAGGGGTTCTGGGACCACCCTTTGAGAACTACCACTTTAGATGGATTGTCTTCAGTTCAGGATCAGGCCCTCAGGTGTGTGGCCCTCTCAATAGAAGGAGATCCTCCCACGATGAGACAGGAGCAGCCCTGCTTGTTCCAAGAGGACTGCTCAGGCCTAATGGAGCCTCTGGAACCATGAGGGGTCACCTCTACTCTCCCTGATTGTATATATTTACAACACTTTACATACAGTAAAAGTTTGATTGTATCCTTAGAAAATGAGTGTTTTACTGTGTCAGAACTAAACACAAATTCTAGCTTTGGCCCGAGATGATATTCATTCATTTGAACAAAATAAACCAAACTAGTATAGATAAGCATAGATATGATCATTAGTTTATGTACTAAATTTTTCATTTTTTATCATAATTTCTCCAAAATTACCAAAGACTTCTTAATTGACCAATCTGATGGTCTTTCCTTCAATTCTCATCCTTCCCCAACTCCTTATAGTGGTTGATGCTTTGGGCCACTCTTTCTTCTCACTACTCTCTCTTCTTTAGGTTTTTGTGAAGATTCTCCCTCCTGGTTTTCCTTCTGCCTGTCTGACCATGCCCTCTTAGTCTTCTTTGCTGGCTCATCTTCCATATTGTACTACCAGTGAATGTACCTCAACACTCTGTCCTGGGGCCTCCTCTCTCTATATACTCTCTTATTTGGTGAGTTTATCAGCTCCCATTAACATATTTTCTCTATTCTGATGACTCCCAGAGGTATAAATCCAGCTTTTTCCTGAACTCTAATCACACATCATCACCTTCTTGTTGGACATTTTGAACTGGGTGGCCCATACATATCAAACTCAACATATTCAAATCAGAACTGCCCATCTTCCACCCCAAAACCTATCCTTCCTTTGAACTTCCATATTTCTTTCAAGGGCATACCATTTTTTCAGTCTTCCAGATTCACAGCTTTGGCATCATCTTCAATTCCTGACTCTCTCTCACTATACGTGGCCAATCAGTTGCCAGATCTCATCATGTCTACCTTTACTATCTCCCATCTGATCCTTTCTCATTTTATACACATGCACCACCTTAGTTCAGGACCTCATCACCTTTCACCTGTACTACTGCAATAACCTGCTAATTAGTTTCCCTTCCTCCAGTCCCTTCCCAGGCTAATACATCCTCTATGTGGCAGTCAAAATCAATTTTCCTTATGGGCAAATCTGACCATGTCAGCATGTTCTAATTATTCCCTATTATCACTACAATCAAATATAAAGTCTTCTGTTTGGCATTTAAAGCCCTTCAAAACTGCTCACAACCTACTTTTCCAGATTGACTTTTTTTTTGAGTTTCAGTTTTCTCTTCTGTAAAACAAGGTCAATTAGTTCAAATTATGTAATGGTTGTAAAAGTGCCATCTAAATTTAGGGAGTTATTAGTATTTTACTATCTTATTGTTGGTGTTGTTATATAACATCATGATCATCATCATCATCAATTACTCTCTTTCCTGAAATTGATGGTCTAGTGAAATTAGCTTTCTTCCTATTTCTCACTCCTGACTCTCCATCTGTCATCTCTGTGCCTTTAGGTTAGCCTATGCTAGAACGTTCTCTCTTCTCATCTTATAGTCTCAGGTTTCCTTCAAGATTCTATTAAAGCACCACCTTCTGCAGAAATGTCCTAATTCCACCAGCTATTAATGCCTCCCCATACACAACTGCCTTGTATCTGCTTTATGCATACATTATATATACTTCTACATGTACATGTCTCCCCCTTAGACTATAAACTCCTTGAAGGCAGGGACAAATTTATTTTTATCTTGTATCCTGAGTGCTTAGTATAGTGCCAGTCACATAATTGGTGTTTAGCAAGTGCTTGTTGATTGATTAGAATTCCTTCCTTCCTTCCAGACTCAGCTCAAGCACCATCTTCTAGAGGAAGTCTTACCTCATTCCCTCCTCCAGCAGATAGTAACTTCTTCCAAAACAATCTTGGTATTTATTTTTAATATATTCTGGGTGCATTTATATACATACATGTTATCTCTTCTGATACAATATAAGCTCTTTGAGGGCACGATCCATTTCACTTTTGCTTTTCTATTTCTAGCACTTAACATACTACCTCAAAAATGGTAGGCACTTAATAAATGCTTGTTGATTGCTTGATTGATAAATACAGCCAGTCTCAAGTAAAGGGTTAGGGAGGAGACAAATCTGTAATATGGGTTAATAAGAAGTGATTTATGAGACCATCCAATAAAGAGGGGAAAAAAAATCAGGAGTTTTTTCTGGCTTGAAAAATTGAGATATGACGTCATTTACTAATTGTATGACTGAGCAAGTCACGATTTTGTCCAATATGTGGTTCCTTTTCTTTAAAACACCAAATGACATTTATCTTGAATGAGGCTTGAATTGTATAACTGGTGTGAAAGTCAAGTGTCATGTAAATTTAAGAGACTGCTATTACTGATTTTTCTTATTGTGACAGTTCTAATCATTCTTCTCCATCATAGTCATTGAGAGGCAACAAGCCACAGTGGGTAGAAAGCCAATTTTAGGGTCAGGAAGACCAGGGTTCAAGTTCTGCTCCTGATTTGTGATGACCAGAGGATCATAGATTTAGAACTAAAGGGGACCTGCGGACATAAAGTACAACCACCTTATTTTATACATGAGGAAACAGAATCTCAGAGAGATGACATGATTCACCCAGGCTCTCTTAGCCACGTAGCTAGTATTAAATGTCCCTGACAAGATTCAAACCCAGGTCTTTAGGACTCTCCTACTATCACCACTATCATCACCACCACCTTTGCTGTTGCTTCTGCTCACAACTCCTGCCCTGAGAAACAATGCTCTTAACAGATATAAACAGCAGGACTATTATAAGGCTCTGCAGAAAGGATTTTCCCTAGACAAGCATGAAATGCCATCTTTCTTCTCCTTCGAGGATGTGGAATGCCTCATAGGAATGGTAAGGATGACTAGATTTATCCCTAAGTTAAACTTTCTCTTTTCCTCCATTCATTCTCCTGGCTAGTCACTGAGTCACAAGGCCTTGCTGCTTCTCTGCAATAAAAGGTTTTACATTTACAGCTTTGGGACAGTGATGTCAGTTTCCTGAGGCCCTTGGGGATGAGAATTTTGATGTCTGTAATTTATCATGTTTCCAAATGTTCACTTTATTAGCTTTCACTTGGGATCCAAATCCCCTCAGTTCACCTCCTTTCTTTGTGTACAGACCCATACACAGGACTGACTGGTCAGATCATCAATCAATAGTCTCCTTTGGGAGCTGAAGGTCAGAAAAGTTCACTGACTAAAAAGTCTGCCCCTTGCCTAGGCATTAACAACAGTACCTGAAATTCTACCATTTGAGATTAATATTTTTGGGTAAATCATTGCCCTCTCTAACCAGGCTTTATTTAAAATGTAAATACTCCTGAAAAGGATAGTGACAATTGAATCTCTAATACCTTAACTTGAATGAGCTGATCAGATAATAGAAAAGGGCCTCAAATTCCTGCTATATAATAGTTAACATTTTCATAGGACTTCAAGGTTTTCAAAGTGCCTGACATGTGTTAACTCATTTGATCTTCACAATAACCCATAGTAGAGGAAACTGAGGCAAAGAGAAGTTGAGTGACTTGCCCAGAGTCATACAACTACTAAGTGTCTGGGGCAGGATTTGAACTTAGGTCTTCCTGACTCTGTCTCATGATCTATCCAGAGTGCTACTAAGCTGCCTCTAAACAGACCATATGAGAACTGGTTGGAGAAACTGGGGGTCCAGAATCTGAAGAAGATTTCGGTAGGACAGCTCAGACAGCTTCACATCTTTGAAGGACTTTCCCTGGGCAAGAAGAATTGTACAGCTTAGCCTCAGAGGGAAGAACAAAGATCAATGAGTGGAAGGTGTAAAATTTGAAATAGGGGAAAATCCTGCAATCATTAGAACTCTCCCAGAGTGGAATTATTGAGGTGTAGGGGTGAGGGACCCTAAGATAGCAACAAACCGAGTCCTGCCCAAATGAATTCATCCCAAACCTTCTTTCAGACAAAGTAAAACAAAGTTTATTAAAGATCCATCATATTGGGTAGATTCTTAAGAAATCTAAGCATTTGTAATGCTAATATAAGTAGGCTACATGGAATCTGAACACTGAACACTTTCATGGAAACAAGATGGATCTTACATACAGAAAGACTGAGGGAGGAATCCAAGGGTGGTCAACTAGTCTGTGTGTCTGGAGGAAGGGGGTGGGGGGGTGGTCCTAGGAAGTGTCTGGATGAGAGTGGTCAGTAGCCTGGGATGACTAGAGGTTCAATCTAGAGAAGATCTTGATGGGAATGGGGCCAGTAGAGGTATGATTACAGAGGGGATTCTGGTTCAGACATAGCTTTGACCAGATCACAGAATTATATCATCTGACAACTGGAAGAGATCTCCATTGCCATCTTATCCAATCCGTAAATGAAAGGAATATACACAAATTATGTCACCCAGCCTCTGCTTGAAGACCAACAAGGAGGGGAAACCCACATCTTCTTGTGGCAACCCTTTCCACTTCTAGATGGCTCAAATTCTAAGGAAGTTTTACCTCATATCAAACCCAAATTTGGACTAAAAGCCTGTACCCTCCTGGTTATTCTCCTCTGAATTTTCTCCAAATTATCAATAAGTTTTTTAAACCATGGAGCCCAGAACTCAGGCCCCTAGGATTCTGAGTTTCTAACCAAATATGTCTTTTCTCCTTTCCATGACATCATTTAGCACCTGGAGTCAGGAGGTTACCCTTCTTAAGTCTAGAAAAGAATAGCTGAGAGAAATATGATCCTGAAAAGAAATAAGATGGAAAGATAGAAGATAGAAAGAGGAAGGGTGGGAGAGGTGCATGAGGATGAATTCACTTGCCTTAAACTTTGGCCTTATCTGTGCTAAGGAAACATCAAAACAACCTAAAGGCAAAAGCCCCATCTCACACAGATTGTGGGGTGATGGCTAATTGCCTGATGCAGCATAAATAGTTATTTCTTGGTGGGGGTGGGGGGGAAGGCAGCAGGGACTGTGAACCATGAGGATTGGCAGAACAAATTCTCCTAAATATAGCATGGTATTGTCATATTGGTTGATTAGTAATTGTTCAAAATAAGTGGTTAAATACAGTGAGTAACCAAGGGGTGAAAAGGAAGAAAAGATAAAGTTGGAAGGTCTAAGAAAAGATAGAACTAAGTATCCTATAAAAAGCTTTTACCCTGTTATCCAGTCCAGTAATTCCTCTATCAGAAGCCTCTGATATACTCTGAGGTTTAAGACCTTCAGGAAGACAGTTCATTTAATGGCATCTCCTACTCCAGATCCAGGATTCCTTTATCTCAAGAACAAGCTACCTTGGAAATCATTAAGTCTCTAAATATACAGTATTATATCAGTGCTAAACAAATATCAATTTGAGAAGTCATATTAGAGATGAATGGAAATTGCCAATCCAAATGAAAATTAAAGGAGAAAACTTCAATCTACAAATTTTATATAGACTAACTGATATTAAACTAACTCTTTGCAAATATAAATGTTGTTGCTAAGTGTCATTAAGCCTGCAAAGTTCAAGCAATATTAATTCTACAATTTCAGTGCCAATCAAAATAAGGGCAAAGTACTTTCCTGAAAAAATCTTTCTCTATGTGTGTGGAAATACATTTGCAGAGGTGCAAACTCTCTTCTCTGATTACAACTCCCAGAAATTTATGGTCTTGGAAGAGCTGACTGCAAAGCAACGACAAAAAAAAAGTTGTGGTTTTCATGTCATACATATGTGTACAAGACAACAGAAGTCTAGGAATCAGAGTTTAAGGCAGGATTTTCTAGAAGTCACATGGTAATGGCAAACAATTGAGCAACCTGTCTGATGACAAACAGGGAACTGTTCCGATTCATCCATTGGCTACACCAAATTTGGAAGTGAACTTGAAGTGATTGCTCTATAGAAACTGCTTAAGTTTGAACCCACTCTCTCCAAGGATCAAGCTGGTATAGGAGAGTATACCTTCAAGCATTGTGGGATAATGCTTTGTACCTTGTGTTCTTGCCACATCTTTGCACTAAAAAGGCATTCTACTTACTCTACAATCCAATGACACTGGTCTCCCTGCTATCCCTCATATAAAACACTTCATCTACCTACTTTGGGTATTTTTGAGGGCTGAACCCCATCCCTGGAATGCTCTTCCTCTTTGCCTCCTGGTTTCCCTGACTTCCTTAAAGTCTCAGCTAAAATTGTACCTATAAGAAACCTATCCTAATCCCTCTTAACATTATTACCTTTCCTCTGTTAATTATCTCCAGTTTATCCTGTATACATTTTGTTTCTATGTATTTCTTTTCATGTTATATTCTCTATTAGATAATGAGCTCCATGTGAGCCAGGACTGAACTTTGTCTTTCTTTGCATCTGCTGTATCTCCAAAGCTTGGCACGGGGGATGGACCATAGCAGACATTTAATTAATACATGTTTGTTGACCAACTGCTGACTGAATTCCGCAAACATTTATTGAATTCTTGCTATAAACCAGAAGATATATTAGTCAGTATATATAGAAAACAAAAAAGAAATGATGTGGGCGGGGGGGCGGGAATAAAGCTGCTCTCCCCATGTGTGGCTGAAGGAGTGAATAACATGATCGCTAAATTTGATATGAAAATTTATATACACCACAGGAAAGTAGGAGAGGAGGCAAGAAGTGGAACGAGTGGAATGTTAGAAGGGAGGGCAAATAGGAGAATAAAGTCACTAGAAATAAGCACTTTAGAGAAGGGACAAGGTCAATTGTAGGGGGGGAAATAAGAGGGGATAGGGTAGGTCAGAGGGCAATATAATTAGTATTACACAACATGATTACTATGGAAGTCTTTTGCAAAACAACAGTGGGGCTGGGGTGGGGGGGAAAGAAGTTGGAATTCGAAGTATTAGAAACGAATGTTGAGAATTTTTATTGCATATAAT